>CM053585.1:459466605-459503779 GCA_028646515.1 Pseudochirops corinnae
TGTTACAGAGTCACAAAGAATCAGACACGGCTGAAAAACACCCGAACAAAAAAGAAATTCACAGCAATACTGGTTTGTTTTGCTGCTCCTGTACTATACCTACTATTAGTTATATCCTCCTACAACTGTCACTAGCTCAATGACCCTAGCCAAGTCACTTGGAGGATTGGAGAAGCTGTTCCTTTATACAAGAGGCATCTTGGTATAGTGCACAGAGTTCTGGGTTTGGTATCAAGAAGTCCTGAGTCTGAATCCTATTTCAGATTCTTACCTGTCATGGGACCCTAAGCAAGTAACAACCTGTCTCAACCAGTCTCCTCATCAGTAAAAAGAGAATAATAACAGCATCTACCTACCTCATGGGGTTGGGATAAACATCAAATGAATTTACATATGTAAAGCACGTCAAGAGTCACACAGTGCTATATCAGCGTTAACTATTATTATTTAAATCAGAACAGTTACTACATGCATTATTTGTTTCCCAGGGTTGTTATGTGGAAAGACCATTGTTTATCTTAAAGCATTATATAAACATGAACTATTACTATCATTTGTGCTTCTACGGAAAGAGCAGTGTGTTGGAGGAAGATATCCCAAACTCAATTTCACCACTGGGTAAATACTTGGACCTCTCTAGATCTCAGTTTCTCAACATGTTAAATGGGAGAATTGAACTAGATGACCTTGAAGGTCCATTTTAGCTTTAGCATTCATTTACTCTACAGGAAATATAGAAAGAAGCAGGAAAAAAACAACAAGACTTGGCTATTCTTCACCCCTCAATCATTCCCCCCCCCAAAAAAAAATCACCTATAATGATAAGGTCTTTAGTACAGGTTACATTCAGAGTGTATTACTGTTTCAGAACTCACTGCTACCTATTGTACTGAGTGAAAAATTTCAAATTTTAAAAGATGAGCGTGAACCATAGATCTTCAAAGCTAGAGGGGACCTTGGAGGTTACTGGAGCAACCCATCCATTTTCTAGAGAAGAAGAGAAGAGATTTGCCCAAGGTAAGATAGAAAGATAGCACAGCTCAGACTGGTACCCTATACAAGATATTGGCAACTAAGAGAGTGTAAGAAGAATCTTAAGTCAGTAAAAGCAATGCAGGATGCCAAAGTCTAAAAATTGTTATCTGCAACTATCATCTATGAACCCAATATTCTCATCATAACATCAGGTTACTTCCAAAATGAAACCAAATGGTTCACTTTCCCTTACTGCAACCAAGTTTTTCCAAGACTCTCCTTCCTATCTGTTCACTCCCGCCAACCTTGGCAATGAAAATATTTAAGAAAATAAAGGAAAAGGAGGAATAGAAGAGAAAGGAAAGGAAAGGAGAGGAGAGGAGGGGGAAAAAGGAAAAAAAAAAACAGGAGGAAGGTCTCAAAAAATATCTCAGGAATTCTTTGAACACTTGCCCATGAAAAGAAGGAAACAAAATTATTACTCTATAGAAAATAGAAGAAAAGTATCCTCCCTCCCCTTCCTGGCTCTGAGGAAGTAGAGAGTGGAGAATGTTAATTGTCTCTATCTCCAGCTCCCAATTCAAGGCAAATGAAAAAAATCTCCCATTTTAGATTTCTAGAAGAGACAGTCCCCTTTCCACCATTCCACACTGTCTCTCCAGAAGACTCACTATTTTCCATCACAGAGACTCAAAGTGATGAATGAACTCCTTGCTCATATTCATATATGTGTCTCGCCTGGTTAAAACTGGTCAATTCAAACAGTACAATGGAACCAACTATGCACTATACATATTCACACAACCAAAGTGAGTTTTTACAACTGTTCACATAACGATTTTAATATCATGTTTTATCCCACTGAGCTTCAGTTCCTATAACGGAAACATATCCATTTGTTGCTCTCAGTCATTATAATGTGTCCTTCTTACCATCAATTGAAGCTCTTTTGGGTAGAATAGTTACAGCCCCCTCAGCAATTTCTTCTTGTTGATAGACAGGTGATATTTTTGAGCCCCAGCTATCTGAGCCAATCCAAAGAAAATGCCCACTTTGATTTATTTTTTTGGCAGCTTCCAATATTCGCCTGTAGGAATGAAAATAAATAAAACCTACAGCATTTACCAAGAAATTCAACAAACACAAGCCCTAGAACACTAGATGAATCAAGTTATACATACTGGTAGGTCACTATTACGGAGTCAGTCAATCAATTATTTGAACTGGCTACATCATATCTCCTTAATAGAGTTGATTTCAACTCCAGTACATGTTAATTAGCCTTACCCTCATTTGCATCCTTCAGCCTATCATACATATTTGTTTCTTCTCTTTCAATTTCTGGACTTTAGCAGAGAAAAGCTTGAGCCATAGGGGCTGAATGACTATGGGGGCTCAGTACAGAAGAATCCAGCCTTCTCTAGAATTACAAGGCCTTTTTCTTTACATAGTTTAAATTTCTAATGTTTTACATCATACAAAAATAAACTGAAGAAAGAATAGGGGTCCCCAGATCTGATTCTCCACAGAGAAGAAAAGAGACAAGTACCTGATATCATCCTCATTGGCAAACATGATCACTGCACGAGCATTAGGCGTTTCCAATAGTCGTTTGATGATTTTGTCAAATTCTCCAGGCCTCGGTTCACGGGGGATTTTCTGTGACTGAGCAATACAAACACCACCTGCAAAGGGAGAGAAAAAAACAAAAGAGGGCAATGCAGACATGTTGATATTTTTTAATTAAAATCTGTGATTTTAATAAAACCATTGAGGACAGTTGTTTATAAAGGCATAATTCTGTGAAGGGAATTTCGCTTCTTCAAAATCTGTCCTTCTCTCCTGTACGAAGTAGTCTTGTTTAAGTGACATTTCATTGTTGCTTTAGATGAAAACGATACCAGTTATGTAGCTGTATAACAGTTCTGTAATCTTTATTTTCCCCTAAAACAATGGGTTACTTTCCTTGACATGGGTAAGAAAGGGTTGCATGAAAAAAAAATACGAGGAAAGTTCAGTAATGGAAGGAAACTCACCTAAGCCTTACCATGTCATGGGCAAGATTTACTTGGTAAGATGACCCTGAAACAAAATCCTTCCTTTAAATTTTAAATTACCTTCCACCACTCAATGGGCAAACTATACAGTAAATCCCATCCATTCTATGGTGAATGGTGGTAAGAGTGGCCTTCTTCTAAGGGGTCTACTTTACAGGAAGTCAGTAAGAGTTAACCTTAGACTTGAGAATGTTCCCTAAATATGAGGCCATTGTGGTTAGAGATCCTTCATAGGCTTTTATTCATTCCAATAGCAAAGTAAGAGGCAGTTCAATGTCAGAAAGACTCATATTTGTGAGTTTGTTTCTGGCCTCAGACACTTACTAGATGTATGACTCTGGGCAAGTTATTTAACCCCATTTACCTCAGTTTCATCATTTGTAAAATGAGACAGAAAAGGAAATGGAAAATCACTCCAGTATCTTTGCAAAACAAAACAAAACGAAACAAAAAACACAAATGGGGTTTTAGTTAACAACTAAAAACAACTGAGCAAAGCAAAGTGCCCCATATCCCTGGAGGAGAATGAAAGAGAAAGAGGAAAAGGGGGAGCAATGCCATATTTTACTTCTTTCTAACTTTCTAGGATCTTCTTCCCCATTAAAAAGGGAAGGATTGAGAGCTGGATAAAACATTAGAAATTATCTAGGGCAAGTCTCTTTTTTTGGTTCATTTTATAGTTGAGGCTGAGAAAAATTAAGTAACTTCCCTGAGGGTAGTGAATGAGAGAGGCCAGATACAAGGCCAAATACTAGGTCCTTTGAGTATGAGCCCAGGCCTCTTGCCACTATGTGATAATTTCTTCTCTCACAACGTGGGAGAATATTCCAGCTCATTGAGGGAACTGGGGAGAGACAATGGGAAACTTTAGGTTTACCAATACATTAATGCAGTTAGAACATTAGCCACAATAACACATGAACTAGTGTGGTGGAATGGAAACATTATGGAGCCAGAGGGGCTAATACTTAACTTCTATTGTAATCTTGGCCAAATTAATCTCCTTTCTTCAGTTGTAAATGAGGGCCATTTGATTTCCCTTCCAATTTTTAATCTATGATCTGTACTTCTATGGACTGAAAGAGTTAATCAACTTGAGGAGCTGAGATCAGCTGAAAATCAAATGCCGCCAATAACATTGTTTCTTCAGGAAACTATGCTGACTCCTAAAAAAATTGTCCTAAAAATTTAGACCACAACCCACATTTAGGTTGGAGACTACTTTCATTATTGCTTAGGAAACAAGGAGAGAAAGTACCAAGGAAAATACATCATGTACCTATGAAATCTGACACTAGAATTGTAACCTTCTGGGAACAATACACTGGCCTTTCCAAACTACAGACATAATTAAATTGCCTTAATTACTTGCGCATTCTTTTGAAGACCTATTCTATCCTGAACAGCTTTTTGAAACCACTAATCACTACATAGTCAGTGCTTCCTGGCAAAGTATCTGAAGGCCTGAAAAAAAAATGTTCTAGTGACAACTTTAAGCAAGGTAGACAGGCAATGTAGACAGAGATGTCTAGCCTTGAATTATCTGGGTTGGGTATTTATCCTGCTTGAATACATCACAAAATTGCTCATCCTTCTGTTTCACCTTGTCTTTGTCAGGCTGGTCTGCATTTATTTTTCTAGAAAGAGAAGTTATATAATTATGGGGATTTTAATAAGATACAGACTGTATTTAACTTTTCAGAAGAAAAGAGGGAGGAGCTTGGGATTCCATTCCAGGTCTTGACACTGATTCATAGTGTGTATTTATACATGCCCCAAACAGTCCATCAGTTCATTCATAGGATTCATGTATTCATTGAACAAATATTTATTTTGCTCCTACTATGTGGAAAGGGTAACTAGGTGACACAGTGGATAGAGTGCTAGGCCTGGGGTCAGGAAAACTCATCTTCCTGAGTTCAAATCTGGCCTCAGACACTATCTATATGATCTTGGAAAAGTCACTTGACCTTGTTGGCCTCAGTTTCCTCATATGTAAAATGAGCTGGAGAAGGAATGGGCAAACCATTCCAGTGTCTTTGCCAAGAAAATCTCAAATAGGGTCACAATGAGTCAGATATGACTAAAACAACTGAACAACAAATATGTGGGAAGAACTAAACTAGTCATTCTGGGAAATACTGAAAAGTCTAACAGAGTCCTACCTCTCAGAAAATTGGCTATTTAATTAGAGAAACACACACACACACACACACACACACACACACAATGATATGAGTTAAATAACAGTCCAAGAGAATAATACAAATTGCATAACCAAATATATAATTAAGTGGTAAAATGCAAAAGGAATAATCTATAATCAGCAAATATTAATTAGGTAGCTATTATATAATAAGCATTGTGCGGAGAGTATCAATATAAAAATGAGATGTTCTTGCCCTCATGGATTTTATATTCTACTGGAGGGGGGCAGGACAAAGGTAGCAGGGGAGATACAACACGTTCACAGATAAGTAAAGACAGGGCATATGTGAAAAACTTACAGTGATAGCAACAGAAATGACTGAGGGAATCAGCAAAGACCTTTAAAGAGGCTAGCTCTTGAACTGAGCCTTGAAAGGAGTTAAGAGATCCAAAATAATGGGGAATACAATCTGTGATCTTTTGATAGAGGCATCCTGGGGCAAATGAATAAGCTCTAGATTCCAAGAGAGTAGAAGAAATATATACTTCTAAGGAGAGTGAGATGACTATGGACTAAAGCCATCCGAGATTATACAGATTCTGTGAAAAAAAAAAAATCACAGTTCATAAGTTTTGTCTATCTGACACCAAATATCTTGATCGACTAACTTTATAAATAAATTGCTTGAATCAACACTAATTCTAAAAATGTGTGTGTATATATGTACATGTGCATAGATATATGTATGCATGTGTGTATGCACGTATGTGTGTATGTGTGTATGTGTGTGCATGTATGTAGAAAGGGGAGTTATGAGGGAGAAACATGGTGGGGTGGAGGAAATGATGCAGCTAGGGATGTAGTGCTCTTTTAAAATGTGCTGTCCATTTATCTGTCAACTTTAAACAAAACCATCTACTTTGGTGTTGTTGAGTTTTTCGGCCATCACCGATCTGAAAATCTTTGTTGTTGCTGCTGTTGTCATATTTGTTGCAAATCTATAATTTGATCCCTGTAGGATACCCTCTGGATGGAAATTTTCCCCACCAGTGTGGATGAGCAGCTCCTTCAGAACTTAAAGTCTTAGAGAATTGCTTGGGGCCCTGGTAGACTAAGTAACTTTCACATTGTCCCAAAGTATATTTCAGAGGCAGGGATTGAACCCACAAATTGCTAAATCCAAGGCCAGCACTTTACCCACTAGACCACACTGCCATTTATTAATTTGAACAATAGATTATTTTTTTTCAGCCATATGGACAATTTTTTGAACTACCTACAAGATTAGCTGGTACCTGGACATGATCAAAAGGCAGAACAAAATAAATACAAAGGCTAAGAAAAACTCAAGGGAGTAGCTGCTCATAAACAGAATTGAAATCTAGGTAGAGAGAATACTTATTATTAAGTTTCAAGGGATTAATTTAGTCATCTACATTTCTCCTAAATTTTATGGATTGCTTAGAACATAGGGAAGCCTCACTACAGAATCAAAGTTTTCTGCATCTAGCCAAGATCATCTACAAAGCTCTGCTTTTACCACCACCACCACCCCCAAAACAATAATGGTTTTGTGGCTGCCACAGAGATGGGCATCAATAGCTTCTTTTTTTTTTAACCAAAGCATATGATTCAGCATGCCACATGATCTAAAACTCATCTGTTCCTCCATTTCTGCATCCCCATCACTGGCAAGTCATAAGGAAGAGTAAAATAATTCAACTCGCATCCTCTGATCTACTGCTCATAGCAGTGGTGGGACAGGTGCCATAAACATACTTAAATGTCTCATTCCAATGAATCCCAGGTTTGAGCTTCATGGCCATTTCAGGAATTCACAATTTGGACTGCTTGCCATCCTTCAAATCAATATGCCTCCAAAAAAATGCAAGATTTGTGAAGTTACGTTTGCAAAACTCACCCTATATGAAGCATAGGAAATTTATATCAAAGTCATCTTATCTTTCAGGGCAAGAAATAGAATGCTACAATAGAGTGATTACTTTGTAAAAGAATGTAAATGATTGATTGTTAGCCCACTGTAGAAAGTGCATAAGAGCACAGACTTAAAGCTAAAAGGGACCTCAGAGGCCAACTATGCCAATTCCCATTTTACAGATAAAGAAATTAAGGCCTGGTGAGATTAAATGATTTGCATCACACAAGAAGGAAGCATCAGAAGCTGAATTTGAATTCAAGGCTTCTGACTCTAGAGTCATTGTTCTTTCATTTTTTTCTTCTTTTTTTTTCTTTTCTTTCTTTTTTTTGTGGGGTGAGGGGTACACAAGGTGGTTAAGTGATTTGCCAGGGTCATATAGTTAGTGTCTGAAGCCAAATTTGAACTCAGGTCCTCCTGACCTGAGTCAGGATACATGGCCAAAACTGATGCTCTATCCACTGCACCACCCAGCTGCCCCCCACTGTTCTTTCCAATGTACTGTGCTGCCATTGTACAAGGAGGATGAGCACTGGAAAATTTACATTTGTTTTTTTTTTTTTTGTCATACTAGGAATTTAATTGGTCTGCTAGTATAGAAACTGCTTTTGCAACTCACTGGTAATTTACAGACTGATGTGGAACACTGGGAGGATAAGTGATGTGCCATCATCACACAGATAGCACGTGCCATAGGCAGGTCTCAAACACAGGTCTTCCTGACTGTCAGCTCTGCCAATGCTGCCTCTCATTTTATATAATGCTTCACAGTTCACAAAGTGTTTTCTTCACAAATATCCAGTGTTGGTAGCAATCCTTTGAGGAAGGAGAAACTTAATTGGAAAATCAATCAGAAATTAAGATAAAGTATCTAGAAAGGGTAATGTAAGTTAATGAGAAAATGGCATTTGATTAGTGTGCACATGCATACACACACACACACACACACACACACACACACACACACACACTGCAGAGTGGAAAAATTACCAGGCAGGGAATCAGAAGACTCAATGTGACTTTGAGCAAGCTGCTTCCCTTCCTTTGTCCTCAGTTTCCTTATATGTTAAATAGGGGTTTCCACTAGGTAATCAAAGCAGTTCACATTTTTAGAGCACTTAAAGTAATTTCCAAACAACTATCCTATGAGGTAGGTGATGTACAAGGGATCATCTCTACGTTAAGATGAGACAACTAAGAGAATAACTGATTTACCAGTATTGTGCATCTTGGGTGTCTTTCATATCTAAAAATCTATGATATTAGCTTTTCGGAAATAAAATTTTACATAAAGCAAGAAATACTTGCACAACAATAGGAGAGGACAAGAATCTTAGCAGAACAAGGGAAAGAGATAAGACATCTGTGACTGCAAACCAACCAATTGTTTATTAAGCACATACAATGCTAGGGGGTAGGGAGAGAAAGATAGAGTCCTACTCTCAAAGGGCTTATATTTTATAGTGTGGGTGCTAGGAAATCAATTTTAGTGCAATACAGTTATCAAAATATTTTTAACCAAGTTTGCAGGTCCCAAGGTAAGAACCCCTGGAGGAGACATGTATGTATACATATAAGCATATAAAATACACGCACACACATGCACACACATACACACACATACACACACACACACACAATGAGGAGCAGTTTTGTTAACTTGCTGAAGAGTTGACCTCAAAGCCAGGAAGACCTCAATTCAGCATCTGACACATACTGATGGTGTGAACCTGGGTAAATCACTTCTATTTTTGGTTTTCCAAGTAATGTTCTAAGAAGGCAAAATGCAGGAAAGATGCTGACCTGCATTGGTAGATGGAATTTCCTTATGGAAGTCCTCTATACCAATGAAATCACAGGTTCTAGATACAAAGAATAATAATAATAATAATAATACTATGAAAGCCCCCTGTGTTACTATTGCCTATACAACACACTCCATCTCTTTTTCCAACTTCTTGACTTCATGCATATGGCTTGCAATGTCTAGAATGAACTCTCTCATCACCTCTTCTTCTTAGAACCCTTCTAGGGACCACTCAAAGTGCCATCTCCTCTTCCCCCCTCAAGAAAAAAAAATTATTCCCTATTTTGGTCAGTTGTTAGCTCTTTCTCCCCCTGGAAATTGCTCTGTAATTACTTATCCATATATTTATCTTATTCCCACCCTCCGTGTTCCCCAGGAGATAAAGAGCTACTTGAGGGTAGGAATGGTTTCATCTTGTCTTTTATCCCCAATACCTAGCATATGATCTTTCACAGACAGAGCTACCAAATGTTATTTAACCAATTATTTTTAAAAAGGCAAAGGAAAAGAAAGACTGGGAGACTGGGAACTAAACATAGAAAATAGGATATTTGCTTGTTCTTAAAAGTAATAATCACTTAATATCAAACAAAGTAGAAAATCTGAAAGAAACAATATATGTCTACCTACTTGCACACATATATGCATGAATAGTTCTAGCTATGATGGTGCTATGGGAAAGGCCTTTAATAGCATTAAATTCATTGTAACTGCATATGTACCTTTTAATGAAACAAAACATGGTTGTTACCTATGCACCAAATGCTTTCATTACTTCACCAAATTAAGGTTCTCAGTTAATCAGATTCAGTTCCTTTTTATTCAACTTGTCAGACATGTGTAGCAGAAGGCTTTGATCTCCAGGTTTTAAAATATTCTCTGTTATAAAACTTTATGGATTTTAAAAATAGAAAACATTTCCTTGTTCATCATGGTTGAAACCAAGTAATAGAGAAGAGGAAAAAGTAACCACATATTTTTAATTATTTGTATAAATTTATCAGTAGCAAATCAAATGGAAACTATAAAAGAAAATCAAGAATAGGTATGCTCTCAACACCAATATCCTTGGCAAAATGGACTCTTTTTAAATCTCTCAGGAAGCAGAAGTAAAATAACACTTTTACCTGATATAATTGGTTCTTTAGTACTGCTTAAGCAAAATTTATTCTAAGGTTCAAATAAGTGTAATCACACCCCTTGCAATAATATTTTCACCTGCTCATGTGGTGCACAATTGGGACTTGCCAGCAAAGTGCACAGCAGGATTAAAGTGTGTGAGTTCTCAGCTCAAAGTGGACCGGGTGTGTTACTTCTCTCACTTGAGCTCTGAAAATGTTAACGTTAATCTAAATGTATTAGAAGATACCATATGTTCTTTCTTTTCTAGGAGCAAATGTATATATTTTCTAACTCCAAATACTTTGTCTATTTTTTTAATCTAATCAGGAGTCGTTCAGTTTTCCAAAGAGGGTGGGTAAGGGGATGTAAGCCAAGGGAACTAAAGTGAGGGGAAAAAAGATTTATGAATGTGTTTGCTTCTATTTGGGGATTATAGAAACTAGCAAAGTCTCAAAAGCAAAAGGATCAGGAAAGAAAGGTTTTAGATTGTCTGACTTCCCTCTAGATCAGTGGTTCTCAACCTTCCTAATGCCACGACCCTTTAATACTCATATATGGGTGTATCTGTATGTGGATGGACCTGCCTGGAGACTGACAGAGGAGCAGTGTCTTGGTTCCTAAGACCATAGGAAATATGTGTTTTCTGATGGTCTTAGGCAACCCCTGTGAAAGGGTCATTCGACCGGTCGTGACCCACAGGTTGAGAACCGCTGCTCTAGGTCTTAGAGAGAGATAACCAGCTCTAAAATGCTATGATTCTACCTGTATGTTACTTTTAATGCACTGAAGACAGCTTGGTTCTAGCAAGACAAGGGTAAGTAAGGTCTTGTGATCTTATTTAGACATGAGTAACCTTGAGATAAAGCACAGCAGTAAGAGTATCCATTAAGTGAAGATCCACCCCTCAAACAGGTTACATTATGGAATGCCCATGAAGATATACAGATAGACAGTTAGACTCCCACATCTAGCTTTGTGACAATAAGCATCCAAGTAATTATCCCTCCTCTATCAATAAGTATAAAACTTGGCTCTCAATGTTTCTTTTCAGCCCAAATCCCACCCTGAACTTCAAAGACTTTCACACACAAGATGGCTTCCCTCAAACACTCTGGCCTAAGGGTGGGGAACTTATGGAAATTGGTTCTGTAAAATTTGGATTAGGTCAAAAGGCTGCACTTAAAGACCTAGAAAGTCACATGTGATCTTAAGCGGCAGGTTCCCCACCCCTGCCCTAGCCTTTCAGTTCAGCATCCCCCTTGACACCCATGCTCTGCATCTTTACCTCAGCCACTCAAAGCAGCTTAGATAGCTTGCATCTTACCACCATCCCAAATTGTGCCACATTTGTGATCTTGAGGCAGTTAGATGGTGCAGTGGATATAGCACTGGACCTGGAGTCAAGAAGGCTTGAGTTCAAATGTGACCTTAGATACTTACTGACTATGTGACCCTAAGAAAGCCTCTTACCCTCTGTTTGCCTCAATCAATAAACATTTATTAAGCTCCTACTGAGTGTGCCTACTACACTGTGCTAAACATTGAGGGTCAAAAAAAGGGAAAAAGACAGACTTTGCCCTCAAGGAGCTTGTATTCTAA
Organism: Pseudochirops corinnae; assembly: GCA_028646515.1. Classification (NCBI taxonomy): domain Eukaryota; kingdom Metazoa; phylum Chordata; class Mammalia; order Diprotodontia; family Pseudocheiridae; genus Pseudochirops; species Pseudochirops corinnae. Next base: position 459,478,251 of record CM053585.1, read on the forward strand.
TGGAAGAGACAACATGCAAACAAATATATACAAAGCAAGATATATATAGGATAAATAGGAAATCATTAATACCTCACAATACTGTTGTGAAGATTAAACAACATAATATTTTTAAAAGTGCTTAGCACAGTATAGCTGCCATCTATACAGTGTAATCTCTGCACTGAACTCTAGTACCACATAATCAACCAAGCTGGTACCCAGCATCTCAAACCTATATCTAAAACAGAGTTCTTTATCTACCTCCATGAAGTCTCAATTCTCTATTTCTTTTGTGTGCAACATCATTCCCAGTTCCCAGGTTCACAGCTCCATACTTATCCTTTATGCTTCCTTCTTCCTCATCCACCTTAACCAGTAAAGTGCTAAGTCTCGATTTAGCCTCCACAACATCTTTTATATTTCATCATTCTGTTTCAGTACCTCATCAGCTGTCATTTGGATTACTGCAACATCCTCTTGATTTGTCTCCATAATTCTCCAACCTACCATCCTCCAAACAACAGTCAAAATAACAAGGCACAGGTGACCAAGTCCAATCCTTCACCTCCACCCTTGTTTGCAGATCAATAAAAGGAAGCCTAAAGACGTAAACAATGACCTAATGCCAAACCTCTAGTGAGTGGCAGAGCTGGGACTTAAACCCCGAAAACTCCAAGTCCAGCAGTGTACATACTCTTATGTCATACAACTTCATTTCCAATGGAGGTGAGAGGCAAGTGCTTTGTGCATCTTCAAAAGCTACATAAATGAACTAGTATTATTAAAAATGAAAAGAAGTAGAAAAACTTTTCAATAAATAGAGCAACTATGATAGCTTATACATTGATATTAACTAACTAAACTAACAAACACTGTAGATTAGTATTGCTGGTTGTTGGGATAAAAGTGAACCACTTTTTTTGTGGCAGACTTTAAAATGCCAAGGAATTTGGACTTTATTCGGTAGATAATGGGGAACATGTGAAAGTTATTGAGCCAAAAGTGTGTCATTAGGAATACTAGAATCAACAGAACCATTAGGAAAATTAATTTGGTACCAAGATGTCATCAATTGGAGTGAAAAAGAGGCTAGAATTAGGGATCCCAGGTAAAAGAAGATTGTTGCAATAGTCCAGGCAAAAATGCAGCAAAACCTAAAGATATGTGGTAAAAGTGGGAATGGATAGAAAAGGAGAGATGTTTGTGGGGGATGGGAAAGATCTTAAAATGCCAGACCTAAGCAACTAATTGATTATAGGCCAGGGGAAATGAGGAATCAAAGATGGAACTGATATTTTATGAGGGTTCTTATATAAGTAGAAACTTTTGCCCCTTTTCAAGGGTTGTTGAGGCAATACTGACATAGCTCTTGAATGAAGTGGTGTTATGGAGGGTTTTTTGTTTGTTTATTTGGCCGTGACTGAGTAGATTCCTTGGGAATTAGACCAACAACATGTCTAGAAGCACTAAAAATAAAAACTGATTGCCTCTGAGATGTTCAAATGCTTAACCTGAGCAGAATGTATAAGAAAAGAAACCTTTAATTGAGAAAATTCTTATACCAAGAGATGGAATTAACCTTGGGAACCATTGCTTCACATTACTTGGGATTTAAATGCTTGCAGATAGAAAAAAATAAAAATATTAAGCCATTCAATTAAATCTATTACAGAATTAGTAACTAGCCAAGATAGTAAAGGAAAGGTTGCATTCTTAATATCCATTAGACATAGAGGCTCAATGCTGCAGACGTGATGCATTTGGATCATTGCAGAGAGCTTACCTGAATCAAACAACAATGGCCAATCAAAACACAGCAAGTACAAGAATCTAGATACCAAGGACACCATCTTTTAGCTAAAAGTAAAGTGGCCTTTATACTTGTAATGGAAAAAAAGTTTATTTTTAACAACTAGCAACATCTGAGATGTTGTAAGCATTAAAGACCCTGTTATTCCCTGAAGCCACTGACCTCTCTCCCCTCTCTATTTCTACTCCATTAAACCTCATGAAAGAATAGTGTGTATACTCAGGGACATTACTTCCTCACCACCCACTTAACACTCTATTCTTTGTAATCTAGTATTTACTTCCCATCATGTTACTAAAAATGTTCTCTCAAAAAGTCATCCATGACCATTTAATTGTTTAGGTCAGTAGTCTTTTCTCATGTCTCATACTTCTTTGCAGTATTTGATTTCTGTTAGTTGCACCCACATGCACATTCACATTCACACACACACACACACACACACACACACACACACACACACACACACACACACACACACTGAAACTCTCTGTTCCAGTTTCTTCAATAAGTCATAACTTTGTTCTCCTAACTTTTTGATCTTCCTCTTCTGTGTCTTTTGATGGTTCGTCTTTATTTCTACCTGAAAGCTAGCATTCCTAAGTTGTCTATACTGAGTCTTCTATTTATTCCATATATTCTCTTTTTAAGTGGTTTCATTCACTCCCATAGGTTCATATGAGTGGATGAGTCCTAAATCTTTATCTGACCTATCTCTCTTCAGACCTGTGGACCAACATGCACTACAGTGTCCTGCATAATGTATCTCTACAGGAAGATAACTGAAAGTACCATCAGTACCTCAGATGTAACAACTCATATAGCCTTACTCCAAATCTTGTTTCCTTCTTAATTCCCACAATACTTACTCCCAGAATTCTGAGCTCAAAATATTAGAGTCATCTTTGATTCTTCCTTCTTTTCCATCCTACCCACCTCCTATTATAACCTTTCTAACCTGGCACTTAGGTCCTTCATTTTCAACCTCAACTCCCTCCAAATCTCTTCCATAGTCCCTTCTCTCCATTCCGCTTCCACCACTGGGACTCACATCGAATAGATAGTGATCTCCATGTGACCAGGGGCTGTCTTTTGTTTTTCATTATATCCCCAGTCATTTATCCAGTGCCTAAGAAAGAATAGGTGCTTAATAAATGCTTGTTGACTGACTGCTTGACTGTATTTTCACTTTCACTGTCTCTTGCCAGTGTACTCTATGTGTCAGATATTCACTGTGTTAGGTATGGATGACACAAAGACAAAAGTAAATAGCCATTTCTTAAAGGAGCTTCCATTAGGGGAAACACCATGTACACATATAAATTAATACAAAATACTTACAAGGTAAATACAAGTTAATTAGGGGATGGTAGAGTGTATTATTAGCACTCAGGGAATGAGGAAAGCCCTAATGTTGAAGGTAGACCTTGAGCTGGCTTTTAAATGAGGACAAGGATTCTGAGAGTCAAAGATGAGACCAGGAGAGACAGCCTATACAAAGATCCAGAAACAGATGGAAATATATGGGTAACAGCAAGTGGCTCAGTTTGGCAGGAGCACAGAGTCTTTAAAGGGTGGAAATGGACAGTACCTAGAAAGATAGGCTGAAGCCAGATTGTGAAAGGCTTTAAATGCCAAACAGAGGATTTTGCATTTCATCCTAGAGGTGATAGAGCCCCTGGAGCTTTTTGAGCAGGAGAATGACATCAAACCTGTGCTCCAGGAATATCACACTACCAGAGCACTGGATAGGACAGAAACTTGTTGCAGGGAGATCATTTAGCAGACCACAGACAGCCCTGCTCCCAAGGAACTCACAATCAATAGTTCAAGAGAGAGGAGACAATGTCCTGGACTAGAGTAGTGGCCATGTGAGGAGGAAGAAGATAACAAATGATGCAAGAAATGCTATAAAGACAGAACCAACAAGATTTGGTTAACTGCTAGGATGATGGGAGTGAGAAAGAGGAAAAATTCAAGACTAACTGAGATTGTAAATCTGAATATCTTGAAGGACAGGGGCGCCTTTTACTTCTAGAAATCAGACAACTGAGAAACAGGTTGAGTTTGAAGGGAAGGGCAATGAATTCTATTTTGGACATGTTGAGTTTGAGGCACCTAACGGACAATGGGCAAATAGTGATGTGGGTTTGAAAACAGCTAGGTGTTTTCTATTCAATGGATAGATCACTGAATCTGAAGTCAGGAAGACCTGAATTCAAATCCAGCCTCACTTATTGGATGTGTGATCCCATCAAGTCACAATCTCCTTTTGCCTCAGTTTCCTCAGCTACAAAATGGGGATAATAATAGTCCCCACCTCCCAGGGTTGTTTAGAATAAAGAGAAGGGAAAAGGAAGAAGAAAAGGAAGAATGAAAAGAAGAAGGAAATGAAAAGGGAAGGGAAGGGAAGGAGAAGGGAAGAAAACAGGTGAGGGGGGAATGGTAGAACCTTGGTGTACAACCCACAGTTAAGGAGCATGATCTGTGTGATGACTGCCCCATTGAGAAAGAGGAAAGAAAAGTCCTGTTGCAAACATGTATAGCCAAGCAAAACAAAAACACACAGAATTTTGAACTTGGAGTCAAGAAGAACTGTATTTATACAGGCTATTTGACTGAGAAAGTTTTTCTGAACTAAGCCTCAGTTTCCTCATCTGTAAAATAAAGTGTTTGGACTAGATGATTACTAAGGTCCCTTCCAGTTCTCAATAGAGAGAGAATGATTCCATGTCTGTAACAGGGATTTTGTTTCTCTTACTTTCCCAATGGGAAATAGGAGGGCTGGGGTGAGAGTAGGTAGAAGAGGAAGAAACAGAGGGATCTTCAGGAAAATAAAATAAAATTGAATTCAAATAAGCAATAAAAAGATTTGATCTACTTCAGCACAATGTCTCTAACTCAATGTAATAGTCTTAGTCACCTAGGGCACTGAGAGAGCAAGTGATATGCCTACAGTAACAAAGAAGCAAAGCTTGAAGCAGTCTTTCTGACTCCAAACCCAATCTTCTATCCATTGTACTACACTGCCACCTATGCCCTTTCTATAAAAGAAAACACTTTCACCATCCTATGCCTCTTTGTATCTATAGATAACTACTCTACACACATGGAAGTAGAGGATGTGTTTATAACCTCAAGGGGTACATTTCAGGCAGGAAGAATACATTCTACCCAAGAGCTTTTGCATGAGTGGAAATTACCCTATAGAAATTTATGAAGGAATAAATTGTTATTCTTTTTGTCATTTTGCAGTTAGGATCAGTTTTCATTCCTATGCTTCTATAACATTGGGGATCACTGAGCATTTAATGTCTTTTCCTAAGTTTCCCCCCCCCTCCCCAACTCAGAGAAATATTATTTAACAAATGACAGGAATTTATAGCAAATTGTCAAATTGCTTCTTTGAGCATTGACAGTCAGGTCAATAGCCCTTCTCATTTGGAAATATATTAGATGAAATGCCAGCTTCTTTTCTCATCACAGAAACATTGGTGAGGCAAGATTTTTATGATTTCTAACAATAATTTTCAAAATAATTACATCTCTAAAAAAAATAGATGTTATGCTGATAAATACTTGACATATTTTAAGTGTTAAAATATCAAATTCAAGTGGAGTAGTTACAGTAAAATAAAATAACAAATTCATTGAACCCAAAAGATATCATTAGTTTCATGGGCAGAAAAAAATGATTTACTGTTTTACTTTTTGTTTTTTACTTATTTCTGTAAAACAGTGGGACTTTAAAGAATATTTTTCTTTAAGAAGGGTTGTGTATTATTAATTGTGACAGAAGGAAATCAGATCTCCTAGAAAAATTTGTGTTATTGCTTTATTGATACAATGTAGATTTAAAAAAAAAGAATACAGTATTGATATCTGAATGATAATGGAAGCCACTGAAATGCATTACACATTTACTCCCAAAAGTCTTATTGTAATTTTAAGTATTAATAGCTAGAATAGCTATTTTTATTTACAGCTTAAAACTGCACTAAGATGCTTGAGACATCTCTCAAGTCAGTTCATATACTGAATCTTTTTTTTGCTTTTTTTTGGAGGAGGGGAAGGTAGGGCAATTAGAGGTAAGTGACTTGCCCAAGGTCACATGGCTAGTTTTTGTGTGTGAGTGTGTGTGTGTGTGTGTGTGTGTGTGTGTGTGTGTGTGTGTGTGTTAAGTGTCTGAGGCGACAGGTCCTTCTGACTGCCGGGCTGGCACTCTATTCACTGCACCATCTAGCCTCCCCCCTTAATTTTTTTTTAACCATGGGTTGGTAATGTTTGGCTTCTCTGAACCTTAGTTTATTTATCTAAAATCAGGATAATAGCTGTAATAAATTTAACTCATTGCTTGGTTCAGAGTCTCAAAGGGTAGAAGGAATGTAAAGTATTTTGCATCTTAAAGCATTATACAAATGTCAACTATTTTGAATAGAACAGAGAAGATAAGATTTGTTGGCAAATATTGTAATGCAGAGTACTAGATCAATTAGATGACCCAGTCCTCCAATAGAGCTCTAGACCTGGAGACCAGGAGGGCTGAATTTGAATCTATCTCAGCCCCTTACTAGTTGTGTGACCCAGAGTAACTTTACCTCTGTTTCCTCATCTGTAAAATGGAGATAATAATAACATGTTTTTCACAGGATTTTTATAAGGACAAATCATAAGAGATTCTACAGGGGAAATGACTTGTCAACCTTTAATAAACCATGATATATGTGACCCACATTGATGAAGGGGGCTCTACAACAAGAATTTCCTATATGAAGGAAATAACCAGTCCAGACTAGAATCACTAGTCCTATCATTATCCCAGAAAGTTCAATCATAACAATTTAATGTCTACTACATCCTACTTTATAAAGATCATACCCCAGATATCATCAGGAATCAAAACAAAATTTGTCTATGATTCTGGGCAAGTCATTATATTTCTACATCTCTAGAATGATGGGATGAAAGGAGATGATCCCTAAGGTCCTTGACAGCACTACCCTTCTGGGATTCCATGAAAGTTCGTTGGGAATTTAGAGAACATCTGCTGGAAATCTTTCTTTCTTGGTAAGACCCAGTAGATATTGGTAGTGAAGGCAGGGTTCAAACCAGATCTCCAAGTGTAGTCCTGAACAAAACAACTCTATCTCCCAACTTTGGGCACTTCCTCTGGCTCATTGTCCCCCAGGCCTGGAATGCTCTCCCTCCTCATCTCTGCCTCCTGGCTTCCCTGGATTCCTTTAAGTTCCAGCTAAAATTCTACTTTGTACAGGAAGCCTTTATTAATCCCCTTTCATTCTAGTGTTTTCCCTCTGTAGATTGTTTCAAATGTATCTTTTTTTAGGACAGTTATTTGGGTATTATCCTCCTCCATTAGACTGTGAGCTCCTTGGAAACAGGGTTAGAAGACTTTTGTCTTTCCTTATACCCCAGCACTTAGTATGGTGCCTGGTACATAGTGAGTGCATGTTTAGTGCACATAATAGACAATGTTCATTGGCTATTTCCACTATTCATTCATTGCCTATCAATATAGCCTGCCTTGTATTTTATTTTGAGTGAACTAAATAAATCTACTGTGGGAAATGGAATTTCATGTAAAATATGAATAAATCATGCCAGGATACATGGAGGAAAGAGAAGGAGAAGCAGGTCCATTTAAAAGGCTTAAAGAATAAGACTAGAGGAAACAAGAAACACAATTTAGGTTAATGAATCCTGCGTTAATTATTAAAATTCATGCTTATAGAACATTTTAAGGTATCTAAAGCTCACTTTTCTCAACAATCCCAAGGTTGTTGTAAGGATCAAATGAGATAATATATTTGAAGCATTTTTCAGACTTTAAGGTGCTGTATTTTTATAGGTACTTATTATTATTGTTAGATTATTGTTAGCTAGTAAATGTTGAAATAAGGACTTGAACACAGGTCTTCTTGAACGCCCAAAAGTCTAGTATTTTTTTACCAGCCTTATATTGCCCCCTCTTTATTACTGTACACCACTAATTAAAATCTACTTAGAACTTAAGGAATCTTTGATGCTATCATTTAAAAAACATTTAATCACGTCTTTTGATTTTACCTACATTTTCTACATTTATCTATCACTTTTCTACATGTAAGAAATCTGCCCTTATAAAGAACAATCAAGACAGGGGGAGGGGAATCAGTTCAGCAAAAGAGCCACAGATAAAGTACAGGAGTTTAGAATATAATTTAACAATAGTTAGTCCCCACACCATCTGCTTGTCCTTTTCCAGGAAATGAAAATGGGGGGAAATGACAGGTTACACTTAAGACTGGTGAGGGAGAGAATGAATGGCATCCTATTCTGGCTCATGTTTTGGTAGCTTTATTTTTAGTTACTCACATCTCTCTTAATGCAAAAATGCCCTAAAACAGTCTCTCCATCTTCTTCCTCTTTCTGCCTCATATTCTTCTTCTCTTTCTTCCCTTCTTTTTTTTTTTCCTTTCTAGGTCTGATCTTCCTTTCCCTCAAAATCCAGGGGTAATAGGTAGAGTATGGGAGAGAAGGAAGAGGATTCAATGAATTTAAGTCAGTGGAAAGAGTGCTATATGTAGATTCAAAGGATATAGTTTCAACTAACTCATCACTCAGCAAACATCTGTTAAGTACTTACTATGTGACAAGAACTACTTGTAAACTGGGGATATAAAAAGAGACAAATACACAGTCCTTACTCTCAAGGAGCTCACATTCTAATTAGAGAGACAACAGGCAAACAACTACGTACATAGAAGAGCTACACAATGTAAATGAGAGGTAACCTCAGAGGGAAAATACTCTGAGGAAGGGCTTCCAGGGACAGTTTGTTGTAGAAGGTGGCATTTAAGTCAATTCTTGAAGGATAGGAGGCAGGAATGAGGGGATGTGGACTAGCTGGTGAGAAGCCATGGAATCAGGATAGAATGTTCTCTGTTCCAGGTTCTCACATTTTCTCCCTTTATAGCATCATACTTGGTGATCTCATCACCTCCATTGGTCTATGTAGATGAGACCTAAGTAAACTTGTTTAGCCCTAACTTCACCCATGAGGATCTTGAATTGTACATCCCAAAGGCATGTCGAATACATGTCTAAAACTGAACTCATTATCTCTCTCTTCTCCCCATATCTTCCCTTCTTGATGTCCTTATTATTGTTGAGTTTCACCATTTTTCCAGACACCCAGGCTCCTAACCTAAGTTTCAGCCTTGACTCTTCACTCTCACTTCCCCTATCCAATCAACGATCAAATCTTGTTATTTCCATCTTTGTAACATCTCACATATACGCCCCCTTCTCTCCACTGACATTGCAACTACCCTGGTACGTGCCTTTCTCATCTGATTCTTGGACTACTGTAATAGTCTTCTGGTTGATCTTCCAAACACAAGTCCCTCCCCATTCCAATCCATCCTCAATGCTGCTATCAAATTGATCTTAAAATACAGGTCTGACCCTGTCACCTCCCATCAAGCCACGCAAGTGGCTTTCTACTTCCAATTTCAAATATAATATCTTCTACATGGCATTCAAAGAAGCAATGAGGTGGCTCAGTGGATAGATTGCTGGGCTTGCAGTAAGGAAGACCTGAGTTCAAATTCAGCCTCAGAAACTTCCTAGCTATATGACCTCAGGCAAGTCACTTAACCTTTTTGCCACTGGAGAAGGAATCGCAAAGCACTCCATTATCTTTACCAAGAAAACTCTGTGGGGTCTCAAAGAATCAGACGCAACCAAAACAACCAAATAACAAACATGACTTTCAATACCTTTAATAATCTAGCATCTTTCTACCTTCCAAGTCTTCTTATACCTTATTCCCATCCATGTACCCTACAATCAAGCAACATTGTCTGTCTTGCTCTTCCTTGCATATGACAATGCATCTCCTATCTCAGGATTTTCATTAGCTGCCCCCCATGCCTAGAATGTTCTTCCTCCCCATCTATGCCTCCTAGCTTCCCTAATTTCCTTCAAGTTTCAGCAATAATATCTGCCCTCATATAGATAGACAGATGGTTTGATAGACAGATACATAGGTAGAAAGATATCACACACATATGTATAGGTATATTTGTATGTGTGTACATATATACATGTGTATATTTTTTGTTGTTTTGAGGAAGTCTCCCCCAATAGGCTGTGAATTCTTTGAGAGCAGGGGTGTTTTTTTTTTAATTTTTGTTTTTTGTCTTTTCATCCCCAACATTTGACTTATTACCTGGCACTTAGTGGGCACTTAATAAATGCTAGTTGACTGACTGACTAGGGAAGATAAAGAAAACCAGTATCACTGGATCATAGAGTACATGGAAGGAAGTAAAGTATAAAAATACTGGAAAAGTAGGAAAAAAAACCCCTACATTTTAAAGAGCTTTAAAAACCAGACAGGCTTCATATTTGATCCTAGAGATAATGGGGAGTAACTAGAGTTTACTGAAGAGCAGTTTGACTTGGTGTCAGAACTGAGCTTTAGGAAAAATCACTCTGGTAGTTTAGTGGAGGATATAGTAGAGGCAGGGAGACCAACCAGAAAGCCATTACAATAGTTCAGGCATGATATAACCAGGACATGCTCCAGGATAGTGGCAGTGTGAATAGGGAGAAGGGAACATAAATGAGAAATGTTGTGAAGGTAGACTTGATGAAATTTGGCAACATAATGAATAGGTAGCATGAACTTGAATGAGGTTAAGGATGACACCAAGGTTAGGAGCCTTGGTAACTGGGAGGATGGTGGTTTCCTGGAAGTAATAAGGAAGTTTGAGAGAAGGAGTGGAGGATGGTTCAGAAAAGATAATGGGCTCTGTTTCAAGCATGTTGAGTTTGGGATGTCTATGAGACTCCAGTTTAAGATGTTCAATAAATAGTCAGTGATGCAAGACTAGAGATCAGGAGAAAAATTAGGCCTTGATAAAGAGTTCTGAGAATCATCTGCAAAGAGATTAAAATTGAGCTCATAGGAGCCAGTGAGATCACAAAGTGAGATACTATAGAGAAAGAGAAAATGAATGCCAGGAACAGAGCCTTAGGAGATATTTATGGCTGGTGGATGTGACCCAATGGAAGGTCCAACAAAAAAGGTTAAAAAGGAATGTTTAGTCCTGTAGGAAGAGAATTAGGCAAGATCCATGTCATGAAAACCTAAATGACCAGAGAATATCCAAGGGAAGAAGGTGATCAACAGTGTTAAAAGTTACAGAGATGTCAAAAAGGAGGAGGACTGAGTATAGGTCATTGAAGCTGGAAATTAAGAAATTACTGATAACTTTGAAGACAGCAATTTCATCTTAATGAGGTCATAAGCCAGAGTGTAGTGTTTATAAGTGAACAGGAGGAGAGTAAATGGAGGTACCAATCATAGATGAATTTCCCAAGATGTTAATCTACAAAAGGGAAGAGAGATAAAGGCCAGTTATCTACAAGAAATGGTAAAAATCAAGTGAAGGTATTTTTAAGGATGAAGGAGACATAGATGTGTTTATAGGAAACAGGAAAGCAGTCAATAAGTAGAGATTAGTGAGATTACTAAAGGTTTGAGAATGATAAAAAAAATGACAATCCTAGAAAAAAAAACAGATGAAATGGGATGCCTGTGGAGAGATTTGCTGAAGCAATCAGAAGGACTACCTACTCTTGTAAGATAAGGATGAAGGAAAAGATGAGGGCAGAGATATAAAGAGCAGTGAAAAAAGAGACAGCTCTGAGCTAAAAGAAAGTCCCTGACCTCAAGTAGCTTATATTTAATGGGAAAAGATAAGACATAAAAGGAAATTGAAAAGGGAATTGGGAAGAAGCTTCCTTGGCAAGGTAGAGAAGTCTAGAGTATCAAGAACCAGAAAAGGAATGAAGGAATGAGCTTTAGTATTTGTGGTTCTGATAGGAATTCACCAATTAGAAGAGGAGACCACAGTAGTGGAGAAATGTTCCAGGGTGAGATCATAAGGGCCTACATATAATTGTATTGGACTCAGTTAACATTGAATTTTTTCCACTTTGTTCAGTAGCACATGAAGAGGAGCAAAGGCAGTAAATTATAGAAGTAAATCTAAGGTTGGAGTTTAGCAAAGTATGATTGGCAATAGCATAAAGGACTTAAGAATAGAGAACAGTGTAGATTTGTACTAATTTGCTAATGATGGAGATAGGGAAGAAGGTGTAATCAATACAGTGTTGAAGATCTGAGAAAAAAAAGAGGTTCAGAGGGATTAAGGTTACAATGAGAACTAAGAATAGTGTTAGGAGTTGAAAGGCAGAGGGAGAGGTGGATGTTTTATGATTGTGATCATATAAGGGAACTTCAGAGTTCCTGAATATGGAAGTGGAACACCTATAGGTGATGGCAAGATCAAGTCTATGACCATCTCTGTGAAAGCAGTTCATAGGAAATGAGCTAGTTGAGGAACTAGGAGGTCAGGGTTTGGGGCGTAATGTGTACATTGAAGTTCCCTAGCATGAGAGCAGGGGTTGGAATCAAAGGTTAAGTCTCAGTTCTACCACTGTGTAAACTTGGGCAAATTGTTTAATGTCTCTGCCCCTCACTCTCATAACGTGTAAAATGAAATATTTGAATTATATGAACTCTAAGAGACCTCTCAGCTCTAAATCTATGATCCTATTACACCTCTTTCATGTGAAAAGCACCATAGCATGCATGGGAGGCTTGAAGATAGAATTGCTGGGATTCTTTTTTTTCTCCCTTTACATCAAGCCCTACTAACAGTCCAGTCACAGCAAAATACACAGTTCTTTGACCCCAAATGAACACCTGGGCCTCTGAAACCCTAACACAAGTGAGAATGGAATGAAGACGAGAAGCAGGGTAACATCATTCTGCCCTTGATTCTGTCAATCGCATAGACCAGTGGTTCTCAACCTATGGGTTATGTTCAATTTAAATACATCCTGCATATCAGATATTTACATTATGATTCATAACAGCAGCAAAATTACAGTTATGAAGTAGCAACGAAAATAACTTTATGGTTGGGGGTCACCACAACATGAGGAACTGTATTAAAGAGTCGCGGCATTAGGAAAGTTGAGAACCACTGGCCTAGACGCATCAACTCTACCTAACTTAGCATAGTGGGGAAGTTTTTTTTTTTTAATGCAATATAATGACAGATACATTTATTTGTTCAAGGGCAAAAAAGGAATCATGCCTGCTTCCTCTTCTAAGTACAAAATGCAGGGAAAATGAGTATTGACTAAATAGTATATAATAAAAACAATATAGTCAATATAGTATCCCATGTTGTCAGTGTTTAAAAGCAAAAACTTTTCCTCATACCTCCCCCACCCTTATTCAAGTAAAAGGAAAACCTCTATCAATAAATTGCCTTCAGGGTAAACTCTGAAATTTGTAAGTTCTGTTGCAATGAAGTTTTGAAAAACATGTCATTGTAACAAAATGAACGTGACCTTATCTGAGTACAATATGCCACCAAATTTGATGACAAATGATATGATGCTGTGCTTATGGGTAATGAAAAGCAGCTTTTCTTTCATACTAGGGTATAATTGAGAACCAAGTAATATCTCTTGAAAAGCTGAGCTTTTTCCTAGAGCTGCCAGGATAAGTTGGGGAATGTATAAAATTGAGAATAAGAGAGAGTGAGGGGAAGGGGAAAAAATAGCCACGGTGAGTATTTCTTAGACCTAGAAGGGACCTTGGAAATTTTCTAGTCATAACATCATCAGGTCATAGATTCAGAGCTGAAAAGGACTTCAGAAGCCATTGAGTCCAAGTCTTCATTTTACAGATGAAGAAAAAGGGAACAAAGAGGTTAATTGATTTGCTCAGTTATACAGCTAAGAGCAGCTGGGTGGTGCAGTGGATAGAACACCCAGTCTGGAGTCAGGAAGACCTGAATTCAAATCCCCAGTCTTAGGCATTTACTAGCTGTGTGACCCTAGGCAAGTAATTTAACCCTGTTGGTCTAAGTTTCCTCATCTGTCAGATGAGCTGGAGAAGGAAATGACAAACCACTCCAATATCTTTGCAAAGAAAACCCCAAATGGAGTCACAAAGACATAGATACAACTGCAGTTACTGAACAACACATAGCTAGTGAGTGTCTGAGGTAGGATTTGAGCACAGGCATTGATGACACCGAATCCAATTGTCTATCCATTACACCACACTGCCCTCTCCTCCCTTTATTTTACAGGTAAGGACACACACTGAGACCAAAGGAGAGTAAGTAACTTGTTCCAGAATTTGAACCCAGGCCCTCTGACTCTAAATCAAGGTGCTCTATAATATCTCAGAACAGGAGAGATCATTCAAATGACTCTCCCTCAGGCAGGCCTATAAACGTTAAAAAATCTGTTGGGTATATTTCTTTTTTTTTTTTAAGAACTAAATTTATTAATTAACTTTCGTTTATTTTTTGGTTTACATCATTGATTTCCACAAGATTTTGAGTTACAAATTTTCTCCCCATCTTTCCCCTACCCACCACCCCAAAATAGCAATCCCACTGTATACCACCTCCCTCAATCTGCTCTCTCCTGTATCCTCCCCCATCACCTCTCTAACTTTCTGATAGAGCAAGATGGATCTCTCTTGGGTATATTTCTAATGGAAGATGAGCCATTTTGAAAATATTACCCATGACTTAAAATTATACTGATAGCTAGAAGTACACCTGAAACATTACATATATACTTAGACTCAAATGATATTTTTATTTGTTTTATTGAGATACTTTGTTTTTTCTTTTAAAAATCATTTGTTTCAAGAGATGTCTTTCTCTATAGGGGAGGAATAGATATTCTTGGAAATGGACATTTGAAATACCATTAAAATAAAAACATATCCAATTTTTTAAAAAAGATTTCTTTACTGTGCTGCTTTAATAACATCTATGAACATTTGTAAGCCTAGAATTCAGTGCTTCCACTAAAATGTCCCCTTTTGACATCTGTTCATGATATGGTAAGAAGGTGACAAGTTTTGAAAAGCTATGCCAATGAAACAAAAGCTCTGTCAGGTCCATCTAATGTCCAACCAGGCTGGATAATTTTGGAGAAACTGCTGTTCACCAGAAATGTGTCCAGGTGAGTGTTTGGGGATATTCATGAAACTCTATTAATGGATAGGGTACCAAACCCTCATCAGGAAAAGGAACCCTAGATCATTTAAAGTTTAAAAGTAAAGTATGTAAACTAGATTTTCAAGTCAGCAATTGGATTGTCCTTAGACTATAGAATGAACTGAAAAGATTGGTGCTCAGAAATTCTAGTCAAAGCCAGAAGAGAAAGGGGGCAGGGAGAGAACATTTTGTGGGATACAACATTAGTCAAAGGAGGCAGTACTATCTTCCTTTCCTTTGTGCAAGGCATTTTGGGATGGTTGGAATTTGCTTAAGCATTTCAGAGAACTTTCTTTATAGAATATATCTGGGTCCAAAGGGACATGCAGGTAATACCTCTGCATAATCTAATGTCACAATTGGAAAGAGAACAGACATCGAAGACCTGGCCTCATATCCTAAGTCTGATTGGGATAGTTTTGAGACGATCTGCTTGGTACAATCCTGGAAATGTCAATTAACTCTCTAGCCATTGCACTATCAGGACACCTCTTCCAACCATGCCTAAAAGCACACCAACATCTTCATCCAGAAGGGCATCCTTCACAGCCAACTTCGCTGTCCTCCTCTCCTTTGTAGAAGATATTGTGGGATGGTTGGGGATTGCTTAAGCATTTCAGAGGCTCACTTTATAGAACAATATATCAGGGCCGGAAGAGCTAAGTAGCTGATACTTTGGATAACCCAGTGTGTCACAGTTGTAATAACTTACAGAGTAAAGAGTAAGGTCATGTTCCATTCCAGTCTAGTGGGTTCTTCTCATCTTACTAATGTTTAACTACTTGTGCACATCTCCCTTTTCATTTATTACAACTGAAATGGCATCCAGGTGATTTATCTTTAAAAGGAAATTTCTAGAGAGGAGAGAGTATGTCTTTATTGGATTAAATAATTTTTACTTCATGTACCTCCCATAGAATTAAGTGCCTCATAGAGAACATCAGATACTGATGGTGATAATGAGTATTATTATTCCAAAACATTTATTAGGTGTCTAACTGCATATGTACAAGTAGGATGATATTGAGCAATAATCTGATCTCCTAGAGCTTAAAATTTAAGGCAGGATACTTAGTTAAAAGAAGTAGAAACCATGTGTAAAAGAAAATGCAAGAATTTATAAGGAAGAGAAGGCAGAGAAGCTACTTCATTTGGTTTTTCTTTTCTTTTAATTGTGAATAAGAAACCATCTGAATTAGCACTCTGCAGCTCATTTGGAGGGTGATAATACAGGTTTTTTTCTATTTTGACACTGGATGATAAATATTAATTGTATTCATCATAGAATATTTAGCACAACATTGTAAGACATTAAGAAATTCAAAAAGTGTAGGTGGGTTCCTGTGAAAATGATGCAGAATGAATGTAGAAAGCAGAAAGCAAGACTAGAATGATTGTATATGTGTTCTATTATTAGATGAATTGCTTTTCCAAATTGGGAAGAACTAAAGGAATCAGGGTTGTGAACCATCACAAGATACCTCCTGTATAGTCCTGAGGCTAAAACCATAGAGATCAAAAGTATTGTTTATTACCATATATCTATGCCAATTAGTAGTGACAGAAAGGCCCAGGAGCCATGAAAATTAAACCAGGTTGGAAAGTGAGAAATCAAGACAAATTCTGAAATAAAACACACAACACTGATGTTATATTCATAACATAATTACATTTGAAACCCCAGAAAAGACCTTAGTTGGAGCCTGAGCCAATTTCTTCATTTTGCAGGTAAAGAAATTGAAACCAGAAAGGTTAAGTCACTTGTCCAAAGGGACAAAGTAGTTAAGGGGAAGATTTAGGATTTAAATCCAAGTAGTTTGACTCCAAATCCAATGATTTTTTCACTTTATCAAAATTCCAACTGCTGGGAAAGAAATAACACATGGAAATTACAAAGGGAGCAACATAGGCTTGCTACTAAGGACAGCTTCCTTCCAGTCCAAGCTGACCCAAAGTAGAATAAGATGCCTTGGGCTGTGATTGTTGCCCCTAAGTAGATGTCATCAGGCAAAGCTGGATGTTCACTTCTCTAGTGGAGCATAATGAGTATTATTTCTCAGGTAAGAATTAGAGGAGAAGGTTACTTCTGACTTGGTGATTCTATGTTACTCCTTATCACTTAATCACCATTCTGTTTGAGTTTGTAAATGTGTCAATGGTCAGATGATGAAATGGTGAGAAGTACAAGTTAGATCTGTACAATATTTGCTAGTGTAATCTGGTTGTAAAACTGGTCTCCACAGTTAATTTACCTGAGATTCTACTTGACATTAGATTTGACATATGTTTTTGCTGCAAGGCCTCCAGTTGAGATAGTTTATACACACTGAACAGAAATACAAGGGGATAGTAAGAAAAGTTTAAGGTTAAGACAAAAGAAGTTACAACTTTACTGTGAGCCCTGAATCCAATCTCATTGTCTTTAGGGATTCAAAGGAGAATCAGGAAAGGCTTTCTGAAGGAAATGGACCTCAAGGGAGCTTTCACAAAAGAAGAAGGTGTGAGCTTCTTTAATGGACACCAGCAGCTAGTTTCACAAACATATAGCATGAAGAAGCAACGTGACTGTGGGGAAGAGGTGGGGAAGAAGGGAGCAAAAGGAAAATGGATTTTCTAGAAATAAAAGGGATTAAGAGATGCATAAGAGGATTTTAGAGAAAACAGCATCATCAAATCATATTTATTATGTAGGTTCAAGAGAAAGGTCAAAGGAATTGTGGTTATTTAACTCGAAGAAGAGAGGACCCAGGGGCAACATAATTATTGCTTTCAAGTACATGATGGGGAAGCTGACCAGATGTGCTCTGAGACTCCAAAAAGCTGAATAAGAGGAAACAGGATTAATTACTACAAAAAAATGAAGGAAGGAAGGAAGGGAGGGAGGGAGGGAGGAAGGAAGGAAGGGAAGGAGAGAGGGAGGGAAAGAAGGAAAGAAGGAAGGAGGGAAGGAGGGAGGGAGGGAGGAAGGAAGAAAGAAATAAACATTTATTGAGCACCTACTATGTGTTAGGCTCTGTGCTTAGCATTTTACAAATATTATCTCATCTAAAACTCAAAACAACCCTGTAAGACAGGTATTATTGTTATCTCCATTTTGAAGAAATTGAGACAGAGAGAGGTTACATGATTTAACCAGAATCAAAGAGCTATTAAGTGTCTGAGGTTGGATTTTAATCCAGGCCTTTCTAATTCCAGACCCAGCACTCTATCTACTATGCTACCTAGCTGCCTTCTCTATGAACTGTTCATAAGAGATAACACCTTGATTATCAGGGAGTTAAGTATTTCTATGAGTTGCTTAGAGCTACTTCTACATCTGGAGATATTTTTAAAAAGAAAGTACAAGGATCAGAAAACTGATAATAAAGAGATTACAGGGGACCTTTTGATGGCAAATGGGTACAGCTGGCAATGATTGACAACTCTATTGCCCATATGCAGTTCTGGGTTGCAGTTCTAGGGTATAGAGGAATACTGATGGTAGGTCACAGGGGAACAGGGGCTCTATGCACAGTTCTAAGGCAAAAAGAAGCACCAGCGCTTATGGATTTAGGAGAACAGGGGACCTGGTCACAGTTCCAGGGCCAAGAGGATCATTAGCATTTGCAGCTACAGAGAAACAGGGAACTTTCTTGGACAAAAACCAGAGCACAGACCAGGAGAACAGCGACCAAATGCCTTTCCCTGGCTCACACCACCTTGGAAGCATTGGAAACTTGTAGAACCCCAGAACTAGCTGTGAAAACAACAGCACAAAAAAGCCTAAATCTTGCAGCAGTGTCTCCCTATCCCCCAAGTGAACAGAACTCAACTTTAACATAAAGTTCAAAGTCAAGAAACAGTCTGGAAAAATGAGCAAACAAAAAAAAAAACTTACCCTTAAAAAGCTGCTGTGGTGGCAGGGAAGACCAAGATATAAGCTCAGGAGAAAATAACAGGAAAATGGCTATAAGCAAAGTTTTAAAGAAAAAAAATGCTAGTTAGCCAGTACATCAAGAATTCCTGGGAGAGTTAAAGAAATAAGAATGGTAGAGGAAAAATTGTGGGGGAGGGGGAATGGGAGTGATACAAGGAGATTATGAGAAGAGAATTAACAGCTTGGTAAAAAGAGGCACTAAAAATTAATTAAAGAAAAAAAACTGTTTAAAGAATAGAATAGGCCAAATGGAAAAGAAGGTAAAAGAGCTCAGTGAAAAAAAATAATTCCTTAAAAATTAGAATTTCATAAGTGGAAGCAAATTACTTTATGAGATATCAAGAAACAAAAAAAAAGTTAAAGAATGGAAAAAGAGAATAAATGTTAAATATTTCACTGGAAAAAACAACTGACTTGGAAAAAGATGGAAGAAAGATAACTTAATAATTATTGGACTATCTAAAAGTCACGATCACAAAATAAATTATCAGGGAAAACTATTCCAATATCTTAGATTCAGAGGATAAAGTAAAAATTGAAAGAATCTACCAATCACCTCCTGAAAGAGATACCAAAATGAAAAGTTCGAAGAATATTTTAGTCACATTCCAGAGCTCCCAGGTCAAGGAGAAAATATTGTAAGTAGCCAGAAAGAAACAGTTCAAATATTGTAGAGCCACAATTAGAATCACACAAGATTTAGCAGCTTCCATGTTAAAGGGGTGTAGGAATTAGAATATGATATCCCAGAAGGCAAAGGAGCAAGGATCACAACAAAAATAACCTACCCAGCAAAGCTGAGTATAATCCTTCAGGTCAAAAATGGATATCTAATGAAATAGAAGACTTTCAAGTATTCTTGATGAAAAGATCAGAGCTCAATAGAAAATTTAACATTCAAACAGGAGGCTCAAGAGAAGCATAAAAAGGTAAACATGAAAGAGTAATTATAAAGGATTCAATAAACTGTTTATAATCCAATATGGAGGCTGACAGAGGTAACTCCTTAGATCTTTATCATTATTAGGACAGTAGAAGGATTCTACATAGACAGAGGGAATGAGTGTGAGTTGATTATATTGGGATAATCTCAAAAAAATGCTGTGGTAAGAAAGAAGACTAAACTGGGAGAAGTAGAAAAGGAGAGGTAGAATGGGAAAATTTTTCTCACATAAAATAGTCATGCAAGGAAGAGCTTTTTCACTATGGGGAAAACTCAGGGAGGGTGGTAAGCAGTTCTTGAACCTTGCTCTCCTTAAAGTTGTGTGTATGTGTGTACACACATGTGCACACACACTCAATCATATACAGAAATCTCTCTTACCCAATAAGGAAATGAGAGCAAAAGGAAATGAGAGATATGGGCAGAGGGGTGGTAAAGTAGAGGGCAAATAAAGGAAGGCATATGCAAAACAGACTTTTGAGAACAGATAGAATAAAAAAAGAGCAATAGAAGGAAAAATGAAGAAAATAGGATGGAGGAAAATACACAGTAATCATAACTATGAATATGAGCAAGATGAGCTCATGAAGAAAATGGAAGCAATAGTAGAATGGACTAGAAAACAGAATCTAACGTATATGTTGTCTACAAGAGACACAATTAAAACAGAAAAACACACACAGAGTTAAAATAAAGGACTGGAGAAGAATTATGTTGCAGCTGAAGTAAAAAAAAAAAAAAAGCCATGGTAGAGATAATATAATAAGGGAAAGAGATAATCAGGGAAATTACATTGTGCTAAAAGATGCCATAGACAATGAAGTAATATCAAAAAAATGTTTACACTATTTCTCTGGTAAAGGTCTCATTTCTCAGATATGTAGAGAACTGAGTCAAATTTATAAAAATAAGAGCTATTTCCCAATTAATAAATGGTCAAGCATATGAACAGGAAGTTTTAAGAAGAAGCAATCAAAATTAGTTATAGTCATATAAAATGCTCTAAATCATTATTGATCAGAGAAATGCAAAGTTAAAAAAATCTTCGGTACCTTGTCACACCTATCAGAAATGACAAGTGTTGAACAGGATGGAGGAAAATAGATATGCTGTTGGTGGAGTTGTGAACTGATCCAACCATTCTGGAGAAAAATTGGGAATAACGCCCAAAGGCCTATCAAATTGTTCTTACCCTTTGACCCAGGAATACCACTACTAGATCTGAACCCCAAAGAGATCCAAGGAAAAGAACATATCTTCACAAAAATATTTATAGTTACTGTTTTCAGAGTGGCAAAGAATTGGAAAATAAGGAGGTGCTCATCACTTGGAGAATGAACAAGCTGTGGGATATGATTGTGATAGAGTACTATCGTGCTATAAGAAATGACAGGAGAGGGGCACATACAAACATGGCAACACCTATATGAAATGATGCAAAATGAAGTGAGAAGAACTGGGAGATTATTGTGCCCAATAATAGAAATATTGTAATGATGATGATCCATTGTGAAAGTCTTGGCTACTTTGATTGATACAATGATCTAACATGATTCCCAGGGATTCACAATGAAAAAATACTATCCACCTCCAGAGAGAAAACTGATGAAATATGAGAACAAATTGAAGTATGATTTCCGTGGTGTTGTTGGTGTTTTATCCTTGTTCATGATATGGCTAACATGGAAATGCCTTGCATTATTTCATGTATATAAGTGATGTCATATTGCTTTCCTTCTAAATGGATGGGGAAGGAGTAAGAGGAAGGGTTATAATTTGGAATTTAAAATTTTAAAACAAAAAAATAAATAAATAGTTTTAAAAGAGCAAGTAGAATATTATGAGAAAGACATTACGGGGAGGGGCGGAGTCAAGATGGCAGATGTACTGAATCCAAGGTGTTTCTGGCAGTGCTTGCTCTTTGCACTGCACATGCTCTCAGGCCACGTGATGCTAATGAAAGCTGCCAAAACATGGAAAGGGGTTGGGAGTGGAAAATGTTTAAGAAGCTCTGGCCTAGAGCACTGAAAGGTTGAGTGATCCACTCACACACCCAGGATGTGTCAGAGATAGGAACTGAACCCACTTGCTCTTGCCTCAATGACCATCTCTCTATCCATTAAACCATAGAATGCCTTGGATAGATTTCAGTGGGTCTATTAACCTGAAATGGTAAAAAATTCCATCTTTATTTTCATTAACCTCTGAAATTTCACATTTCCTTCAATTATTTAAAAACATGATTTTAAAAAGGGTCCATACATTTCACCAGAATGCCAAAGAGGTATTTGACATAAAAAGGTTAATATTCCCTGCACTGTGCCATGATTCATAGTTATTAAATTTACAATAAATATGTACTTACATTACAAAAATTTTAAAATTATGACAAAAATGCTTGACATATTATATATGAGCATGTATGTGGAAAGGGAGAGGGAGAGAGGGTACGGATGAAGGAGTCTACTTCAGATATTCTAGCAATTGAACTTTTTTTTCCCTTCCCAGTAGAAATTTAGTGGTGTGATTGAATGTGTAGGATAGAGCCCTCGAGGCTGTGGAGTTGCTATGAAAAATGATAATCTCTGGAGGCTTTATGAACTAATCCTTACCTGGGGCATGCTGTTGCATGTCAAGTGTGAATTATACTTTACAAAATTATATTGAAAATAATGTGAAAAATGTCATGCCTGCTACTTGTAACTAAGTTAACAAACAATGGATTAATGATATTTCAAGTCAGCACTGGGGGAACTAAAGAATCAAAATCCCCGATTTCTATTTATAGGGAGTTCATAAGATATTGCCTTTATAAATAGATGGAACCATCCATTATACTGTTCACATGTGGAAAACACTAGTGAGTTTCATAAAATATCATAAGACAAAATCTGTTCTAGGATACTTGAATGAATATAAATATTTCTTTGTCGTTCCAAATTGTCAAGTGTGAATGAATCAGAATGGTGAAAGAGTTAGGGCACAAAATAGGGAAAAAAATAGTAGCCTAAAAGTTACTAAGAAGTTCACTGCTGACAATCTTATACAACATCTAAGCAAATACTTAAACAAATGTTGTTTAATGATATCCGTTTACATTGCAATATATAGTTTCCTGATGTGTATAATAAATCATAAATTCTTAAATAATTGATCATGGTTGGTTTGAAAACATCAAATAGCACTAAGCATCCAACTCTCAGAAAACAACTACTATTGACCTTCTGACAACAAAACCCAAAAGCTCCATTTCTATCTTCAGCCCACTAAGTCTTTTTACAATTCTGACTGCTTTTAAAAATCCTCCTATAACCTTGAGATCTGATACAGAAACTTGTGTTTGGACAGAATTGTAGAATTTACTCATTCCAACCTACCTCTCAGGCTTAGAATCTCTTTTGCAGTGTCCCTGACAAATACTCTTCCTGGTTTCCTTTCTCTAAAATCATTCTGACTTTATCTTCACAAAAAGACATTCTACTTCCTAAACAAGCACTATCCCCATTAGCATTAAAACAGGTAAGTGCACTCAACACCAACAAAGGATGGAGAGCCAGAGAAGGGGAGGAGAAAAATGAATGAAGACAGCGTCCTGAAGGAAACCTACCTAAGGACTGTGAGATGATAAATGGGCAGTTATAAAGCTTTGGTGTGCTATGTATCCTTAGTGTGAAGCACAATCCCTAGCTATTTATTG
Organism: Pseudochirops corinnae; assembly: GCA_028646515.1. Taxonomy (NCBI): domain Eukaryota; kingdom Metazoa; phylum Chordata; class Mammalia; order Diprotodontia; family Pseudocheiridae; genus Pseudochirops; species Pseudochirops corinnae. Next base: position 459,501,708 of record CM053585.1, read on the forward strand.
ATAAGCTTAATAAGTAGTTGATGACTCCATGCCAAAGTATGGGAAATCTTTCAGTAAATCCATGCCTACATTAGGGTATTTGTGACAAATTCACTGACCATATCTCTCCTCTTGGGGAAGGTACCATTACCATAGATCTAATCTTCCACCTCAGCCCCAGAAACTACCATTGCCACAACCATGTTAACTACTCACCTAGCTCATGGGCTCTTAATCTGGAATCCATTGCTTCTACAGATAGTATTTAAGAGGCTCCATGAACTTAGATCAGGAAAAAATTACATCTTTGTTATCACTAACCTATAGCCAAATTTTAGCAATCCTTAAATTATACATAGAGGTAGCAAAATATTATTCTGAGAAGGGATCCATAGACTTCTTCACACCACCAATTGGTTCATGACGCAAAGAAGATTAAGAACCCCTGGTCTAGTCTGAATTCACTATATACTGGCATAGAAAGGAAGAGATTTTTTTTTTGTTGCTTCTTTGTTTTGTTTACCATACTAATACTAATGAATCTGTCCTGTATTTATATCTATCCATTGAAGGATGAATTAATGAAAAAATATTTACTAAGCACTTACTATGTCCAAAGCATTCCATTAAGTGCTAGAAATACAAATCCAAACCAAGATGATCTCTGCTCTCAAGTTGCTTACATTCTAATGGGAGACAACACATTTTGGAGGTTTCAAGGAAAGGCTCAGTGATCCTGAGCATGCAGCAGCAAAGATGTTATTTTAAGATAATTTTCATTGATAAAACCGTATCTCTTTCTGATGTTGAGCCGTTTGAGGGAGCCAAGGACTTTGGTGGATTTAGCATCCTTTTCTAGGTCTTCAGATGCTGTGGTCTCTACAGAGGTGAAGGCTAATTAACTCCTGAAGACGCAGGTGACAAGTATCATGTCCACACACGCTAATTGTCTGGGCAGTAGCTGAGGGAGCAGGGCTGGAAGCAGGGGCAGTGGTCAAGGGATTGGGGGTGGGGGAAGGCGCTACTTCTCCTAACGCTGTTGGGATTATCTGCCAATATTGTTCCCATAGGATCCTAAATTAATCAGAGCATGGGATTATCTTGTCTGTCCTCGGTCCTAACCAGAGAGTGAGCATAGGCACTTTGTCTGAGGATCTTCTCCTGGTTAGCCATTCTTTATTATACCAGAAAAGGGGGTGAGGGCCTTCTTCACCATACACATGATACAGTGGTATCCTAAGGTCTCTGGTTAATACATCACTTCAATGTGGGGGGAGTGGGACGGGGGTGAGGCGGTATGGAGGGAGGATCCTTCCTGGAACTTCTCTTTACAACACTATCTACCAGCTAGTCGGGCACACAGCCCTCAAAGTGAGGAAAGACCTGGGCTCAAATGCCAACTGAGACACATTAACTGTATCACTCTAGGCCAGTCATTTCATTCTCTGTGCCTCAATTATATCATCTAGAAAATAAAGTTGTATTTAATGACCCCTAATCTCCCTTTAGGGTCAATATCTGAGATCTTCTGACCATGGTGAAGCTTGTATTATTAAATTTCAAAAGACAGACGCTTCTGATCAAACCCTAATTTTATTGGTGCTTTCCTTTTTCCAATGTCTGAGGTCCTGAAAAATATGCTCCTAAGGAAGGGAGCAGCGACTCAGAGCACCTAATCACATGTATAGGCCTGCTACTGAATTCTGAATGGCAGATTCAGAGACTTAATACCGGAGTACGACCACATCTGCTCTCTGAGACTACATAGCAAGAGTAGCCACAGACCTGTTACAGATACATCCAACAGAATAACTAACACAAATACAGGCGTGACATTCACTTCCCTGGCTGTTTTCACAGTCAACACACCAGCAATGTACACACAGTCTAAACAAGGCAAGGGACACCTGGGGAATCAAAATAACCATAGCTTGGCTTCTATACTCCCACATCAGAAACAGATATATCTCCTTTTCCCTTCTAACTGAATTTTCAAGGATGGGCAGGTTCTATGACCAGATTGCCATATATATATATCTATATATATCTATATCTATATCTATATCTATATATACACACATATATATACACAC
>CM053585.1:459504279-459532375 GCA_028646515.1 Pseudochirops corinnae
GCTGCCTTCCTCTCCAACTTACACAGGCTTGAGGGACCCTCCTCAAGGAGGGTCCTTTTGTCCTTTAGTAAGGACAAAACTGGGTGCCCCTCCAGCATAAATGACTATTCCTCCCTTTGGCTATCTTGCCTCCAACTGTGCTAAGAGACATGGATTGTCTCTCATTTGAGATGAAAAGGCACGGAAGAAGGGAAGTGATGAGTTGGTAATGACAATGTCAGAAGTATTCATTTACTCTGTGAATCACTGTATCGAATGAGTTAAGTGGTCATTGTTTGTAGTCTTTAATAGCTTACAGTATAATAAATAGAGCACACTAATGTAAATTGATCTAAAAAATTATCTAAATCTCCATAATGTCAAAACTATTGGCTGAAAAGTGAAAAATTTAGTCAGTTAATCAATCAGATTTTTTAGTTTGCATTATGCCAAGCCATGGACTTGAATTGCTTTCTTAAATGAGTTGGCTCAAGTGACCAGTTATCTGGACATAAAGGAGATAGTCACAGTAAACTGATCAAACATCAAACAAGTAGCTTAATGAGTAAATGCACAAATCAATCAACAAGTGTTTGTTAAAGCCTGATTATATGCCAGGAATTGTGATGAGGGCCAGAGATACAGAGACACAAATAAAACTTCCCCTATATTCAAAGAGCTTAATTCTATCATAGGGGAAAATATATAGCTACATACAGAACAAATATAAACAAAATTAATACAAGGCAAATTGGAGAAGGGGGTCACTAGTGTCTGGGGGGATAGCGAGGAAAGGCCCCATGTAAGAGGGAATATTTCAGCTGATCTTTGAAGAAAACAATAGATTGAAAGAGGAAAATAAGGTAAAAGTACATTCTAGACATAAGAGATAGCTTGTTCAAAGATGGGAGATGGAATAATGTGTGTCTGTGTGCATGCGCGCGCGCGCGCATGTGTGTCTGTGTGTGTGTGTGTGTGTGTGTAAAAATCATTTGGCTACACTGTCGATTCCCTTGAAGGAGAGTAATGTAGAATAATCTTTGAAAGGTGGTTCAGATACAGATTCTGAAAGGCTTTAAATGACAAACACAGAAGTTTGTATTGGCTCCTAGGGGAAATTGGAAGTCATTGGAGTTTATTAAGTAAGGAAGCGATATCTGCAGTCCTTTGCTTTAGGAAATCACTTTGGCAGCTGTGTAGAGGAAAGACATGAAAGAGAAAGAATAATTAAGAGGTTATTACAACAGTCCAGGTAAGAGGTGATGAAGACTGAAGGGAGTGACTTTGTGACTCATATTGTCAGTTAGTGGTCTATAAATTATTAAGCACCCACTATTTACCAGGCAATGTGCTAAGTTCTGGGGATACAAAGAAAGGTAAAAACATGGTCCCTATCCTCAAGGGATTCATAGTCTAATGGAGGAACAAAATATAAACAATTATATACAAATAAGCTAAGATAAATCTGAAATAATCAACAGAGGGAATGCACTAGAATGAAAAGAGATGGTAAAGACTTTCTGAAAAAGGTGAGATTTTAGTTGATGTTTGAATGAAGCCAGGAAGCAGAGACGAAAAGGGAAAATTTCCAGGCAGGAGGAACACCCCATGAAAATGTCAGGAGAAAAGAGTATCTTCAAGGAGCAGCATGGAGGCCAATATCCCTGGATCACAAAGGACTCTGAGGGTCAGAGGATTGTATATTGGATTCTGGAGATGATAGAAAGCCATTAGAGTTGAATGGGTTGCAAAGAGGAGGAGGTGTGATGTAGACAAGCCTGATCTGAATGGTTAATCACTAGAAAATAAACTAGAGGTTGGAAGAGACTCCCAAGTGGGGCAGGCTATTGCCATAGTCCAGATATGAGGTGATGAGGAACCGGACCAAACTAATGCAGTGTCAGAGGAGTGATGGGGACACTAGGAAAGGGTGGGTCAGGACAAAACCTATAATGTTGCCCGGAAGCCATTCACAATGACATGCATGCTGTGACTACAGGAAGGAGTCCATGACGGTTTGGCAAAAGGTTGCTCCCAAGATTTGGTCTATGAGTTATATCAAGCTTTTTCTGGGACTCTTAGATCCTTCCTTCTAGTCAAATAATGTAACTCCAAGACCCAGACTTCTCAGGTATTTTATGGGGAAGCAAGGGATCCAGTTCAAATGCTCTGAATATTTCCTCACTCCTGAGGTCACAGGCAGGGAAACATCAATCAGATGGGAAATTTGAAATTTCTAGCCTAGAAAAAGATTACAGATATGGAAGGAAGAATGATGCTTCAGAGAAGAGGTAGGCCAGGGCTGAAGTGAAGATGTACCAGGAAGGAAGACGGGGCATGGAAAGGGCATGGACAGCACAGAGATTTTTTACAAGATATAAAGTTTTCTGATCTGAGAGGGACAAGAATCTTTACTTTTTTTTCCCATTGTGCTATGTATTATCCTTAAATAAATAAATAAAAATTTTAACAATGATAATAATAATAACTAACATTTATAAAGTACTTTAAAGTTTATAGGATGTTTCACATATATAATCTCTTTTATGAGAATGCCCATACATAGAAGGTGGTAAAAAAAACATTCCCATGGCTTAGAAAGTGGTTCTCAACCTTCCTAATGCCATGACCCTTTAATACTCTCATGTGGGCGTATCTGCATGTGGGTGGACCTGCCTGGAGACGGATAGAGGAGCGGTGTCTCGGTTCCTAAGACCATCAGAAATATGTGTTTTCCAATGGTCTTAGGTGACCCCTGTGAAAGAGTCATCCAACCCCCAAAGGGGGTGTAACCCACAGTTTGAGAACCGCTGCCTTAGAAGATTGAAAATTGAGAAAGGAAGATAGAAGGAAAAGTCTCACAGCCCCCTCAGACATGCTAATCAACTTTATTGCATGGTATAGAATATATGTAAAAATACAAGATGTTATTAAGTTAAACATTGACCAATGGGATGAGCATTGCTTCTCATTCTGACTCATCAAATGACAGACCTTTGTATATAATTACTTAGTTCAACTATTCATTACTCCTAAAAAATGGTCGTAATGGTTCTCAAGAATGTATGCATAATTTTTTTTAGTCCTTTTCTTTTAAGACTAATGTTTGTAGAAGACAGTTGCAACTTCAGTGTAAGACAAATAATTAGCATTAAAAAACCAAGAGAAATGAATACAGTGATTCTTTTTGAATGAGTCTCCTAAAGTTTGAGGGTTCTAATGCCTCAGAATCATTTCCTTCAAAATCATTTCCAGAAACTAACAAGAAAAATTCCAGAATTTCTCTGTTTGTAGCAGAGATATAGAAGACCGCAGACATTGGCAGGGGCAAGATGATATAATAATAACAGCTTATGTTTATAGAGTAGTTTTATGGTAATAAAGATACGTGTGTGTGTATCAATTTATCCTCACAGTAAACCTGCTAGGTAGATACTACAAGTATTATCTTTATATTATGGTGGAAACAGAGCCTCAGAGAAGTAAGATGATTTGTTTTATATGAATGTAAACTAATATTTTTTGGCAGCTCTGTCTTTTATAGATTCATCTCAGTGGCATAATTTCATAACAGCTTCTGTCAATACTCCTTACTCCTCCTTTTTGCCCTTGTCTGGGCATCTTTATTTTTTCTTCCTCTTTATGATTCCTTTTTTTTTTTTTTTTTTGTACTGACATACCAATAGGGGAAGAGAAAGGAATATGCCTTTATAAAACACCTGGTAAGTGCCAGGCACTATGCTAAGCACTTTAGAGCGTAAGCTCTTTGAGGGTAGGGACTATCTTGCTTACCATTTTTTGTAGCCCCACAGATTAGCACAGGGCCTGGCATACAACAAGCCCTTTAACAAAGGTTCTATCTAGGAAACTCTGAAGAAACTTCCTTCACTAAACAGTATCTTCTTTTCTACTTAATATCTGAAGCCTGAAGCAATATTGCAGCCCACAATACTCCCAAGGGCAACAGGGAATGAGATTAAACTAATGGAGAAATATTTACCAAAATAAATAAAAATGCAACAAAACATAGATAAAGTTAATTTGTGGTTTTCTTAGTCAATATGCGGCCTGCAGGGAGCAGTCCCCATTCTAGTTAAGTTTGACACCACTGGCCTACAGCAGTGAGAAAATCAATATCTTCCTCAAGCTGATGTAGCCAGAGTGTGTCAGAGACAGAACTTAAAGCTAAGTCTCCAAGGCCAGCTGCCTATCCATCAGGAGAGTAATAGCCAGCATTTACACAGCCTTGAAAAACCGGGATGTGCTTTCCATCCTATCTCCCTAGATCCTCTCAGCAGTCCTGTGGGGTAGGAGCTATCATTATCTCCATTTTACAAATGAAGCCACAGAATCTAGAAAAGATTAAATTGTTTCACTGGACATTGTATAGCTAGCAAAATTTAACACACACACACACACACACACACACACACACACACACACACACACACATACACACACAGGTCTTCTGGATTCCAAGTCTAGGGTTCTATTCAACCACTGCTTTTATTTTAAAACACTTTTTCCTGTTCTTCTTTGTAAATAGAAATGTTTATTAATGTTTAAATTCATAACAAAAAAAGGATTTGAACATAAATTCAACGGGCAGATATTAAGTGGCACAGATGAATAAAGAGCTGGTCCTGGAGTCAGGAAGAACCTGACCTCGGACATTTATTAGCTGAGTGACCTTAGGCAAGTCATTTCACTTTCGTTTGCCCAACTGTAAATGGGGATTAATAATGACACCTACTTTTCAGGGTTGTTGTGAGGATAAAATGAGTCAATATTTGAAAAGGGTTTAGCACAGTTCCTTACCCATAGTAAGGGCTATATAAATGACAGCTAACGTTATTGCTACTAAGAGAATTACTTCTAGCTATTCTAAAGGCCTTATTTAAGTTTCATTTTGGTAAGTGCCTTTCTTGGACAACAACATGCTAAATGCCTTCTTTTAGCATCTCTTTCTTCCTCCCCCATCTCAGGATTAGCAAATACAATTCTTATATCCATAAACTCAGTGTGTGTTGTTGTTCCGCCATTTTTCAGTCCTGTACAACTTTTTCTGATCCCACTGCAGTGGCTTGGGTATAACAGGAGGCATAAACTAAGAGTCTCTCAAAAGAGAACTGGCCACCCAGTCCTTTATTCTCATGTGGACACTAGGCTGAACATAACTTTGCATGTCTTGAGTTTTAAGTTTTTTCTTTCCATAATACAACTTCATAAATATATTTTGTGCTAGGTAAGATGTCAGCAGTGGAGAGAGGGGAAAAAAAGGAAGCCATCAAAATGACGTTGCTTAGAATTAGTATGAGTACATCTTTCTAGACATAGTGAATACATTATCGGTGGAGGGGGGGGCGTGGAAGAATTACAACACTGTTGGCTGAAAGGAACTCATCGTATGATAGATATTTGGGCTTGAGGCAGTTGATCATTTGCCTCACGGCATTTTATCTTAAAACTCAATTTACTTTGGTTTAGTAAAAACACAGTGAGGGACTTGGATGAGAGACAGTGAATAAAAAGACATTATTCTTTCTGTTCACACTCCATAATGGAAAGGCACCTTGTTGAGAATCATATATTTAGAGCTTCATAGGCCCTTAAGGTCATCTAGTCCAAACCTTTCATTTTCTAGTTGAGGGAAGTGAAGCCTATGGAGGTCAAGTGACTTGCCCAGGACCATAAAGGTACTGCAATAAGTGGCAAAGCTTAAACCTAGATCCTCTGAGTCCAAATACAATGATCTTTCCCCATAGAAAACCAGCATTCAGTTCAAAAGTCAACCTAACTTTATAACTAAGATAAAAGACAATAAATGCTGATGGAATGAAGAACTAAGGTTGTGTGTTAGTTTATACATAGTTGTGTCACGGAAGTCAAAATAAGCTTCTTAACAAGAGTGAAAGGTCATGAAATTTAAAAAAAAAAAAAGATTGTTTCAACTCCTGGGAACATCTAGAACAGCGGTTCTCAATCTGTGGGTCAAATGACCCTTTCACAGGTGTCGCCTAAGACCTTAGGAAAACACCTATTTCTGACGGTCTTAGAAACCAAGACACCGCTCCTCTGTCCATCTCCAGGTGGGTCCACCCACATGCAGATACGCCCATATATTAAAGGTTCATGACATTAGGAAGGTTGAGAACCACTCATCTAGAACCTATGTAGTAAATTCTTGGACAGCACCGTTAGGGAAGTGAAATTAACTTGAGTAGATTTTGTTGTTTGTGTTGTTCAGTCATTTTCAATTATGTCCAACCCTTCATGGCAAAGACATGGGATTAGTTTGCCATTCCCTTCTCTATCTCATTTTACAAATGAGGAAACTGAGGCCAACAGGATTAAGTGACTTCCCTAGGGTCACACAACTAGTGTCTGAGGCCAGATTTAAACTCAGGAAAACACCTCTTCTTGACTCCAGGCCCAGCACTCTATCTACCATGCTACCTAGCAATTCTACCGAATGCCAGAGGCAGAATTTAAGACTAAATCTTACTAATATCAAGATCAGAACTTTCTACACTATATTAGGCTGAATCAAGATGATCATGTAGGTAGCATGCTGAAGACCAATATAACATTCCAGCCATCATAATATCATAAATATGGGAAGCAATATAGATACATTAGAAAAAAATGAGTTCTAAAATACTTAATAGAACTGAAAAAGAAAACAAATTAAATATATATATATATATATATATGATTCTTCTCTCTGGTTTTTGTAGCTTTTAATCTAAAATTAAAAGTTCACTTCTTAAATTCCTGAATGATGGTTGCAAGCAAGGGACAGCTAGCATAGCACTAGATATTTTTCCTGTGAGGGTAGCTAGATGGCACAGTAGATAAAGCACCAGGCCTGGAGTCCAGAAGACCTGGGTTCAAATCAGATCTCAAACAAGTCATTTAACCCTGTTTGCCTCAGTTTTCTCATCTGTAAAATGAGCTGGAAAATGAAATGGCAAACCACTCCAGTATCATTGCCATGAAAACCCCAAATGAAGCCACAAAGAATGAGTCATGACTGAAATGAATGAACAAAAACAACTTATCCTCTAAGGGTGGTTTGATTTTGTTTCATTTTAATCCAGCTAAATTCAACAAGCATTCATTAAGTAGCTGCTCACGAACCATGAATTGTGCCAGAATCTGAATAAATGAAGACAAAATTAAAAGAATCCCTGACCCCAAAGAACTTATATTTCAATGGGATTCATCTTTATTTGTACAAAAATCAATTTTTCAGGGTTACATACTTATAATACGTCTTCTCCTTAAGGCCATTATATTCATTCATAGGGAGAGCTAGCTTCTCCAGAGCAGCTGATAGGGTGATCCCTACCAACCACATTCTCTGCCTCTCTCATAGATGTCTCTTTTGCATTTGTGTAGTCTTCCTCCATGTGATTATACTGTAAATTCCTTGAAAACCTTGTGTTATATCTATCACTATATATCTATCACACGTGGGTGCCTTGTACTTGATAGAGGATCACTGAAAGACCATCTATCTACCAGATGAATGAATGATAAGGTCACTGCCTTGGTACCATGGCCATAGTACGTGGTTTTGCTAAACTGCTCATAGGAAATCAAATCTACAATGTTGGTCTCATTAGCCCCACATACTATCCAACTAAACTGCCCAGTCTAGTCTAGTTTAAATAACAATTCCAGTATTCAGTACTTCCCAGCACCTCAAATTATAATGATTTCCCCAAACCAAAATTAAGTATGCAAAGAAAATGCCCTTAGCCTTTAGAATGGGTATTGGAACAATTAGAGTCATTGGTTAAGCCAACATCTGGGATGGAGCAGATTCTTTTTTTCCTTCATTCTCAAGATGCCAATGTTCTTAAGAGCTAAAAATATACCGAAGGCTGGAGAGAAAATAAGCCTTTTATCTTCTCGTTTAAAATAGAGATTTTTTCCTTAACCCCCCCACCCCACATACCATCTTAGATTCTATATCCCATTTTTATCGGCTTATGAGAGATACTTAGCATTGCCCTCTCATAAATGCATTTTCTTATTTATTTTTAAAATAACCATTTTTATAGGAATAACTTCTTTACATTACCCTCTCTTTTATAGTGTTGACTAGAATTCATTACCAATTTGATCACTTTCCTCAGTTGATTTCTTAAGTTAGCTTTCACATACCACCTGTCTGTTATTCCCAGTGCCATGGTTACCCTAACCATATTAGCCATACATGCAGGACCTTCTGAACACTTCATGGAAGAACAAGTATCACTTCCCTCTAATATTTTAAACTATCTCCTATGATGCATGGTGTCCTGGCTCACTTTCTCAAGATAAATATGAATTTAGAGATAAATTTAATATCCTGGGACTGTGGTCATATCTATGAAAGTCAATCACTAAGCATTTATTAAGCACTTACTGTGTGCCAGATATTCTGTTGTGTTAGGGTTACCAAGAAAAGACAAAAACACTGTCCCTGGACTTATAAAGTTCACGTTCTAATGGAGGAAAACGACATACAAACAACTATGTATATGCAAAATATATACAATGTAAATAGGGGACAGGGAGAGAAGACCTCCTATGGAAGGTGGAATTTGAACTAAGTCTTAAAGGAAGCCAAGAGGCAAAAGTTAGGAGGGAGAGTAATTGAGACATAAGAGATAGAATGTTGTATACAATAACAGCAAGAAGACCAACGTCACTGATTCAAAGCAGGCATCTAAGCGGCACAACAAATAGAGACCCAGACTGGGATTCAGAGAGACCTCAATTCAAATCCTACTGCAGATATTATCTAGTTACATAAAGGTGAGAAAATCACTTAATGTCTTTCAATCTCCATTTCCTTATCTATAAAATAGAGATAGCCTCAGAGAATTGTTGTAAGGATTAAATGAGATAACACATGTGATGTACTTTGCAAACCATAAGTTGCTCTATAAATGCTAGCTATTATTAGTTGCCATTATTATAGAATTTGTGGAGGGGAGTAAAGTATAAGAGACTCGACAGGAAGTTAAGAATGGACCAGGTAGTAAATTAGGGCTTTAAGAGTTAAACAATACCTTATATTTGATTCTGAAGGTAGTAAATGGGGGCAGGAGGTATATGGCATGTTTGAGGAGGACTAGCACTTCTGGTGTGAGGGCTTGCTGAGCCCTTTTCAGGGCTGCTCATCTACCTTTGGTGCCCAGCTGATTCATCCAACTCTTACCTGTGGTTCCAAGAAGCTGTAGCATATGGAGTGGCCATGCCCTGGTAAAACTTTCTGAGTGAAAGTAGGGTGAGGGTGACTAACAGTTCTCAGTCCCTCTGGTGAATTAAGGTGGTGTCTAACCCAAGCATGTAAAGACTTTCCCCAGTTCAACGGGAAGATGGGCAATTTGTTCCAATGGCCATGAAGGTGGTTAAATAGTATGATTGAGAATAGAAGAGAGTCAAGGACAGAGTCTTGGGGAAACACCCATACTTGATAGGTATGGCTTTAATGAAGATCCGGCAAAGGACACTGAGAAGAAACAGTCAGACAGGCAGAATGAGAGTTGTCCCAAAAATCTAGAAGGAAGAGAACATCAAGGAGAAAAAGGTAATTGGCAGTGCCAAGGGCTATACAGAAATCTAGAAGAATGAGAATTGCAACAAAAAAAAAAGTGATTAGATTTGACAATTAAGAGATCATTGGAAACTTTAAAGATGACAGTTTTGGCTGAATGATAAGGTTGGAAGGCACACTGCAGAGTGTTAACAAGAGAATGAAAGGAAAGGAAGTGGAGGTTACCATTGTAGAGGACCTTCTTAAGAATTTTAATCTTGAGAAGGCAGAAAAGGCATAGGATCTTAGTAAAGTTAGATGAATTAAATGAAAACTGCTGGAGAAGACAGGAGGGAATAAAATTAAGGGTATGTGTAGAAGGATTTTTCCTTAGCAAGGAGAAGGTTCACCTCTTCATTTGAGACAAAGTAAGAGAAGAGACAACAGGACAAGGCGTGTGAGTGATGTGAAATGAAGAGGAACAAAAAAGGAGACTTCAATTTTAGTGATGAAATATAAACCAGGATTCTCAGTTAAGAGTATGGGGAAATAGGAGCCATGAGAGGCTGGAGAAAGGATCAGTTTGGAATAGCCACTGTGGTAAATTGGTTACTGAATCAATTAGGGAGGTATAAAAGGATGCTTTGCTTCAATGAGTGTACAGTTGAGTAACATAAATTGGTAAATAACACAATTAGTACATTTTTTTTGTGATTTTCTCCAGCCCCATTTAGCAGCATGTGAATAGGACTGAAGGCAACAAGATGATAGCAGTGATCCAAGATTGTGGCTTATCAAGGTATGATTATTGATTGGATAAGGGGCCAAAGGATTTGAGAGTAAAGTTGTACTAGTTCACCAAGGGGTCAGGATAGGGAAGGGAGGAGAGTATAGTGACAACAAGAGTAATGGCATTGGAAGTGAATGAAAAGGCAAAGCTGATAATCAGCAAGACATTCAAAATGGGTCCCTTAAGATAAATATTACAGTAGTGTTAAAAGTAGAGTGACTACTTTGGTTACTCCCACAGTTAACTATCCAGTCTAACAAGCATTCATAAAGTTCTTCTTAAAGGCAGTGTTGCCCTAGACATGAAGGTACACAAACAAAAGTGAAACAACCTTTGACTTCAAGAAACCTGCATTCTAACTGGGGAGATACACCATATAAATAGATAAGTATGTGCATTATTAATTTGAGAAGGGAAAAAGTATTGATGGTTAAGTGGATCAGGAAGCACCTACCACAGAAGATGGTCCTGAACTGATCCTTGAAGGAAACTAGAAATTCTAAGAGGTGATGATGAAGAGGGAGTATATTTCAGGGATGGAAGACAGCCTATATAAAAGCATGGTAGTGAGACATGGTGTCTACTCCAGGCAATGGCAAGTATTCCAATCTGACTGGAACAAAGGCTCCTTGAAGGTGAGTAAGGTGCCATAGAACTTAAAGGTAGGCTCCTGAAATCAGATTGTGAAGATTTAAATGATAATCTGAGAAGCTATCATTACTTCAAACTTGATTGGCTAGCAGACCAGCACAGAATGGCAGATATAGCAAAGCTCAGAAGAGGAAGAGGCATTAATGGCCATATAAAAGAGTCCTTTACTATGTGCTTAAGTACTTAAAGTTAAGCATTCTTTAACTGAACCTCCAGGTTTCAAAATCTCTATAGAGAGCCTCAATCTCTGCCACAGGGGTACACTAATCAAAGCCTTTTTTTATTTTTTGCTCTCCACCCTCTAAAAAAAAAATAATGGTTTGATTGAAGTATTTGTAGTCAAGGAATCAATCTTATTTGAGTACCCAGTCTTTGATACAGTATTTCAGAGAACTCTGAGAAATATCAATATGTGTTAGAGCTGGCAGGGATCATCCAGTCCAGGCCTGCCCAGCATCTGGCCCTCAGAAGGTATGTTGTTCAAGCCTGTTTTACATCCTCCACATTTTTCTCAAGCCACTCGAAATCCTTTGGTGGGCCACAAGCAGTACGCAGGCTGTAAGCAACAGGCGGACTGTATGTTGTACGGGCCTGATCTAGTCTAACCTCATTTTACAGAAAATGAGGGGCAAAGCAACTCAAAGGTGATACTGTAAAGCCAGTTTTCTTTTGGTCAAAACTGAAACTAGTAGAATTTAAGCCTCCTAACTCTTTGCTTTATCATCTTTCACCTCCATCTTCTGCCTCAATGAAATTTACAATCTTAGAATTTGTGAGTTCAAAGAGAGCTTAGTGGCCATCCAGTCAGACCTATACACAAAAGGAATCCTTACTACAGCAGACTGCAGAAGTAGGCATTCAACTCAAAAAATAGCCTAGCTCCGTATTTCTCAAGGCTTTTCCTTTTTTTGTCCATTGCCCTAGACCACAGACTATCAAAAACTATCTAGCCCAAATACTGTCTCCATCATAACCAATAATGGGCCAACCTTATATCTACAGAGGCAAGACTCACCCCTTTTAATGACTTCTTTTTTTGAATGATTTATTTTCACTTCATTCAGTCAAATTGGTTTGTTGCTTGGTTAAATGTCCAAGCCAAGAGAAGAGTATGGAGATGTGCCATATAAATTATCCCAGATTACTTTATTGAGAAAGATACTTTATATATCATGAGTATTTATTTACTTGGTTCATCCTCAAGCTATTTGCTTGTCTCTCCTTTGAAATAAATGCAATGGTAATGAGGAAGAGAGATTTTAGGCCACTCTGCAAATCATTTTTCTCCAATCCTAGTCAACCATAGCAGAATAAGAACTCTACAATGCCTTCAATATCTCTGGATTTGCAGTAGCTCTCCAAATTCTCCTGATCTAATTTATTACTTTAAAAAAATTAAGGCTCAAAGGAATCAAATAGGATTGCAGAGTCCCATGATGCTGAAGGTTACGATAAGTTAGAAGTGAAGAGATACTGGAGTAAGAAGCCAAAAAGCAGGGAATCAAGCTAGAGGTCATGGGGTCTATGATTACTGATGGGCAAGAACAAACATAAGTTCAGAACCTGGGGAGGACAAAGTTTGAATGAACAGATTTCAGAAGTTGAAGAAGGCTTTGGGGTGGATATCTTACAGTGATCATCAATCAAAGCACAAAGGAACCTGTGGTCAAGGTCTTCTGACCTAGCTGTGACTTTATGGTTTCCAGTTAGTGTAATCTGTGAGTGGAGTAAGCCTGGGACCTATATGTTTGGTGATAAATGGAAACATGTACGTAGGGATAAGGTGATGCAGTTATAAACAAATACTTGGCTTATTTGCTTGGGGATGGGGTGGGGAGGACTCTGTCAATGCAAGTGGGTTCAGGCAATGGGGGGGGAGCGAGGGGGAGTGAAGCACTGATGGAGCAAATATCTCTAAAAAGTGGTCAGTCAAAACTGTATTGACCTTTGGACCAAAGGCTGTTTTAAGTCTGAGCATCTTAACAATAAAAAGAGAACTATTGGCCTAAATATTCTGAATTGGTGGGCTACTCTGCCCCAAATTCATCAGATCATTGCACCTACCCACACTTTGTTTTGATGGTCTGAAACTGCTCTGAGGACATAGCAGGATGCCACAGTTTCCAGTTTCAAAAACACAGCATCTATCAATCTTCTTTACCCCATTTTGAAGGTGGGAATATAAATGGAATCAGACTCAGTTGGAAATGGGCCTATAGAATAGCATTTGTAAAATTTATGATGCATAGCAAGGGATAAGCCCACTATCTTATGTACACACATGAACTGCTTTAGCCACTTGCCAAATAGTTAACAAAAAAAAAGTCTTTCATTTGCGTAAGGAAGAGGCAGTCTTAATATTTATTTAGAAGCAGGTCATTTAATTGTTTGTTTAAAGAAAGTTTATATATGAATTCTGAGTTTGCAAATGCATTTTAATACTACCTTTGTCTTTCTAAATGGGAAGATTGACCCCTTTCCCAAACTAAAAGCTATTAACATGCAAATGAAACTAGTATCTCTAGGTCAATATTATACCCAAGAGGCAACAACCACCACCTCCAGAATCTTATATGTAGATTTTTAAAGGCCAACAGCAAAAGATAATGTGTTCTAGTAATAGTAAGCGGGAAATTAATAGCTTACTTCATAGTTGGACAAATTCTAGAGTGCTGGGAAGTAGCCATATTTTATAAGGAAAATGCTAGAAGAAGAGTTAAGAGTCCTAAGTAGCTCTACTACTAGCTAGCTAAGCATGGGGACTTGGAGAAATAGCTTGACTTCAGTTTTCCTCTCTAGAAATTAAGACTGGACTACTTTTCTAAGATGCCTCCCACTTTTAAAACTCTATCATTCAAACAACAGATAAACAAGAACTGAAGTATATAGGAAAGCCTTAAGTCTCTCCTATCATAAAAGCATCTTTTTTATTCTATACCATGAGGTCACAATTTTGGTTACATTTGTCTCCAGTCAATTGTTTAGGAAAACTCTGGAATAGTCAATGGGCTTTACTGAGAAAAGTTCAGTCCATTAAATTGGAAAGTTCTGCTATCAATCAATGAAAAAACATTTATTAAGTGTCTACTACTTGCTAGGCACTGTGCCACACACTAAGTATACAAAAAGAGGCAAAAGATAGTCCCTACTCTCAAGAAGTTTACAAGCTAATGGGAGAGACAAGAAGTAAACAAATATATACAAAGCAAGCTATATATAGGATAAATAGGAAGTAATTAGCAAAAGGGTAGGGGAAGGGATCCCTGAAGAAGGTCAGGTTTTAATTTGAACTTAAAGGAAGCTAAGGAGGTCACTAGTCAGGGAGGTCAGGAAGAAGGGAGAGAGCTCCAGGCATGGGTGCCAGCCCTTGCTAATCCTTGCTAACCTGTAGTTAACTGAAGGGAAATAAAAACAGAAAACTCTATGGTTTTTATACTCCAACAAAACAACTATTTGTCTTGAAGGCTCCAAGAAATGGTCAGAATGGCTTGGATAGGGACACAGATGAGTCTAGAGAACCCACTTTGTCTCATAGCTGCCTTGGGTGGATAGAAGATTCGGCTGACTCTGGGATTACTACAGATCTATATAGATTCTAAGATACTCCAGTGAAATCAAAGACAGCCACATTCATAAGGGACCTTACCTATTCCTGAAGTAGTTTCACATGAAAGTGGCACTAAAACCATCCAACCTTCCTATCCCTGCTCCCCATTTCCCTCATGTAGTGAGTACTCTCAAATACAGAATATTGATATGAAATGATGTGTCATTTATTATGATTTTATGGTTCTGGGCTAGAGTCAGATAAGTAAAGGGTTTAAACAGGTTCATTAGAGAATTCATTCATTCATTCAAAAAGCATTTATTAGGCACCTCATACGTATCCCAACATTGTCCCAGATGCTGGGCATAAAAAGATAAAATACAAAACAGCATCTATCTTCAAGGAAATCACATTCTATTAGAGCAAAACAACATGTAGGCAGAAAATTAAATACAGAATGCTCAAAGCATGTTATAGAAAATATAAATTCAGTGGCAGTGGTAGGGCAGAGGGATAAGCATAGGCTTTCTGCAAAAGGTAGCACCTGAAGAGAAAGGACAAATAATATAGCATTTGTGTTCCCTTAGCTAAGAGGCATCTCACAGGTAGGAGAACTAGAGTTAGAATAAATTCTTGGGCATAACTGTACATTTCAATGACTACTGTAAGGTGAGATATCAAGAGTTTACATGAACCAAAGAGTCATGCATGAGCTGAGGATTCCCATTAGCATTCTTATGCTACACTCTTGGTCAACTAGCCTGCTTAGAAGCCAGCCCTGTTTCCCCAACCCTAAACAGAGTCAGACAATTTCTCCACCCTTCTGAATGGCAAATAAAACACATAGGACCCTATGAGGAACAGAAAAAATTAACTTACTCAGATCCAGTCACTAGATGGAAAAAAAAATTGGACTTTCCCAGACCCATGGTTCCTTTGAGGACATACTTTATCCTTTTAACACTCAGTAAAAATTTGAAAACATCACCTTAGGAAACATCTCATTCAAAAATAATTAGTGGGTCAAGCACTATTCAATGAATCTTTAAAAAGATGGCTATTCTGGGGTTAGAGGCTATTGCTTGGCCAGTTATCTGCAGCTACCAGAGAGGTATGGAACAGATACTGGCATACTTAGATTTCAGCACTGAACAGCACCAATCACTTTCATCTATGATCAGTGGGCAAAAATTTCAGGAAGGCAGATCTCAGTTCATTCATTGTGAGGGAAAGGTTTTTAAAAAATAAGAAATGGAATCAGTTACCTTAAAAAGGTCATAAGATCTGAGGGCATAGACTTCAAGCAAAAAATAAATGACCATCTGTCCTGAATGGTGTGACATGCATTTCTCCACTGGGAGAAAAACAGAACTAGAAGCTCTAGTAGATTTCATTCATTCTATGTGCTAAACAGGATGGCCAGTATCTTTTTTCTCATCCTAACCCCATAGTAATCTTGAGAGGTAGAGATCTGGATGAGATTACACTTTTGATTTTAAGGGTTTAGCTGAATCTTCATCTATCACCATGTCTCAGTACCATCTGAGAATTTCATGTTATTAAGAAATAACCATAATTCTTACATAATAGAACTGCAGCATTCAGAGGAATGAGTTAGGGAGTGAACAAAGGAATCATTCAGAGGGGTTTGACCTAAATAATCCTTCCCCCAAACTTTGAAGTCTTACTTATAATTTTAAGAAGCATAATCATGATGAAGTTGTTTTCCCATTACTGTAGAATTAAAAGCAACATAAGATTTTGTTCAGCATTTCAGCACCAAGAAGAAGATTGGAAGTGAGGGTAGACTTACCTAATTTCATGCTACAAGGAAAATGAAACTGCTAAGTTTAAGAAGTTTGGGGAAGACATAATCATATCCTACATGAGCAATTACTTTGGGAAAATGCTTGAATTCTTCGTGAGTTTATATATAAATTTCAGTTTCAAGTGTTTAGTTGTTTCAGTTAAAGAAAAGCATTAATTAAGCCAAAAAACCCAGGTGGAAGGTTCTTTGTTACTGCTTTTGCGTTTTTATTGCTGTTGTAGTTTGCTTGCAGTGATATCACCTCACTTGCCCAAATAGAATGGTTGGATTAGTCTAGTGCAGCCATAACTATCACTGTCCTTGTGCCCATGAACAAGCTGTATAACCTCTAAATTTCAATCTCTTCATCTATAAAATGTTAATAGTAGCATCTGCCCTACCTACTTGATAGGGTAATTGTCAAGATAAAATGAAACTAGTTATGCAAATATTGCTTCGATTGTTATAATTGTGTTTGCTTATGATTCATAATTATATAGTTCAGATTATAATTTGTCATTTATTAAGTCAAGTATTATTCTTAATAATAGAATAATAATAATAGAAATCTTATATTTTATGATGTTCTAAGGTAATATCATCTATATAGTATTAGAGAGGCAGTCTGATGTAGTAGGCAACAGACTGACCTCAAAGCCAGGAAAACCTCCATTGCAGCCCAACCTCTGCCCTGTACTGGCTGTGTGTCCCTGAAAAAGCCACATAATGTCTCTAGGCAATTTCTAAGACTATAAATTGGAAAAAAAAAAAAAAAGGGGGGGTGGGAGGGGGCAACCTTCCTTGGTAGCAGTTTCCTCACCAGGGAATTTATCCTATACTAATGAACTTACAGGTCTGGTGCTTATCCCTATGTAGGCAGTATTATTTATTATTCCTTTTTTGATGGTACTTACAGCCTTGTAGGTAAATAACTACCTTTATAAATAGATCTAAGCCCTGTGTGCCTTTTAGAAAACAAAGCCTCTTAATTTCTTTCCTCCCTGACAATCTATCATCAAATTTTTTTTAATCCCCCTGAAGCACATCAAACACATATTACTCTCTCTAAAATTACATTGAGATCAACATATGATCCTTCTTCTAAAGTGATACTTTTGCTGGCTGCTAATGATTCTTAGGAAAAATTAAAATATATATCCCCTATTTTCCAATCAAATTATATTACAAACATTTAGAGTCTCTGAGGAGTAGAGTAAATTTTCATTAATCTGGTATCAGGAGGGCAAAGACCCATACTAAAATGAAATAGTTGGTTTTTAACTAAAATTTGTTAAGCATTTTTTTTACTCTGACCAAAAAGTTTACACAAAAATTTTTACTTAAAAAAAAAGTTATTCATCTTTTAAACTTTGTTCATGTTAGTATATTAAAATCCCCAAGAAGTTAATATTGTCTATTTTCACACAATCCCAAAATGCTAGAGTTGGAGGGGACCCCAGAATACATTTAGTCCAGGGGCAGAGAACCTGCAGCCTCAATGCCACAATCAAAGGGCCACACTTGAGGACCTAGAGGGTCACATGTGGCCTTGAAGCAGCAGGTTCCTCACCACTGATCTAGTCCAACTCAGGCCTTAAAAAGGAATCCCTAATAAAAATATACCTAACGAGTATCATCCAGCCTTTTTTGAAAGATCTGTCGTAAGAGAGGACCCACTATCTCCTGAGGGAGCCCATTCAATTTTGAGATAGCTATAACTGTTTGGGAATTTTTATTACCATCAATTCTCAAATTTTCTTTCTGCAACTTTCACTGATAGTTCCCTGTTTCATGGTATGGGGACAAAAAGAGAATGTCTAATATATTTTGCACAAAAAGACTGCTATCATATCCCTCTTTTGCAGTCCAAACATCCCCAGTCCCTACAACTATCCTCATATGACATGGATTCAAATAAGTTCACCATTCTGGTTTCTCTAGACACTTTCCAGCCTACTACTATCTAAACTGTAGTACTTCTAGAACTGAATATGATACACCAAAATGCAGGCTGGACTAGGGTACAGAAAGATCATCACCTAATGATTTCTGGAAGTTAGGGCTCTCTTACTGTAGTTCAAAATTACATTAGCTTTTTAGCTACCATATTATACAGTTGACTCATATATTGAGGTTGAAGTCCACTAACATCCCCAGATCAATTTCAAACAACCTGCAGCCCAATACCTCTCCCATTTTGTATTGTAAATTTGATTTTTTCATGTCCAAGTACGTAAGGCTTAGTATTTATTACTTCTGAATTTCATCTTATTCAATTAGCCCAATGCTCTAGCATCATAGACCTTTTTGGCTTCTTACTCAGTCATCCGAAACACTAGCTAACCCTCTGAGCTTTAACGCATCTGCAAACTTAATAAGCATGCCACCTATACCTTTATTCAAGTCAAATGTTCAGTTGCAAAGAGCAAGTACTAATCCCTAGGGTACTCCACTGAAGACCTTCCAAGTTGATATCAGGCCATTAACAACTTCACTTTGAGTCCTGTATTTTCCACAGTAATAATAGTATAAGATACTTTATTAAATGCTTTCATAAAATCTTGGTTAACTAAGTACTATGAAATTCCCCTTATTTATGAATTTAGCAATGCTCACAAAAAATGAAATAAGGTTATTCTCCCCTGACCTATTCCTGATGAAGTTATGCTGGTTCTTTTTAAGATGGCCATTCCCTTTTCCTTAATATTCACCCACTCTCCCATCACTGATTCATTCTAGAATCAAAATCAAGCTCTTTGACCTACAGTTGGCAGACTATTCTTTTTCCTCTTGATATGGGGATTTGGCACATGCCTGGATCACTAAAAATGGGGTCATCCACACAGAAGACACTGGGGGACCAGCTTCTGGGAGACAAGAGAGTTGTTGCATTATGCATTGGTATGACACGTGTTTGGGGGCAGTCTTTTTCCATTAGCTACATAATCAGGAGTGATTGCATCTCTAAAATTGCTTGTTTGAGTACTGTTGGGGGCTTTTCCTACATTCTTCTCTGAGGATGAATGATTCCTTCACCTTCAATTTTATGAAAATTGGAGTAACTTTGCCCTTTACTAGTCCTAGGATATGTACATCTCTTGTTCACCTTATTTTTTTTTCCAAACTTCAATGACAGTGTCTCAGCACTTTTGATACCCAAGGATAGAGTTCATCCAAGCTAGGTGACTTGGATTTATCAAGAGCTGCTATATCTTTACCCAACTTGGCTACAACTTCCTGCTTTTCCTTTTTTAATGTCACTTCCAGTACAAAGACTATTCTCCTTTACAAAGAAAACAGAAGTAGAATAAAATTAAACAATATTATCTTCCCTAAACTGTGTTAGCATCATTTTATTCACCTAAGCAGTGGTTATATCTCTTTCTCTCAGGCATTCTTTTTTCCCTAATGTGTATGATAGGGTTTTTTTATCCTTATCGTTAACCTCAGCTTTTCCCATTAGTTGCAGCTCATTCTAAGCTTTAGCATTTATGGCATTTTTATAGGACTGGAGTTTGTTCTTACAAATACCAGTTCTTACCTGCCCTTGTTTTAATCTTCTCTAAATATCTCTTTTAGAATTGTAAGTTGGTGAGTTATCTTTCTATCTATATCAATCTTCAGTCAACTCATTTTTCCTACTGAATAAAATTATGTTCCATTGTCTTTAGTATTTCATTTTTGTTTCTCAGTTTTTCTACTATGTCATTTTAATTCATGGGAGCCTCCTAATCCTTTCTCTGAACACTTTGAAACCTACCCTTCAAAATCTAGAATCAGATTGTTCCTGACTTTCTTTTCCTCTACAGTATCACAAACTCTAGGGGAGAGTTTTCACTTTCCCCAAAGTTACCATTATCACCACTCCAGTTACCAGCTCCTGACTCTGTTCTTGAAAATCAGATGCAGAATAGAATTTTCAGTTACTAGCTCCTCTACCTTTAAAGGACAGAATAATCATTAAGACAAGTCAATACATTCTAATCGTTCCTTTTTCAGCAGAGAGAGTACCTCAGCTGAGTTCTACATAGCTGAAATCCTCTTTGACTATTGTAACAAGACTCTGGGCCAGACTTCTGATCTCTTTCCTGTCTAGGTGATATGATGAAAAAAATCACTCGTTTCTTCCTCTATGGATCTTGGCTCACATGCTTTCCACATTCATGTCTGCCTCTTGTTCCTCCATTTTCTCACCTGATTGTAATTTATTAATGTATAGCACTTCCCCTACTCCATTCTCTTTATCTATCCCATTTCTTCTGAATCAGTTACACCATCAAGAACTTTGTAAGTCTAGGGTTTCATTTCACCAAGTCTCACTGATACCTAGGTGAAATTTGCATCCTTGCGATTAGGACCTTCATGCCTTCCTTCTTATCACCTAAACTGCAAGCATTTGTGTATCAATTATTGAAGCCATGAGTTTTTATCACTGGCTCCTTTTAAATTATTTTCTCTCCTATGAAATACTAGGTCTCTCAAGTGGTATTCTTCTTCCTTCATTGTAACTACCTTTGATTCTCTTCTCCTTCCTTTTCCCTTTCTCTTCTTCCTTCCTCCTTTCTCACTTCTTTCCTTTTCTCCTCTTCCTCCTCTCTCCTACCCCCAGGGCAGGGGATAGAGTGGTAGGCCTGGAGTCAAAAAGACCTGAGTTTAAATGAGGCCTCAGACACTTACTAGTTCTGTTTGCCTCAATTTCCACATCTGCAAAATGGGAAGATAGTAAAAGAACCTACTTCATAGGGTTTTTGTTAGGACCAAATGAAATAATAATTGTAAACCACCTAGCAAAGTGCCTGGCACATAGTAAGTTCTATATAAATGTTAGCTCATTATTAGTAATTATTACATCTATTTTTTAGCTTTTAGCGACAGAAATCTTGGAGTAGCAAAGCTATTGCTTCCTTTCTGCCATCTTAGCTCTGCCCCCCCAAAAATAATTATTATATCTAGACAGATGACTATACGTGGGGAGGTCTATATCCCTCTCATCTTATTATTATTATCATTACCTTTCAATTATATTTGCAAAATTCCAAACAAATAACTTTTTAATAGCCTTGGTTAGATGTACTTTGTCTCTGGCCCAGAATCTGTCATTCCTATAGTTTAAAACATGATGCAGAAATCTAAATCTCATTCTTACATACCACCTTTGTAGCCAGATCATCACTTCTCAAATCAATTTTTCTTTTTCTCATCCTTGCCTTCAATGAACAGTATTGAATACAACTTGTGCCTCAAGACTCTCTGCATAATGTTGTGTTCTTTGGCAATGCATTCTAAGTTCCTTCTAGCAGTATTCTTTATACCGATGTTAATCACTCATCCATTTTCACATATCACGGGATATCTTGGATATATGCCCCCAAGAAGATGGCAGATCTTTCTATTGTTCCTCCTTTTAATCTATATTCCTCTTGGAAGAAGTAGTAATTTTTGTTAAGCAAATTTTTCCTTATTGAATTAAAGAAACCCTAAAAGAAAGGAATAGTCTTTGGGGGGGGGCAATTCTATACTTCAAAATCATTCATTTATGAATATAAACAAAGTTATACCTTCTTGCATGTTAGTTCATAGAAATAGTGCTTGAGCACTTTGTTCTATTTGCAGTTGTATATTAAGAATACATTGTGATAAGTCTGTTAATTATACTGAGCATCAATGAGTCTTATTTGCTAGTTATTATTGATCTAGAAACTCCAATTTAGGTGATACATGTTCCATATCGGAGAAAAATTCCCCCATTCCAATCCTCTCTAGCTACCTTTGGAGGATGCATCTCCTAAGAATGACTCAGCTAGATTTCCAACTAAGTCTCTGGAACAGAGAATCTCATTCCTTTCTTAATAATATTTTAAAATACTTATAAAAATGCATATGCAAAAGAAACCAATTATATCAAAATGCAGTCACCATAATTTTGTTAAAGTTCTAGGAACTCCGGCTATTGGCCACGTTGGTTTGTGGCCCTGAAGAAGGTCATCCATTGTAGGGGGAAGTCAGGCAGTTCAAGTTAGTTTTATCTGGTGAAGTGAAAGAATCCCTGACTTTGTCAAATTGGGGAAGGGCACAGGGCATTTGTTGTTGCCACACACACACACACACACACACACACACACACACACACAGTAGCTGAGCTGAAGAGCTTCTGTCAAGATTCAGTCTATCAAAGATTGGGTGCGTGAGAGCTAATCAGCCAAAGTTGGAGAGCTGAAGTGTTTTTGTGACAACAGTGAAGGGAATGAAATACATATAATCAAGCCTCTGAGCCATGTACTAATTAATATCTACCTCCCCTTTGAAGAAAATGACCCAGTACTGAATTCCAATGAATTATACATTTTAATTTACAATCAGCTAGAGGGATAACTACTTTATGAAATGGACATGTCTATTTATTCATTCTTTGGTACACTAGCAGTCATTCAAATTTTTCCCCCTGGCCAAAGTTTAAAAGAAATTTGGTGAGGATTAGCAAAAATATAATAAACTCCAATGCTCCACTATAATCTTTTGTCAGATCACTTGTAGAAACCATTTTATTCCAGCCAAATCTAATTCAGTTCAGCAAACATGTATCAATCACCTACCGTGTGCAGAACACTGTACTAGGTACTTAGCAAGTCCTTGTCCCTGTCCTCTAGAAACAATGGGAATAGACATATAAAGATAATAAACACACATAAAGGAATAATTATGATACAAAACAGAACATGATAAATTCACAAAAGGGATGCAAACACAGTGTTATTCCATGCCAGAAAAAGGAAAGATCATTTCCCAACCAGGAAGGTTTGAGAACATTTCATGGGAGATATGGCATTTGGTCAAGATTCTGAAAGCTACTCTGTTTCAACAGTAAGCATTGGCAGGGGGAGCAACATGGGAAAGCACAGAAGCCACACGTGATTGGGAGTGGAAAGGAGAGAAAAGGGCAACTGTAAGGGAAGCTGAATTTTTATTTAAATCTTCTAGTAGGGTTAGGTCCCTGAGATTAACACGTTTTCAATTTTGTTACTGACACATGAAAATTTATTTTCTAATATGACTTTTTGGAGGATAAATTTATGCAAATAGCATATGCAGGGGGGAAAGGAGAAGTCTGTGAGTAAATTGAGAATCCTTAAATTACAGCATGAGATTTCCCTGTAATCCCTTAACAGTAATTACTGTCAGGTTTTAGAGTGAGGAAAGCTTACAGAATCTTCCTGCAATGTTTTATATGTTACATTTTTCAATTCAATTCAGAATTATGAGAGAATTAATAGGAATGAAGCCACCTAGATAAAGCTCAGACACAGAGAATAGGCCCACGTAAATTAAAGATACACTAGCCCTTGAAAAAATAATTTAATGACCACTAGTAAATATATTTCCATCTAGAGGTCAACTAACAATCCCACATAGTTAATCTCCACCTCAGATCACATGCACTTAGATAATAAAAGTCTAAATTTAATATCTTCTCTTGGAAGTTTCTTATCTAATTTTCCCACCTTCATTTCTTATAGGAGTTTCACAAGGACCCCTTCAATTCATACACAAAGACATTTCTGCACCTATAAAATAATATTTTCTTCTTGACTGGGTGTGAGAAACACAAGCACAGAAATGCTCTCAATGAAAGTTGTTTGAATCACTATCAATTCATTCTTTCTGCTGACTAGGGGAAAGAGATGGAAAGAGAAGAGAATGAAAAGAGGAAGGAGGGCAAAAAAGAGAAAGAGCTAATTATCCTTTAAGTTTGAGAGTTTCCAAAAGACTACCTATTCTTTCCACCAGAGCCAAGATCAATATAAGGGTTTTCTTTTCTTTATTACCAGTTTTCATAAGAATTTGAAGGTGTTCTATTGCCCAAAATAGGTTCCTTTTCCATAGCTGTGCTCAAGAGATTAATTATTCCTGTCAATTCAGGTCTGTCTTCCTGTTAACAAACCCATATGGATCTGTTTTCTCCATTCTGGCCTGCAAACTCCAGATTTCAACATTTCAGTGGAGTATTTTTCCACATCACATTGCCTCTTAATTGTGCAGCCACCGAAAGATGTGAGCATCTCCAAAGGGCTTTCTAGTGATCCCTGCAATTGTCTTAACGATAGACTAGAGCCTGTCAAATTCCTAAGACTACTGTTAGTGTTTGTTTGGAGTGAGGTTTTGTTTCATTTCCCAGCAGATTTCTTGGAACATGTTCCCATTCATTATATTCATGTTTTTGATTAAAAGGGACCTGAGGATAATCAAGTCTGAGTATTCCAAAGATAAAGTGGGGAGGAAGGTAGTGGGGGGAAAGGATATGTAATCCGGTCAACCCAGAGCCAATCTGGAAAATTCAATAAATTTTTGTCTCTCATCAAATCATTTTTTTCTTCTTAGGCAGGCCTTAATCTATTGGAGAGAAAATAACTTTACCATATTATTGGCTTATAGCTAAATAAGTTGGGAACCAAGAATGCATTCAAGTCTTTAAAAAAAAAAAAACCCTCTAAATATGCTTAACAATTCCATTCAGCAAACGTATTAAGAAACCACCTATATGCAAGGCACTATGTTAAATACTAGGGATATAATATGGAAAAATGAAAGACCCTATACTCAAAAAGTTTATAAATTAGTAGTATAAAATAATATGAAACACATACACAAATAATTATGTCAAGACAGAGAAGGATAGGAGCAAAGAAAAAAGATCCAGCTAAAATGCTATGAGAACTTTGAGGAAAGCGATCATTTTAAGCTAAGCAGATCAGGATGAAAATATCCTAGAAGAGGTAATTCCTGAACTGGGTTTTGAAAGAAGGAAAGGAATTCATCAGGCAGAGAAGTGAAGTGACTGTGTCACAATCATGGGGGAAAGATCACCTTAGTGTACAAAGGCTGGTGCTGACAAAGGGGAATAGCTAACTATTTCATTTGACTGGAACATAGAGAGTAAAATTAAATAAAGCTGGAAAGGCAAGTTGGAGTCTGATTATAGAAGGCCTTAATTGCATAGCAAGGTGCTTGTATTTTATTGTACATACAATAGAGAGTAACTGAAGGTTTTAGAAAGCTGAAAGCTCCAATGATGCCAGCTTCTACCAATTTCTCAGTTACTGTTAATGAATGAAATAAAACCTGTTACTTCAGGCTTATGGTCAGAAACAACTTCATTCACTCCTTCAACATTTATTAAGTACCTATCATATGCAGAACTTTGTGTTGGGCAATGGAGAAAATATAAAGTTTCATTAAGATATGGTCCCTGTCTTGATGAAGCTCTTTTTTTATTCCTTTTTTTTTTTTTTTTTGCTTTTTGGAGGGGGGAAAGTAGGGCAATTGGGGTTAAGTGACTTGCCCAAGGTCACAAGGCTAGTTTGTGTTAAGTGTCTGAGGCTGGATTTGGACTCAGGTCCTCCTGACCCCAGGGCCGGTGCTCTATTCACTGTACCACCTAGCTGCCCCTGAAGCTCTTAATCCAGTAGTCTTATGAGCAGGTTGACTAGATAGCTTCTTATCATTCTATCAATGTAGCTTCATTTCTTTAAAGGGCTACAGTGATGCAGAAAAATCATTGAACTTAAAGTCAGAAAATTTGGGCTGGCAATTAATGTCTAGCTCAAATATTTATTAGATTGGGGGCTCAACTTAACATTCTCAATTTCTTCCACCTGTAAAAAGATTATAATTTTGCTGTCACTATCTATTTCACAGAGTTGTAAGTAGAATCTGCTATTTACCAGTTATATGGTTTCAGGCAAATCACAACATCAATGAGCCTCAATTTCCTTACCTGTAAAATGGAACTAATGATAAATTCATTATTTATCACACAGAGTTATAGTGAAGAAAGTGTTTTGTAACCCATAAAATATTATACTTTTGATAATAGTTATGAAATGTAAAAAAAAAGTTTCATAAGTATATATTATGTATCAAACATAATAATTATAAGGGAAAAAAAGATCCTATTTAGTCCGAGTAAGATAAATTTTAAAAGATTCCTTGAAAAGTCTGAATCCTGGAAGTTATTTTTACCATTCTCTTTCAACATTACTGCCACTGTATTTCAGATTCCCCACAAGACAACAAAAGCCAACACTTCCATAGACCTAACAACATTCACTTATCTTTGCTGCATTCCTGTATCTGAGTTCTCTCTCAAGCCAGGTATGTAAGTGAAGGAACATTCTATTGAAAAGAAATGCCTCCAGTAGGGAAACACTCCAGGAAGAATAGCTATGAAGATCAGGAGAGTCTAATTAAAGAAGTTGAAGAGAACAGAGAGAACGTTAAAAAAAAAAAAAACATATTTGGAACTAACAGTAAGGGAGGAAATGAATGGATCAGGTTTTTTTGAAGTGTTGGGTAGCAATGTTACTTCCACCTAGAAAGATACTTGTTATAAGATTAATGAGATTTGTAATATATTTCTGTCCTCTCCTGTCCCTTTCCATCATTGCTAGTGTACATGGTCAAGATTCAATTTAGGTGATAAAAAAGAAAAGAAATTAAATGAAACATAATTAACAATGCTGGTGATAACAACAAATTCATATGGACAGAGTTTGAAGACTAGGATCATAATTCAAAATGACTATTATGATTCAGAGAAATAATGAAGTGGGAAAATCAATATAATCAGAAAACAAGGAGTAATTACAATTGCATGGAATTATAGGAAAAGTTGGGAAAAGTTAGATTACCTAGAGAACTCCAGAAACAATTTAGATCTGATCCATAGGGCAATAGGAAATCGTAAAGCTTTTAGGGTCTCAAAGGGTCCTTAAGAAGAATGGAAACAGGGGCAGAGTCAAGATGGCAGCATAGAAGCAGGAAAACTCCATGGCTACCACCATATCAACCTCAAATACCTATAAAATATGACTCTAAACAAATTTTAGAGCTCCAGGACTCATAAAATGACAGAGAAACAAGGCTCTTGCTGAACGCAGCCCAGCAGACAGATGGTTAGGGCTCATAGCAGCTTGCTGGGAGTAGCACCCAGCCCCATGTGGTTTTAGCCCCAGGCTATCCAGAAGAAGCCCTGGCTGGAGCTTTCAGGAGAGCGGATGACTGGCAGCTATGACGGGTTCTAGAATTACCAATCCATAAGAGCCAAGGACAAAGGGAAAAGGTCAGTGGAACTCGGCTAAATTTGGGGGAGAGGGTCCAGACAATGGCCTCCAGAGTTAGAAGCAGTCTGAAGTGGCAGCTCTGCAGCCGCCTCCACATGGCTGCATCAGAACTTGCAGCCTGAAGATTGCAAGGGGGCCAAGTGATCATTCAGAGGCTAAGTGCTCTTGCCTTGAGCTGCCTGGATCAGGATCACGGCTTGGGTGGTGGTCCTGAGGTGCGTTTTCAGTGAGCCAAAGCTGGTGAGGGCTGCAGAGACTGCAGCCTGCTAATAGCACTGGCAGCTGTGATTGGGACACAGCTCTCCCCTCTGAAAGTAGAGTTCTATTGAGCCCAAAAGTCAAGCAACTGACTGGCAACCTGAGCAGGCAAAGGAAGCAAAGAAAGCCCAGCAATCCAACTTTAGATTCCTTTTTTGTGAACAAAAAGGATCAAAGCATGGAATGGGAGGAAGACAACACAGTCAGAACTCCTGCACCAAAAGCTTCCAAGAAAAATGGAAACTGGTTATAGGCCATAGAGGAGCTTAAAAAGGATTTTGGAAACCAAATAAGAGAAGTGAAGGAAAAATTGGGGAGAGAAATGAGAATGATGCAAGAAAATCATGAAAAGAGAGTCAACAACCTGATTGAAGAAAATAACACCTTAAAAAATAGACTAACTCAAATGGCAAAA
>CM053585.1:459532875-459544787 GCA_028646515.1 Pseudochirops corinnae
ATACAAACTGATGCTAAGTGAGAAGAGCAGAACCAGGAAAAATTTGTACACAATCACAGACACATCATATGTGTGACGAACAACTTTGAAAAACTGGACTCTTCTCAGCAACGCACAGTTATAAGACAACTCTACAAGTCTCAGGATGGAAGGAGATATCTACATTCAGAGAAAGATCTAGAAAGAACAGTTTAAATGGAGACAGAAGCAATCTACATGCTAGCATTCTTTTCCATGTTTGATTTTCTTTCATTTTTCCCATTGTTCACTCCATTGGTTACAACCCTTCTATACAACCAGACTAATGTCCAATGTGAAAATATTTGCAGATCCTGTACTTGATTGTGTGCTGCTATGGGGTGGGGGTAGGGAAGAGGGAGGAGAGAAAATTTGAAACTCAGGGGACTGTGCAACTGAACCTTGTAAACTAAAAGTAAATAAATCAATTAAAAAAAAAAAAGAAATCTATCTTACCCAACAAAGAAGTAGTAGGGGAAAAGGATAAGAGAAAGGAGGGGCTGGGTGATAAAAGGGAGAGTGGATAAGGGATGGCAGTCATCAGAATCAAGACAGATTTTAGAGAAAGGATAAGATAAACAGAATAAAATTGGATGGAGGGAAATACATAGTAATCATAATTTGTGAATGTGAATGGGATGAACTTACCCATAAAACGGAAGTAGATAGCAAACTAGATTAGAAATTAGATTCCAATAATATTTTGTTTATAAGAAACACACTTGAAACTTAAAGACACATGAAGAATTAAAATAAGGGACTAGAGCACGATCTTTTATGCTTTAGCTGAAGTGAAAGAAAACGTAGGGGTAGTAATCATGATTTCAGATAAGACAAAAGAGAAAGGAGTGGCTCCTCTTCTCACCTGAGGCCAGAAATCAGTTAACATAACAGGACCTTTGGTTCTGGGGGAAATCACTTTGTGGAAGATGGAAGACACCAGGCTCTGATTGGTCCTCTAATAGCCTTCCTTCAAGCAATGGAAATCTTTGTAGTCGGAGGAAGGTTTGACCATTTCATATTTTCTACCATACTATAATGCCTCTGTATTTCTGAGTTGGCCCAAAAAACTGTGTCCACATTTCTCCCTACAAAGTTTATCCAGTTTTAAATCTCTAGTGTTACTTACCTTAGTCTGTCAACCCAACTTCTTAACCTGGTTTGAGTCATCCAGTTTGTCTAGTCAAAATGCTTTCTATCCTCAGCTTTAATTGCAGAACTCACAGTTAATCAAATGCTCTAGTTTATTACAAACTGAATCTCCAGTATAATTCCCAGTTTAATGTTTATACTGGCTGCTCAGCTTACCTGTTGTGACAATAAAGGTGTAATCTCTTTGTAGGGGTGGAGGGAAACTGACTCAAACTCTTGGGTCAAAAATGTTAACGTAATATAACATCAAAAGATTGAGGCATCTTGGGCTAAGGAGATGGAATGATCTTCAGTTCTTACTGTTTATAGCACAGTGAAGTTTCTTTCACTTCTCATCACTGTCTGAATAGCTGACAGGGACATGCTTGATTGTGCTAGAATTTCTGAAGAAGCATTCAGGGATATTGGATTGTAATAAGCAAGTGGAAGCTTGGTGGGGGCAGCAACTAGCTGTTATCTGGGACAAAGAGCATATAAAGTGTTACTTGGTAGTTGTGGTGAATGGAGAATACAAAAGAAGGCAAAAATATGTTCCCTGACTTCAAAGAATGCACATTCTAATGGGGAGAGACAACGTGAAAGTAACTTCAGGTCTGAGTTATGTGCAGTGTAAATGGAATGTGATTTCAGAGGGAAAGCAATGGGAGGGAGTGGTCTGAAAGGCCCCTTAGAGAAGTGAGATATGATCTGAGATGTCCTGGAAGCCAGGATATGGAGGTGAGGAGAGAGAATATTCTAGGTGTGGAAGACAGCTTATGAAAAGTTATGTAGCAAGTGGGTCAATGTAGCTGAATTGGAGAGGAGTAAATTACAAAACTGGAATGGAAGAAAGGAGCCTAATTATGAAGGGTTTTAAATGTCCAACAGAACATCTTATATTTGATCCTGGAGGTCATAGGGAGGTGTTGAAGTTTATTGGGTAGAGACTACATGGTCAGGTCTGTGCTTTAGGAGGATCAGTTTGATAGTTGAATGGAGAATAGATTGGCGTGGGGAGAGGCTTGAAGTCAGGAGACCAACCAAAAGGTGATTGTAATAGCCCAGGAGTGAAGTTATAAGGGTCTATACAAGGGTGATGGTTGTATGAGTGGAGAGAAAGGAACATTTATTAGAGAAGTCAAGACCAGAATTTCACAAAGGCAACTGATCTGGCGGTTAGGCAGAAGAACTTAATTCTGAAAACAAGGAAAAAGGAGTGGATGTAGAGAAATATGAGGAAAAATACCACAGAGGGGAAAACAAGGGAGATTTTTCTAACATTTACATTCAAGGACTTGACCAGAGATAACTGGTATCCTGTCTATGCCTGTCTGCTCTGCTGAAGGCCACACTGCTGTGTGCACTGACATAAAAAATGGTGGCGTTGCTCCATAAGCTGTAGTCTTTATGTTCATTTACATCTACAAATACATTTATAAGCTCACACTAACAATGTATGAATATTTATGGACTGACATAAATGTATTGCACTATATTATGAATGCAAGGTGCAGGATGGGAAAGTCATGGGAGCTTAAGGTAATTTCCATAAGAACTATTTTTTGCTTGATTATGATTTATTAGCTTAACTTATCCAGTTGACCATTAGCAATGTTATTCTCTTTGAAGAGAGGGATGCTGTTTTAGAACCCAATTAGGATTTTTGTTGAACTATGAACCTACTCTTACCTTGAAGAATTGAATGAAAGAGATAGTATAGAAATACTGTAAGATGCAGAGCATGAAAGGTGAATATTTTCAGAATACTTTCACTTACACTAAGGAGAAGACCACATATAGAGGCATGGGGAGAAATAATTGTCAGTAGAAAAAGAAAAAGCAGAGCATTGGTCCAAGCATGAAGGGTTGGCACAGTATTTTTGAAAAACCAAAAGAGTTAATTAAAGCCTCCTGCAGGTAGTCCTAACTTGTGTAGCCATCATTCTGGCAACAGATCCTTGATAGCTTCCACCAGGCTTCATGGAATAGCTGAGGTCATGCTTTCTTATGCCTAAATTTTCTTGAAAAATTCCATGATGTAAGGGAATAGATACTTGAAGATTCAGCTGGAACTGCTTCTAAATTTTCCTATTTCTTTAAAATAGACAAGGCAAAGAGTTAAAAGAAATCTCATACCTTTTTCATTCCTCATTCTCTCTTTTTGTTTTTCCATGGAGATCTGGTAGACCTAGATTTGACTCCTCATTTGCGTTCCCTTACATTGCATCTTGCTTTTTATTTTTTTTTCAGAAAAAAACTTTGCATGTGGAGTTGGTGAAGCAGAGGAAGGATTATATGGAGTTTTGGAGTGGAGATGGAATTGATTGTATTATTCCCATTATGCAGCAAACAATGTGGTTTTAACAAAGTTATTTCTGACAACAAAGACCATGAATTCAAGAATACAAGTATCCTACACATACATAATCACATTGTAGCAAAATTTTCTTAATTTGGATTTATATTTATCATCATCATCATTTTATTGTTGTTATTATTATTTGATTGGACATTTGGTTTTATTACTATATGAAATCCCCAGAAAGAAATTCCCTCTACCAATTTAGACTGGCACCTTCCTTGCAATTTATAATCTTACAGAGTTGCTTCAGAAACCAGGAGATAGAATAACTTGCCCACATCACACTGTCAATATGGGGCAGGGCTGGAACTTGACCTTGAGGCAAACAATTTTCTACCTTTCATGTACAAGACTTCTTGTCTTTATGTATATGGTCCTCTTCATCTGGAACATCTGAACATTTGTCAGAGAAAGAAGCAAAATTTAGCTTTGCCTGGGATGATTTAGGTAGTATGTGACAGAGCTTGGTCATCAGAACATGGCCTTAGAGTTGGAAGGGACCTTGGAGACAATCTAGTCCCTTTTTACAAATAAGACTCCAAGGTTTAGGATTCAAGTCACCCTGATTTTCCATACTTCTTTGTACCACCCTTGTCAATTTAATATCTTTTGAAATCTAGGCATATATATGTGGGGATGGTGGGGGTTGTTATAAGGTTCTTGAGATTAGGATCATGCTTCTTCATTTCCTTGTATTTTTCCCAAGCAGCTGGCTTAGTGCCTGAGAGACAGTAAATATTTAATAATTATTTATTTGAATTGTTGAATATGTAAGATTCCTTCGTTAATATCTTATTGATACTTTGCTCTATTTTTTATGGGACATATTTGTGATGTCAGTAGTATGAGTAACTGATGGGGAGGTAATTCCCTTGATATTTGTCCTCTTCTGCAACCTAACTGGATCACCCCCTTTGAGGAGGTGGACACATACTTCATTAAGAGTCCTCTGGAATGGTGGTTGGCTATTTCACTGCTTAGAGTTCTGGAGTTTTTCAAAGTTATGTCTCTTTACTGTGTTGTTATTGAGTACATTGTTGTATTTCTGGAGAGTGTTAATACTCTAATAGAGCAAGA
The DNA here is from genome assembly GCA_028646515.1 of Pseudochirops corinnae. Lineage (NCBI taxonomy): Eukaryota > Metazoa > Chordata > Mammalia > Diprotodontia > Pseudocheiridae > Pseudochirops > Pseudochirops corinnae. The sequence continues at coordinate 459,537,464 of CM053585.1, forward strand.
CAATACATACATAGAAGTGACTGGTAGGGAGAGGTGTTTTGGCCTGAAAAGTCACTGGGATAGTGGATAGAATCAAAAGGCCATTGATGGATGAACCCTTTCCAGGAATGTTAATGTTTATTTGATTACTATTCCCAGAATGAGACTTGGAAGGAGTATGGGGTACACCAGAGGCAGCAAGGCATGAGATACTAAGAAAACAATATCAGTGTGGTTCTAGACTGGGCTGAATGAATAATTTCTGCATGCAACAAATGTAGAAATGCATCTGCTCTTCCAGGAGATAGCAAGAGGTTAGGTGACTTACCTAGGGTCACACATCTAAAATATATTAAAGGGAATAATTGCTCCCAGGCCTTCTTGACTATAAAGCAAGTTCTCTATCCCCTAACCCATAATGCCTCTCTGAAGGAAGCTAATAATGAATGCTTCATACCTAGTGCAAATAGTTAGTCATGAGTGAATGGTTGTTAAATGAATGAATGTTTAAACATTCCTGTATGATTATTAAATAAAGTCCTTTTTTGTATATAAATGTTAAAGAAAAACTTCAACCTATTCCTTGTCCGAATTATGACTTTTGAATTACTTAGGTCCTAATTAATGAAGGTTTATGATATTGGTGGGTTTCTTTTTGGTTCCTCATCCAGGACATTTCCTATCCTATGTCAATGACTCTCATTTCCTCCAATTCAAAGAATCCCCAGCCTTCTTCTGAGTACAACTCACAGGCTACCAGATCTTTCCTAAACTCTCCTCCCCTACTATTCCACTTCCCCATTGTAACAGTAATGAGATTTCTGTGATAAGTTGTTGTGAATGCTATATTTTGATTATCTGTGAGAAGTTGTAACATTGTGAATGTTGTACCTTGATTTTTTGTGAATGTTTTGCTCTGATTTATTATGGAATAGAGTGTTCACTGCACTGTGTAATCAGAACCTTAAAAGCTGTTCACAGTAGCATTCTTCTGGAATGCTGCTTGTGCATGGCATTGTACCCATTTCTTCTCTTTCTCTCTTGTAATGACTTGGTTTATAGAGTCCTTATAAGCTTCTTGAAGAGAGGGAGTGGCTTTTTGTTTGTTTTTGTTTGTTTTGTTTTACTTTTTTATCTTTAGTACAGTTCTTAGTCTATAGTGGATAACTGATGAATATTGTTGAATTGCTATCACTTTACGCAATAATGTTTTTCATTTTTTGGAGGAGGGGAAGGGAGATACAACTGAAATCATTAGAGTTTACTACTCTTGGTATTCCTGGTGAGGACCATTTGCTAGTGAGAGGAAAGTTTTGAATCCCAGTCTTCCTGATTTTGATCCCATCTCTCTATCCACTATGCAATACTACCTTCATATGACATATTTTCCATAAATTTCCATGAACAAATTCTGGGGGTAAATGGGATTGTCTGAAAACTAGAGAAGCTATTTTCATCTATTGTCTGTTATAGCATATATTTAGTTATATTGTTGGCCAAAACATATTCCTCCCATGTGAATGGTATGGTAGCACACCTCTTTTTTTGCATAATGTCGAAGGTCTATGATTAAAGGAATCCTCTATGTGTTTTGACTTTGTTGTTTTATCTAGTGTCTTTAGTATTTTTATCCTGGAACATTTATTCACACAAATGAATGAATTTAATTCTGAGAAATAATGAGGGTTTTTTTTTTTGAAGTCTGGTTAATAGGTACTTCTTTGACTTCAAATGGTTATTTTAAAAATAACTGATTGCTTGACAGAATTCAGCTGATCATATTCATTTGTTCCTATTTTTCCTGTCCCTTCTCTCTCAGTGTTTTGTATATTCAAATTACCCTAAAAAAGCCAGAAACTCCTGATTTGCATTCATTTTACCAGCTTTCTTCAAATCTTAGTTCACATGTCCCCTCCTATCCGGATCTTCCCCAGTTGCTAGTTCTCTCCCTCTAGACATTGATTTTAATAATTTTCAAATTTAATTTTCCATTTACATGTTGCTTTTCCCCATGGAGAGAGATTTCTCTGACTCCTATTCCTCTTTCTCACTTGAATGCTTCCTTTAATGTTTGTATCTTACAAAATTTCTCCCTCAATTCTTCTGTTCCCATCATGTTTTGAACATGAACAGAAGTTCATATAAGTCAAAGCATCATGGGAATAGAAGGGAATGAACATTTATTAACCTCCTACTATATGCCAGGAATTATGCTAAGAACTTACAGACATTATTTCTTTTGATCCTCACAACAGCCCTGGGAAGTGTGTCATTATGATACCCATTTTACAGCTGAGGAGACTGAGACCAACAGAGATTAAATGACATGCCTAGGATCACACAGCTAAAATGTTTCTGAGTCTGGATTTGGACCAAGATCTTTCTGACTCCAGATCCAATGCTCAATCCACTTTGCCAACAAGCTACCCCAGTGAGAGTGGGGATGAACAAAAGTGACTAGGGAACCCTTAAGAAAAATACTGACCTTAGTTCTCAGGTCAAAGGTGCCTCATTTGGGGTCCAGCATAACTTTATAACACAGGCTATGTGAATATTACTCTTAAGGAGTTTGTGATTGAATGGAAGAAAAGACAAATGCATGATTATCTGTGATATAAAAGAGTAAAGTAAGTGCAAAGGAGAGGCTAGGTAAAGTGCTATGAGAAATTTGTGGGGAGAGGGATTGCTTTTACCTAGGGAGGGACAGAAATTATTTAGAGCAGTGGTTCTCAACCTTCCTAATGCCGTGATCCTTTAATACTCACATATCGGCATATCTGCATGTGGGTGGACCCGCCTGGAGACACATAGAGGAGCAGTGTCTTGGTTCCTAAGACCATCAGAAAGACCTAAGACCATCTTGTGTTTTCTGATGGTCTTAGGCAACCCCTGTGACCCCTGTGAAAGGGTCGTGTGACCCCTGTGAAAGGGTGGTTTGACCTCAAAGGGGTCGCGACCCACAGGTTGAGAACCGCTGGTTTAGAGATATTCATGGAAAAAGAAGGTGACCTAGCACTGGGACTGGAAGGAACAGAGAGACTTCAAAAGACACAAAAACACTGGTGATTTCTTTTAGGGATACCTAGTAGAATGAAGTTGGTTGAGTTCCCTAAGAAAGAGCGTGTCAGTCATTTTTTCAGTGATGTCCAACTCTTTGTGACCCCATTTGGGGTTTTCGTGGCAAAGATATTGGAGTGGATTTGGCATTTTCTTCTCCAGCTCATTTTACAGATAGGGAACATGGTTAAGTGATTTACCCAGGGTCACATAGCTAGTTAGTGTCTGAGTCCAGATTTGAACTTGGAAAGATGAATTTTTCTGACTCCCGGCCCAGAACTCTATGCACTGAACCACCTAACTGCCCAAGAGAGATAGTGAGGCAAGGGCCAGTTTTTTAGATTTGGAAAATTTCCACAATTAAGAGACAGAAGAAGAAGGATCCTATAGAAAAAAAGTGAGGTAAGAACCCCAGGACAGTGTAGCTAAGGGCATCAAAATCCTCAAGTATGAAATATTTATAATTAGTATTAAAATCTACAGAAAGGTCAATGAAAATAAGGCCTGGGAAAATGGGTGCTGAATATTTTCATTAGAGGGTTATTATTAATGATTGCAAATACAGTTTCAACAAACTAGAGGGATATGAAGCCGGTCCACATTGTGTAAAAGGAAAGACTGGATCACATGGAAGTGGAGGTATTTCTTGTAAGCAATGTGTTTGAGATGTTTGACAGTGAAAAGTTTAGGTGAAGTTAGACCTTCAGGTTAAAAAGGTAGGAGAAAAAGATGAGTAAGTCTAGGGGAATTTCAAAACAAGTGAAGACCTATGCATATTTATAGAGACAATGGAGAGATATGGATGCTAGTAGGTATTTAGTAATTTTTAATTTATTTCTGGGTACATTTCACATGGACTAGCTCAAGTGGTCACTTAATTTATGTATTCAAATGAAACAGTAGGGAATATAGAAGAAAGCATGTTAACAACTTAATTTAAAGCAAACCAGTGGGCATTTAAAAATGAAATAGCAATTTGGAATTGTCCATTACAGAAAGGATAGGGAAATTGAGAAGTAATGTCATATCGTTTTGCTATTTCAAATGTATCGTAAGGGAAAAAAATCTACTTCATTCTAATGTCCAAAGAGTTTTGAAGAAATGATGAAGGGATAGTTGTGCTTGAAAACAGACTGGACATGAAAAAAGGGGAAAAAGGAGCATTTGTTTAATCATATTAGCAGTCTAGAAACTTCTTAACAATAAAGGAGAACTCAAGGTCAGGGCGGTACAGGGTGGAATTAATGGAAGAATGACTTTAGAATTACAGGAGGCGGTGTCTACATAGCCACATGTCTAATCAACTCTGGCCTTAGAAGCAGGAGCTCTGGGTTCTACTCTTAGATATGGTATTTAATATCTGTCTGAACATGGACATTTTACAACTGCTGTGAGTCTCAATCTCTTCACCTATAAAATGGGGATGGTAACAGCATAGGAGCTACTTCACAGGATCATTGTAAGTAAAAGTGCTTTTATGGCTATTTGTAAATAGCCATATGTTGCATGAATGTGAGTTATTATTGAAAGCAATGCAGAAAACCCAGAAACAGGGTTTTCAAAGGAAGTTTCAAATGAATAATTTGACCTATGAAGAGAACAAATATACAAGATGGTTCTATGAAACATTTACAGCAGACTTAGCTCATCAGGTTATCATGGCAGACGGTACTTGTTCTAACCACAGGTATTAAAAGAGAACTATTCACAGTGTTTTGAGCAAGCTCTTATTGAAGAAGGCTTGTTCAGAATTGGAAACTGCTAACTGTGAGTTATTAAAAGGCACAGTATACATAAATCAATTATGGCGAAATCCTTTTAAGGTGCATTATACACTATTACATTACCAGCAGTCAATTAACTGTAGAACTATGGTGTTTCCCATCCTTGTTATTACAAGGCAGAAGTCCACAATAATTTAACAATTCATCGTGGAATGTTCTTTACTAGAATACAATAACACTGATTATTTTGGTCAGTAGGGAGTAAATTCAAGGAGAAACAAAAAATTTGTTAAACTCCTTGTTGCAATAGTATTTCTTTCTGTTTGCTTGTCACATCTTGACCTTATTGCGATACATTATTTCTTGGGAAAATATTTTGAAAAAAGCATTCTGAACAGCAAAGACTACTCTCATAGTAAACAGGGCGTTGGATTTAATCAGAAGACCTGATTGTGTCATTTTGTTGTTATATGACCTTGGGGATAGTGATAGTGGAATCATGTAGACTCTGAGTCTCAGTTTTCTCATTGTTAAAACAGGCTTAAAAATATTTGTACTTATTACCTCACAAGGTTGTTGTGAGGATCAAATGAGATAATGTGTTAAAGTGCTTTTTCATCCTTAAAGTAGGAGTTCTTAACCTGGGGTCCATGAACTTGTTTATTTTTTAAAAGTTGATAACTTTATTCCAATATAATTGGTTTCCTTTGCAATCCTGTGTATTTAATTTTATACATTTATAAACATTATTCTGAGTGGTGGTCCGGGTCCATATTCTTCACAGAGAGGTCCATAGCACAATAAAGGTTAAGAACCCCTGCTTTCAAATGTTGAATGTAAGCAGCTCTCATTATTACCACTATTCCTACCAATTTTCAGAACCTTGGGAATATACCTGTGCTTGATGATCCAATAGAGGAGAGTAAAAAGGAGGACATAGACACATAGGAGAACCAACTGTGTTATGAAACCTGAGAGAGGAAAGCCTATTTAAGTGGAGGAAATGATCAAGAGGTCAAGAAGAGGTCAAGAAGAGCCTGAGGGAAGGCTGTCAGAATTAAGTGGTGGGGGCAGGGTTTTTTTTTTTTTCTTAGGGGAAGAGAGGAGAATTTCAGGCCCTTATAACGCCATCCATTTGTTGCCTGCCAACTGTTAAGAATAAGTACTCATTTACTTGTGGGGGAATTTCTAGACAAGTTAGATATTCATTCAGCAAATCAAGATAGGCACTCCTTGAACCTCCTCCTCTTTGAGTCCACCCAGAAATGGCAAGGTTGGGGTCTATAAACTTCTAGCTTTTTTCTCAGTTTAGGTGGAATTCTATAGTCAGTGGCTACAACCTAGCAAGTGGAAATTTAGAGACTCATTCTAAACTGTCACCACTCCCCCTTCCAAACATAATTAAAAAAAAATTCTTTAACTGATGGCAATGGTATTAAAGTAGAGAAAGAGAAAGGTAATTGATGCTCAATTAGGCAAAAGCATTAGCTTCCAAACAAGTCTTCTCAGACAGTTTTAACAATTTAACTGCTTGTGAACAAAGCAGATGGTTAAATGAATGGTTTGTTATAGGTGTAGTTTCAAACTCACCATTCCTCTCTCTAGAGCCTATTAAGGACAAACTCCATAATTGTTATTTTTTTTTTCTTGTAAACTCAAATTTGTTTAAAGCAGGACTTAGGTAACAAAAGCTAACAGAACTGGGTATGTGGTACATATTATCCTTCAGCTGGGATGATGTGGGCAGAGTTGTCTTTATGCAAATGTAGCTAGAGGATTGTTTGCATTCTGAATCTTTGCTAGAACATAAAACATCCCGTCTTTATTTATATTCTATGTATACTGACAGAGGAGATCTTGGATTTTGAATATTGGTAAGACAGTGAAGAAGGTGAACTGAAATTTACTGCAGTTCTTTGGGAAGGTGGGAACAAATACAGAATTAAATGACACTGGATTTAAAACATCAGATTGAATAGTCACATGAACAGTGTCAGACTGGTAAGGGCAGTTAGTCAGGAAATACAGTTTCCTGATCCTAAAGCAAGTATGCCAGTGTGCAGGACTGAAATTCCTAAGGAAAACCCTATCTGCTGCTTTTCATCCAAGAAAAGACTTAAAAAGTAACAGGAGAGTTATCAGCTTTAGTGAGAGGTGGAAAGGCATGAACACAAAGTACAAATAGGAGTTCAGAACAGTTCTTTGTGCCTGAAGCTGGAAAAAGTTAAAAGGCTATAAACTGGACCAAATCTGCCTCTAATCTGGTGGCTGGAACTGAACAGAACAGGCTAGAGACAGGAGAGTAAAGAATCAAACAGAAGTTTATTTTCAAAATGAGGGAAATGACTTCCAAGCAAGGAGGGAAATTAGACACATGTGCCAACCCCTGCCGTTATGGGGTTGATGATCCAGTAGAGTAAGAAGGAGGAGATAGACATATAGGAGAACAAACTGGGTTAGGAAAGCTGAGAGAGGAAAGCCCATCTAAGTGGAAGAAATGATCGAGAGGTCAAGAAGAGTGTGGGCAGATATCAATACTTATACCAGTGGTTATATAGTGAGCT
>CM053585.1:459553333-459574722 GCA_028646515.1 Pseudochirops corinnae
TCTTCTTTTTTCTAATCACTAAGGAACAGGTAGCCTTTCTCCTGTCCAAGGTCAACTCCTCTGCTTCTGCCCCATATCCCACTTCTTCCCCTCAGGGTTCAGTTCTTCCATAGCTTGTAGGGAACCTTTCCTAGTTGGATCTCTCTCTCTCCCTTCTCCTCCAATTACCTTCTTTATCTTTATCTGCATTTAAGTTTTATAACCCCAAATGACTATAAACTCTTTGAAGACAGAACTACTCTTACTTTGTTTTATTTTGTTTTCACTCTGTGTATCATTGAGCAGTTAGTCTGATTAAAAGGTCTGACATAATAACATTACTACGACCATTAGTCATAGTAATGCAACACTGCACAGTGGATAGAATTCTGGAGTTGGAGTGGGACAACTTGGATTTGAAACCCACCTGTAATACCAGACTACAAAATGCCAGGTACTGGGTTAAACTCTAGGGAGACAAAAAAAAAAAAAAAAGCCAAAAGTAGTCCCTTCTCTCAAGAAGTTCACAGCTTAATGAGGGAAACACCTTTGAAACAAATACAAACAAACAAGCTACATTCCAGATAACCTGGAGATTATCAATAGGAGGAAGGGACTACCATTATGAGAGTTGAGAAAATTTCTCATTGAAAGGATTTTAACACCTAGGACAGTTCCTTATGTATATCACAAGTACTTAGTTAAATTCTTGTTTTGGTTTGGAAAGAAGAGAAAGAAAAGAAAAATAAACCCTAAATTTACCTGCCTGTATTTCAAAGCAAACTTAGGATTTTAAATTATACTAGTGTCCATTTTTTTCTTATTATTATTCACTTTCTGACTTAGGTTCTAGGGGATCTAAGCACTAAATTGCTTAAATCACATATTTAAAAGTGTGTGCATTTTAGTATCTAGAAATACTTGTTTTTCAAATGAAAAAATAATTTTTCCCTGTTTTCTCAGATGACCTACTAAAAGTTAAACATTTCCTTAAGCCTGTTATTTTATCTCTTAATTGCATTTCTACCTGATTTAATTTAAATATGTAATTTTGTACCACCTCCATATCTCAGTTTAGCATAAATGCTTATTAGTGACTTTTTCTTTCTAATCAAAAGCCCATTTTAGCTGGTTTGTAAACTTTAGATCAATTAGCAGTGGGAGGGGGCAGGGTGGTGAGGAATCCCAAAATTTCATAGGCATTTTAATACCTCTTTGTTTTATATGATTACAGAGCCTACATTATCATCTATGATAAGATGTTCTTTCTGATTACAGGTAGCATTCCACACAATGGAAGTGAAAAGCAAATCAATTGTTACCTGGAAATGTCAATGGTGGAATGTTTTTTTCAGACTTTAAGATGTATTCTCATTTTTATCAAAGTGATATATCATTTGGAGATTATATTGCTATTTTATGGAAATCACAGATGATTGAAATGACAGTGTAAACATAAATAACTTTTGTATAATATGAAGCATTATGTAAACACATTACACCTAACATTTCTAGAATGTACCATCAGTGAAAACCAGTCTGCCTAACATTTTTCCTGCTATGACTTCTCCAATTGAATTTTGGACACTGTATTTGTTTATTTGTTCGTATTTAAAGAAAACATGTGGATAAAGTAAGTCAAGGTTGGGAACGCTAAGATTTTTAGCCATCCTTTCCATATACAGGTGTTTTTTTTTTCTTTTTCAATAAAGTGACTCCTCCGAGGGTCAATTAAAATGAAGTAGTGATATATAGTGGAAAGAAACCTGGATTTGGAGTTGGGATACCTAGGCTCAAAACTCAGATCTGTTACTTATTCATGACTTAGCAGCTTTACTTCTTTTCTCCATCACTCCATTCTTCATCTATATATCGACATTGTTAGAATAGAGGATCACAAAAATATCTTCTTATTTTAAATCTTATGGTCTGAGAATTGAACATTTACTTGCCTTCAACCAGCTCATAACTAGGCTCTTAAAGGTTAGGTCAGCAGAGCAGAAGCTCTGGATTTGGAGTCTGAGGACCTGAATGCAAATCCTGACTGTGCTGCTTACTTCCTAGGTGTCATTTTACTTTTGGGGACCTGACTTCTCTCACCTGTAAGAGGAGGGAGATGGGCAAGATAAATCAAGTCACATTTATTTATTAAGTACTTACCATATGCTAAGCACCATTCTAAGCCCTGGGAATAAATGGAAGAAAGAATACAATCCCTGCTCTCAAGGAGCTTTGGGGTGGGAGGGAGAAAGAACAGAGAGTCCTAAAAACTGTCTACTAAGGTAGAGAGTGTTACAATGCTCATGGATGATGGTGAATCCATCTGTCATGAGGACACAGTGAGGAAATATCCACACTAATGAAATCATGAGCCCCTGCAATAGTAATGCCATTAAGTCAAAATGCTGAAGGTGATATCCTTGTCAATACAATTTAAATTTGTGATATTTGAGAAACAGTATGGTGGAGGAAAGAGCACCCAACTTGAGTTATCTGGACCTGCATTCAAAGGTCTCTGACACTTAGTAGCTGTGGGACCACAGGCAAGCCACTTCACCTCTCTGAGCCTCAGTTTCCTTATCTGTAAAATGGGAGAAACAATATCTTGCAGTAATGACCAAGCAAGGTTATTGTGAAGATTAAATAAATTGAATTATAATATGTCATTCTAATATAATATACCATTATTATTTAGCAATAATCTTATTTAGAGCCCCCCACAAAAAAACTGAATATACTTTCAGTGGTCAACTTATGGGAAGACACAACCAAAAATTTCACAGGGTGCCCTGGTATGAATTGGCTGTGATCTACATCATAAGAGGGAATTTCTACCTCTATGAGATCAAAGATCTATTAAAATATTACAGAGGAATGTTTAAACAATCAGGAAAAAAACAAAGAATAAGACACTGTGGTTTAATTTAACAAACATTTATTAAATCATCTCCATTGTACAGAGCACTGTGCTGAATATAGTGGGAGTGAGAAGGAGATACAAGGTAAGAGGTCATTAGTGACCTTTTCAATTTATCCAGTAAAAAAATTCATTAACTGTGAAACCAGGCACTTGGAATTCATGATAGTCTAGGTCTGTGCCCACTCTCCAATCAGTTCTATTTCACCATTCAAGTTTTACTTACACATGTGCTATTGACTTTTTAGGGACTCTGTCTAGATTGGCATTGTTCCCTAGAAGACATTAGTGATTTTAGAGATTTGGAAATGAAGAACCTGGCTTGGTATATAGTAACTTCAAAGAAATAAGCTTGTCTAATCCATTAATACTAGAATAATGCTTACTTGACACATTTAAACAGATTAATAAATTCCACAGAGGAAAAGAGCTCCCATTTATAACATAGATTTCATAAGGCAAGATCTTTAGCAAACATCTTTTAATGGTAGAAATCAATCTACAAGGATTTATTAAGTATCTACTATGTGTTGATATTATGCTAGGCAATGTGAATATTCAAAGAGTGAACCAGTGCCTGAATTCAAAGATCTTACATACAGCTGGGGAAGACAGTAAGTATAAACAAATATACAGAGAAAATAAGAATATGCAAAACATAGCCAACATAGGCCAAAGGAAGGTGTGCACTACCAGATGGGATGGATTAGGAAAGGCTTCATCCCTTAAGTTGAGCTTTGAAGGAAACTAGAGATTCTAAGAGCTTGCAGGGAAGAGGGAGAATATACCATGAATAGGGACAGTATGTGCAAAAATATGGAGATTTGAAATGAAATATCATGTGTGAGAAACAGCCAAAGGGTCAGGTTGGTTGGATTATAGAATGCACCAAGGGGAATAGAGTATAAGGCCGAAAAGGTAGGAAGTGATCAGGTTATGAAGCACTTTAAATACCAATAGAGATTGTATTTGAGCCCAGAGATAATAGGGAATCAGAGGAATTGATCAAATAGAAAAGTAACATGATCAGACCTGCATTGGAAAATGCATTTTAGCAACTTTGGTGTTGGAGGCGTAAAGAGGGTCATGGCAGAGAATGTCTGGCCAGCAAGAAAACAAGAAGAGAAAGAAGGAGGCAAGAAGTGGCTTCAGGTTAGATTTCTTCAGAGAGAAGAAACAGAAATAAGAAATAAGGAAGAATAAAAGAATAAATAAAATTCCTGATAGAAATCAAATGAATATAACTACTGTTCATATTAAGATATTGGCAGAAATATGTCAACTACATATGTGCATACAACATATGCACATATTTTCATACTGAACATAAAATACCTTTTACATGAAAACCCCATATACCTAACAAGTTTGTACCACAACAGGTAAAGATTTATATAAACCTCGCAAAAGCAAATTACTTTCTCCCAGCAAAATAATGTGTGTATACACACACACACACACACACACACACACACACACACATATAAACAAATATGTGCAGACATTCATTTTATATATTTGCTAGAAAATTTGAACAACAAAACAAATCAATAAAAATAGAAATAGTCTAGGAAAAAAAATGCCATGGTCACTTAAGCACCTCTGGCTCACATTCCAGGCACAGCAAATAGCCGATTTGACCGTGACAGTTCATAGTAAGAATGCAAGAGTCAAAGGGAACTGAGGAACTCAAATTCAATAGGTATAAAAGGTGAAAGCAAAAGTAATGGTCCAAATATGTAGTACAATGGATAGCGTCCTGGGCTTGGAGTCGAGAATTTATTGTTCAGTCATTTCAGTCGTGTCTGACTCTTCATGACCTTATTTGGGATTTTCTTGAAAGAGATACTAGAGTCATTTGCCATTTCCTTCTCCAGTTCATTTTACAGATGAGGAAACTGAGGCAAACAGGGTTAAGTGACTTGCCCAGGGTCACATAGCTAATAAGTGTCTGAGGCTGGATTTGAACTTGGGTCTTCCTAACTTCAGACCTGGCACTCTATTGTACCACCTAGCTGCCAGAAGACCTGAGTTTAAATATTACCCCAAACACTTATCTAGCTGTGTGATCCCAAGCGTGTTGTTTATCCATTTTCAGCTTTGGTTTCCTCATCTGTAAAATGGGCTTAATGATAGGACTTACCTAACATGGTACGGTTCAAATGAAATATATGCAAAGTAAGCGCTTTGTAAATGCAAAGTGCTATATATAAATGTCAACTACTATTATTATGTAGGGTAATCCAGTGTGAGTTTTTTTCTTTTCTGGCCTGAGTTTCAGAGGAATGCATCCTCTGAAATAGGAAAGATAGATTATTGGAATGATTTAAAATTATAGAGATAATTCCTAGATTCTTTCCCAAAGTACTCCCTCTCTGAATGTAAATCACCCGAAGTAAGTGGTGGTTTTCAGATTTGAGAAGTCTCAAGGATGTCTCTATTATGTCCTGGAGACAAGGACAAAGCAACAAATGCTTTCCAATTGTTTATACCAGATCAATGTATGGACATTAGTACCCTTCAACAGGGAGTGTCCAACCACCAGAACTTTTCTCTTCTTCCTCTGGTTACTCCTCGCTGCTTTGTGTCTCTTCTGGAAGCACACATGGATTTTAATCACCATTCCTGTCACCATGATGGGCTGTGCCAATGAGTGACTACATGACCTTGGGACAATCACTTAAACTCTCTGGGTCTTAGTTTCCTAGTCTTTACAATGAAGAAGTTAGACTAGGTGACCTCTAGCTCCAAATCTGGGATCCTATGATCTTATGACTGACTTTTCTCAACAAACTGAATCTCATGTGACTTAATAGCTCACATTTAGACTGTTCTTTACGATGAAAAGATGTTTTTCTTACAACTCCATGAGGTAGAGCATGCAAGTATTCATTACCCCACCTGTACAAATCAGAAAACAGAGACTTGGAAAAGTTATAAGAATTACCCAAGGTCACACAAATAGTAAGGGATACAGTATGGTTCCAAACCCACATCTCCTAAGCCCAACTTTAGTGCTTGCTTCTACCCCCCTCCCCACAAAGAACTGTAAGTAATCTACGAAAAAACAATTTCATTTTGAAAATTCATAATGATAGCACAACTTTATGAGAATTTATTATTTTAAAATGATAATTTTATTCAAGTAATTTCCTAGCATTTATTTGCATACTAATAATTAATGTTTTAATTATATATTACCTCTCTCTATTTATTATAGCATGTCCAATCTAGAGTATGCTCAGCAACGTTCTGTTAGTCATTAGTTACTGCAAGAATTTGAAAGCCATAAAACTTAGTTCCAGATAGCCTATAATTCAGATTTTAAATTTGTCCATTCAACAGACATCAAACACTTATTATATATAAGACAGTGTGTTACATGCCCAGATATTAGCTCTCAATTTTTGCTCCAAAGGCAAGCACCCCAAATGTCACCTGGGATAGGCAGGGTGAAATGTAATTCCCCATTGAAAATAATACAAGAAGACATATTTAGTTGATTAGGAGGAAGAATTATTTACTACAACAGCTTCTAGTTACTGAGCAAGTATATAGGCTACTTTTTGCACCCTCTAAACTTTGATGCCTTGAGACAAAGTAAGCTGTTACCCTGTGCTAATTATGGCCCTACTTGGTGTTTTGTGGAACCTAAAGAATCATCCATCCATTCAACAAGTATTTATGAAGTGCCTACTATGTGCAAGGAACTCTGCCCCATGTTGTAAGGGAAGGAAAGATTGAAAGGAAAAATTCTTGCCCATCAACAGCTTATGACACCAACATTTTCATTTATTACTTTCCTTAACAGAATTTGAATTCAAGCCATATTGCATCTTTTCCTTCTAGAATTTATTACTTTAGTTTGAGAAAATGTTTCTTAAAAGCACTTTCACCTGATACTTCCTTTGAGTTTCAGATTCACTGGAACTCCAACACAAATTCAAGAACTATGACACAACACAATATGCTAACCCTAAGATAATACATACAAAACCACAGACCTGCACTGTCCCACTTTCATAGTCAAAGACATGAGGCTGCGGCAAAGAGAGAAGGGATCAGAATTCAGTAAAATAAAGTCACAGTTCTAAATTGAACATATGCATTTAATATGAAAACCCAATTGCAAAACATGCCTTGGGGTTTAAGTATAAATTAAACTTTCTAGAAAGGAGCTGCTATCACTTCCAAATCTGTGGCTTCCAATTTTGGCTAAATTTGTACATTTTACTTGGGACAAGTGGGACATGATAGCTTAATATTATATGTATCATAAAACCTATCTTAATTGTCTTGTTCTCTTCATCCTATTTAAACTGTATGCCTCTATTGAAAACCAGGAAAACTTCATCTGTGAAAGATGTAATTCATGGCTCCATGAAAATAAATGTGTTGGGGAAAAGCAGTCACTCTAGGCATGGAAATTAGCCTTGTAACTTGAGAATGAGATTCACCATGAAACATTTTCATATAGATGTTTATTTCTAACCTGTCAAGGGGATATCTCTGGCAGACATCTCATTCTGTACAGGCCTGCCCAAGTGAAGCCCTGGCATCGGCCAGACCACTATCATAGAGTAGAAAAAAGTGGTATAAAATAAATCCTGGTTTGAAGATCTCATTACATCATCCTCATCCCAGATTTTGTGATACTTTATATTTTGTAAATAACATATATGTATTTCCACTGGGACACTTCATTCTACAAATACTGGTTGTTGATGTTGGTTGTATGTTTGTATTTCTGTAATAGTTTCCTTCAAGTAATGGCTATTCCCATCTAATTTCTGCATCCCTATTTAGGGAATGGGGAAAAATAATCACAAAAAAATCTAATTGTCTTTTTGGTAAGTACAATAATTGGCTCTATTTGGTTTCAAATTTTCTGTTTTTCTGATGTTTGTAACCTCTAAGTCTCATTATATACCCAAAATGATCACTAACATTTATATAGTGTTTTAAAGTTTGCAAAGGATTTTATATATCTCATCTGATCTCAACAACCTCGTGAGGTGGGTGCCATTATTATATTTATTTTACAGAAGAAGATAAGGAGGCTCAGAGAGCTAGTCTTGCCCAAGGTAACACAGCTATTAAGTATCCTAAGTGAAAATTTGAGCTCAGGTCTTCCTAACTGCCAGTATGTTATCAACCATGCCTCCCTATGAGCAGGTAGAAAGGGGAAACATTTGTTAACAATCAGTTCTACCATAAAACTAAAAACTCCTAGGGACAAAGAAATACAATGATTTATTTAGCTTCCTTACCCTTCATTCCTTTGAAGCTAGGCCCATTTGACCATCCCTTATAGATGTAGCCTTTTCTAGATTCTGGGGACCCAGTATCTCCCTAGGCAAGCAAGGCTGGGGAAAGGGGTGGTTTTTCAATATCAAAAGTTCTGGCACCTTAAATCACTATTATTGCTTGTCCTGTTCGGTCTTTGTACCTTAATTCTAAAAACTGGATCCCTCGCTTCTCCCTCTGATTCTGAGACTCTGTGTGAGCAACCTGTTTCTCTAGATTCCTGTCTTGCCTCCCTCTCCAGTCTTTGTAGTGACTAAGCTCTTACCATTAAGCTCTGTGCCAGGGGTGGGGAACCTGCAGCCTCAAGGACCCATGTGGCCTTCTTGGTCCTCAAGTGCAACTCTAAGGTTCCCCAACCCTGGCACTAGGCTTTATGTTTCAATACTTGATTCCTGACACCCATAGCCCTGTTATCATGCCCCACCCACCAGGCTGGCCCTGCATCTTCCATTTACTAGTGTTCAATGCCACCTTCATCACTATCTGCTTAGACTATCTCTAACCCTCACTTTGCTATTTGCTACCCAAGAGACCTTCATATTTATAAAATAAAAGGATTAACAAAATGATCTCTAAAGTCCCTTCTGGTTCTAAGTCTATTGGTCTATAATCTCATCTTTGCCTAACCTAAGCATGTCTCAGTCCTCTTCATATCAGCCTTCTCTGGTCTAATGCATTGACATAACTGAATTGGGATTATGATAAGGTACTTAAAATGATAACTGTATCTGCACTTGTAAAATGTTTTCTTTTCACAGGTTTCCCCTCCCCCACCAGCAGTTTGTTTATTTCTTTATTTTTTGTCTATAACCAAAACTTAATCAAGAACATTATTTTCAAGAAATATTGTCTAATGGAGAGATTAGTGGAAATGGGATTGGGTCAGTTGGACTGAATAGTGGTACTGATTCAGGTCCAAGTTTATAGTATGACCTTGGGAGATTCTAAACAGCATGCTGTAATTACACAGTTTGATTTTCAGAAGCTCACCTACACCAGTGCTATTTCTGCTAAATCATAGCACCTAATGTCATATATGGCTTACCTGTCTTTACAACTTTCAAGCTCTCATATTTTTTCCTATTTCAAATTGTAATGGAAAACTACTACCATCTAGACCTAATGTGAAGAATTTCACAGAAACAATAATTTAAGTAAGGGTCAGCCATCAACAAGTGGAACAGACCAAGTTTATGCTTGACACCCCCCCATTCCCATCTCCAGTCTCTCCTGAGTCGTTCTTCCACATCTGATTTCCCGGTATCCAGGCCCCAATTAGTTCTGCAGAAACTTACTCACCCTGACAAAAAAATGAGAGGGAATGGTGTTACCTCTCCTAATAACTCTAATAGTTGAATTTTAGACTGAGTGAGAACAGAGGTCCCAGAAATCATCCTATGGCAGTGCCTGCCTATTCCTTCTTTTTAGGCTGACCTTGATTCCAGATAATATCACTTGACCAAAATACTTTATAGAGTATAGTCATACTAGTCTTAATTAATCTGCTCCTAATACAATAAAATAAAAGTGTCTATTAGTAAAAATCATTACGCTGCTTTCCTTGAGAAGAATTTTTCAATAGGACATTTTTGAACATGAATGATAATCTACAGTTGCAGGAATTTTTGGCTTTTTTGTCTACTAAACCAAATATTCGCTCAAGGTATCGTGATATCACAGAATTTGAACTCTAAAGGACCAACCTGCATTCAAAACCTGGCTCTACTACTTATTATCTATATGACCTTGGACAAGTCACTTAACCATGATAGACATTGGTTTCCTCTTCTCTAAATTAACAGAATTGAACTAGATCATCTCAAAGATCCCTTTCAGCTCAACATCCTATGACTTACTTTATCATTACTGCATTCTGTGATAGTTTTTTTTTTCCAGACTCTGTAATATATTACATTTTAAACTATAGGATTTCTGATCGCTTTAGGTCACTGGCCTAATCAGCCTACTGAACTGAAATTAATATGGGAATTGTGCACAGGGACTGACAGGGTTTCCTAAGCAGGAATCACAAGGTAAGATTCAGAATCTAAGGTGAAGGCATGGGTCAGGAACTGAAAATTGGTAGGGTTCCACAAAGTGCTAGCTCTTCTGGGGCCCCTTATTCCCTTTCAATTTAACTGAACATGATTAACAGTTATTAAGCACATATTGTGCACAAGGCAATGCTGCACATATTGAGGATTAAAATGTTATCATAAAAAATAGCATAACACTAACATTTTTACTATAATTTAGTATGTAGTAGTTCACAAAATGTCCTTTTCTTCAATTGCCTGCCCCTTTCATTTTTATCTGTATCAAGTAAGATGTAAGCTGAGGAGGAAGAAAAACAACAGATTTCCAACAAGAAATCCAAAGAATTCTCTAGGATTTTCATCTATTAATGTTTTTAGGAACTTTGATCTAGATTCCTTCCTTTATTACGTTTTTCTAGAAGAGATGCAATGTCATTCCTGCTCTGGTCTCCATAGCTTATTTTTTGGATCAGTTAGAGGCACTTGTTCCAACACATAGTAACTTTGTTCCTTGATTCTGTCCCCTGTAAACTGGGGCTTGATGAGAGCAAACACAAAAGAGAGGCCAGACACTTTGGGCAGAAACTGTCTGACCCTTAGGTGCCAATGATATCCCCTGACAAGTTATAAGGTCATCTCCCCATGGAATTAATTCACAAGCAGGATCACTTAACACTTTACAGCAGAAATAAGCAGAAGGAATTATAGATTTCATCAACCTAAAGTCATGAGGTAAGATTCAGGAACTAGGACACAATCAGGAAATGGAAATTAATGAAGACCAGACAGCTTCAAGATTTTTACTCCTCTTGTGTCTCTTCCTCCCTACCAGTTCAACAAGTATTGATTGGATGCCTAGTGTTAATAAGGCCCTGCACTATACGATAACAAGTTGTTGTGTTTGTCTTTTATTCTCGAAGAGGACCGTGACATCAGGGAGATGATAACATGACTTGCAGTTGACTTTGATTTAAGTGAGGGAAGGCTACACAAGGTCACCAACCTCATTTTCTCCTCCAGAGTCAACTGGGTCCAGTGGCCAGATATTCATCAGGATGACTAGAGATGGCCCAGGATGCAATGGCAGACCCTGCCCCTTTTAGGCTAAGGTCTTTTCAGGTTCTCACTTTGAGTGAGTTAATAACTATTCAGCGAATAGGCCTCTTTAAGTAGTTACTCAGGGATGACCCTCTTAATCAAAAAAGAAAAAAAATCAAACTGGGAGGGGAAGAAGCTCAGGGTTCCTACCTTTCTAGCCCTTCTAGCACTGAGTAAGTATAGAGTTGGATATTTCCCTACCCTCATGGTTCTTGTCATCTAATAGAGAAAGATAGGGTTTGTACAAAAATAATTATGAGACAATGTAGCAAATGCCAAGTGTGAAAAAGAGACTCCTGTAAAGTATGCTACAAGAATTTTGATAACACAAGACTTATGACAGGAATCTGGGTCAAGGGCCAGACCATATACTTCCAATGATTCAAAGTAGTGGTCAGTCTTAGGCAATATCATCAACTTACAGTGACTCTTTGGGAGACAAAAGCAAGAGAGTTAAGATTACAAAGTATACCTTAGCCAATAACCTCTGTTTGTTAGAATTCACTGCGTATCAAGATTATACTGAACATTGTGGGGAGTACCAAACACACAGAACATACTTTCCTTGTGATCAAAGAGTATATTCAGTATAATTAAGGAAGAATATTTACAAGGCAACATTTCACCAAGTGTGAAGTACTAGTGCCAATTAACAATGTGAGTATTGCTGGAACACAGGGTAAAGGAGTCAGTCTGATAAAATAGGTTATGAGTAATAGAGGAAAGTACCCTCTGGGCACTCCATAGATATTAATTGATGATGACAAGGTCAGAGAGGGAAAAAAAAAAATGGAAGCCTAAAGGTTTCTTGAAGGAAAAGCAACAATGATTTGCCGAAAAAATATGGAGAACCACTGATCTAATGGGATGAGAAGGGTTCTAAACTGAGAGAAATGAATTATCTCTCTCCGCCCCTACTCTGCTCATCTTACTACCACTTTTCACTAGACACTATCCCTTGATTCTTCTCTTTCTTTTATAAAAAAAAAATTAAGTACCAATTATGTGCCAGATATTATGCTAAGCCCTTTATCTAATTTAATCTTCACAATAACCCTGGGAGACAGGTGCTATTATATCCATTTTATAGCAGAAGCAGACAGAGGATAATGGTTTGCCCTGGGTAACAAAGCTAGTTAAATGTCTGAGGTTGGTTTTGAACTCAAGTCTCTGAATCCAGGTCTGTCATTCTAACCACTCCACCACACAAAGATGTAATAAAGACAAACAGAACAGATAAAGATGACATTCACTAAGATCTTCAAGAGAATACTTTTTTCATCAATTTAAGGTCTGACAAAACAATGAATAGTATTCAAAATTTGGGGCAAGTGCCTGGGTGCTTTCTGAAAGGAATTATCAAAGGTCTAATATGACTGACATCTTAAAAGGAATGCAAAATGGCTCATTTCCATCTTCTTTTACACTGGAGTACTTCACTGGTTTGTTTTGGGTTAACTTTCCCCCAATCATTTAGTTTACTCCAAACAGAGTCACTGTATTTCGGGACAAAAGGAAACCTTAGAGGCCAGCCAGAATAACCCACCTCCCTGTTAAGAGTTGAGCAATCTGTGACCAAAGAGAAGAGACTATACGCCTGAAAGATAAGCACAGCTAGTTCAAGCTGGAAAGGATAGGACAAGTTAGTCTATCAATAAACATTTATTAAGCACCTAGTAGATGCCAGGCATTGCACTGGGGATTCAAAAAGAGGCAAAAGACAATCCCTGTCTTCAAGGAGTCCACAATCTAATGGGGGAAATAACCAGTAAATAAATATGTGCAAATTAGTTATGTGCAGGATAAATAGGAAATAATTAAGTCAGGGAGGCATGAAAATTAAGATGGATTTGGAAAGGCTTCTCACAGAAGATGAGATTTTAATTGTGACTTAAAATGAGCTGGGGGAGGGGGTAGAGAGGAGGAGAGAGAGCATTCAAGGCATCAGGAAAGCCAGAGGAAATGCCCAGAGATAAAATATTGACTATCTTATTCATGGAAAAACAAGGAAGGGTCATGGTAGAAGAATATGTAGTGGGAATGAAGGCATAAGAAGACTGGAAAGGTAGTAACGGGGGGATATAGAAGTGCTCTGAACACCAGACAAGATTTGATTTGTATTTGATCCTGGAGTCTATAGGGAGTCACCAGATTTATTGTATGTGGGGTGGGGAGGGGCAGGTAACATGGTCAAACCTAAGCTTTAAGAAAATCACTTTAGTGGCTAAACAGAGGATGAATTGGAGTGGGGAGAGAGACAAGGAGACCCATCAACAAGTTATTTCAATAGTCCAGGTGTGAGGTAATAAGGACTTGTACCATAGTGATGGCAATGGGAATATGGTGTTGCCCTCCAAACCAATGGGGAAGATGGAGGTGGAAGGAAAAGACAGTGGATTCCATTTAGTACAGGTTATATTTAATATGTCTACTGGACATGCAGTTCCAAATGTCTGAAAGGCATTTGAAGATGGATAAAATGCTGGGCTGAATAAGGATGCTATGATCTAGTTTTTCAAATATTTTATTCAATACTTTTCTATTATTCTTTACTAATTTCCTGATGGAATTTTTGCATTCCACACACTATTTAATACTAACAGTACAGTTTGCTGGAATGATTTTAACCTAGAACTTATCTTGGCATCATAATAATTTAAAGGCAGAACCTATAAATAACATAATGGGTCTCTGATTGAGTTGATGATGCTAAATATCAATGGAAGAAAATTTGGATTCTAGACATGTTTAGGTAATGCCAAAAACAAACATTTTTAAAATTTTGAAAAAACTACTCAATAATGTGTTTCTTATTAGCTACACCAAAAGAAATAGCAAATTTTAAAAACTGAATCAACAGATTAGGTTTGGGTTTTCTTTTAACTGAATTGATTGATTGGTTAGAGTTATAATGGCATTGTGAATAGAGTTATGACTTTAAAGTCAAGAAGACCAGAGTTCAAAATCCCACCACTCACTGCCTGTGTGATTCTGAGCAAGTCATTTAAACTCTATGTGTCTCAGGCAATTCCCTATGAATTGTTGTAGTCATGGATGGGATGAGAGAATTACCCACAGGGAGTATTACCTTCACCGATGAAAACACAGAGATTTCATGTATTGGGGTTACTTGGTTGAATGAATTGTAACCAATATCAACAAGAGCCAGATTCAAACAAACCTTAAGTTTCATGTAGGCTAGAATCTTTGAGTCCTTATGTGAACTCAAAAATGGCCCAGTTCTTAAGTCTCAAGCTTGCTTTCATAAAAGAAATTTTACATTATTCAGATGGAAGGGAATCCAAATAACATTCATTTTAACTTATTGGAAGGGAAAATATCTAGAAGAAAAATATTTCTAAGAGCAAGTAGAATTTCTACCAATACAGAGAAGACAGACAAAGTTTGCCTAGGGCCATATAAGAAGCACCAGCACTCCCATGTGAATTATAATATGGAATACATCCAAAAAAAATTTTATAAGTCCATAGGGAAAGAAAGGAAAAAATATTTCCCTCTGATGCCAGAAAAGAAGCATCTTAAAATTAGGTAAGCAATTTATGGAAGGAAACAAATGGCAACAGGTTACAGTGGAAAGAGCCCTGAATTTGGAATCAGAAAATCTAGATTAAATCCCTAGCTATGCCATTTCCTACATGAGTGAACTTGGGCAAGCTTCTTAACTTCTCTGGGCTTCAGTATCCTTATCTATAAAAATGAGGGTGTTGCACTTACTGATCTTGAAGTTCCCCTCAAGCTCAAAATCTCAGTCTATGATTCTAAATATTTTAGAGTATCTCAGCAACCACAATTCTTGATGTCCAACATTCTTAGCCAAATTAAGACAGTTAAGATATAAAACAAAAGAGAAAAAGTTTTATCAATGAAAATTGAGTCATTAGAGCATATAGTTATCCATGGTATTGCTTATATGGTCATTTTTCTGATCATATATCTAATAGTTGAGTATGGCCCAAAGAAAAATATGGTAAAAGAGCTCAATTTAAATTCCATAAATCCAATGAACCAAAATTTCAGTTGTATCATGGAATCATCAGTTCTTCTTCTTTCTTTACTAAGGACAACAACAATTATGGCCAACTTCCCATGAGAACTCAAGAGAGCAACAGGAGTAACCAAAAGAATACAGAGGGCATTACCGAGAGAGAGCTGCTATAGAGCCTACCAAAGATGAGAAGTTCATTTGGTGAAATAATACTAACTTACATTTATATGATACTTTGCAGTCGATAGGGTGCTTACTTTATAGTAACCTGTGAGGCAGATTAAGCAAGCTTTATTATTCTCATTTTTCAGATAAGGAAGCTGAGGCCCCCAAAGTTCAAGAGACTACTAGAAGGCTACTATTAGTGGCAGAAAAGACCCTGGAACCAAGGACTTCTGACTCCAACTTCTAGTTTCTTCCCTTACACCATGATATCTCCTGAACCTTAGAGATATACATAAAAACTTTAACTTTTAAAAAATCACATATTTTTACTATCGTTTTTAAAGTGTGTGTGTGTGTGTGTGTGTGTGTGTGTGTGTGTGTGTGTGTGTTTTAAGTTTGGTGCTTTGTTACTACCTTTTTTTTGAATGGTATTTTCTTTGTCCTTTTTGTTGTTGTTAAGTCATTTTTCAGTCATGTCCAACCTTCTGTGACCCCATTTGGGGTTTTCTTGACAGAGATACTGAAGTGGTTTGTCATTTCTTCCTCCAGCTCATTTTATAGATGAGGTACTGAAGCAAACAGGGTTAAGTGACTTACCCAGGGTCACACAGCTAATTAAGGGTCTAAATCCAGATTTGAACTCAGGAAGATGATTCTTCCTGACTCTAGTCCCAGCACTTTATCTACTGTGCCACCTACTGCCTCTTTCTTTGTCCTACAGGAAGTCAAATAACTGGGTTGACTGACTTTTTCACTTTTCAGCCCATTCTTTTGAGCCCACATAAACACAGCTTCTCTAATTTAGCCATCTAATATGTCAATATGATTCAATATTTTCTTGCAGAAGTGACATGCATGATTTGATAAATTATATGTTCTATGACATTTGAGACCTATTAATTTAAAGAAATTTCCCCTGATTTTCAAATTATGAGATTGACTGAGTAGGAATAGCTGATCTGTCTTCACCAAACCCTCCACAACTCCGAAAACATTTTAATGTCTCTCTGTCACATTTCATGAACTCTTTTAGCAATACTACGGATAGAAAAACTTTTATAATATTATTATTAGCAGCATTTGATTTAAATAGCTCAATTCTACCATCTTTTCAATGGATTGTCATTTGTGTGTGCAAAGATAATGGAACTTCAGAAGTCATTTAGTGCAGACTTCAGTTTTACACCTAAGGAAACTGAGGTCCACAGAGGTAATATTGACTGATTAGTGGTGGTCATCTTGATCCCAAATTCACTTTTCTTTCTACTTCACCATGGGCATTTCAATCTTGCTCTCCCAATTTTGAATGAGTAAAAATTCTAAATAGCCACCCCACCTTCTTCTTCTGCCTCCTCATCTTCCCTTCCAGTTTTATGTTCAGCCAACCAACCATTATCTATTAAGATTCCACAATGTTCTGGGAATTCTAAAGGATACAGAAGCACAATATATGATAAGCATAAGATAGAAAAGGAGATCACTAAAGAGTATGCTAACTTCCCATATTACCTCTATCATATTACAACATCTGTTAAATGAAAATATTGGACCAGATGAATTCTGAAGTTCCATCTAACTCCAACATGCTACAGTTGGTAATCCAGTAGAGAGCATACACTTTTATGAATCAAGGTAAAACCTCAGTTCTTCATCTACTTAGACCTTCTCAAAGGGGAAAAAATAGTTCCCTTGGTTCTCACTCATTAACGTAGGGAATATTGCTCTCTCCCATACTCCAAGAACCTCCATCAGTACCCTAGACTTACTGAGAAAAGAGGGACAAAGTTTTGTGAGCCTGCATTCACCCATGAAGATGTGCTGCTGCCCACCAACTCAGACTCAGAATGAACCTTTAAGATCAAACCAACCAATCTTCAGGTGGGTCAAGCAGGCCTATAAAATGTTTCACTTTTCAGGGACACTTTGTTGGTATAACTTGTTCACCATTGTCCAACTGCTTCACTTTAGAGATGAAGCAAACTGAGGCCCAGAGAGATTATGAGAGGGAGGGAAAAAGCAAGCGTCTACTATGTGCCAGGCAATGGGCTAAATGCTTTGCAAAAATTATTGCATTTGATAAGATCAGGTGACTTGTACAAGATACCACAGGTTGTAAGCATTGAAAACAGATTTGAGACTAGATCCTCTAACCTGAGAGACAATGATCTTTTCTGAAGGTCTTTGACCTTCAAATTTTGTAAGAATTGAAGCTTTTGGGAGTGAATGAGATAGCCAAGCATCAGCATACAGGGAAAGAATAAAAGAGGATAAGGCTAGAACTTTGTGAAATAACTACATTCAATGGTATGAGGAAGAAGAGAATAATGAAATATTACAAAGATTTAGCTATATCATCCATTTATGTGACAGGTCACAACCCTGGGTTTTTCTTCCTTTCTGAAATCATAACACTTATGACTTCTTTCTTTGAAATTAATGATGAGGATACCTAGCTTTTGCTCTGCAAATGGTTCCTCTACTACTGTTGTATATTAATAAGGGCACTTTAAAGAAGGTAATGGAAAGTATGCTTTTGAGATCTCAGTTATGTGTCACAGCAAGTAGTAGACATTTAAATGACATTATTTTTATCATAGGTAGCATGCAACTGACTCTTTGGGGGTCACAAATTCTGATAACCTGGGCCAAAAAGTCTATATGGGTTTATTTTTTTTAACTTATATGAGAATAAATGGGTATCTGACTTTTTCTTTCTATTTTTCACACATTAATGTTTAGTTTGATTCACTCATTTTGAATGTTGTATGAGTTCATCTTTATCAAATGGTACAAAAGTAAAGTTTTATTAACACATAAATTTCCCCTCTTCTCCTATATCATTAACTAAATCCTAGTTAATGGCACATGCAATCTCATGTGCTTCCAAATGATGTACCTTGCAAAACAGGATGAAATTGAGGCACCAATAACATTTGAATCTCATTATAATAGTATTCATATTACAGAATATACTCAAACATGGGTCACTATTTCATTCTATCCCAGATAGTTTAATATTCAGTAGCCTTGGGAGGACATTCTTCTAGTCCAGACACATAATATGGATCCACAAAATTTGTCCTTCTATTTGCAATATTAACTTCCAATATTAAGAAGTGTGAAGTTTCCTTGGATAATAAGGAAAGGAAACTGGTAGGAATGTCTCATGCTGTGATAGAATGCATTAATTCCATGAAACAATGAAACAAACAGTAGTTAATTCGATTTCACAAACATGTTTTAAGGGTCTAATGTATACTGACTGAAAAGACACAAAGTTATAGCAAGATGTGATCACTGCCTTCTGGGAGTTTACAGTCAAATTGGGAAATAAGAACAAAACAGTAATGATACCATATAAGGTAAGGCAAGTCACCAGACACTGTCCTGAAAGTGGGAGAGAGTGGAACTAAAGAGCTGGGGTGGTCATTTCTCCACCTTTAAACTGTGAACATGAAACTTGCTAGTGAACCTGCCAGTTTCCCAAATATCAAAGTGATCTCTGTATTAATATTTCCCAGTAGAAACATGAAAATTATTTTACATATGGCTGAACTGGTAATCAACGGTCTAACACTGTATCTGTCTCACAGAAGGAAGGTAAATCTCTTTACTGGAAGGAGAAAAGGGAGCTTTTCACCTACCATCACCTTCATTTTGAAGTCATGTATATAAATCTTTTGGCCCCTTGTGGCCAGTCTGCCAGGCAGGAGATAGTACTACAGCACCATTCATAATTAGCTCCCTAATGATAACAAAGATGTGAAGCTTGTGAATATTAAACATCATTTCTTCCCTTGAAAAATGTCAATAAGCACTTTCTTTTGGACAGTTATTTTTAAATGCCAGTGCCTTTGTTTGCTAAATTAGGCAGATCTCCTCATTGGCTCCTTCCTTGTTAAATATTAGGCAACTCTGAGGCTAGCGCAAAATATCCAGATGTCTATTCCTTCATCATTATTCACTTTATGTTTTGTTTTATCTTATGTTAATTTAGAACAGTCAAATATGTGTGGTTCTTCCACCACTCTGATCATCATCATAAATCAGAAAACAAGAGCCTTGGTATCCCATTACTATTCAGAATAGATACAGGAAGAAAATTAAAGCTTTTTTTCTAAATGGAAGAAAGGGCAATTCTAGAGAGCTTCCTAAGGGGAAGTGCACTGTGCTGAATAGTACATTATAAAGAAAGATAAGCAATTGTGTTATGTACAGTTGCCAACACTTTCTAGACTTCCAATCTCAGTTCTAAATGCTTACAAGGAATAATATCTCTACATTTTTCAAAGGTTGCTACATTAGTCTTGGACCTTTAAGGGCAGAGGAAAGCTTTTTAGATTTATGAGTATTGCATATACAGCAGTTGTCATTGTTTCAAACAAAGACAATGAAAAACTTTCCCATTTTGGCTTGTACAGGGTACAGAGACATCACCAGGAATGATTCCAATAAAATATGGCACCTGGGGCCAAGCTGAGGTTCCCAAAGGCTCGCTGACTCCCTACCACCTCCCAGAAATCAAATCATGAAAAGAAGAGAACTCTTGAATAGACACTTTTTAAAAGAAAGGCACTTCTCAGGTGTTGTTACCAATGGAAATCACAGCCTGAACCTCAGCCATCAAATTACATTTGGTCTTTGGCAGTTTTTTTTTCTTGAAAGTGGAGAAATGGATTGAACCACAGAATTTGCAGAGATAGCAAGGTCTCAAAGGTCATATAGTCCCAAACCTCAACTAAACTAAGAATTTCCTTTATAGAAATCTCTCCTACCTCGTAGAATATTAGCTATTTAAGGGAATATTTGGATTATTTTTGTCTTTGGAAAACCAGGATCCCACACAGTGTCAGGCACTGTGTTTGTCAAATTGAATTGAATGGAATTGAATATCCCTGACAAGCAGTCATCCAGCCTCCACCTGAGAAAAGCCAGCAATGAAGAACTCACTACTTCTGAAGCAATCCATTCCATTTTTAAACAAATCTGCTTTTCTACATTCCCAAATGCCTTCCATTTGTCCTACTTCTATACAATCAGGGCAATCAAAACAAGTCTAATTCCTTTCTCATACGACAATCTATAAGATATTTGGAATCACCTGTATCTGAGTCATCTCATCAAGCTAACATATCCCAGAACCTTCCATTGCTGCTTTCCTGGCTTAATCTTAGATCATTTTGATGCAGTTTTTCTAAACCCTTACCATTTTTTATTCATACTCATTTGCCTGTTCTCTTAGTTTATATATTAGTTTCAAATTGTACATCAGAAATGAGCTCCCTATATAGCCATATAGAATTATTTTTTTTCTCTTTGGGGAAGATAAAATAGGTTACTACATTCCCAGAACTGTCTTCCTAATAGCCTTCTTTCCCTTTTGAATCAACTTCCCAACTAGAAACTCAGGCCAAAGGATCCCACCTATTCTATTGCTATGTTTTTTTGTAGTCTCTTATCCTAAACTCTAGGGTAAGCCATATCCAGCATCCTCTTCCCAATCTGTTATGAACTCTAATTAAATGCCTCAATAATGTCAAAGACACTTCTTGACTGAATGCAATGTAATAATTGCAAATTGAAGTCAGATTACTGGGGGGAAGTCAAGCTAGCTATTTCATTAACTTCATACGTAAGTCCAGTCAAAATTTTGGTCTTCCAGCCCTGTGTAGTCATGACCTAAAATATGCATCCACAGATAAAACAGAGGAACCTCAGATTTGGAAGCATTTGATCAGGACCTAAACAAGAATCCCCTTTTTTTTTTTAAATTTTATTATGGTTTACATCATTCATTTCCACAAGATTTTGAGTTACATATTTTCTCCCCCTCTTTCCCCCACCCACCACCCCAAAACCACCATCCCAGTGTGTCCCCCCT
>CM053585.1:459575222-459625065 GCA_028646515.1 Pseudochirops corinnae
TACATGCTGTTACTTCATGTCCTCTGTTCCCTCCCCCATTTTCCAGTTCAGAGATTGGCTAATGATCACTTTTTTCACTCGAGTGTAAATTTGCTTTCAGAGCATGGGCTGCTGGAAGCACATTTTGAGAAACTGATGTAGGGTAGAGAAATAGAGATAAAGTCACCTTTCTCCAAGAACAATATTAACCTGCCTGATCACAACTTTCCCTACTTGTCTTTTTTTCCTTTCTCCCCTCCACTCTTTTAGCTCTGTTCCTTTTGCTTTAATACTTCCATGTGCCTGAGACTCCAAGCATACACAGTTCTCTCTGCAACCTATGTTCTAGATTAGGGTCCTTCCACCCCCAGTGTCTGTGATGGTGTTGGGTTAGAACAACTTTCCACAGTATCCAAACCAAAAACCTTCCTGGCCTCCATTTCATGGCAGAAGGGGGAGATAAAGAGCAGGAAACACATAGAATTTGATATGCTAGCTGAAGAATCTATTAGAAGACTGGAGATAGGGGCAGCTAGATGGAGCAGTGAATAGAGCACTGGCCCTGGAGTCAGGAGGACCTGAGTTCAAATCTGGCCTCAGACACTTCACACAGACACACAAAACTAGCCATCTGACCTTGGGCAAGTCACTTAACCCCAACCGTCCTCCAAAATGCAAAAAAAAAAAAAAGAAGAAGAAGAAGACTGGAGATAAAAATTAATAATACTGAGATATCATGGCAGAGGGATAAGTGTGAAACACAGGGCAATAGGGAATAGAATTATAGGGGCATACCTTCCTAGTAAGGAATTGGAACCAGGCTCTTTATCTTTAAATGTGTGTTGTTGCACATGTGGAGTGAAGATTAAACTGTTCATCACATTAGGGAAAACTGTCAACATTGACATTATTCATTTATAGATACCAAAAAGCTAACAAAGACCAAAAAAAAAAGCTAAAAACACAATTGTACTAGGTAAAAGTAATACTAATTACAGTAATTTGTGAGCACTTCTTACCACTTATGGTTAATTACCATGTGCACAATAACTATTATGCATATCATTAATGTGTCATTAATCTTGTAAGCTTTATTTGATTCTGACATTAAACTCTTTTCATGTATGCTCAGTCATCAGTTGCTCAGAGGTAGCCTGCTCATAACACTTTTTTTTTTTTAAATAGAGAGACTTTGGGGAAGAGCCATGTCATGTTTCCCTTGTATACCCCTCAGCACTTCATATACTAAGACACATATAATAAGTATCCAGAAAGTATTCATTGAATTGGATTAGAATCCAAGTGGCAGGAGCAGATATTTATATATAAAATAACATCTTGTTGTTCAGTCATTTCAGTCACGTCCAACTCTTCGTGACTCCATTTGGGATTTTCTTGGCAAAGATACTGGAATGGTTTTCCATTTTCTTCTCCAGTGAAATAACATGAAAAACATCAAGTCAAATCTGGCACATATAGATAGCTGCTCCCCTGGTAGTCACAGAAGAGACTCAGATTAGCACTCACAGGGATTTGAAAAAGCTACCAATAGTCCAAGTAGGAACCCGTCTCCAGGCCTGAAGCTTCACCCCTTCTACCCTAGCACAAACCACTCTTCTGTTCTTTTTATAAAGAATCCTGGGATCGTTCTAGTTCAGAACTCCAACCTGGCAATATCAGAAGGTGGTTAAAGTCTCCTTCACATGGTGAATCTTCCCCTCTAACCCAGTGTTTTGTGTTCTTCTCTGGAGTAGAAGGGGTAAAAGGAAATTGAAAAGAATAGGTCCAAATTTTTATGTCCCTGGAAGAATGGAGGTCATTTGTATATCTCTGGATATTTGTCTATCGTAAGGATTCCATGTTCATAATCAGTTCAATTACCAAGGGTCGAGAGACACTAATGAAAGTTAGCTTCAACCCTGTCACAGAACAATTCATCATAGGATCTTTGTTCAGAGCTGGTTGTCATGTTAGAGATCACCCATATTTTATAGATAAATACATTGATGTTCAAAGTGATCAATTATCTTTTCCTGGTAAACTAGCAAATTGGAATTTTAACTCAGGTCTTTTATTTCCAAATCCAATGTTCTCTTCACTACATTTCATTCTTAGATTTCTGCCCTAGAGTGAGACTCTCAGTTTCTAGCAGTAGAAGGAAAAACAGAGGTCCCTCATCAGAGACCACATAATTTTATACCTAAAAGGGTCAATTAGTTCAAAGTTTCTTAACTTGGAATCCATGAGCTTCATTTGTTTTATGAATTTAAAAACAGTATTATAAGTAGTCCATAGCTTTCACCAGATGGCCTAAATGGTCCATGATATGAGAAAGGTTAAGAATTCCTGACCTAGTAAAAGAATTCATGACAATATGTAAAGAAGGATAAAATAATATGACAGGAGATCATACAAATAAATGTTATGGAAATTCAGAATAAGAGAAAGGTCATTGTGGGTCAGGGATCAAAACATAAGCGATCATGGAAGTCTTGATTGCGCCATGAATTAACGGAAACAGTATAAGCAGAGACAAGGAAGCTGTTTTGCTTGACATAAAGCAAAGAGGTTAGAGAAATTTTGCATTTCAAGTCAGTACAGAATATTTTAATGGACTAAAACAGGCTTTGACCGAATTCATATTAAAGAGGAAATAACATACCTTTCTTATCTATTAACAATACAATATCTATCTTGGTTATCAATATCAAATAAGAAATAAGGCACCTGGACTGCAAAGTTCTCTATCAAATTTAAAGAATAGTGATGATTTACTACAATGATATGATAATAAAATCAACAATGGATAAGCCACCTAAATCTTAAAATACTTTTGCCCATCAGAGGGTGGGAAAGTCTTTCTATCCTCTTCATATTCAGTTAGTAAATTGATTGGCTTTAGCTCTGATAGCTGCTCAACAAAACTAAAATAAAATTAATGGCAGAAGCCAGCCTATCCTTCCATTCATGAAGTCTATATAGAATATCTTTTAAAATATGCACAATGAAAGCATGATTTGTCTTTAAAAAAACTTAGAATAAAGAATACATCTATCCTGACTTTTGGAAATCACTAAAACATTCCAATTATATTGAAGGCTTAAAAGCACAGTACTTTTTAATGTTAGAATATAAACTACTTGAGAGCAGAAGCTATCTTTTTTTTTCCTTTGAATCTTTAATGCCTGGCATATAATAGGCATTTGTTGATCTGCTTTGAATTGAACTTTTTCATTGTATGATCCTAGTCCAGGTAATAGAAATATCTCAAGTATTCTGTCCAATATCTACAGTAGGTTTTATGATAATCCTACTGAATTCTGCTTCTAATTCCCTAATGGAAGCATTATTCTTCTTTTTGATAAAGGAAAATAGAGCATTCAACATGGCTAGGTCAAGTGTTTGGGGAAAATAAAAATCACTAATTTCAGGATAACTAATTCAGATTTAGGGTACTTAGGTAGCATTGGATAGAGTGCTGGCCTGGAGTCAGGAAGACTCATCTTTGTGCATTCAAATCTGACTTGAAGCTTACTTAGTTATGTGACCCTGGGCAGGTCACTTAACCCTGTTTGCTTCAGTTTCTTCACCTATAAAATGAGCTGGATAAGGAAAACCACTCTAGTATCTCTGCCAAGAAAACCCTACACGGAGTCATGAAGAGTCAGATATGGCTGAAAAACAACTCAACAAAAATTCAGACTTTATGAGCATTTAGGAGAGTGCTGGTCTCACTTTTGCCACTGCATTGCCTATGAGCCTGGGCTATTCTACCCCTTGAAGAAGTAAGATGAAAAATGTGGGAAGTTTCATAAACTGACACATCAGTGTTGTATAGGCCTGTGCTAATCTTTTCTGTATCTTCCAATTTTAGTGAAGTTAGTCTGGTGATTCACATAGGAGAAACTATGAGGATAACAAATATATAATGACCAGATTGTTATCTTCAGATAGAAGGGCAGCCCATTGAACTAGTCCATCAGTAAATATATCTTGAACATACACTACATAAAAGCAAGTATACATGAGCAGTGTTGGATATTATAATCAAACAAAAATTTACTATAAACTTAATCATATATATTGAATGATAGATATAATTATTATTATACTGTATCATAGTTAGGTATAAATGCTAGGCATTTCACATTGACTATTTATAGTAGTCTTTTGCCGCCCAACCAAACATCTCGTGAGATCAAGGAGGCAGGGAGGAGTTGGAGAAGGGTCTAGGTCAGGGGTAGGGAATCTGCAGCTTTGAGGGCACATGTGACTTTCTAGGTCCTTGGGTGAGACCTTTTGACTGAGTCTAAGTTTTACAGAATAAATCTTTTTATTAAGGGGATTTGTTCTGTGAAGTTTGGATTCAGTCAAAGGGCCACACTTGAGGACATAGAGGGTCACATGGAGCCTCAAGGCCACAAGCTCCCCACCATTTGTCTAGGTGGACGACAAAGCCTCCCAGAGTCCTAAAGATCCATCAATCTGTATAATCTTTGGGATTATATGGAATTGAACCTCCCTTCTCTGTAAAATAATAACATTTTAGATTTATAGGTAGAAGGGACCATAGACTTTATTTAATCCAACCCCTTTTATAGGTGAAGAATGTAAGGCCTATTGGGGTTAAATGATTTGCCCACGGGTACACAAATGCTAAGTGGCAGAGCTGGGATTCAAAACTCAGTCCTCTGACTGACTCTAAATTCAATACTCTTTGCATTGTGCCTGAGACAACAAAGGCACACACATTCCTGGAACTTGCAACCAACCTTTGTGTTTGAGTCTGAAGAGCTATGTAGCCTGGATTAATTTGTCTTAACCTAAGAAAGGAACTTGAAGGGAAATAAGGACTAAATGTTTTTCCCTCCTAGAGCTGGCTTTACATGTAGAAAAAAAGGAGGCTGAATAGTATAATTTAAGGGATTTGTGCCCTCCTGCCTCAAAATCTCTCACCCCACAGTGCCTGGGGTTCTGTCAATTAAAGATTTGTTTGGCTTGATATTCAAATATAGCCAGAATTCTCTCTTACAAGAAGAAAAATATCACCTTGATTCAAGTACAATCATTTTGCTGTTCATATTTTTATATTTGCTAGTTTAGCAAGACATGATTCATCAATAAGTTTTAAGTGCCCTTTTGTGTGATAGACAATTACTAAGCACTGAGGATAATAGTATAAAGAAAAAGAAGGCAATTCCTCCAGGCAAGGAGTATAAATTCTACTGGAAGAGACAACAAATACATATGAAATACATATGCATGATAAAGGTAAAGTTAACAAATTCAGGTTTATATGTGTATATATATTATATTTAACTTTTCTCTGTGTGTGTATGTATACACAACTGTAAATCTCCTGAACAAACGGGCTTCAGATCTTCTTCTTCACTGACTCTTTCCTCCTCTACCACCATCAGCCCTACTTCATTACTTCCCCAAAACAGCAAGTTCCAGAACCAAAGCAAAAAAATGGGTGCTTCCGCTACAGGAGACAACTCCTTCCCTGAACCTGGCATTCTTCCCACCCTGTAGCCTATTACAGACAAGAAGGATTAGGAAAAGGATGAACTCCATGGCCACGTACTTTGCTTCAATAATGGGGCTTTGAAAGGCATACTGGCTTCTCCCTTTGGGACTCCAAATGGAGTCTATTTGGAATTTTCTAAGACAATTTAGATTTTAAAGGTAATTAAAACAATCAGTTTGCAAGCAATTGCCTGAATTATGTATATATAGTCTTTCCCTAGGAAGCCATATTTAAAATTAGGCTTTAGTTAAAAGTCAAGAAGTTGCTTTTTAAGTAACAAAGTTTGGCTTAAAACCCTAGACCTCTTTTGGAATCTCATTTTGTATGAGAATGTCTTTAAATACTCTGCCTAGCAGGCTGTTGATGCTTAATCAATATTTCGTTAGTACCAACACCAATCTTTAGTACATTATAATCCCTTTTAATAATACTTTTCATTATTGCCTTAGGAATGTGTGGCAAAAGAATGGATGGTGGAAGAGAAGGTCATGCTTATTTTAAAAGAAATTTATCTTTCCTCTCTCAATCTCTTTTTTACTTTTTCTCTCTCCTTTTTTCTTTTTTTCATTCCTCTAGCATCCTCTCTATCCATTTTCCTTCCCTCTCTTTCTACTCCTTTTTTCCCTTTCCTTTCCTCCTTTTTTCTGCTTTTCTTTACTTGGGGGAGGGGAAGGATGCAAAATCTACTCACATGAATGTACAGTTGTCTTTATCCCATCTATAGTCTTTTTCCTTCTTATTGAGGGTAACTAGCATCTCTGAATTCCTGAGAAAAACAGAATGCAGAGCAAATAAATGCTTGGGGTGGGGAGGCAGATGTAAGACAGAGGACCTTAGCATTGAAAAAACTTTAGAGATCATTTAATGAGAGAGAGAGAGAGAGAGAGAGAGAGAGAGAGAAAGAGGCAGGCCAAGGAGCTCCTAATAGAGCTGGAATTTTGGAAGGACTGAGAAATATTTTGACACAAAGATCAAACTCAAAAACTTCAAAGAATTTCTTACTGTAAGCTTGTATTAAGCTCCTACTGTATGTAGAGATAATATGAGATAAGACTGAAATTCATCAACTAGGATTTAGGAAACTATTTCAACAGCAGAAATGTAAAAGGAGCTCATCCATCTCAACCATGCCATACATGGGCTGTTACTCTGGGCAAATCTTCTAAGGCAACTTTCTAAGACTATAAATTGTTGACAAGGTGCCAACCTGCACTGAAGTGGTAGTTTCCTTATATGGGAGTTAACTACATCAATGAAATCACACATCTACTCCCTATCCCAGGTGCCATGGACCGGAGACATAAAGACAAAGTCCAAATGATTTCTTCCTTATAAGAGTGTTGATTCTATCAGAGGGGGAGAGAGAACATGGACACAGAGAAATATTTGTAGGATAAATACTGAGTAAATTATTAGTAGGGGGCACTATCAGTCAGAAAGATCAGGAAAGGCTTCTTATAGCAGCTGGTATGTGAACTGAGATTTGCAAAGGCACATGCGGATGAAGTATGACTTGTGAGAAACAGAAAGGCAGGTTTGGCTACACTGTAAGATAGAGCATTGCTAGACTGTGGTGACCTTGAATGCCTGACTAAGTAATTTGAAGCTTCTTCAGTAAATATAAACAATATTGCTTCTGAATATCATAAAATATTGTGGAACTCCTCATTGTTAAGCAAGTAGATTAAAAAATATAACAAGAATACATATTAGATTAATAGAATAATGCTATGCAGTGAAGTAAACATACTTGGAAAACCATTGGGAATAACATAAAATTATTTTATTTCTCAAACAGGAAAAATTACAGGACTTTTCTTTCCTTCTTTTTTTTTCTCTTCTTTCCTTCATTCTTTCCAGAACTCAATGCCTTCTTGGCAGCCCTTATTCATTGTCCAGCTGTCTGCTTTAATGGCCCTCTTGTTTACAATGGCCTCAGTGATGGTGAAGGGAAGTGATAATAGATCATGAAGCAAGAATTACAGAGTATGTGCTCTAAAATATATTTTAGGGGAGGAAGGAGAGTATAAAAAAGATCAACAAAGTTGTGAAAACAAAGTTGTGTTAGATCAAAACAAAAACCTTGATTTGTTGGCATCCTTTCTTCTTAAAAAAAAAAGATCTTTTCTATCAGCAATGGCTTTCACCAAATGGAAAAAGGTTTCATATTAATGTTTTAAAAAAATAATAATTCTGCTTTCTTCTCGCCTGTTAAAATATTACTGTTCAACTATCCTTGGCAACATGGAAATGATGAGTTAACCTCCTGTTACCTTCTACCATCTTGGAATGAGGGCATATCTGTAGCAGCAACCACCCTAGCATACCCAGGATGGCTGCTAGCACAGGTTCTTAGATCTGCTTTTCTAAAGGAAAGCAACTCAAAATGGGTTAACAATCTTACTTTAATCAATCAAACATAAATCATTTACCTAGTTCAGAGGGAAAAGTCAGAACCTTGAACTTCAGAGAATACAAACAGAAGTTACAATAGAAAATAACACAATACAGCAGACAGGGCTTCCAGCCGTCTGACCATTACATCCATACCTAGTTAGTTACCAGAAGGGGAAGCACCAGCATCTGGGTTTTCAAAGCCAAGGGGCTCAACAGGTACCCAGAGTCTCATCTGGCCAAATCACACAACTCTTCCCAAAGTGAGCCCCAAAGTGAAACTTCACATCAGGGTATATATAGCCTTCTCCTGGGTCAAAGAATGTCACAACCCTCTTGACCCACTGCCCAATCACAAATTAACAAGGTGTAGGCATTCCTGAAAAACAAGCCCCCCCACCACAGGCTCCATGTGACCACTTTCAGCCTATTAGGGGGCAGAGTATATTTTCAAATCAGGGAAGGTTCTCAGAGTCACTTAAGCCTATCAAGGGTGCAAGGGACAGGAAAGATCTTCAGATTCCCATTGACATTATATTAACCTCTTGTTATCTTCTACCATCTTGGAATGAGGGCATATCCTCCTCCCTACTTCACACTAAAATAGTAAAGCTCAGAAAAGTGGACAGTAAGCATTGTTGAATCTCCGTAATTTAAAATCAGCTTATTCCTTATGATCAACACTCTCACAATGATCCTTTTCACCTGACTTAAAACTTGGGATACAGAAGGTACAGTAT
This sequence comes from Pseudochirops corinnae, assembly GCA_028646515.1. NCBI lineage: Eukaryota > Metazoa > Chordata > Mammalia > Diprotodontia > Pseudocheiridae > Pseudochirops > Pseudochirops corinnae. Next base: position 459,583,866 of record CM053585.1, read on the forward strand.
GGCCTCCAATCCTCAGGGACTACTAAGAAGTAATCAAGAGAAATTCTAATAAAATTATAGAATCATAGTCTAGAGCTTAAAGGGACCTCAAAAGGTCATCCATCTAATTCAAACATCTCATGTCACAAATAAGGAAATTAAAATCAAGGCAATGAAATAACTTGCCTAAAGTCACACAGCTACAAATTAAGCATTGGATAGCATAAATATAAACCTTAGAGGGAAGATTTGATTTCAGCTCCTCAGACCCCAAAGTCCAATGTAACATGTTGTCTCCTAGCCTGACAAGGTTAAAAATATAATGGAAAAGACTTATTCAAAAGACTTATTCTCTCTCTCTCTCTCTCTCTCTCTCTCTCTCTCTCTCTCTCTCTCTCCCTCTACCTCTCCCTCTCCCTCTCCCTCTCCCTCTCTCCCTCTCCTTTCCTCCCTCCCTCCCTCCTTTCCCCTTCTTCTGTCTCTTTTCACTCTTTCTCTCCCTCTTCTCTCATTTCCCTCTCCTCTCCTATGTCTTCTCTACTTTCCTCTAGTTCTCTTATTTCTCCTCTTTCCTTTCATTCTCTTCTTCCTTCTCCTGTATCTCTCTTCTCTTGGTTTCAACTTGAAACTCACATGATTTTGTGTCAAGGTGCATCTAATCAGACTGGCCCCAGAACAAATCACTTAATTTCATCCTGCTTGTGGGAATGCTTCTATGTCTTGTGTATTTAAAGTTACTGTTAAAAAATTAAAGCCACAATGCTTAGCCATTGTTTTTAAGGATTTACACATTTTGCTGAGCTAGAACTTTTTTTAAAAAATCCACCCACTTGTCATCGTTAAAATCTTTTTCCTTTTTTCAAACAAAATTGTTTATTCAGTAAGATATAGCAATCCAAAGAATTGTTATCTTCTTAAAGATCCCAAGAGATATTGTCTGGGAAGAGGCATAGTTAGTTGCACCCTGAGATTCCGTCTTGGAACATCACTGTTAAAATACCTTTGGCTGCTATTTTATCCCCTAGGAACAATCAGTTGCACACATAATGGGGAAAAAAAAGAGTGAAAGCCCATTCTTTTGAACCAGACTTTTCATGACAGCAAAGCTGGTTCTTTATTTTTTGAAATGATGACTTTCTTTGATATTTCTTCAACAACTGGAGTCAGTTTGAGGTCCAGTTAAGGGAGCAGAGATATATACTACAATCAGACAGGGATATAGAGAAACAGTTACCCGATGGTGGAAGTAGTTTCAAAGAGCATGACCTCTGACAGCTGAGAATAGAGCCAGTAATGGACTGAAAATAACTAGCCCTATATTTCAAGAAATTGATGAAAAAAGGACAGCAGGAAGAGGAAAAGCCTTTCTATGTCATGTACTTCCAGAGCTGGGCCTTGCATTGGCACATGTGTTCCTTATAAGTGTGACTTATTACCATTATAATCTAAGATTATCCTTACTCTCCCCATAGACATTGTATGTATCTGTCAAAGATATACTCCAGGTTTGTTTGGTTTGTGGGTAGGGGGAAATTTTATAGTGGTCTTTACTATTCCATCTTAATAAGAGTTAATTGCTAAGTTAAATGCTAAGAGTTCATTGTGACTATTAGCTTATTGTTGAATGGAAACACACTGGTGGAGGCTTTTGAGCAATGATGTTTAAAATGTAGCCTCTTAAATTACCCCTAGGACTCAATAGTGGTAGTTGTTCTCTGAGGAGGTAGCACAAAGGGGTTGTGGCATTAGGACAACTTCTAGCACTTACTTGTTATTATCTGCTTTGTGGTGAACTTTTAAATTCTAACCCGTCATTCAAGAAATGACACAATGCTCCATCTGTTGTAAAGATTTACCTGGTCTCCCACTACCCCTATTAATAAAAAATGATCATTCCTCAAACTTCATTTAGCATTCTGTTTATGCCTTCATTGTGCAGTTAACTTTTTTATATTTTATTTGCTTATATCTCATGTCCCCATAGTAGACTGTAAGCTCCATGAGGACATAGACTCTGTCTTAGTTGTTTTTGTATCTCTCCTAGTCCCTGGTACAGTAATCTGCACATACCTGAATACATGAAGGATCTATGATTTTAATGGTATGTGAAGTCTAATGTGAGAACTCCCTACACCAACTGCACACATATCTAGGAAGCAACAAGTAAGTTCAGGAGAGTTGCCCAAGGCACAAAGAGGTTATATAACTTGACCAGGGTCACACAGCTAATAAATTAAGAGGGAGAATTTCAAACCAGATCTTGATTCCAAGCCAAGAACTCTCCACAGTTCTATGCTAACTCTTATTCTGCCCCTAACAAGTACTTAATAAACAGTTTGTGATTTTTAAATTAAATGCAGATATATAAGTGGGATTTCTACCATCAAAAGTCAGGGACAGAAATTGTGGAATTAACCTCAAAGTCAAACATGATAGGCAAATATATGTATTTATGTATATGTATATGAATATGTGTGTGTGTGTGTATATATACATATATATATATACATATATATATATATATATATATATATATATACACATACTGCTCCAAGTGTTAGTATTTGGCATTTGATGTAACATAGATAGGACCTAAGTTGAAGTTTACCTGGGCAGTCAGAGAATGTCAGAAAGTGCTTTAAAAAGGGGGGGAGGGGGGGACCTGAGAGATCATTTAAAGAAACCCATCAATTTGGAAATGAACATGTTGAATCCTAACAAATGAAGTTATTTGCTTAAGGTGATAAAGTCAATGAATTAATTGTATGTAGATTTCAGGATTTACCACCTCAAACATCATCTCCTCTCAGACCCCAGTGGAAACCGTTCAAGATCCAGAGTCCAAAAACCCCACGAATTGCAGTGCCTTCCACATCCTCACCTCATCCTTCTTAATCACCCATAGTCATCATTGAACAGTCCTTGTGAAAAAGGGACCCAGAATTCCCATCCCAACAGACACCAATCAACTACCATCAATGGATAGGCAAGCCCAAGAGCTCTGAGAATAGCAAGACAAATAAGCAGTGCTGCTACCAGCCCAAAGACATGATCCAGGGATATAATCACGTGGTTAAGGCTTGTCAGCTACTTCTCCAGGTGCTGAAAAACAACTTCTCAGCTGCCATAGCTACCAAAGATCCAGAAAGGAAAGATTTCCTCTCCAAAGTCCTTGGCATAGTGAAATGATCCAATATCAGAAATACCTAAGGTTTTATCAGTAGAAATTATGAAGAAGATGCATCACTGTCTGCTTTGCCATTACATCCTAAGGACTACTAGGTCTTTTCATTAACTTGCACTTGAAGGTTCCAGTAGACACTATCTCCCCCTATTAGAATGTGAACTCCTTGTGTGCAGGGGCTGCCTTGCCTTCCTATTTGCAACTCCAGTGATAAGCACGGAGCTTTGCACATAGGAAGCACTTAATAAATGTGCTTTTATTCATTCAGCTGGATCTTACAGAAAGCCTTTTTCAAGGCTTTTTTGCTCATTATATGCTTTAAAAAAATTTTTTTAAAATAAATTTTACCCAACTATGGTTTCTGTGGGCCCACCAGTCCAACCTGAATGATATTTATTAGCATTCTGTATGGATCACTGCAGGGGTCTTTTAAAATGTTCTATAATTCTAAATTCATATTAGCTCTGATGGACTCTTCCCAACTACTAAACACCAACCCTGCCAATTAGAAAAAAACAGTACAAATTACTGAGCTCTCATTAGAAGTTAGGCAGGTAGGTGGGAGAGTAGACATACATCTCAAGACAAGAAGAACTGAATTCAAATGCAACTTCAGGTAGTTGTGACCCTGAACAAGTCACTTAACTTTGCCGGCCTCTGTTTCATCAACTATATAATGGGAATCACAATACCACCAACCTCCTGTTGGTGGTGAGGATCAAGTGAAATAATGTTTGTAAACTTCCTAGCACCAGTAGGCACTTAAAAAATATTTAGCGCTTGGTGCCATACTGTTGTCGTTGTTGTGCCTTTCTCCATTAACAAAACTTGGCAGCTAAGTAGATGAGTAGATTAAAGAATCATGAGAGGTAGAAGCTTAGTCAGAGATTGCAACCCTGAGCAACTAAGAAGAATGTGGTTTCCTAGACACTTATTAATTGTGTATTCAACCTTTGCCTAAGTTGTTTTCTCAGTTTTAAAATAAGCATAATAATAATAATAATAACACCTGTCTTACTGAGTTGTGAAGATTGGATGAGATTACATATGTAAAGTACTTTGCAAAACTTGAAGCACTATATTATTATATACTACTAAAGTTACTCATTATTATTGAAAGAGATATCTGAATAATCTGCAGATTTAGATAATTTGTGCCACCAAGTCCTTCCTATAATTAAGAGATAATAAAATGTCATTGTCACATAAGACAATTTAACTATAATCTAGACAAATAAATGTAAGACAAAATAATAGGTAACAGGATTATCTTGAAAACATTCGGCACAGTCTGAATAAAGCAATGGCATATGAAAATCTAAACCTAATTCACAAATGCACTTGGAACAGAAAGAAGTCTGGACACTTATGCTCTAGTCCTAACTATGGCTTAAATGAGTTATCTGCTCTTGAACAAATCAGTCATTTCCCTCTCTGACCCTCAGTTTCCTGGTTTGCATAAGTATTAAGGTGAATTAAATTATCTCTAAGGGTTCTTGTGCTCTAACTCTGAGATCCAATCAAACACGGAGGGAATCAGGGCAGCTAGGTGGTGCAGTGAATAGAGCACCAGCCCTGGAATCAGAAGGTCCTGAGTTCAAATCCAGCCTCAGACACTTAACACTTACTAGCTGTGTGACCTTGGGCAAATCACTTAACCCCAATTGCCCCTCCAAAAAGCAAAAAAAAAAAAAAAATGGAGGAAATGATTCCTCCTGGAATAAGGGTACTGAGTCTTTAGTACGAAATTCAACCAAATGAGATTCAAGTATTCTTTTGAAAGATAAAAATAGTTGCGCTTATTAATGACCACGAATATCCTATAATCAAGGTATAGTATCTTAGCTAGAGAAATAATTAGTATTCTTCCTTACAATGGAGATAAGATAATTCCCACATTTACTAATTGCTCTTCCCTATTGCAGATACTAGCTGGCAATCAGTCTTTTGCCAAAAGACAGAGAGACGATTCACAAGTAATCAGCTATCATTTCAAAGATTTATCAAAAAAAAAAAATAACATGCTACTTTCAGCAAGTAGTAAACTTTGCTACATATTTCAGGAGAAGCAGAAGAAAAGAAGTCAATGTGGATTTTTAGATAAGAAATTCAATAAATAATACAACTCTCATGTGAAACCTTGAGCTTTGCCTTAGAATGCATTGGTCCTACACTAGAATGAGGGAATTCAAAACTTTTCCTCTCTATAAACTCTACTACCTTTGACATAGGCTGCAAAATCACTTTTTTTGCCAGTGCAGGTGTGTTAACCTTCTTATCTGCCCTTATAGAATGAAGGAAGAATCCAGAGCTTCAAATATCACAAATATGATCTTCTGTTCATCACTGACCTTTTGAGTTAAACATCTAATGGATTTCAGACTTACATGAACCCAGAACTGAATGAATTCCAGGAAAATAACAAATTCAAGATCTGGAGCCAAATATTGACCCTATCTCAATCTTAAGTCGACTAACCTTTTTTCATCCCATTGATTTCAAGTTCACAAGCACCAAATACATTGCTCTAGAGTGGTCTTATAATAATTCCTTGGATTTCTGTAATATTTGTCCTCCAAATTGAAGTACATTCCTATGCTACATCTATGCCTACATCACAGATCTATGATTGGATCAGTGTAGGGCCTTCCACCATGGGAAATTACATTTCAGGTCTATGATTTAGAAGATATTCTCAAAGAGCTGCCTTGGGCTAAGAGAGATTAAGTGACCATGGTCAGGTGTCTTAGTTTCCAAGATACAATTTGAACCCAGGTCTCCCTCTCTCTGAGTCATTTCATTCTCATAGTTCTTTTAAAGAGATAGAGCAACATATACTTTATCCATTTTAGAAATAGGGAATTTGGGGTACACCCCAAGGTCACACAAAAGATAAAAACATTCTCATTGCAATTTTCAAAATCATTTCCATGATTTTTTTAGCCATGTGTTATTCAAATCTTGATGTATATCTACAAAGGACACATGCTTCAATATTATTTCATATATGTTTCATTTTCAAATCTGAAGATATATAAGAAGGCCTGAACAAATAAGCTTTGTTATTGTTCCAAGTTCCCAAATTAGCAATAGAATGTACTTTTCCACATTCCATCTGCAAATTTTATTTAAATTTAGTGCCATTTCAAGTTTCATAAGCAAAAGAAAATCACCATTGTGACACCTTGTGATAGAAACAGTCTATTAAGTGAAGTCATATTCTGATCTCTGCAACTGCCTCCCAGGAAGGCTGTCATTGCAAATTCTATAAGTAGACACACACAAATGAAAGCAGCAGGATTCAGACAGAGAAACATTTTAATTCCAAAACTACTCAGCTCATTGCCTCTACAGCATCCATCCACCTCTCTCAACCTTGAGCCCTTGGCCAAAGACTTAGATGACTCTTTGGGACTCAATTTTAAAAACTAATCAAATCAAGCTTTAACCTGACTCATAGAAACCCTAGCTTCTTTTAAAGCTTATCTCAAGGTTCCTAGCCTGCATAATAATGGATAAAATTTAAACAGAGTTTTAGGAGGCAATTTTAGGGCTAGCTTTAGGGCACAGTGGATTAGAGTACTGAGTCTGGAGTCAGGAAGACCTGAGTTCAAATCCATCCTGACACTTTCCAGCTGTGTGACCCAGTTAGTCACTTAACCCTGTTTGCCTCAGTTTCCTCATCTGTAAAATGAGCTGGGGAAGGAAATGACAAACCACTTCGTGGGAACATGAGTTGGACACATCTGAAATGACTCAACAACAACAAATATATAAACTCATTTTATCTTCAAGATAGTCCAAGGAGGTCAGTCCCATTATTATTCCCATTTTACAGAAGAGGAACTTGAGGTTGAAAGTGAATAAGTGACTTGCCATTGCCAGTAAGAATTTGAATTTGGAACTTATTGACTCCAAAGCCATTGTTCTCCTTATTCTGTCTATATGAGGCCTTCTTATCATCCCAACTATCACTGCCTCTCCATTTCCCAAATTACCTTACTAGCTTGCATTAACTTTTCATGTTAGTATGTATGTATGTATGTATGTACATATGTATGTTTGTATATATGTATGTATGTATATGTAAAGCATATTTATAATCCAATTATATGGGGTTTCCTGTGACAAAATATCAACTTTTAAAGGGCAAGAACTGGCTCATTTTGGGGTTGTATTCCCAGAACCTAACATAGGACCTGACATATAGGAAGTCCTTAGCAAATGCATGTTAACTGCTTGACTATATTCATAAAGCTGCATCACCCTGTGTCTCAAAATAGGAACTGGAATCCCTTTTCAGAAATGAACATGGAAAATCCCAGTCCCTCTTTATTTACTAATCCTAGAACTTAAAGTAGGCAATCAGAGGGGGCTGAAACAAGGGGAACGATGCTTCTGGTTTTTTGGAAGCTTTATGTAACAACAATATATATGTGTATAATGCTCTAAGGTTTGTGAAGTGTTACCCTCACCACTACCCTCCCAAATGTTGGAGCAGTTGTATTAGAAACAGTAGCAGGAGAAGGAGGAAAATGAGAAAGAGGAGGAGGAGGAACAGAATAAGGAGAATGAAGAGAAAGGGAATGGGAAAGAGAAGGAGGAAGAAGAGAAGGAAGGAGAGGAGGAAGAGAAGGAGGAAGAAAAGGAGGAGAGGAAGAGGAATTCTACCACCCCAATTGTAAGTATATGAAAATTACTCTAAGTATCCCCCTTCCTACCATTTCCTATTCCTTTCCTCTGTTTCTTCTTCTTTCTTCCTTTTCTGTTCCTATTCCTCTCTTACTATCCTCCCAAACCCAGAGTGGATTGGAATAGCTGATGGTCAGGAAAAAAGAATTTACTTAGAACTGGTAGTAAGGAGAGGGAAGCATATTGCGAAGGCAGGAATCTTGTTTTTCTCCATCATAAGACTGAGATCAAGCCAAGGTGATTCACTACACAACAGAGCAGGGATGTCTGGATCAGCCAATTCTGAACATGCAAAGGTTTATTGAAAGTTCATCTGCTAGGAAGTGTCTCAGGCAAGACCCGAACTCAAGACTTCCTGACTCTAGGGACAACACTCTATCTCCTATACACCAAGCCATCTTAATCAGAAAAAGGGGAGAGAAGGGATGGGAATAAGCATTTCTACAGTGTCCACTCTGTACCAGGTACCTTGTTTAATGCTTTTGCAAAAATTATCTCTTTTGAACCTTTCAACAACCCTGGGAGGAAGATGCTGCTGTTATCCTCATTTGACAGTTGAAGAAACTGAGGAAAATACAGGTTAAGTAACTTGCCCAAGAATAACACAGGTCACATTTGAAAGTCTTCCTGACTCTAGACCCAGTACCACCAGCTGCCTCCAAAAAAAAATTTTTAAGCATCCCAATCAATCACTTGCCTGAAAATTCTCAGACTTGCCTGGATATATTAGTGATGAAAGAAGAAACATTTTATCTGTCACCGTCATCCATGCTTAGGGATAGACTACAGCAAATACCAAGGAAGAGGTTCTGCTGGCATGTGGGCAGATGCCCAGCCCTTGTGTAGTGGTAAAAGACCCTGGACTTAGAGCACAAAGACTTGAGCTTAAGCCCTGATCCTGACACTTACTAGGTTGCAAGGGCAAAGCACTATATACTTTTCAGAGTCTCAGTTTCATCCTCTATAAAATGGGGTAGTAATACTTGAAGTATTTCTTCACAGAGATCTTTAAAGAGAAGAGTTTTACAAGTGATAATGCACTATACATACATATTGTTGTTCTCCGAATTTAATAGAGAAATAATCCTGAGGTATTTTCTGTAGGCAGTGAAGGTAGACCAAAGAATATTGGGCAACCCTAATGGGATTGACTAACTTGCCCTGAATAGCCTATTCAAATACATCTAGGCTGGGCAAGGTCTATGCATGGTAGTTTTGAACTATACCAACATACAGGGTGTTCTTGAGCCTCCATATATTACAGGAGACTCCTGTGTTCAACAAGTTAAGTACGGTGTCTACTTTATAACAGAACAAAAATCAAATGTCAAACCACTTGTGGTTATTAAAGAAACTTAATTTACTCTATAAAGATTTACCCCATCCCGTGTGTGTGTGTGTGTGTGTGTGTGTGTGTGTGTGTGTGTGTGTGAAGAGGGCAGCTGGTAGACAGACTGCAGAACCTAGAGTTGGAAAGACTCATCTTCCTGAGTATAAATCTGGCCTCAGACACTTACTAGCTATGTGATCTTGGACAAGTCACTTAATCCACTTGCCTCAGTTTCCTCATCTGTAAAATGAACTGGAGAAGAAAATGGTAAACCCCTCCAGTATCTTTGCCAAGCAAACCCCAAATAGGGTTCTGCAGAGAGTCAGCCTCAGCTGAAAAAAAACTGTACAACAAAAAATTGGAAAAAGTTGAAATAATATTTGGATTTTACTATGCTGTGGGAGAAATACCTCAATCCAGCCTACTTATGTAATCTGACACTCAGGTTCACATGAAAGCCACCAGTTAGCTGTTTTCTACCATTGCTGTCATACATCCTCAAAAGGTGTTTTAAAAAAATAGACATGACAAGAGAATAAAAACTCTGGGGGATTTCAGTCCCCAGTGACTGCCTTCAGATCTCTGAGGCAAATTTCCTGACAGCCTTCTAAACCGTCTCCACTGAGCTGGACAGGAAAATAAGCAACATACACACACACACACATATATATTCCTGTATATATGTATACATACATATATGCATGTATGTATATGTACATACACGTGTATATACATATACGTATATGCGTATGTATATGTGTGTATATATATATATGTGTATATGTGTATATGTGTATATATATATATATATATATGTGTGTATATATATATATATATATATTGCCTGTGCCTTACCCATAGTTGAGTGGGCAATTATTTCTATATTTAAAATGCTCATTCTGAGTATTAATATATTCTTAATTTGATAGTAATGTGAGTTTCAGGATGCAAGTTTAAATCTTATCAGAAATATTTTCTGTGATGTTATATGTTTATTCAACAGCTTATATGAAAGGAGTTTATGTTGATGAAAAACAGAATGCTAGCATCTTCTTCCTCATTATTAGCTGATATTGTCAAAGGTGGATTCTCACCCATATGTCAGATATGCAATATTTTTTTTTGCTGCACAGAATAATGATGAGGTTTAAATAGCTAATTCATTTTATGTAGAAACTAATTTTTAAAAATAATGAGTATTTTTAAAGAATGAAATTGGGTGATTATGAGACAGTCAAAAGATCTTGAGTGCCAGGATGAAAATTTAGGGTAAGTGGAAGATTTGGAAATGGAATTTGGTTGTAAAACTATTATGCGTGCTCTGTCCTTTGTTCTCAGAGAGGACCATGGTATCAGGAAGATGATACTATGACTTGCAAATCAATTGGATTTAAGTGAGGGAGGGCTGTGCAAAGTGAGGTTCATCAGTCTCACTTTCTCCTCCAAAGTCATCTGGGTCCAGTGGCCAGATATCAATCAGGACAACTGGAAATGACCCAGGGAAGGAGAACAAAGGGAATAAGCATATATTAAAAGCCTACTATGTGCCAGGCACTCTACTAAGTGTTTTACAAATATTATCTCACATGAGCATTATATTTGGAGTCAGATGACCTGAGTTCAAACTTTAACTCTATTACATACTACTGGCTTAACCATGGAGAATTCACTTATCTTCCCTGGGCCTGTTTATTCAAAGGAGAGACTTAGTCTGGTCCTTAAAATGCCTTCTGGTGGTAGATTTATGATCCTATTGATGACATATTTGGATCTTTTCTCCTTAAGAGTTGGAAAGATATACTTAAATTAATTTTTAAACAACAAAAAAAAGAAATTTAGACATTGGTCCAAAATGCTTCCCAGTTATTACAGAAGCAAGATAAGAAAATTTTAATTTTACTGGGATTTACAAATAGTCAGATGCATGACGCAACCTGGTATCATGGAAAGAACATGCAATTGAGAATTAGAATACCAAGAGAGACTTCAGATCCCAACTCTGCTACCTTGTTCTTTGATTTAATTGTGGACAAATCATTTAATCTTACTGGGCCTCAAATTATTCATCTGTAAAATGAGAAATCTGGACAGAATAATCTCTAAGGTCACTTCAAATGCCACATCTATGATCCTACTAGTTAATGGGTAATTTTGTTTCTGGTTTTTCAAACATAGGTGTAATTCACTTGATACAGCAGCTATGTTCTTCAAAAATGGGTATAGATGAATTTTTAAATATTTAAATCACATTTTAAATGGATGGGGGTTCTGTTTACATGTAAATGGTGATCTTGTATAAAGCAAAGAACTCCCATCTCCAATTGCCTTTTAAACATCTCCAACTGAATGTCTAGTAGACGTCTTAAACTCAACATGTCCAAAACAAAATCTATTATCTTATCTTCTTTCCCAAAAAAGAAAAAAAAAACTTGACCCTCTAAATTTCCCTAGCTTCTTTCCTTTCACACAAAGCTTTTCCAACCCTTCTTCATACTAGTGCCTTTTCTCTCTTGATTGTTGCCTTTTTATCCTGTATATAGCTTGTTTGTGCAGATTTTATTGCTTGTGGTTTCTCCCATTAGATTATGAGCTCTTTGAGGATAGGAATATAACCAGACAGATAAAAATCTGGTTGAAAGGTCAGACTGAAAAAGGATTTGTTAATGGTTCGATTTCTATAAGACAAGAAGTCCCCAGGGGAGAATTCTAGTGCTGCAGTTGACTCCATACTGGGATATCTCATTCTTTGAAGTTGGAACTAATGAGAGCTGTAGATATAAAGTGGAGTTAACTGAAAATCTAATTTCTGCCATCTATAAAGGATAGCTTCCTCTAGCTCTCCAATCAGAGATGAGAGGATACTGAAAGAGGTGGGAAGAAGTTTGAGTATCCAGGGCTGAGTTAGCAGCCTGTTAATGAGATTAGGAGTGATCAACTTACCTGAGAGGGGTATCTTGTTCCTTGGAGTTGAACCTAGTCAGGGCAGCAGACAGAGAGTGGAGAGAGTGAGTTCAGAAAAGAGCGAGATGGGGAACAGAAGACAGTATAGGCTTGCTGGAGAAAGTTAAACTTAAATTGGACTTTGAAAGGACAGGTAGCATGGAGAGGAGAGAAAAAGATATTAGGAAGATAAGTACACGGGAAACAGCATGAGCAAAAGCCTAGAGCTAGGCATGGCATAGTAGATCAAAATGAGTACAGTAGCTTGACTAGAAAATGGATCAACATTGGAAAGTAGGGAAGAGGAAGGAAGAATGGAGAAATGTTCGTTAAAGAATGAGAGCAGCAGTAGGATTTGTTCACATGGACGGTAACTGGAACTAGAAGAAACATACAAATGCCAAGGGTTAGCAATGTAATAGGCAGCAGGGTACACAGAGATAGTGAAGTCAGAGTGTGCAACCAAGTGAACAGCATGATAACCTTGAATGATTTAAATTAGAAGAGATGAGAGCAGAAATCAGTAAAAGACCATCGGGAAGTTAGGAGAGTCAAGTATGAAAGCACTTCATTTTGGTAGAAAGCCACCTCAGGTAATAGGAAGGACATTAAGGAATAGCCAAAAGGAATAGAGGACAAATAGAATCCATAAGATTTGATCAAGGAAACCTTCTCTTTCTCTCCGATTCTCAAGTTTTCTGTTTTCTGTGGGCAAACAGCTGAAGTCATCTGGTTGAGATGGAACATGTAGGGACAAAGGATGAAAGGAAACTCATGGTTACTGACCCCCCCAAAAAAGTCAGTTACAGAAGACTGTATATCAGGAAAAGAAACTCAGATTTGGTGAAAGCAGTGGGGAGAAAGGAAACAATCATGTATCAAGAACATACTTTGTGCCAGGGACTGTGCTAAGGGAGCCAGGGTCATTTCTTGAATTGAATATGACATAATAGCAATAGTATATTAGTCTGACAGAAGAAATTAGAAGTGGTAGATGTTGGAGTCAAGACTATTGATGGAATATAGAGGGCGTGAGGGGAAGGGAAGGACAAGGAATAAGCCTTTATAAAGCATCTGCTATGTACTAGGCAGCAGCTAAATGCCTCAGTGGATAAAGCTCTAGGCCTAGAATCAGGAAGGTCTGAGTTCAAATCCAGCCTCTCGGACAGTCACTAGCTGTGTGACCTTGGGCAAGTCACTTAACCTCTATTTGCCTTAATCCACTGGTGAAGAAATATATCTTTGCCAAGAATACTCCAAATGGGGACACAAAGTGTCAGATAGAACTGAAACAACTAAACAATAACAATATAACATGTACCGGGGACTATGGCTTTACAAATCTTTCATTTGATCCTCACAACAATACTGTGAGTAAGGTGCTATTATTATCTACATTCTACATTTGAAGAAACTGAAGCAAAGAGAAGTTAAGTGACTTGTCCAGGGTCACACAGTTAATAAAAACCTGAGGCTAGATTTGAACTCAGGCGTTACTCACTTCAGGCTCAGAACCCTATCCACTGTACCATCTATCTAACAACCCCCACATAGTCAGAAACTGATGAAAGTATAGGCTAGGCCAGTGCAAAGAAAATGGGAAGATCAGGGAAAAACCTAAAAAAAATCTCAAAAGAAGAAATAACAAGCCTTGTTGCCATATTGAACACAGTGGGATTAGAGGAGAGTGTTTTTTTAAAAAAAAAAGAAGATGCAATGGATACCAACTAACCAAAGAAATCAGAGGGAATATCAGTACTAGTAACAGAAGTAGAGAAGTTGAATAAAGGTGGGCTATTTTTTTGTTTCACTACATTGTGTTTTGCTTTTTGGAAGAGCTTAGGCCATTTTGAGATTGAAGAGGCCACTGGATATTCAGGTGGAATTATGTTATAATCAATGGCCCTGACCCTGGAGGGCAAGAGAGAGGTCAGAGCTGTACATGAACAAGGGGCATTGACTTCCTTATAAGAAACTCAGCATTCCCCTTCATTAAAAGCATTGCCTAAAACTCCTGATCAAAGAGAAACAAACCCACAATGTCTCAGATTTATCCTTCTCTTTCTGTAGTTTTTCTCAGGGAGGAAAGAAAAGGGCTCTCCCCAATCCTACTAAAAAGAAACTGACCTCTGAAGAATAGCGAACATCCTAAATACAGCTTCCATTTTCTACTGAAAAACTTTGACTTCATGAAGGGAAAAGGATATTTTTTAAAATGGGAGGAGAGCTATTCCCCTTAATTCAAATTGTTATCTGATGCCATTCTTGCTCCAATTGACCCCATTAATTGAGTTTTCTTTAATACTTAGCAAGAGCAAAGAAAGCATATGTAAATAAATTTTAAGCCATTTAGCAGCTTCCTCTTTGAGTCTGCTAGTACACCTGTTGATTATTTCAACCAAACCAATCATTCACTGAATATAGAACCTCAAATATCATTCTATGGAATGGTAGATTGGAAATGTAGATTTGTTACTAAATACAGTGGAACCCTACCATAATACCTATAGAAGGGAAAGGCCTGGCAGCCATATCACAGGTTGACTTACAGAGGCCTTTGTAGTATATAGTTTAGGGTTTTGTTTTGTGAATAGTTTTTTGTTTTCCTTTGGGTTTTTTATTTTTGGCTGGCTCTATGATTTTATTAGCATAAGGAGCTTCCAGTGAAGAAACTCCTACCAATTCAGATTGTCACCTGCTTTACAATTTACAGAATTAGAAAATTGCCTGGGACACTGAGAGGTTAAATGACTTGCTCAAGGCCACCCATATAGTTTATTAGAAAGAAAAGCCTTGAAGGCAGGTCTTCCTCACTCCAAGACCAGCTCACCATCTACTGAGCCATGCTATGGAGTATGACACATTATGCTTGGTGGCCAAACAATGGGGGCATCTCCACATCAGTGTATCATTAAAGCTCAGACTAAGAAAAAGTTCTTCTGTTCCCTGTGTCTTCTGTATAGCTGGGCCGATGCTCTTTGTTTAAGAAGACTGCTTAAACAGTTCTTTAGTAAGAGAAGTTTCACCAAGTTTCTACATATATTGGACACTCAGTTTCAGCAACTTCTGTGCATTTGTCATTTTGTTCCTTCTTTGTGCTAGTGCATCTCTCCCTCTGGTGGCCAACTTTTCACACCTTCGCTCTTTCCAAAGGAGCAGAGCAAGCTGCTGTCTCCAAGCTGAAACTCCATTTTCTGAAGAACTGAATCACATCAGAAGGGCACTGACATTTTCTCCAGCATATCTCCACCATCTCTAGAGGAAAAGGAGCCCTAATGTCTGTCAGCAACAGGTGCAACATTCTGATTTTAAATCATCCTTGTCATGTGACAGTTTGTGAAATGACAAATTGAATACATTCCTCTACCTGACCAAGAAATTACTCTGTGCTTGGCATTCTTAAAGGAGAATGCTTTACTCAAAATTAATTTTATGAGGGCTGTGTTAACCCACTAAACAATTACCTTAATTTGCAAAAATATTGCAAGTCTAGAAAATTCTAATAGGTCTCTTTTCTAAGGCTGTCTATGATGGATAAATTCCATTCATCAACTCTACATTTTATCCCTGATAGCTCTTCATTAAATTTAAATGTCTCCTTTTTGTTATAAAAGACGTTATCCTGCACTAGAATCTAGCAATTAAAAATGTAGTTAGACAAAACTGACATTTCTTTTTACAGCAAATCTAAACTCCATCCAAATTAGAGTTAACTATGCCAAGTCCCTTCTTTACTAGTTAGATAAATCATTTTCTTACAACAATTCTAACTTTCATCACTACTTTTGTTATTTAAATTTGACTAAAGCATGAGAAACTCTCCAGGAACCATAAAAAACACACTTGTAGACATGGCTTCTGTACAGGGGGCTTATTATTTAAATAGATGGTTCACACCAACATGGAGGAGAGGTGGGAATCCAGAGTCGAATTTGTCATAGTGTCTGGGTTTGAATTCTGCCTCTGCCACTGAATAAACCTCAAACAGATCCTTTAATCTCTAATGAATCTTTGTTTCTTCCTCTGTAAAAAAGAGGTTAAATGAGCTCACTTCTAAGATCTCTTCCAGCTCTAAATCTATGATTTCTATGATTCTATCTAGAGTAAGCCTATAGGAAGATACTGAGTAAAAGTCTATCCTTCTACATTTATTTCTTACCAACCAATCAACATTTATTTAGAAATCTACTATATTCTAAACATTGTAGGAGGTGTTGGCTATAATAATGGCATATGATAATGAATCATACCCCTGCCTTTATACTTTCATTTAAATCAACAATGGATTTGTAAAACCCCAGGGATTAACACAGTTCTTTTGCAACTTTAAATTATAAGTATTTGAATTTGCGAATGATAGATATGAGAATTTTGATTTTTTCCATTATATTTTTAGGACACCCCAGAGGCAGAATCACAAATTCAATTTATTAAATCAGTTAGCAACAACTGGAGAATATTTCAACAAATTGCAAAATTAGATTGAACAAGTAAGATGGCAATGTATTGAAATCTAGTGAACTTTCATGCATTAATAATGATTTTTAATGGGCTTCTCACACAATTACACCTTTTGAATTCCAGAAAGTATTTTTAAATATCTTATCCTATCCTTTCAAACTAACCTGTGAATAAAAATTCTCGTTCTCATATTCTCTCTCTCTCTCTCTCTCTCTCTCTCTCTCTCCATACCCCCCGCCCCCATGGAAGAAAAAAAATCACCATGTCCTGTTTTGGAGACAAGGGAACTACTGCTATGTGGTTACTGAGAGAGCTCTGAAGCTTCCAGAAGGTAAAAGAATTAGTCTAATGGATTATAATTTTACAGCTTCTTAACAGAAAGGTTTGTTAAGGGTTAGAATGAAAAAAATCTGGAGAATCTTCCTTGGAGTTTTCCAAAACCAAGACAGATTCTTGTCCCTACAGTTGGCTAAGATGTCATATTTAGGAAATAATGTGACTTAGGGACTATATGACATCTTAAGGACTTTTCTAACTGTGTGCCCGCACCAATAAAATGCACAACTCTGATACTGAGCCAGGATAGGGTCATAACTAGAAGCTGTATGTATGACCATGCTAGAGAGGCAGCAGGGTAGAAAGAGTCCCAGACTTCAAGTAAGAAAAGCCTTAAGGATTTTACTCCTGGTAAAGAAAACATAAGAGAGATTCAGAAAGCACCATTGAGGCATACCTTCTATATTAGTTATGCTCTCAGGCTTAGCAAAAGTCACTTAAGACAACATATTCAATGGTGGATCAGTTGTTTTTTCCTGAATAATTGAGAGGCACTAACATTCTTGCACTATCTCCCATTATCTTACACCTCATCAATTTTTCTCAGTCATTTATGCAGGCTAAGTTGCATTGTTCTATTGTTTCATATTTTATAAATATAGTATGGGAATAGAATTCCATCACGAAAATAAGGTTGGGAGTGAAAAATGCCAGCTGTTTAATAGGTTTTTCCTATTACAGTGAGTGATATCAAGACACCATTCTGTGTATTTGGGTGACATGCTTTAATATCCAGTAGAATTCTATCTGTGACATATTGAGGTACTTAATAAAAATGTTTAACTGGCTTTCTTTCCTCAGAAAGCAAATACATTTGATTTTTCTATCTCAAGATATTAAGAACCTACTGTTCTCTACATTGTCACCCGTATCCAGAAATCTGCCAACTAGCAAATAGATAGTCCTTTCTTCAAATGGACAAATAGGGCATGGTAAAGTTTGAAAAACATTTAAAACTATTCATTCTCAATATTCTCAGAAATTATTCTGCTCCTTTTTACTTCTATTGAAATATCTGGGTTAAGTTTTCAAAGCCTAAATGTTTAAAAAAAATATTTCCAGGGGCATCTAAGTGACACAGTGGATAGGGCACTGGCCCTGGAGTCAGGAGGACCTGAGTTCAAATTCAGCCTCAAACACTTATTAGCTGTGTGACCCTGGGCAAGTCAGTCACAACCCCAATAGCCTCAAAAAAAAAAAAACCCAACAACTTCCAGATGAGTTTCCTGTGTTTATACTATTTAGTTCAAGTCAGAATTATCCTAACATTTTCAGTTGAATGACCCTAAAAAGCTCTTCACTATGACAAGGCTAAATAAATAAGCATGTCAATTTATAAATGGCATGGTATACCATAGTAAGAACCTATCATGGGCACCTCCCTCTATTTCCTTGTCCTACAAGCCAAGCACATTGTTCTAAAGATCTTAAAGGACAACAACAGAGATATTAGGTTTATCGATGATACCAACATGCTAATGGCAGTGCTTATGAGCTGTTGACATAGAAAGTAAGAGAGATGAAGGTATAATCAGTAGTCCCTCCTATCTACACAGTGCTCATGTGAAGACTGTTCTCAGGATATAGTTTGTTTGGGTCTCAGATGGTAGGTGGATTGTTACCTACAGTGTTCCTTTTTCACCTTGATTACAATACAGTAACAATGATTTAAATAAACACACACATGTGTGCATAGGTATGTGTGTATGTGCATATATGCACACATGTATACATGTTTATATATACACGTGTATATAACTGTGTATATATGCGTATGCGTAGACAGCATTTATCCCTAAGAACAGTTCTATAATTAATCTTTTTTTCAAATTTTATTAACTTGGCAAATACAAACATTTTCATATACAAAGAAGAATAGAAAAGGAGGATTGTATGTAAAACTGTGAGTCTTCATTATGTACAGCTTGCGTTTTTTGAACTCTTGTTATTCAGTCATTTCATTCAGGTCTAACTCTTCATGACCCCATTTGGGATTTTCTTGGCAAAGATACTGAAGTGGTTTGCCATTTCCTTCTCCAGCCTAGTTTATGGATGAGGAAACTGAGGCAAAGAAGATTAAGTGACTTGCCCAGGGTCATATAGCTAGTAAGTATCTGAGGCCAGATTTGACCTCAGGAAAATGAGTCTTCCTGACTCAAAACCTGGAGATCTATCCACCACACCACCTAGCTGCCCATTTCAACATAGACGGAATATTAAGTTTAACATAGTAGTACCAACACTGATCTGCTTGTCTATGACCCCTTCTAAACCTTCCTTCTGTGTATTCAAAATGTGTCATTAAACTTATTTCTTTCTTTTATTCTTATTGTTTTTGTATCACTATCATTCCCTTTACTCCCCTATGCACAAATTTTCACCTCTGAAAGTAAAAACTTCCTTTGTAACAAATAAGTATAATCAAATTAAAAAATTCACACAACACACACACGTACACACACACGTCTGAAAATACATGCTTCAGTCTGTGCCTACAATCCTTCATCTCTTTGCAAAGAGAAGAGAAGCAAGCTTCATCATTAGGCTTCTGGAGACATGATTGGGTATTGCATTAATGAGGGTTCTTAAGTCTTTCAAAGTTTAGTATTACAACAAATAGTCATATAAATTGTTCTCCAAAAACTACTCATTTCAATCTACAATTAATACAAGTCTTCCCAGGTTTCTCTGAATCAATTTCTTTTGTCATTTCTTATTATATAATAATATCACATTATACTTATCATTTGTTCAGCCATTCCTCAATTCCTCAACAGATGAGCACCCATTTTCTGGCTAGTTCCTTCATACAACAAGAAAAGGCTACATTTCTCTTATCATTAGTTATTTGGAGATTTTTTCCATATAGCTGTTCAAAGTTTGCATTTGTTAAGTTTAAACTGTCTGTTTCCTCTGACTATTTATCTGTTTGGGGGAATGGTTCTTGTTCTTATATATTTGTAACAGTTCCTTACACATCACTGTGTCAGAACTTTATCAAACAAATGTGTTGCAAAAATCTTCTTTTAGCTGTTTCCTGTCTAACTACCTTAATTTTATTTGTCCAAAATCTTTTAATTTTATGCAAAGTTATACATTTTATATTTTATGATTACTACCGATCATTGTAATCATTATTATCACTATTAATCTTAAGATTATTTCTAGAAATGGTACAAAAGCAGCAATGGAACTTTCCTCTCTCTTCCTGTAACTCCCCAGAAGGCAGAGAGCAAAGGTTATTTAAGTATCTAAGAACATTCAAAAAGTGTCCAAGAGTAGAAACTCTCCTTTTCCTTAGAATCATTTAACTCTTTCTAATGTCAAGTTTTCAGCTTCATATTTCTTATGCATTTCAAAATCTGGGTTATTATATCATCTCACAAAAAAATAATGTCACCAGCAAACAAGCTCTCTCCTGAACTTACAGTTTTCCTAAAGAGTAGAAGAAAAATGTCCTTTAATGTTCTCTTCATTATGAATGGGGGAAAAAACTTAAAAGCTCTGTGCTTCCTTCACTTCAAAAACTGAATCTCAAAAGATTTTTTTAAAATGTCCTAGTTTCAAACTCAACTTTCAAAGGTTTTTAATGGTTAATTTGATGTCCTGGGGTATTCAGCAGTATTCCTTAATGAGGTAAAAACTGGTCCTTTTTCCCAGCCTTTCTCAGTTTTCGGATAATGATTTAAGATTTCATAATATTACCCTCTTCTTTTGTACATCGATGTCATTACACTAGGCTAGGTCTAAATCAAGGACAAAGGTGAATGGATTCTAATTTAAGATCATTTAGAGTTATGTTCTCAGCATCACCCACAACAACCTTCCTTTATCAATCGTCGACTGGGTCTTCATTAGGTGCACCAGATCAAAAGCTGGAAAGACGAAACACTGCCTAGCAACTTACATAGTTTTTAATTCAATCCTGAGCACTTATTTGTGGGAGGAGGTTGATCCAAAATGATATAAAGCCCTATATTAATCAGAAAAAAATGTTGCCTCTAAAGACTCCCAATGTAAATCAACTCACATAAATTCAATCTAATGAGAATAGAGCTAAAGAGATGAAAAATTTATCACTGGATTTTTCCATCCCCTTTCCAGTATGGGTAAGTTCTCCTGTAGCCTGGTCACTTCCTGGAGGCTAGACAAATAAGTAATTTCCAAAGACTAGTGACATTCTTTTGAATGGAGCAGGACAAAGACAGAAGCTTGGCAATAGAAAACTATTAAAAACTCCAATGCAAGTTTGCAAGGGATATGGCCTAATAGTGTCTTGGATAGTCTGACTTTGTGTGAAGGCAAAAATAGACTAACAGTACAAAATGATCAGTGGAGATAGGAAACAAAGGAAACCATTCTTACTCAGATTAGTTCAACTACTCAGGAAATTCAGCCAGACAATTTGTGAAATTCACAAGATTTTGAAAGTAGGTATTTTACAGGGCATGGTGGCTCACGTGTGTAATTCCTGCTACCAGAGCAGAAGCTAAGGCTATCAGATTGCCTAAGCTCAGAAGTTCTGAGTAGCAATAAGACTCAAGCCAATCAGGTGTCCTAACAAAGTCCGGCAGCAAGATGCCAAGCCCATGTGAGATGTAGGGGAGAGCAGTAGCTAACCAGTTAAGGCTGGTAACCAAAAAGTCAAAACTTCTTTGCTGATCAGTAGTGGTACAGGGGAAGAGGATAAAAGAGGGAGAGACAAGGAGGAAGAGAGAAAAAAAAAATTTTCGAATTAGTAGCTACTGGGAGCAGCTTTCATGAACTTTTACTTATATGAACCAGATGACCAATAGAACCCCTTTGCCCCATTCCTTTTCTCTAGCTCTGTATTTTGCACTCCCTTGTTAAGTGCTAGAGTCAGTGAAACCAAATCTGATAAAGTGAAGAAAGCCTCTCATTAAACTTAATGAAAGGGGAGGAGGCATTACTTCTTGAGGGACTGGGGAGGGCCAGAAAAAATGGGAGAATATTTGGTGCCTCTAGGTAGTCCCTTCTGAACTCAAAGGAATTTTAAAGGAAAGAGAACTGCCCAGCCTAACGAGGGCATGACCTGCCTGATCAGATCTGAAAAGAAAAACAGTGCACTAGAAAATCCTCTTGAGTACAATCAAAAACTCCCCTTCAGACATTTTTAGTACTTACCCTCATATGTACTCTTAACTAGATGGAAAACACTGCCACATTCTGAGCCTCTAACTTTCAAAGAATATGAAGCTCCTCTTAACCAATTTTTGTCCTTGAAAAAGAATATGCTGCAGGTAAGATCATAATATTAAAATCCAGGAAACTGAAAGGGATATGGTTTTATTCAGGCTTTTTTTTAAGCATCAGAAAGGTTTTGTAATTGTAATATGGGTGCTCTAATATTTCACTTACAATGACTATGATGTGACAATAATATTAATAAGGCTTGAAAGTAGAAATTATTGTTATTGATAAGCCCAGATGGCAATAAAATGGTATGTTGGATTAATTGGACATCCTAAATATGACTGGACTTATTCTTACAAGAGAAACCAGCAATAAAATAGCAGTTTGATTAATCATCATTCAAAGTACAGAGGCTGTCTCAGAAAAGAATATGACATTTGGGACTTTGATATAAAATCCAGCTTTTCAAGGTAAGGCTTTGTGCCATTTATGAAAATTTAATTCCATGTTGCCCCTTTAGTTAAAAAAAAAAATACCAAAATTTCCGTTACATGTCAAATGGTACAATGTAGAGAATGAACAAAGACCAATAGAAGGGTTATATGCTGTATGTTGAGACTCAACAAATGAGGAGGAAGAAGTGAGAACATGTGTGCCTAGCATCTGGAAGCACTATGTAGTGGTGAGCTGTGGCAGATAGTTAGACCACAGTGGGCCAGGAGTTAAGAAGACATAAGTGAAAATCCAACCCCAGACACTCTCTAGCTATCTGCGTGTTTCCCTGCATAAGTCATTTTATCTCTCTCTGCCTCAATTTCCTCATCTGTAAAATGGGAGAAATAATAACACCTATATCCCAGGGCTGTTGTGAGGATAAAATGATATACTATTTATAAAGTGCTTTCTTAAGGTGCTATAGAAATGATGGCTATTGTTAGTAACTATTATTGTTACAGCTGTTATTACTGGTCTTTGAGGAAGGAATGGCTAAACCTATTTAAGGCAGTTAATTGGCATGGTGGACAGAGTATCAGGCCTGGAGTCAGGAAGAGTCTTATTCCTGAGTTCCAAACTGGCCTCAGACACTTACTAGCTGTGTGATCCTGAGCAAGTCACTTAATCCTGCTTGCCTTAGTTTCTTCATCTGTAATGAGCTGGAGAAGGAAATGGCAAACCATTCTGGTGTCCTCACCAAGAAAACCCCAAATGGGGTCACAGAGAGTCAGACACGACTGAAAAACAACTGAACGACAAAATTCTATTTCCCTCGAATCCAAAAACCTTGAAATCGTTAGGGTAATAAGTTGGAGAGGTGGGACAAGGGGTGCTGATAGATGAATCTTCAAGTGGAAAAGCAAGAGGATGGAATACCTTTCTGGGCTGGGATTTACAACATTGAGACAAGGTGTGATAGAGAAAGGGAATGATTGGGGAATCCCTACCTAGCACACCACAGGCAATTAACAAGCACAAAATCATAACAAATATTGATAAAAAGCTTTACTGTGAAATAAGATTTGAGTCATTTAAAATTATACTTGGCTTCATAAACACTCAGCAAAGTAATTCATTTCTGTACCTTTCCCCTGATTCTTACAGAAGGGCAATCTACCATGGCAGTAGAGCAATGCTTTAAAAAGTAGATAAAAGCTCATGTTACTATTAACTTGATTATAAAAAATACAAAGTTAGTGGAAGTTCAGGAACAAATTCCTTAAGAATGTTTAACATAAACATTAATATATTGTATAAATGCAAGGTAGCATAATAATTCAAATTATTATTATTACATTATCGGCTATACATTCATTCGGCAATTATTTATTATGTCTATTATGAACAAAACATTGTATCAGACTCTGGGAAAATGCAGAAATAATAAGGACACATTCCTTTTTACATAAAGTCAAATATATAATATGTAATAACCATATTAAATGGGTTTTCAGAAAAAAATTATAATTCACTACAAGGAAGCTCAGCTGACAATAGGACATTTGTCTGGTACAATGTATAGCACTTATATATTGTTTTAAGTTTTTTCAAACTACTTTACAGATATTATTGTATTTGATCCTTTTAAAAACCTTGGGAGGTTGATTTTACTATTCTCTCCATTTTACAGGTGAGGAAAGTAAGGCAGACCAAGGTTTAAATGACTTGCCAAGTGTGTCTGAGGCCCAAATTGAACTCAGGTATTCCTGAGATAGGAAACAAAGGAAACCATTCTTACTCAGATTAGTTCAAATACTCAGGAAATTCAGCCCAGTGTTCTATTCATTAAACACCTGTTGCCTCAGGAGCCCCTGTTGGCCAATGGAACTTCTCCTCCAACATGTGCCAGCTCCCCCAGAGAATGCTAGAACAACTAGCCCATGCTCTATGAATGCCTATGGCCAGTGTTCTTTTCCTTTGATGGATATAGAAAAGACTGGTACTATTTGCAAATTTGTCTCAGGTGACATAGAAGTTTTAGCTAAAAACTGAAGGACTTGGAGGCCATAGGAAATATCTTCTCTTGAAGTGGGTGTAAAATTGGGAAAATAAGAATTTGTGCATTTCATGTGCTGGAAGGAATGAGAAGCACAAAATGACTGTGTGGAGGATTTTGCAAAGAAGATACAATATTATTATAGATGACTGAGACCAGATAATTCACAGGACAAAGGAACGTGTGACCTCAAGGCCACATGTGGCCCTCAGGTCCTCAAGTGCAGCCCTTCGAATCCAAACTTCATACAACAAATCCCCTTAATAAAAGGATTTGTTCTGAAAAACTTGGACTCAGTCAAAAGGCCACACCTGAGGACCTAGAAGGCCACATGTGGCCTGGAGCCTGCAGGTTCCCCACCCCTGGTTCAGGGTCTTTTAGCATCAGCAACCTATTCATTCACACAGGACTTCAGAGTTTACAAAGTGCTTCATATCAAGTACCATATTTAATCCTTCCATTAGCCTTGGGAATACAAATATTATAATTTGCATTCTGTAGATGGGAAAATTAAGGCATATAGAGGTTAATTGATTTGTCAAAGTACACACAGTAAGTGGCAGAGCTAGGATTCAAATTTGAGTCTTGTGATTACAAATCATTTTCTCTTTCTAATGTCTTAAATGCTTCCAGAAGAGTTGAACCTCCTTTCCATGCATGGTAAAAGAGCCATTATCAGATTTTGAACATGTGAAAGTTGGTATTTCAGGAAGATTGATTGGGTGATGACATGTAGAATAGACTCAAAGGGGAAAAGCTTGAAGGCAAAGAGACCAGTCAGGAAAATAATCCAAGCATTAGATGATTAAGATTGATTTAAATTGCAGAAGCTCAAGAAAAAGTTAGTTTCTTTAAGCTGCTATGTCACACTTTACTCAGATTGACCTTGTAATTTACTTGAATTCCTGTCTTTCACATGAACTGTCGCCCATTCAATTTTTATGCAATGCTAGGATTTTACAGAATCACAGAATCTCAGAGTTAGAGGCGACCTCTATTTCAACCCACACTTGAGCAAGAATCTCAAATTCAGTACTAAGCAACACACAGCCAAGGGTGCTAGGCAGAGAACATGTTCTTAAAAGACTTCTGACCCAAAGAGGAAGAAAGTGGTATAGCATAACTCGAAAAGGTTAGCCAAAGATTTGTTCTGTTAGAGCATTTAGAAAGTCAATGGAGTCCCATATTATCAAAATAATTAGGATATTTTTCTTTCTGTGTCATCTGGGAACTAGTTATGAAAGTTGTATAAGTATTTGTGAGTAATAAAAAACATATTTACCTTCAATATACTAAAGCAGTTTGTTTTAGGACTTTATTCCCTGTGCTTATGGGAGACATTTGGGTCACAATCTCTTGCTACAAAATAAGAATTTCTGCTATCTATCCATAAAACTAATAATTGCCAATAAAGTCATCCAGAGAAATTATAATGGGGGTGGGGGGCAAGGAGAGGGAGAAGAGGAAGATGGGATGGTCTTACATTACATATAGTCCTTTACAGTTTACAAATTAGTCTGCTCACAACTCTATGAGATAGGCAGAGCAAATATTAGCACCACATTATTGAGGAAACCAAGATTGGTAATAGGTCATTGATTATCATGTAATGATGCAAACCTGGATTTAGACTCAGGAGAACTGTGTTCAAATATCTGCTTTTCTATTTTCTGTATGAACTTGAGCGAATCATCTTCCTTCTCTGAGCCTCAGTCTCCTTTTCAGTAATTAGGGGATTATATGTCATGCTCTCTACTATCCCTTCTAGCTCTAAATTTCGGATCCTGTTTCTTGCCTAGGGTCACACAATGGTAGGTCATGGACTTATGCCCAAGTCTTTTGACTCCAGATATTTCTTCTCTATTACAGTATGTCTCTGCAGTAAGATGATTTATTAGAGATGACTTTTCAAATCAATGTGTCCAGCTATTTCAATAATGGACTGATGCTTCAAAGTCATGGTTGAAGTTTGAAAAGAACAAAACTTTCTTCTGATCCTGGCTATTTTCTTGGACAATATCTGAAATCTTCTTAATATTTTCCTGTCATTTTGATTCTAGATATATTGACTTTATAGGTCCTTTTGACTTTGATCCCTCCAAAGAGTTATAGAATCTCAGAATTGGAAGGTACCTCAGAGATAAGTGTCTCCAATTCATGCATAAACAAAAATTGCCTTTATAATAACCCCAACAAGTGGTCATTCATACTCTACTCAAAGACTTTTAGTGTTTGGAAACAATCTCATTGCTGAGAAGTTTTATATAATTTTGATTCAAACCTAGTTCTCCACAATTTTTACCTTTTCTTCTTGCTTCTGTCTTTGAGGGCTATAAAGAACAAGGTATTTTGTGTCCTTACTGAGTTTCCCTTTCTCCAGATCAATCACCAGTTCCTTCAATTGATTCATATATGGTGTGATCTCTAGCCCTTACACCACCTTAGTCTTCTTTCTTTGAACATCCTCCAACTTGTCACTGTGCTTCCCAAAAAACAAATACTTCAGATGTGACTTAATAGGGCAAAATGCAAGAAGACAACCTTCTCCTTCTTTCTGGATACTGCTTCTATTAATGTTGCCTAAGACTGCATCATTTTCTCGGGCTGCCATGCCACACTATTTCTTAGTTCTCTAGTAATATGTCTACAATGCTGTGAATATATAGTTCTTTTAATGCAAGTGGAGGACTTTACATTTATCCCTATTAAATTACATCATGTCATATTAAGACTATCATTCTAGCCCATCAAAATCTTTGGGGTTCCCAACTCCCTTAGTCATGGGTAGATGCTTAATAAATATTAGTTCACTACTTTGTATTAAACAATTTTATATTTACTCATATTTATTCCAGACATACTTATATGTGTCTTTGTTGTCATCCCTATTAGAACGTAAGTATCTTAAGAGTAGTGAGTGTATAACGTATTTTATACATACCCTCCAGTGCCTGGCACTTAGCAGATAATTGAAAGCTTTGATTCAAAACACTTTGAAACTATTAATGGATGTATTAATTGAAGTGAATTAAGCTGATATTAATAATAGTAGTATTAAAATCTGATATTTGTTTCCTAAGTTTTCCAAAGCACTTTATATACTTTGCTTCATTTAATGCTAACTCTATGAGGGGTTATTCTCTCCATTTTACAGATGGAAAAAGAGATGCTGGGCTTAAATAACATGTCCATCATCACAGAGCTAAGTATCTAAGGTAGAATCCATGTCTTCCTAACACCAAGTCTAATACTCTGCATTACAACACAATGCCTTCCCAAGTTTTGTGTCTCCATAAATTTGGTTAACATGCCATCTATGACAATACAAGCCATTGATAGAAATATTGATCACTGTAAAAATAATAACATAGCAACAATAGAATACTAAAAGCTAGAGCTAGAAGGGACTTTTCAATTATCTGATCCAGCCCTCTATTTACAGATTAGGAAATTGAAGCCCAGAGAAGCTAAGTGATTTGTCTAGGGTACAGAGATGGTTTATAAAAGAGCTGGAATTTGAACCCCAATGCCTTTTGTGTCTTTTAAATCCATTATAATTTTCTTCCATTATAGTTCATCCTTACCTTTGAATACATAT
This sequence comes from Pseudochirops corinnae, assembly GCA_028646515.1. Lineage (NCBI taxonomy): Eukaryota > Metazoa > Chordata > Mammalia > Diprotodontia > Pseudocheiridae > Pseudochirops > Pseudochirops corinnae. The sequence goes on from CM053585.1 coordinate 459,612,031, forward strand.
TTATATGTACATATATGTAATGTGTGCATAAATATTTATATGTATATACATATCTGTGATACTTTTAAGTTTTATAAAATAACTTCTTCGCCAAAAACAAAAAACAAAAACAGGAGGTAGGTAATTTAAGTATTTAATCTACTGATTTCAAAGGTTAAATGGAAACAAAGAGAGAGAGAGAACAACTAACTTGGTCAGAGTGAAAAAGCTTCTCAGTATTTGACCCAGGGCTTAAACCCACATCTCTGAAAACACAGAGTGAAACACAGAATCTCCTACTAACAACCCACCTGACTAGTGTTGATTCCTTAATCCACTCTTTAGAGGCAGTCACTCCAACTTCTCCTTCCAACAATTGCTTTGATAAAATCTAGGTATACCATGTCCATTGCAGCCTAGTGGAGATGTGATTAACCTGGCATGGTCTGTTCAAAATTATACTGGTTTCTAGTGATCACTATTTTTTCCTAAGGACTCATAAACCATTCCTTTAATATTGCATTCTAGAATTTTTAAGAGAATCCAAGTCAAGCTGATCACCCTGTAATTTGAAAGGTTTATTTTCTCATCTTGAAATTCAGAACATTTTCCTCTGATTTACAGAAACATTCCCATTCTCCACAGTTTTTCAAAAATCACTGACAACATAACTTCCTGACAATTGTATCTTTAAGTTCTTTCAGTAGCCTGACATCTAGGCACTCTAATATCATTGACTCATTTTTCTTGAGGTTCAAGACTCTATTAAACATTTGTTCTTGGCAGCATGTTGTAGTGCAGAGGTGTCAATCATGAAACCATCTAGAGGTAGCTGCATGATGCCTATGACACTCCTGAGCACAGCCCAAACCAGAATAAATTGTAATTGGGAAATATTTAATAAAATAAGTAAAAATACACTAAAACATAGATAACATTGCATTTTAAAACTAAGACAACATGTAGCTCACAGAGATTCCCCAGGTATGGATTTTTAAAATATTTTTCTTTTCTCTTTTTATTTTTAATATTTTTTAAAATTTAAGTTCCAAATTCTCTGCCTCCCAACCATCTTTACCCTACCCACTGAGAAAACAAGCAATATGATATCAATTATATCGTGAAGTCATGTAAAAGACATTAGCCATGTTGGGGAAATAAGAAAAACAAGGGAAGAAAAATAAAGAAAGTGAAGATGCATGCTTCAGTCTGGACTCAGAGTTCCTCAGTCCTCTCTCTAAAGGGGAACAGCATTGTTCATGATGAGTCTTTCCAAGTTGTATGAGATCATTGTCTTGATTTAGTGTCCTGGTTCTGTTTACTTCACTTTACATCAGTTATATGAATCTTCTAAGGTTCGGGGGAAACCATTCTACTCATCATTTCTCATAGCACAATGGTATTCCATCGCAATCATATACCACAACTTATTGTCGTGCCCTTAATTGATAAGCATCCCTGTAGTTTCCAATTTTTTGCCATCACAAAATGATTTACCGTATTTTTTTTAAATAGGTCCTTTTTTCTCTTTTCTTTGATTTCTTTGGGATATAGACGTAGTAGTGGTATTGCTGGGTCAAAAGATATGCACAACTTTATAACCCTTTGGACATGTTCCAAATTGTTCTCTAAAAAGGTTGGACAAGTATACAACCAATAGTGAATTAGTGTCCCAATTTTTCCATACCCCTCCAGCATTTGTCATTTTCCTTTTCTGTCATGTTAGTCAGTCTGATGTGTGTGAGATGGTACCTCAGAGTTGTTTTAATTTGCATCTCTCTAATCAGTAGTGATTCAGAGCATGTTTTCATATGACTATTAATAGTTTTCATTTCTTTTTTCCAAAATTTGCTTGTTCATAGCCTTTGACCTTTATCAATTGGGGAATAGTTCTTATTTTTATAAATTTGGTTCAGTTCCTTATTTATCTGAGATATAATTTCAGACACTTGTTAGATGTATGATGCTGGGCAGGTCATTGAACCCTGTTTCCCTCATCTGTAAAAATGATCTGGTGAAGGAATCAGCAAAACATTTCAGTATCTTTGCCAAGCAAACCCCAAATACAGTCACGAAGAGTCAGATACAACTAAAAACAATTGAACAACAATAAATTGTAAAGTCCCTGGATTTGGCAGGTAGACTCAATTATTTCATATTGTCTACAGTTATTTTAAATGGAATTTATCTATCTTTTCTTGCTAGGTTTTGCCAGTAACATGTAGAATGCTGATGATTTGTGTGGGTTTATTTTAAATCCCCCAACTTTGCAAAAGTTATTAATTGTTTCAACTAGTTTTTTTTTAGTTGATTCTCTAGGGTTCTCTAAACATAACATCATATCCCTGCAAAGAGTGACAGTTTTGTTTCTTCATTGCCTGTTTTTATTCCTTCAACTTCTTTTTCTTGTCTTATTGCTATAGCTAGCATCTCTAATGCAACGTTGAATAACAGCAGTGGCAATGGACTCTTCAACCCTGATCTTATTGGGAAGATTTCTCATTTATCCCCATTATAGATAATGCTTGCTCTTGGTTTTAGATAGATATTACTTATTATTTTAAGTAAGGGTTCCATTTATTTCTATTCTTTCTAGTCTTTTTAATAGGAAGAGTTTTGTATTTGATCAAAAGCTTTTTTTCTGGATTTACTGAGATAACCATGATTTTTGTTGTTTTCGTTATTGTTTGGTCAATTATGCACATAGTTTTCCTAATATTAAACCAACCCTGAATTCCTGGTATAAATCTCACCCAGTCACAGTGTATGATCTTTGTAATATATTGCTCTAATCTCCTTGCTAGTATTTTATTTAAAATTCCTGTATCAATATTCATTAGGGAAATTAGCCTATAGTTTTATTTCTCAGTTTTTGCTCTCCCCAGTTTAGGTACAAATTAATGGCCCCCATTTCAATTTGAGTTTGACACCCCTGTTATAGTGGCTGGTGAGCCAGTCTTGGAGCCAAAAAGACCTGGGTTCATGTTCCACCTCTAATACATACTGTCTGGGTAACCTGGCCAAGTCACCTAACCAGTTAGTGCTCTGGGAAATTCTCTAAGGTTCTGTAGAGCAGAGAAAATGCCATCCTCCATGGATAGAGGCAGTTTCCTCATATAGAAAAGTTCCTTTTATCAATGAAATCAAAGATTCAGACCCTATCCCCATCCTTCATTTCACATACAGAAGGTCATTTTCTTTTATATAGGGTTTTATTTTTGGAGGAGGAAAGGCAGGACAGTTGGGGTTGTTACTTGTCCAAGATCACACAGCTAGTAAGCGTCAAGCGTCTAAGGCCGAATTTGAACTCAGGTCCTCCTGACTCCAGGGTTTGTGCTCTATTCACTGCGCCACCTATCTGCCACCCCCATTTTCTTTTATATAAGAAGAGAAGCAAAATATAAATAGTTCTGGACTCTTACTTTTCTCTGTTATCATTTTTTTATCTATTTTTCAGCAGTGATTCTGTGTCTTGTTAGATCTTCTGATTCCTCCTAATATAGATAATGTCTCCTTTTTTTTTCCTGTTTTCATATCTAGAGTTCTTAATTTGCTAGGGTAAAGTGTAAGGCAGGTTATCAGGTCTATATCAGAAATATATACCTAGGCTATCTATAGGTCTTATCATTACAAATCAGCCTGACATTGTAGATTTTAATCCTTGCCAATGGATAAGTACTACCTATAGCCACATATGGTATGTGCATATACATAATACACTTAGGGATAAGGGAAAAATCAACATGCTCATGTTCTTCTAGCTTCTCAGTCCTAGGACAAAAACACTGAGACTCACTCAAGTCAGGAAAGCCTAAGGGATTTTAACTATGCATCCATGCCCTTTGAGAATCTGAGAGGGTTACCTAGAACTGAATTGTTCTCTGAAATCACTCAAAATTGTCATATAGTACTGCAATATTCATCTGCTTATCAGAAGTCATGTCCACTTATTTATTCCTTCTCAGAGCCCCCAGTGGATGCCACCCTGTAAATCCTCAATAGTCATACAAAGCCTTTGGCTACATGCTGAGTGACACTGTCCCTCACCATAATGCTGAGTCAGTTTGAAGTTGTTAGTCTCTCTGTTGTCACTGGCAAAGATACTGAGAGTCCTTTGTATGCAATAGCAGCCCCAGCTCCAGCTTTCAGCATGCCTCACATTCTTATAGACCTATGCCACTCTTTTGTATTCATTGTCACTTATCTGTCCTTGGTTCTATCTTTGGCTTGTGAGTTTGTCAATAAATTCCCTGTGCAACCACAGCAGTCTCTTTAGACAGTTCCCTCTTTTTTTCCCCATCAGAATCATTTACGTTCAAGTCATCAGCATTCTATTCTTGAGAGCATTCTTGCTTTTCAAAAATGATTTCAAGAATCCTAGTTCATGGAATCCCAACTATTAAAACTCAATAATTTTAAAACCTACTCCTCCAAAATCTATAGCATGCATCATGCAAGGTGAATTTTCCACTTCTAATCTGTCACTGAGCTCTAAAATGGAATAGTAACTTTACTCCCAAGATTTTTGTCATTTTTACTCTGGCAAACAGTTCCCCCTCATTGGTCAGAAACAGGTCCAGAATAGCAATTCCTCTCACTGCTTCTTCTACCTGCTGAAGGATGAAATTCACCAGGTCAACATCCCAGATGAGACATGCCCTGACAAGCATGGACCTAAGAGATCTCTAGGGTACCAGATCCTCTCATGAATTCTACAAGTCTTTGATAACATAGCAACAGCTTTAACAAGATAGAAAATAGCTAAAAGAGTGAGGGAACTAACTAGACTGAATTATGCTACCTGGATACTCCAACCCAGATTCTTAGAGACTTCATGAATGGGATGACCGTTCCCATACTGAGCCCTGAAAGGTTCCATTGCTTCTCGAGTTCATCTCTACCTATTCCACTAAAAGTTAGCTTTCAAGACTGAGCTCAGCTGTTATCTCTTTTAAGAAACCTGCCCTGGTAACCAAAATGAAAAATAATCTTACCCTCCTCAGAGGTCACCAACCACTTTATTTCTCCTTCATTAAGAATTTGTTATGTTTTACTGTGTATTCTAGCTATTTCTGTAGCCATTACCTCCTCCTTTCCTCTTCTCATGACCACCACCCCCTCAGGACAGGAACCACCTTCTTTAACTTTGTATCTCCCTTTGGTACTCTGCATGTATTAAACAACTAGTGTGTGGTCATGAACATGACATGAACAAGGAATGGTGTGCTCGCTCTCCGTTTTTATAGTGACACAATGTGAATTTTGCCTGTGCCTGTCTGGAAGTATGAGAACATTATCCTTCTAATATGTTCTCCTTTAAAAAACTCAACCTAGACTTTTGTTCTACCACAATGCCCTATCGCATTGATTAATAAATAGTAATATTTATAATATAATTATATAATAATTATAAATTATTAAGTAATATGTATTACTTGATAAATAATATTAATAAACCTCTAAATATTGAAAGAAACTGCCAACCAAACAATATTTTAAAAGTTGTGATTTTTAAGCCATATTTTTCCAAGCAAAGATTATACATTTCTCCAAAATCTCGTTATACATTTTGCTATGCTCACATCAGTCCCCTGAAATAGGAATTAAGTGAACCAAGACTTCCCCTCTTCTAGCATTCCTTTCAACTCTTTCCCACCTTCCATTACTCCTGGCAACACACTTGGTACTATGGAAGTTCTATGATTTAATTAGTGTGATGCTACTTCCCTTGAAGCAGAACAAAACATCCTATATACCTTACCATCATGTGTGATTCTCACCCATGTTTTCCCACAAAAGTTCTACCCAGCCTCCTAAATATCTTTATATTCAGAGGAATGAATTGCAGCTCAGGCTACCTGTCATCTCTTGTTTTTCACACATAACTAACTCACCTCCTTTTCTACACGTCCTAAATGATGTCTTTTATGCTATTTGTCATGCATAAGTCATCGGAAATACATTTCAGTCTCTAAAGGCCCCATCATTCATCTTTACATTATCCTTTGGACTATTCTTTACAAGTCATGGTGATCCACGATTTACAATATGGTGTCATTGTGAGAATATTGGTTTTAAAGAGATAGGTGTTTGCATGAGCAAACAGTTAAAGAGCTTTGAAAGCAGTTCCCAAAATGCATGTGTCCAATTTTCTACTACTCAATTCTGGGCCTCATTTGATGTCCATCTGCAAAATGTGCCTAAGCTGCCTGGTAGAACTGCCTTCATCACATTCCCATTTAGCTGCTTTGTCACAGTCCAGAAAATACATATTTTTCATCCTCTCCCTTTTTATTTTCTACTATGAATGTTTAGAGCAGTTTCTTTCTGCTGCTGTGGATTTCACTGAGGATGCCTTGAAATTCGTTCAGATGATGTAAATAGAACACTCCTAATAAGGCTCAATTCCCTTATATGCAAAATGCTGAAAATAAAACTAGATAAGAATGCATATAGATTTTGCTTCAGAAGGTTGTTGTGAGAATCAAATGAAATGATATAAGAGAAGAGCTTTGAAAACCTTAAAATGTTCTAAAATGTCTGCTATTACTACATGGAAAATTCATCACCAGCATCAGTCTACTCTACTTCCATCCCACCACTACTCCAATCTAACAGAATTTCTAAACAGAAAAATCCTTCTGTTGTTTGGACTTTTGGGGAAGTGTCTTCCATCCATGGCAAACATGGTGAGCATCTATTTTCTTGTTTTGCAAATGTCTTGATGTCAATACCCAGAAAAAAGTTCTCTGTACTATTGTTGCGTCTACCACAAAATTTTTAATAACATCTATTCTAAGCAGAAGCCTCAAGGCTACCATTCATTCACTCTATTGAATCAAATACTTTCTCAAAAACAATTTTTTACAAAATATTGCAGGATCTTACATTTACTATACTTTTCAAAAAGTTGGATGCCCAGTTGTATAGACTGCTATAGAAAATCCTCTGTGAAAGCCAGACTATTTCCTTTTCAAGAGGTCTTCTAGGATTCCTTCAACCTATAGAGAAGTATTCCTCATAAGGAAATCAGAAAGTATGTGAATCAATAGTTGCTGCCAATTTCATACATGTGAAAGATCACAAACAGACTGGTACACACACACACATACACACACACACACACACACACTTATCCATGACTTTTTTCCAATCTTTTGAAAAATTCCCCTCCCTGAGTTGCCTTGTTCATAAACCTCTGAATTTATTTAAGCTTTTCTGCCTCTAGGATGCATTTCTTGTATTTCATCTGAATATATCTGGCTAGCCTCACAAGTTTTCTTCTTTTTCATTTTCTTTTTTTTTTTTGATGGGGAGAAGGAAAGGCACTTGAGGTTAAGTGACTTGCCCAAGGTCGCATAGCTAGTAAGTGTTAAGTGTCTAAGACCGAATTTGAACTCAGGTCCTCCTGATGCTAGGCCTGGTGCTTTATTCACTGTGCCACCTAGCCACCCCAAACAAATACACCTTTTTTTTTTCTTTTTGGAGGGCAATTGGGGTTAAGTGACTTGCCCAAGGTCACACAGCTAGTAAATGTTAAGTGTGTGAGGCCAGATTTGAACTCAGGTCTGCCTGAGTTCAGGGTTGGTGTTCTATTCACTGTGCCACCTAGCCACGCCCACAAGTTTTCTTAATTGTGAAATTTTGGAATGACTGAATCCCACCAATAATGTTCATTTTTTATAACAAAGGATGCCAACTAAAAAGAATTTCTGTCATTTCAATTCATAAAAATGGCTCCATGGCTTACAATTTGCATCTCAATGGGGACTGACTTAAAGGAAGATATACAGGAGCACATCTAAACATTACTATAACACCTGTGAATGCCTATTTTTATTAACTGAATAATAATATATGATGCAATTATTTTAGAGTTAACACTAATTTGTCAAAGCTTTGTGTGTATATCACTAGACACTGAAATTTTAAGGGATAACTTTTAAGCAAATAGGTTATCTGAAGACCAAAAATGGTGCCTAAATATAAGAGAAAAAATAAAATGAGAACATATCATTGCTGCACTTTTAATCAATCACTTATCTTAACTTTCAGAAATAACAGAAAAACAACTCATCTCTCCATTCCTCCAAAAAAAATTAAAAAGGAAGAACATGAGGTAACAAAACCTTCCCATTGAAATCTTCAATGATTTACTCACTATAAACCTAAGAAATCCTTCTCTTTCTATTACCTTTCATATTGTTAAGTGCAGTCAGCATTTTTTCTTACCTCAGCTTCAGAGAGTCTTTCTGTTTCCCCCCCTTCTCATATTCTAAAACTTTTATCATTATTTTCATGCTCTCCTTAACTTATCCATTCTCATCTTCACCTTCTGGACCCAGTTCATTATTCAAAAACATCTACTAATTTACATTCCCCTACCCCCATACTCACACAGGCATAATATCTACAGAACTTCTCACCTGGGTGTCCTGTTATCATCACAGTGAAGTTCAGCATAATGAAATCAGAGAACATTATCTTCACTATCACGGAGCAGTAGAAGAGATGAATTTGGAGTCAGGGGAGTGGGTTCAAAGTTTTATCATGCCATTTACCAGCTTCATAATCCTGAGCTCATTGCTTATCCTCTTTAGTCCTTATTTTTCTCATCTATAACTTGAGTAAGTTCAACTAGATGACCTCTAAGACCCTTCCAGTTCTAAAAGTGTGACCCATGATCCATGAAGCTATCATTCTCCAATCATTTTTTTCTTATCCTATCTTCTTATAAAATCCATAAGCTAATTATAGTGTTGGTTTAGATGTACACAGTAAGCTAGGAAGATTCTCATGGTGACAGACTATACATAATTACATGTATTTTTGTATATGTACATAGATATACTTATACATACATATATGTATATATATTGGATTTTAAATGATGCAGAGGCCACCGGACTTCAATGACTGCAGGAGAGAGTGAGGTTGACAACTTTGTGCAGCTCTGCCCATATGTAATACACACACACATATATATATTATATATGTATATATATATCATTCATACATATATATCATTCATATATATATATATATAAAACCCATATGTGAGGTGAGGAAGAGTAAAGAGTCAAGGATGATATCAAGTTATGAACTTTGTAATCTGGAAAGATGGTGGTACTTCAACAGAAATAAGAAATTTTCAAAGAGGGGTAGATTTAGGATGTATTGAGTTTAATATATCTCTGGGAGATAAGTTTCAGAATCTTAATAGGTGATTGGTGATGCCAGGATAGAAACTCAAGGGAGAGAGCAGGGAGAGAGTGGAGATAGATAGATAGATAGACAGACAGACAGACCGACCAACAGACAGACAGACAGATAGATAGATAGATAGATAGATAGATAGATAGATAGATAGATAGACAGACAGACAGACAGATAGATAGATAAATAGATAGATCTGGAAATCATCTGCATAGAGATGATAGTTAAACTCATGGGAGCTGATACGGTTACAAAGAGAAACTGTAGGAGAAGAGAGCCTATGATAGAAACTCAGAGTATATCTATAATTATAAGGCATGGTATGGTATGGATTATGAGCCAACAAACAGAAACTTATAAGCAGAAAGGGCAAGGGATATTATCCGTTTCTTAAAAATGTGGAAGAGAGGTAAGTTAATTAAGATTCGTTGCTAGCAGTTAGCAGAGCTGATTCTAAGACAAGGGACTTTGTCTAGCATTATTCCTACTATAACTGTCATTTGCCAAGGATAGCTTTGATGACTGTAAAACTGCCATTCCAGAAGGATAATGGGGAACAGCTAGCATAATATGATTTCACGGGAATAAAAAAGTTCTACCCCACTCTCACCCTCAATAAGAATCACTACGTGCTTGCTGTTGTTGAATGTACTAACTCCTTTAATAAATATTGATTGACTATCTTAAGTCAAAGGACCTTGGTTAAAATCTTGTCTATGATGCTAATTGCCTGTACAAGTCCTTGACCTTTCCTAGGCTACAGTTATCTTGTGTAAGTGATGGGATTGGACTAGAGAGAATTAAATCAAATTACCTCTGAGGTCCCATCCAGCTCTAGATTTCTGATCCTATGCATGATTATTCTGTGTAAGATGTGATGTTGAGTTTAATTCTTTCGTTTTGCTTACTATAAATGTACATTTCCCAGGGAAGACAATAATTAGGATATTATCACTCATTTAGTGTAAATGAGTTTTGAATTCTTCCTTAAAACAGAATTTTATAGGAAATATGAGGACACTGTGGCCTACAGGAAGAGGGGAGCAAACCAGGGAGAATGAAAACAGAGCTGGAAATTTGAAGATATCAAAAGCAAACTTCAAACACTAAATTGCAAAATCCTCAAAGGTAGGGACAATGATTTTTGTTAGATTTTTCTTTCAAGAATCCCTAAAACAAAATTCTATGTGTAGCAGACACTTGATGAATAGAATTGATTTCACCCAGATTGAATAAATGTAAACTACTTTACAATTATATATAGTATTAGTCCTGCTTAATTCAACTAAATAACTGGTCATTTCTTGTAACTTTGGTGTTACCACTAATTCTACAACACATTTTATTTCAATAACTAATTTCTCTTCTTATAAATCATCTACAGTAATTTAGAGATCCAAGTGGGATAAATGTTAAATTTAGCTAAACATTTACATTTTGAAAACTAACCAGTTTGAAATTCCTCACTAAGTTTAAAACAATCTGTTAACCTAATTCGACCTTCTGCTTGTCTCCAACCTCTGTCCTCTAGGATAGATCCACCAGTTTCATTTGCAGGAATCTCACAACTCTCTAGTATTGGACTTTTTAAAAAATTTTGTTTCATTAGTTTTCCTCACCCATTTGATTCCTCAGAAAACTCACCAATTTATTAAGATGCTCTACCAACTGTTCTAAGCTAACAGTTCTCATGGTTTCCTTTCTATAATCTTTGTTCATTGATCTTATTTCCATTTTGTATAGATGCTCCATCTTCCTTTGCTTCTCTTATCGAGCTTATTGTCCATTCTGTACATTCTTTCACTGCATCCTATTTTACTTCTGGATACTTTCTTGTTGTTTGTTGTTTCTTTCCGATGACTTCTTTTACTCCATTTCAGTTTTCAGTTACTTTTTCATTGTCCTGAGAGATGAATTCCTCCCAAGAGATTTCTCTTACTTTTTTATTGGTGATGTATTTGTTGTTATTTTGTTAGCACAGAGCCTGGCACATAATAAGTGCTTTAAAGTTTTATATTGCTTAATTGATTGATTGATATGATGAAGGAGAGCTGAGCTTAGTCACAACCCTCATTCAGCTATCTTGTCAACCCCTCTCTCTGTCTGAAGGGAACTAGTTAGAGAGTTCCCCCAAATGCTAGACTATCATGAATCAGGTAGCTGAGAGCTCTGGAGACAAGCCTCCTTTAAAAAAGCATAGCCCACTTATTGGTCTTATAGAACAAAGAGGCAGGGCAGCAGAAAACAGATGCTCCTAATGACTTGACCATACCTCAAGGGTTTAGAGACACAGGTTTTTTTGCCTAGTGTTTGACCTGCCCATCATCAGATCCCCTGCCTTTTTCCTTCCCTTGACTCCTCCACTACCTAACATATCCAGCCACTTGGAAATAGCTACCACTGAATTTTGACAGAGGGAATCATAAAAGGCATATCTGTTGGCGTGGCATTCAACTTAATGAATATAAGGAGAGTAAAGTCACAGTATTATCATGCTTCCTGGAGATGGCACAGAGTTGACTTGAGTCCATGAATGAGGAAATCTTTTTGTATAATAAACTAGAAGAGGAGAAAGGAGTTCATTCTGAAGTAAACCAATTAAATTTTTTGAGATCTGAGAATATGGTATATCTAAAATCCAAACCAATCTCAAAATCAGATCTAAAAAGTATTTATCTAGTTAAATAGAGTAACAGTCTTTGAGATGTAAGAAATAACGTTTTACAGTAATAACAAAGAGGAGCATAAAGTTTAACCATGCCCTAAGTTAATTAATCCAGCCATCCCTGAAGCTTTGGGGTTATAAAACAGTCCAGAGAGAATCTGAGCTCATATGTTCATGCTATCACATGGCACCAAAAATCAGAAGAAAAAAAAAACCCAGAACTTCCTAAAAGAAAAATAAAAAGCAAGACGGAGAGGTGTATGCTATAACCAAATCAAGATAGACTTCCTCAATTTTTTTCCTCTTCCGATGTTTCAATTAGCCTTCATTTGAAAGAAAAAAAAATTAAGTTCTGAGGAATTAGCACCATCTCAGAAGTAGTAATTTTTTTTTATTATTTCTATGTGTTGCTTTGCTTCTCAAAAGCCTTTAGGCTGTTTGATACTCCTCTTAAGAATTCCAGACATTTTCTAGAGAATGGAGTCAAATCTGCAAGAATATAAGTCATTCTCCAATTGATAAATGGTCAAAGGATATGAAAAGGCAGTTTTCAGATGAAGAAATTAAGGCTATCTATAGGCATATGAAAAAATTCTGTAAATCACTATTGATTAGAGAAACGCAAATCAAAACAACTCTGAGATACCCCATCATACCTGTCAGATTGACTAACATGACAAAACAGGGAAATGATAAATGTTGGAGAAGTTGTGGGAAAATTGGAACACTAAAGCATTGTTGGTGGAGTTGGGAACTGATCCAACCATTCTGGAGAACAATTTGGAACTATGCCCAAAGAGCTATAAAACTGTGCATGCCCTTTGATCCAGCAATACCACTACTAGATCTGTATCCCAAAGAGATCATTGAAAAGGGAAAAGGATCCATAAGTACAAAAATATTGATAGAACCTCTTTTGTGGTGGCCAAGAATTGGAAACTGAGAGCATGCCCATCAACTAGGGAATAACTGAACAAGTTGAGATATATGAATGTAAAGTAATACTTTTGTTCCATAGGAAATGGTGATCAGGTAGACTTCAGGAAAAAACTGTAAAGACTTGCATGAATTGATGCTGGGAGTGAAGTGGGCAGAACCAGGGGAACACTGTACACAGTAACAATAACATTGTGCAATGACCAACTTTGTTAGACCTAGCTCTTCTGAGCAATGCA
>CM053585.1:459625565-459652786 GCA_028646515.1 Pseudochirops corinnae
ACACATAAATTGCTAATAACTGAAAGCAATAACAAGCATTATTACATAAAATAAACATATTTATAATATATTTGCTCTGACCAATATCATATCAAACTCTTAATATATCTATAATTTACATCATTTCTCTAGAAATTCATTATTACTCTACTCAGTATCAATCAAAATATTATATAAAGTCTGTTCTCTAAAATCCTCTCCATAACAAAAAGGTGGAAACAACTATCTCAGAAAAAAATCACATCTCTATTCTGTTTCTTATTCAGCATCTCTCCAGTAGTGACAGGAAATATATCCTCAGAGAAGTTAACAATTTGAAGCGTTCCACTCTGCTCACCATAGTTTATCAATTAGGTATGTATAAGAAGCAAAGAAACACAGACTTTCTCTCTGACTCCTGAGAGGATGTACAGATATTGACACACACACACACACACACACACACACACACACACACACACACACACACCTGATTTCATAGGAAGCAATTTCTCAATCCTCTCTTCTAGCTGCATTCTTGCACCATTCTATCTCCATCTTAAGTTACAATAACAATACCTGAACTTTTGTTTGGCTCTAAAGAATAGTCTCCATGTCATATGCACTAGAAAGAGTGGTCACATACAATACATGAAAGATCTTTTATTTCACCCATAGGAGGAGCTTTCTCCATGGGAACTTTCTCCATTAATGCAGAAGTCAAACCATTTGTGATTTACTAATTAAGGACTAGGGTGTTACATGAGGCATGTAGAAAGATTAAGTAATCTGGCCAAGCTCACACGGCTGATAGGGATCAGAGACGAGATTCAAGTCCAGATCTTCCTAATTCCCAGTCTAGTACTCTACTATACCTGGTTGCTTTATCTTGTGCACTTACACGTCTTATTTTATATGTAGTTATTAATGTACGTGCCATATCTCCCTGCTAGATGATAATCTCCATGAGGACAGGGATCAGATTGAAATTAATCTCTCTATATCCTCCAGCCCCTAATGCAGAATTTTGAAAACAATAAGTAATAATAAATGTTTGTTAAATTGAATTTCTTAACTAAAGCCCCAGCAGCCATCCATGTCTGCTGCCTGAGCATCAAAAAAGCTAAAAGTGTATTATAGCATAGTAGAAAGAAACCTGGTCTTAGAGTCAAAAGACCTGGTTTTGAGTCTCAGCTCTGCCACCTATGTGACTGAGAGCATATAACCAAACATCTGAGTCTTCATTTAAAAAAAATTAGGATCATATGGTTACACAACCTACCTTGCAAAGTTGCTATGAGGAAATTTCTTATTAAGTGTTTAAAAAGTTACATAAACATAAATTGTTCAATTCAATTCAAAATTTATTATTTATGCTAGAAACTGCCCTAGGACTGAAAATGTAAAGATTAAAAGCAAACCAGAAAAGAAACAGTCCTTGTCTTCAAGGAGCTTACATTTCATTAGGAAGATATAATGTTCTACACAAGTAAAAAAAAATCCAAAGTTGGCAAAAAAGTAATATAAAGTAACTCTGAAATAAAAATTGCTAAGAACTGAGGGAATCATGAAAAGTTTCATGTAGGAGGTGGCTTCAGAAAGTTAGAGATTTTCTGAGATAAAGGTTAGGATAGAGTCAGTTCTAGACATGGGGGAGATAACTTATGAAAAGGCACAGTGAAAGGGAATAAAATGATCTGTCTGGGGACATATAACTGGGCATTTGACTGGGGGGAGGGGAGGGAATTATGTGAATGGCAATCAAATTACATAAAACTAGAAAGGTATGTGGGAGCCAGAGAATTTTAAATGGAAAGCTGAAAAGTTTGGAGCTGATGAAGACTTTTGATTGAGATGTGAGGTTAACATGTTTAGCACTATGTTTTAAAAATATCAGTTTGGCAGCTAAGTAAATGATGAATCGGAGAAGGAAGAGACGGTAGGTAGGAAATGAATTACTATCACTAGAAGGTTGACTTTTAGTATTCAACTGTTTTGACCATAGCAACTCATGAAGAAAAAAACCATCTTAATAAATGAAGACATCTATTAAAGCATGAGAGTCTGTGAACTCCATCAATAAAAAAAAACAAGACTAGACCTTTCAGCATTGAAGAATCACAGGCAATAGAAGCATTAAAAGGCAAACTGAGATTTAAATGGATTATTCAAAGGGAGTCATGTGGATAGATGCTAAGACAATCACTGAACCACCTCCTAGTATATATTTATCTATAATTCCAATAAGATTAAAGACCTCACTTTATTGGGAGTTAAGAAACATAATTAGTAAGTAGAATCTGATTTTGAAATTAATAATATATAACATGTATAAGCAAAAATAATTATAAAAATTTACTGCAACATAAGTGCTTGATGATATAATCATGGTCCCATCTTCCATGGGGTTCCATTGGCTAAACAGAAATATTGATATATTTCTAGAATCACCACTGTTTTTTATGAGGTAGAAGTAGAAAACTTAGGAAACTATATAATCACTACTCAGCACTATACAAATCAGTACCATACAAGGGAGAAGAGAAATAAATAAGAAATGTGAGTGTGGAGGAGGGGAGGGTTTAGAGACATTAACAAAGACATCACTTAGTTCAGACATACCTCCTAGACCAGTGGTTCTCAACCTTCCTAATGCCGTGACCCTTTATACTCATATGTGGGAGTATCTGCATGTGGGTGGACCCGCCTGGAGACAGACAGAGGAGCAGTATCTCGGTTCCTAAGACCACTGAAATATGTGTTTTCTGATGGTCTTATGTGATCCCTGTGACAGGATCCTGCAACCCCAAAAGGGGTCGAGACCCACTGGTTGAGAACCGCTGTCCTAGACAAAAGCAATTAAGATATCCTAAAAGGATTTCTTTTCAGAACTCTGGAAACTATATAGTAAAATATCATTTCCCTGCTTTCTTCTTATTGAGGCGTTAGCTGTGGTGAACTATTGGCAGAGCAATAGTTCCTCTTGACCTTCCTTCCCTCTACCCCTCTTCCCTTGGCAGCCAGTTGGCACAATAGATAGAGTGCCAGGTCTGGAGTCAGGAGTACCTGAATTCGAATCTGGTCTCAGACCCTTACTAGTTATGGGACCCTGGGCAAGTTACTTAACCTCTATCTGCCATAGTTTCCTCATCCAAAACAGCACCTTCCTCCCAGAGTTGTTGAGAGGATGAAATGAGATACTAATTGTAAAGCACAGTGCCTGGTCCTGAGTAAACACTATGTAAAATGCTGGTTATTAATATTACTAATTATTCCCTCGACATGTGAGATCACAATGAAATTGGGAACACCTCAATTGAGCTCAGGTGCCTCCAGAGACTCCCCAAAACTCAGGCAAAGGTTGAAGGAAGGATCCAAAAATCTATAGGAAATCTTCACATTGATAGGAATTGTGTTTAAAAATAAACATTACAAGCATGAAATTGATTTTTTTTAAAATTATTTAGAATTTATCAGTTATTAATAAAAAATAATATTTTCACACATATAAGAAAAAAGAAGATTGCCTTAAAACAATGAAGCTTCCATATATAATTTCTTGGCTTTTTTTATTATATATCAACTTTATCATTTTAATACCAATACTCTCCTTCTGCTCTGTGCCACTTTCTTTAAAGTCCTTCTGAACTCTTCCTCTGCCTATTTCTGTGTTTCCTATGTTTTCCTTCCTTACATCACTATTACTCCACCATTCTATCCCATAAAACTCTTCTCCTCCAATAAAAGCCCTCCCTTGTAACAAATGATAAGCACAATCGGAAAAAAAAAAAAAACAATTTATATTGTATTGGTCATGTCTAGAAGTGTTTATGTCATTCTGTAGCTGGTTGACATGTTTCAGATCAGTTTTCTGGGGTCATAATTTGTCACTTCATTGATCAGAGTTCTTAAGTCCTTCACAGTTATCGTCATTTACAGTATTATAGTCATTATACAAACTGTTCTCCTGGTTCTGCTCACTTTACCTGGTAATAATTCATACGAGTATTCCCAGATTTCTCTCAATATATCCCTTTTGTCATTTCTTATGGTAGGATAATATCCCATTATATTGATACAGCATAATTTTTTCTGACATTTCCCGGTTTGGGATACATCTTTGTTTCTAGTTCTTTGCCTGTAACAAAAAGAGCTGCTACAAATATTTTTGTACATATGGGTCCTCTCTCTCTGTGATTGATCTCTAGAGACATAAGGGTAGTGGTGGTTTTGCTAGATCAAATGCTATGTGCAGTTTAGTGACTTGTGGAATATAATTTCAAATTGTTTTCTAGAATGACTGTATCACTTCACAAGTCCACTAACAGTACAGGCACATGCCTGTCCTCCCACAGAAAACTGAGTTCTTTAGACTAATGATATAAAACTGCCACAGTGGGTAAGATATGTGGTCTGCCCAACCCAATTTTCTGATTCTGACAATGACACCAATGTTTTGTGGTAGATCACAGTAGTTGACATTATGGAGACAGAGAGCCAAATGACTAAGGAGACATCAGAAGATCAATGACAAGGAAAAAAAGCCTATGATAGTTATATCTAATTGGATTTTTGCTTCTAGATTGCCTCTGTTTCTGTTTACGTAGGCTATAATAGGAATGTGTTAACTACTATTTTAAGGAAGCTGAGCAGATTGCATTTTCCAAGTCAGAGAAAAGGCAGGAAGCCTCCCTTAAACAAATTGATTCTTATTCAGAACTGCTAGTGATTTAATTTTCAGCATACTGAGAAGCTGTGGCAGACAATTCACGATAGCACTTAACCACAAGGCTGAATCAAGGAAGATACCAAGAAAAACAACAAAAGACAAAGGCTCTGGTTTCAACAAAGTAGGGAGGGTAAGGAGAAGTTTTCAGTAACCTTAAAAAAAAAGTGCTGCTTTTGTTCCAGTCTGTGTATCTGTACACATGTATACACATATATGCATATATATGTACATAAATATATATATTTATATGTATGTTTCTGCTCTTCCACTTATCAGGGAGAGAAAGTTGTCATTCCAAAAAAAATGGAAGTAGATGATATCAACATAAAAGAAAAATAATTTGAAAATGTGAGGGGAAAGATTTCAAGGCTGTATCATGAGGATAGAGAGTAGAAAAATATAACACTACTAGGTATTTTTCCAGAGATGATTAGGGAAAAAGGAAAAGAATCTATATGTTCTAAAATTTTTATAGCAACTCTCTTTGTAGTGGCAAAGAACTGGAAATTGCAGGGATGCTCATCAATTGGGGAATGGCTGCACTAGTTGTCATATATTATTGTGATGGAATATTATTGTGCTATAAGAAACAATGAGCTTAATGGTCTTAGAAAAACATGAGAAGACTTTCATGAAATAATGAAGAGTGAAATGAGCAGAACCAAGAGAACATTGTATACAGCAACAGCAATATTGTTTTAAGAATGACTTTGAGTGAATAAGTTATTTTGACTATCATAAATACTCAAATTACTATAAAGGTCATATGAAGAAAGCTGATATCTACATCCAGGGAAAGAACCAATAGATAATGCATAGAATAATTTTACATATACATATATATCACATATACACACACATATATACATATGCACATACCTATGTGTACATACATACATATATATATTTGTGTCTAATGATAGCCATCTCTAGAGTGGAATGAGAGAAGAGTAAAAAAAAAGGAGGAAAAAAAGAAATTTACATGATAATTTTGTTATATATTTGAAAGGAATACTAAGTTGTACTGAGTAGATTTTCAGTTTCATGTACAATCATCTCTTTTACTGTGCTGTGCTATAGAAATGCATGTTTTATTCTATAAACAGATTAATGCCATAAAAAAGAAATTATTTTTAAAATATAACACAATAAAAAGAAATGCTAAATGACAAATAATAAGTACACAGCTTTTCCTTAAAAGGGAAGAACTAGACCATCTCAGGAGAAAGAAGACTTTTGAGCTTCAAAGAATGATTGTGTAAATAATAATAATAATAATAATAATAATAATAAGAGTAATAATAATAGCTTTCCTTTATGTAGCTTTTTTTGCTTTTTTTTTTTAGAGGGGGAAAGGCTGGGCAACTGGGGTTAAGTGACTTGCCCAAGGTCACACAGCTAGTAAGTATTAAGTGTGTGGGGTCAGATTTTAACTCAGGCCCTCCTGACTCCAGGGCTGCTACCCTACTCACTGTGTCATCTAGCCACTCCTTCATTTATGTAGCATTTTAAGGTCTACAAATCACTTTACAAATATAATCGCACTTTATCCTCACACAATAATCGTGGGAAGTATTATTATTATTATTATTATTATTATTATTATTATTGTCACTCTTTTAGAGATGAGGACACTGTCTTGCCTAAGATCATACATACGTCACTAAGTAAAACATAGTCAACAGCAAGGCTAAACCAAGAAAGACAGCCGAAGACTAAGGTTCTGGCTGGTCTTGGGGAGGAGAGGGAGCCCAAAGAGTCCAGAGCTGGGCTGGGCTGGCGGTAAGCATGGGTGGAATGGATGCTTTCTCCAATAAAGGCTCTGGATAGAACTCTCCCATAGAAGGAAGAAGCCACAGGATGGAGGTGGCTCGGGCAGAAGTAGAATGGTTGATGTGTGGTATGTTTTTTGTTTTGGTTTGGTTTTTGTTTTTTTACTTCTGATGATTGAAGGAAGGGACTTCAGAAGAGAAAGGAACATCTGAGAAGAAAAGAACTAGAGAAGATTGTTTGGGAGAGGGATGTGGATTCCTGGGCCACCATTTAAACTATCCGTTATAAAGGCTTGGAGCATGTCCAGATCTCCACGGAGGCACCCTGCTTCTGGGAGGAGACATCCTGAGTTCTTCTGGCACATGAGGAGGAGGAGGCTCCTTTGATGGCTATGTAGCCACGCAGGCTGGGTCTTTAAAACTGCATTCTTTCCTCTTGCGTCCAGAGGGTGAAGATCATACAGAGCTTGCTCATAGCCTGGGGCCTAAGAACTAAGAATGGAGAAAGACTACCTCCCCCTACCACTTCATTCTTTCCTTTTAGGCCTCATGACTTGGGGAATTTCAATTTCTCTTGTTTCATTTGTCCTCCTCGCTTGCAGGGGCAGATGTAATCCTCTCAGGACCCAGGAGTTGAGATATGGTATCCTCAGAGCCAGGATTCCAGGTGGGATGCTCCAGTCAGCTAGTCTATCAGCCTACACAGGATGTAGCTCCTGAGAAGCTAAGGGACCTAGAACTTCAATCCAAAATAGGACTTTGAACTTGGAAATGAGTCTATGCCGAGCTAAACTATGACCCTAATCCTCCTCTCATCCCTAGAGAATAAGGTGGTGTAAAGCAGAATTATGCATCCCATGTATTATGAACTATGCGTATCTGTTATTATACCTTTGAAATAAGCATCTTTTGTAAAAGTTCAATCCATTAGTTATTAAATGGAACTGGGGTTTGGAACTCAGTCCCCTACCATAGGTTGAGACTGGAGACGATGGGCGAGCCTAGACACCCCAATCCTATTTAAGGGTACTGGAGAATCCTAGGGAAAGGGTGAAATGTAACACACCTGGCCTTTAGTCAGTGGGAGTTTAGTGTTGTTAGTGTTCTCTTTCTCTGTGTATATATGTGTTTGCATACACACAGATACATACATACGTACATACATACATACATACATACACATGTGTATACAGATACAGTGGTTCTAACAAAATTCAGTAAAAACAAATCTGCCAATAATTGCTTTCCTTCATAACCCTTTATATTTTTATGCTTTTAAAAAAATTATTCTGAAAGCAGTTTAAAGATTTCACCAGACTGCCAAAGGGATCCATGGCCCAAACCAGGTGAAGAACACTGGCTCTGACAGC
Source organism: Pseudochirops corinnae (assembly GCA_028646515.1). Taxonomy (NCBI): domain Eukaryota; kingdom Metazoa; phylum Chordata; class Mammalia; order Diprotodontia; family Pseudocheiridae; genus Pseudochirops; species Pseudochirops corinnae. The sequence goes on from CM053585.1 coordinate 459,633,416, forward strand.
TCCCCTTTTTTCTAGAATCAGATGGATGTACTTCTGTTTAGTTTATAAAGCACTTCACAACCTGGCTCCAACCTACCTTTTCAAGTTTATTATATACAACTCCCCTTGTTGCACTCCCAGCAAAGCTAACTGTCTTGCTGCTCCTTACACACAAAATTCTATCTCCCATCACCATACCTTTGCACTCTGTGATATCTTCCACATGCTATCCCCTGATCTAACTACCCTATGTCCCCAAATTACGTTTGTATACTGCTTAATGTAAATATTGTTCCTCTTGGTAGAATGCAAGCTTCTTGAGGGAAGGACTTTATCATTTTTGTCTTTGTATCTCCAGACCCTAGTACAGCACCTGGTATAGAATGAAAAATTAATAAATACTTGATTGATTTGAAATTTGTATAAGCATGGCATCTCTATCTTCATTTAAGGACATGTCAGGACAGATATTCCACTGGTATAGCCTTCAAGAACACAGAGTCACCTCAAACCATGATGAGGCATTGTAATAGGATTTCAATAGAATTGTATCTTCATTACACTGAAAAACCATTATGGTTCATCTGGCATATTCTGCTTAACATTTTTAATTGATTCTGCCAAAACACAATGTTTAGAAAAGCTACATTATAGGGTCAGAGTTAGTCTCATAAGTGCAATGTTAAAAATGGCTACTAAGCTAAACAATGTAACAAAACAAGTTTGTAACTGCATGATGGGGTTTGGATATTATAATAATAATAATAGATAATATGTATATAGCATTTAAAGGTTTGCAAGCATTTTAAAATATTACCTCATTTTGATACTCACAACTCTGTGAGATCATTATACCCATTTTTCAGATAAGGAAACTGAGACAGAGAGAATTTAAGTGACAACCATGGTCCCACAGCTTCTATCTAAGGCAAGATATGAACTCTGGTCTTCTAGATTCCAGCACTTTATCAACTACACCACCTAGCTGCCTCATAATGCATTACCTGTTATTGTGAAACCATGTTGATTACGACAAACAGTTGGAGCAAATGCCTGTATATAAAATAGAGTGAAGAATCTACTTTCAAAACTAACTTCTCACCTCCACACCTTTGCTCGTGCTGTACTTTATGCTCTGAAATTGGAATCAGAGGACACAGGTCCCCACTCTGGCTCTGCTACTTGTCTTCTGTGTGTAAATCATGCTCCTGTGGGCAAGTCATGTTAGTTCTCTGGGTCTCAGTATCCTATAAAATGAGTAGATTGAACTAAATGATTTCTGAGGCACCATCCAGCTACAATACTATATTTCAATACTTGAAATTCCCCCCCTCCCATTCTCCTACCTATTCTTTAAAATTCAACATAAATTCTTCATCTTCCAGGTAGCTTTCCCTGATTCCTTTTCCTCCCCAGAATTCCTCCAGCTAAAAATGATCTTTCTTCTCTGGGGTCTCACAAAGAGGCAGAGACATAGAATCTCCGAGTTCTAGGGGACCTTGACTGTTTTTCACATCTAGTCCAATCCACACCAGAAGCAAGAATCATTTCTCATAGCTCAATCAATCAATCAATAAATTTTTAAGTGCCTGATATGTGCCAGGCACTCTGCTAAGCACTGGAAATACAAAAAAAGGCAAAAGACAGTACCTGCCCTCAGGGAACTCACAATCTAAGGGTGGAGATGGCATATAAAAAAAGAAGATTAAAAAATAGGAGGGAATGTAGTTCCCAATGCAAGGTATGATGAAGTCCAAAGAAGTACAGCTAGGTGGGAAATGAAGAGAGGGCTAGCCTGGGTGCCCTCCTGAAATGGAGGATCTGGGAGCTCACTTCTCTTCTCCTTCTACACTCTCCAGTCAGAAGGAGGGAGTGCAGGGGACCTCTGGAGACAGTGAATTCATTACCTCTAAGGCAGCCAAATCTACTTTTTGACAATTCACATTGTCAGAACCATATTTTGTCTAGGCCTCATTTTTACAGTTATCTCACATTTTCCATCATCAATGCTTGTGCATTTGCCACCTACTACACTGTAAACCCCATAGAGTGAAGGATTTGTTAAATCTCTTTTTATCTCCCCTGGCATCAAGCACAGTTTGATTCACACAAGCAGCACTTAAATAAATGCTTATTGAAATGAATTGAATCTCAAGTCCTCTCAAAATGACTTAAATTGATTCTGATGTTGTGCTATTTTTGTAGACTGCCTATGACAGAGTAGTATATTTTTATCTTTAAATACTTTCATCAGCACAAAACTGGCTAATATCTCTGTACCTTGCTGTCATTAGCCAATGCTGCATTTTCGAAACCAGAACTTCTTTGACAAGGAAGAAGACTTCTGAAAGGGAGGAATTCAGGAATGTGACTTTTCTTTAGGGTTCATGAAAAAATGAACTTATCACAGCGGTGAATGCATTGATTTTGTACAGGGAGAAATATGAGTGTTTCATAAATGAAGAGAAGAGTGATTTTGTAAATTATACGGAATACAAAGGAGTTTCTGCATGTGACTGTTATGCCCCATGAAGTCAAAATGAGAAGAACTAGAAACATTCACCTGACTGACATTAAGAAAAGTGTTACAAACGGTGACATTCACCAAAGAAGCACAGATGGTACATTACACAGTGCCAAGGTAAGCAGCTGATTATGTCAAAATACACACAATAGCAGTCCTTTGGTACTTGGTAGGCCCCTCTGTTAGTTTATTTCCTACTTATCCTGTACATAATTTACTTTGTATATATGTCTTCATGTTGTTTCCCTAAAGAGATTTTAAGTTCCTTGAGGTCAGGGACTGTCTTTTGCCTCTTTTTTGGTACTAGGACAGGGCCTGGCACATAGTAGGCATTTAATAAATGTGTACTGATTGATTGACTAGACTAGAACCAGCTGATCATTGGTATTTTTAATTCTTCAAACAAGGGTTTTGGGACACTCTATAAAACTCAACTGACTTCTAGACAATGGTGCAGGAAGCCTTGTATGAAATGCATACCCATGCTATATTTTGAACTCAATTAGATTCTCCTCTGATGACTCAACATAGCATGGAAGTGACCTTGGGTTCTCAAAGGCTGGGCCAGAGGATTGTAAGATTGGATAGCTCCTATAAAATTGAAAGATCTTCAGGATTAAGAAACTGACATTCTGTCATCCAAGGGTCTACCTATCTGTTTTCAGAAAGGTTCACTACCAAAAGATTGATTAGTGGATGAAATTTTGGTTTTTGATCAGAACAATGCAAGAAACATTTTGCTAGTGCATGGAGTGGTTACAAACATGAGAATCATTTCCCAATCAAATGTTTGCATAGTTAAACTATCAACTTCTTAAAACAAAATCAAGACTAAATTAAAAGAAAAATAGAAAAAAGATATGGTATGCAGCTGAGAAATCAGAACTATTAAACAAGCCATCACTGACACTAAAAATGTGAAGTGGATAAAGGAATAATTATTGCCATGGAATATAACCATTTCCTATGGAAATTTAACCAGTAGAAAATACTCACCACAAAAAGGAAGCCAAAAGTAACTAGGAGTCATTTTAGCCAGTATAAATGGCAGCCAAGGATAAAACTGGCTGCCTATTTGCAAAATCTTGTGGGGAAGAATAGTGGAATATCATTAGGTATATCACCTCCAAAAGGAGCAAGAAGTAGTGCACAAAAAAATTCATTTGCAAAAGATTAGAGTGGGGCCCTATTAAGTAAGATAATCCAAAGAGACTAAAGGATAAAACTTGTAGTATAACAAAAAGGATATATATTTCAATAACAAATTTAGTTTTTCTGGCAGTGGCAGAACCACCACATAATGATTCTAATATCATTCAACTTTATACATAATTCAATTCAATAAATATTTATTAAGTGTGCCAGGTACTCTGGTAAATGCTAGGGATTTAAATAAGAAAGATATCCCTGTCCTCAAAGAGTTTATAATCTAATGGGGCAAGGCGATACACGAAAAAGAAATTGAAAAGGTGGAAGGAAGGGAAAGGGATGTAGGGTGAAATAGAAATATCACTAAAGAAAATGAGAGATGGGTAGAATAGCTAACTTCAACCAAGTATTTGCAAAAAAGGATGGTGTTAGAGAAGGTAACACCAATTTAAGGGTTTTGAGGGATTGATTGAGTGATATCTGAAATTGGGGAAGTTACTGCATTATTATTAGCAGCCAGGTGGCACAATGGATAGAGTGCTGAGACTAGAATTATGAAGCCTCATCTTTACAAATTAAAATCTGGCTTCAGATGCTTACTAGCTGTGTGATCCTGAGCAAGTCACTTAACCGGGTTTGCCTCAGTTTCCTCACCTGCAAAATGAGCTAGAGAAAGAAATGGCAAACCACTTCAGTATCATTACCAAGAAAACAACAAATGGGGTCATGAAGAGTCAGACATGACTGAAAGAAATGAACAATAACAACTACATAATTAGGAGAAAAATCATGGATATTGTTGCTACTAAAAAATAACAATTAAGATTATGTTAACTACTAACCAGCCCCCAAGGAATTCAAAACAGAAAGAAACAATTTTTAATTGACTGCAGCACTTTTTTGTCATAACAAAAAACTGTAAATAAAGTGAGTGGAGAATGACATCAAGATCAATTGAAGTATGGGCCACAATTGGTTCTAGTAGAAATAATCCCATAGTGTTAATATCACAGATCATTTAAAGCACTTTTGACATATAGTTTTGTCTCTATGCACCTAACTACTAACCCAAAAAGATTCTGGGGAACTTACCCTGAAAAAAAAAAATTTAATTTTAACCACAGATCAGACTTTTTATGAGGAAAAATCTGAATATTCAGTCAACAAGAACTTGTTGACAGCCTGCTGAAAGAATAAGACATAAGATGGGGGACAGCTAGGTGGCACAGTGAATAGAGCACATTCTTGGAGTCAGGAGGCCTGAGTTCAAATCCAGCCTCAGACACTTAAGAGATACTAGCCATGTGACCTTGGGCAAGTCACTTAATCCCAATTGCCCAGCCTTCCCCTGTTCAAAAAAAAAAGCAAAAAAAAAAAAAGAATAAGACATAAGAAAAAGACGAGAGCTTTGGAAAAGTGGGAAGAGGAAATGGGCATGAATAGAGGTGGGAGGTCACCACAGACAATCTTCACCTATTTTCCAGTTTTGTCTAGAGTCCTCTCTGGCAATCATATACTCGAAACTGGTTTATGGGTACCTTGGCCTAGGTGCTATACATTGCCAAACATTTATATAAATTATTGATGAGTCAGGGAAAGCAGAGTAACACTCCTGACTACTTCTAATTTCCTATGTACTAGTCAACATATTTGCCAGTGATATTAGAACGTAAAATTTTGTCACATTTGGAAACACAACCAATTTTTCCCATTCGTTGTTCAATTTCTATTGTACGGCTACATAAGATCGAGTTTCCCAATAATTTAGGTGCAGTGTCCTTCCACCAAAGTCCAATTCTCAGTCAGTCAACAAGCAAATATTAAACATTTCCTATGTATCAGATATTGTGCCAAGCAGTGTGGATACAAAGTAAGGCAAAGACATGATTCCTATCCTTAAAGAACTCACATTCTAATGGAGGAGACAATGTGCAAAAAGAAAAAGAAATTTGTACATACTACATCCACACATGGATGTATGTATGTGTATATGTGTTTTGGATATGAATGTGTGGGTGTGTGTACAGAGTGAAAAAGGTAGTTTAGAAGAATGGTCTTAGAGGGGAGAGAGAAAAGGGAAAGATGAACGAAAAACTCCTGCAGAAGGTGTGGTGTGATCTGAATTGAATCTTAAAAGGAGACGAAGAAACCAAGAGCAGAGGCAAGGAGGGAAAGCATTCTTCCAAAAATGGGAAATAGCCAGTGAAAAGGCAGAGTTGGGAAATGGAGGGTTGTGTGTTAGCAACAAGATGGTCAGTGTCACGAAATTTAAAGTGTGTGGACAGTGAGTAAAAGGTAGGAAAATCAGAAAAATGAGGCCAAGTGGTAAAGGGCTTCAAAATACAAACAGGATTTTCAATTTCATGCTGGAAGGAATAGAGAGCCACTGGAGTTCATTGCACAATAGGGTAATGTGGTCACATCTGTGCTTTAGGAAGATGGCACTTTGGCAGCTGATTGGAGGATGGATTGGAAAGGGGAGAGATGTGAGACTAAGAGACCAATTAGAAGGCAATTGTAATAGTCCAGGTATAAGATGATGAATGTCTTCACCACCGTGGTGGCTCTGTGAGTAGAGTGAAAGAGACACATCTGAGAGATGGTGTTTAAAAAGAAACTATAAGATTTCACTACAGATAGGCAATATAAAGTGAGTACCTCTTGGAAATTGGTAACCTTTTGTCATGGAGGTTGATTCTTGACTTAGAGTAAGGAAGACTTGAGACTGAATTCTGCCTCAGACACCTAATTACATTCAACCTATATGGATTCTAGACAAGTCACTTAACCTCTGTTTGCCCCAGTTTCCTCACCTGTAAAATGGGGGAAATAATAGAAATAATCTCCCAATGATAGTTGTGATGATCAAATACAACAATGTTTATAAAGCATTTTGCAAACCTTAAAAATCCTAGGTAAATGCTAACTATTGTGGCGGTGCTGCTGGTGATAGTCCAGACAAGCAAAAATATTCTCGGTTTCATAGGATCGTAGATTTAAAGGAATGGGCTGGGAAGGGGCTGAAATTTAGAGCTGGGCTCTATATCATCAGGAGAAGACTTCAGGTGAGAGGCTGACAATGACCTGTGTGTCTATGATCCAAGGAGCAACCTACCAAGATACAGAGAGGTTCAGCACCAGAGGGCTGACCTTCTGGTATGACTATCAAAGTAAAGTTACACGGTTTTTTAAGCCTCGACTTTTCTTCCTTTTATGTTATATGCCAGTCCTGACTCAAAGACTCCTAATTAGGAGGCCGTTACTAAGCCACAGATATGCAAGAGGCCAGAGCAAAAGAAACCTTTTGAAATTAGACTCTGTTTCATCAGGTTCTACAATAATTGTTTTTTTAAAAGTCATATAGACTCTCTTTGACTCATTCTAAAGCTTCTTTAGTATCGATGCACCTGCAGCTCTAATTTGCAAATTTTCAAACACATCTTTGAAGCTATTCTTACCAATTACATGGTGTTAATATTAATTAAATAGTGTTTGTGACTTGAAATGTGGTGTTATCAATGGAACTCAGCTGTATAAATATAAAAGTGAAACTTCCAATTGAATTTAAATGTTTCTTTTTGCGATCGTGTTTTAGAACATTAATGCTTTTTAAAATTGATTTTGCCAGCTTGAATCCATTCTTCTAAAGCAATGAACATCTGAGGGAAAAGGGCTGCATTTTATGTATTCCTCTCTTTCTGTCATTGGAAATACTTTGTTTTCATCTTAGAGAGCATCCATTTTGGTGAATAGAAACTCAGGTCTCATTTACAAACCAAGGGGGAAAAAAAGAGCTTTCCATCAAAGGTATATGGAGATGAAGGCAGGCAGTGTTAGAAAAAATATGATCAGTGGGCACTTTTCAGCTGAAGAGGAGAAATGATGTTTCTCTTACCCCACCAGTTCTAGAAAGGAAAAAAAAAGGGCTCTGAAATCATTAAATATATTGACATATGTCAGGCATTTTGTATGCAAAAATGAGTTAATTTCATGGATTTTTTATTAGCATTTCAAAAGGTTTATAACCAATGCATTACTTTATGAATAGTAGGCACACAATTAATTTATTAATTTCAAGAAATGCCCATCAGTAGATAATCAGTAGCTTACTGAATCTGCAAAGAAATAAATGCTTTGTGTTTATGACTATGCATCCTAGAAAACTTGACAGGGGTGGTTCCTTTCTGTCTTCAAAAACCTGAAATGTCTTTTCTGACAATTTGCAGGCCTGTCATCTCTCATAACTCATTCATGAAGTTGATTACTGCGTAGAGGAGTACAGAGACATACTTTTTAAAATCCCTATAAAAAAGACAGAGTACTTTTATATCTGCTGTTTGTCAGCATTAGCCCACTTCTCCCTCCCCATGAGAGACACTGTTTCTATTTATTACCCTTCCCTTCTTTTGAGAAATGGTGGAGCTCATATACTGTTCAAAGGCTTCAAAGAGCAAGAACCCAAAAGAGTCAACATTAGAACCTCAGCCACAGGCTCTACAGCTTCTAACTAAAAGCCATGTGTCAACAATATTTGACAATATCTTCAAGACATCATAAATGAAATCTCATGGAAAGAAAAAGAAAGAAGTGAAACACATATACACACACAAAAAGAAACAGAACAATGATCCCCAAAGCTTGGCACATCATAAACCAAAGCCCAACTAAGCTATTTCTTTTTCTTATTCCTAACAGAGACCAAAGGGAACATGAGAGTAAAATCAGTCAGCAAAGATTCTCTTGGTTCCATAGGATCATAGATTTTGAGCTAGAAGGAACCTTAAAAGACATTGGCTCTGACCCTTCTCATTTTACAGATGAAGAAACTGAGGCTGAGTCATGTGACTTGCCCAGGGCCTGAGGCAGGATTCAAACTTGGGTATTCCTGAGTCCAAGACCAGTCCTCCATCCACTGTGCCACCTATAGGGACATTTTCCAGGTGCTATGGAGAAAAATTTTCTTGAATTGCATAAAACTGTAGGATATATTAGTACATAATCCAGTATAATCCCATGCTGAAGAGTTTACTTGTATCAAAATCAGCTATCAAAAGACCAAGGAATCTCTTCCCTAAAGAATCTTAACTTGAAAAGATAATGAACATAGAACAAATCCATAGGAACCCATGTTTTATTCTATCTCCTTATGAATCTCTTCCTGTAACAGAGATTATCCTTTCTCAAAGTGAGGATAGAAATAGTTCATTTTAGAAGAGACACAATGTGAAACACTCTTACTATTAGGATAGACCTAGTCCTTAACCCAAAGTTACTGACTCTTTAACTACTTTTCTAAATCAAAAAGATACAATTCTTGCCTTAGTCTTCATACCTTACTTCCTAGAGCAGGTGTAAGAATTTATTCAAGCCCATTCTGAAAAGTAGTTTGGCTGGTAGAAGAGTGTTGCACTTGGAGGCAAGGGGATATGAGTTTAAATCCCACCTCACATATTCAGTGATTGTGTATAACCATGGACAAATTACTTAATCTAGCCAAACCACAGTTTCTTCATCTATAAAAAAGAGGTGATGATATTACGTGATGAAAACATTTACAGTGTGATACAAATCTGAACTACTGCAATTATTGCTTTGCCTTGACTGCAACCCAGTCTGATAGTTACCCTGAGCAACCTTGATAAAAGGACAGAGAGTCCAAAATTAAAAACATCATAGTTTCAAGATTTGTTTGATGACAAGTCCTCACCAAAGCCTGCCTCATAGTTCCCCTCCAGTGAACCCAGTAATTTTTGCTATCTAACTAAGCCTGCAGGACACTATTATGTCCCTAAAAGAGGCGACAGTGTATTTAAGAGCACTAAACTTAGAATCTGGAAACCTTAATTTGAGCCTAAACTCTGATACTTACTATAGTTATAACCTTGAGCAAGTTCATGAAGACTCTAATAACAGAACTACCTGGCATAGCAGTTTTATATGAGAAAAATGTTTTATGATGTTAAAGGTCCATCGAATTATGAGTTATTCTCATTGATTTCATAGGATTATAGAATCAGAGATTTAGAGCTATAAGGGACCACTGAGGTAATCTAGACAAAACTTCATATTATAAATGAAGACACTGATGCCCAGAGACATTAAGTGGCTAGCAGAATGTCACTCAGTCAATCAATGGCAAAGTTGGAATTTGAGCTCAGATCTCTGACTCCCAATCCCATAGCTTTACATTGTTCCATATCACTGCACAATAAAGGAGCCATATACACTGCTGATATCTTGAAATCATGTTTTTAAAAATCACTATATTAAGAGAACGTAGGATTTTACCATGTTATTTTTCTCTTTCCCTTCTTCTTTAAAAAGGTCTGGCTTAAAGAACACAATCACTGAGAATGCCAAAGGTCATGATGCCAAAGGTTGGCCACCCAACCTTTCCCCAAATTTCCCAAATTCCCCAAATTCCAAACTTTGTTTCCGGATATAAAATGGATATTTTCATCCAACAAACCATAGATTTTTCTATGAAGCAAAATTTCTAATCAAACTGACCAATCAATTTCTCAGTAAATGGATTTTCTTTTCAATATTATTTTATTATGATCTGTCTGAATGCATCAGGGACAGATTATAGGAAGTCTCAATTTACACCCAAATTTCTAGGCAATCAGCATTGATAAACAAAGAAATTCAAGACAAAGTATCAGTTCATAGAGTTTAGGCAAAAATATATATATAATTGTCAAGGTCTCCTTTAATACTGAATCTGTATAGCCCGTTCTCAAAATCAATATGCAAAGGATTTTACAGATGCACTGACATAGAGACATCAATTGTTGCAATAAGAGAATCAATTATTATGGAACTACAGCACTTTTATAAGAGTCAGTAGATAATTTCAAAATGGGTTAAGTTGCTACCCTTTGCCATGTCTGTTATTATCATTGTCATATAAAGGTTTAATTTTCAGCTATTTTTGTTTTAGATACAATCTTTGTTATTAAAATGAGGGATGCTTATGAGATCTAATGTATTTCATGGCATAATGTAATGTGGTACGAATTTGGCCTTTTCAACATTCTCCATTTCAGCTGACAATGCATCCATCCCCTTCACCCCAGACCAGTGAGAGAGAATTGAAATACAATGGACAGCCAATCATGCCACAGAATACTGAAAGGATCAACATGGAAGGAAAGTGATGATTTAATCAAACCTTCATATGGGACAGGAAAACGATTTTCTCTTATTCTTATGACAAACATAGTAGTAATAATTAAAGCCATAATCTGAATACCTTAATGTGACAGGTATTACCTGAGTAAGGAAATGCTGCCCAAAATAAAAGCCAAGTAATTCCCATGACACTTTAAAAAACCACAACCTAACCAAACATCCTGGCCACTGTCTCTCAACAGATTCCACAACAACTAAAAAATTTTATTCTTTTTAGAAAAACATTTGTTTTGCAAATATTTATTTTGGTATAGTGGAAAGGTCACCGGATTTAGATTCATAAGAATGACTTGATACCTAACTCTTCTACCTAAAATCTGCATGACCTTACATAAGTCTCTTTCCCTTTTGCAGTTTTAGCTCCTTGATTTTTATAAAGGGTACAATAATAATTGCAATACCTACCACACAGGATTTTTTAAAAGATCAAATGAGAATGTATGTAAAGTGTCTTATGAAACATAGTCGTCTTTTTTATACACATGTATGCACATATATTCTAGATGAAGAATACCTATCACATAGACTATAAAACACAGTTGGATGAACCCCTCATAGAGAAGGTCCAGAAATATATAAACTGTAGGCAGACACTATAAACAGATGCTGAATTGTGGCAGCTAGGTAATGCAGCAGGTAGAATAATGGACTTGGAGGCAAGAAAGTATGAGTTCAAATCCTGCCTCAGAAACTTAATAGCTTTGTCCCTCTCAACCCCTCTTAGCTTAAATTTTCTCATTTGTAAAAAGAAGATATCAACACCTTCCTCAAAAAGTTGTGTAAAGAGCTTTGCGAAAACTTAAAGTGTTATATAAATGCTAGTTATTGCTTATTATAATTGTTGTTATTGTTGTATTAGTCCAGAATTGAAGGGATAAGGACAGATAGCATTTGGGAAATTATAAGATGCTTTTAATGACCTCAAGTTTCTTCCTGACCAACAGCCCATATTTTGAATATTAATAGTCTTTAAGTGATGCTACTTAGTTAAGGAACAAAGATTAGCACAATCTCCAGTGAATTAAAGTTGTAGATTACTAAAAGACAACAGACAGTTGTATGATGGGTATAAGTAGATGGAAGCATATTATCAACAGAGAATTATACAAGAGAAGAAGAGAAAAAAATACATTATCAAAAAAACTGATGATCCCAAAAGAGGTAGACTAGTCATATAGTGAGAGTGAGTTAAGCAGTGGTTAACTTGAAATTTCCACTGCCATGCAATGAAAAGGGTAAAAGAGGAAGGTCCTCAATAGAATTAGGTAGACATGGGCAAGAATTGCACAGACGAAAATACATAGAAGGGTTGGTGATCTGTCAAAATGGACTTTGTTCTGGATCCTCTTCTCTTCTCCCTCGATATCTTTCACTTGATGATTTTATCAGTTCCTATAGATTCAATTACCATCCCTGTGCTAATGATTCTCAAATTGACTCTCTCCAAACCTGTCTTCTCTACTGACCTCTAGTGTCCCATCTCCAACCACTGATTGAACCTCTCAAACTAGATATCCGGTGAATATCTTAAACACATGTCCAAAACTTAACTCATTATCTTTTCCCCAAAACGCTCCTCCCTCCCGAACTTCTCCATTACTGTCAAAAGTGCCACCATCTTCTGTCACCAAAGCTCCCAACCTAGGTGTCATCCTTGACTCTCTCCATTCTTTTTCTTCACTGGTACCTCTAATCAGCTGCAAGGGCCTGTCAGTTTTCATAACATCTCTTGCAAACTGCCTCTTCTCTCCTATGACAATGCCACTCATCACCTCACACCCAGACTATTGTAATAGCCTAATGGTTGGTCTCCCAATCACAAGTCTTTCCCCACTCCAACCCATCCTCTGCTCAGCTGTCAAAGTGATTTTCCAGATTGGGTCTGGCCGTGTCTCCTCCCCTCCCCACCCCAACTCAAATTCCAGTGGCTCCCTGTCACCTCCAAGACCAAATATGAAATCATCTGTTTGGTGTTCTAAGACCTTTGTAATCTGCTTACCCCATATCCCCCCTTTCCAGCCTTTTTATACTTTACTCCATGTTCCCATATACTGTGTGACTCTGTGACACTGGCATCCTTGCTGTTCCTCACACAAGATACTCCATCTCCTGACTCTGGGCATTTTCCCTGGCTATCCCACATGCCTCAAATGCTGTCCCTCTTCATCTCTGTCTCCTGGTTTTCTGCATGTGCAAGCTAAAATCCCACCTTCTAAGAGAAGCCTATCCCAATGATCCCCTTTAATTCTAATACCTCCCCTCTGTTGATCATTTCCCATTTATCCTGTTCGTAGCTTGTTTGTACGTAGTTGTTTGCATGTGGTCTCCCCAGTAGACTGTGAACTCCTTAAGAGGACAGAGTGTCTTTTGCTTTTCTTTGTATCTTCAGTGCTTAGCACAAAACTTGACACATGGTAGGCACTTAATAAATGTTTGTTGACTGACAGACTGACCAATATGAACCTTAAGGGCAGTACTCCCAACAAGGATATCACAGATCCAGAGAAGGATCTGAGTATATACCACAACATTGCAGCATGTGAAGGAATCAAAAAGAGAACCTCATCTCAGAATTGTCTTTTAGAAGGGGATGCCATTAGTTTTCTTTTCCTGGGTCATATTGGTAAGAACTGACATTAGATGATAAGTAATTCACCATTTAATCTATAACCACACAAGAGAGTAAAAGTAACTGAGCCCTGTTGTGAGGAGAATCTATGACCTAACCCTCAGCCCAATGCTCCTTTTTGTTCATTATGCATTGCATTCCATCCTAGAGCAAATATACAAACACATGGCAAAAACATCTAGATGTTAGAACCATTTGACAGTGATATCGGTGAAACATGGCCTTGGGGACTATTAAGGACTATTTTTTTTTTAATTTAATGACTTGGAAATGTAAATCTCCTTCTATAACAATCAAGTAGTATGTCATTTATTCAAATTCACAGTGGCTCCAGTACATAGGAGAACTCTCTCATCAAACAAGACAACTTCTTAAAATGTTTGCCTGAGCCAGGAGCTCTTTCCCAAATTAGTACCAAAGTGTCACCTTGACAGACCTACGGACATACAACAGACTCATTCATAATGTTCTCAGCCTCCCTCAAGACCAGACAGTCTAGGTCGTACATCTGCAAGAGCTCTAATTATTCCACATGGCCCAGACAGCACTTGGTGAAACTCAGTCTTGAGCAACCTGTCGAGAGGAAATACAAAAATCTGATCAATGCCCACTTACCAATTTCCCTGGAGATCTGAGTAAATGCTTCCACACCACTTTCACCATAGTTCCCCTCAGAAGCCAGTGTTGACACATAATTCCATCCAAGAGCTGTCACAATATCGACCATGGCTTGAGCTTGATAGGAGTCAGGTGGAACCACTCGGGAGAAAAAGTCATACCGGGTGTTATCACTGAGCTCTGGAGCTGTCGATGCATAGCTGATTTGAGGTATCTGCAAAGGAAATGACAAGCCATTTTAACCCAAGTCAACTGTCAAATTAGCACACATTTATTCAGCATTCATTTCAAGTCAGTACAATTATAGTCGCTATTATCCATGGGGCCAAGCACCATCCTAGGCACTGAGGATACAAAATACGGCAGAGTGCCCCTAGGAAGATTACAGTTTAATAAGAGGATGTACATTAAAAAGTGTGAGACAAAAATAACATAGAATAGGTACAGAGGAGAGAACCACAAAAACAATGCAAAGAGAAAATCTGAAAAGGCTGAAAGAACACTAGCTCTGGAGACAAAGGACCTAGGTTCAGATCTCACCTCTTGTGATATCTATATTACCTTGGGAAAGTCACAGCCTCTCTGGAGTGATAGAACTTTTTTTTCTTTGCATCCTGGCCACCTAGCACAGTGCCTTGCTTATAGTTGCTTGACAACAACAACAGCTGGCATATACATAACTCTTTAGCCTGTAGATTACTCAAACTCAATATGCCGAAAACAGAACTTATTACCTTTTCCCCCAAACTCTGCCCTCTTCTGGATGTCCTTACTACTGTGAATAGTGCCACATTCCTTCCAACCACCCAGGCTTGCAACCTTGGTGTCATCCTCAACCCCTCACTTTTCACTCAGCCTCACCCCACACATCTAACTGCCAAAATCTTGTCCCTTCTACCTTTACAACATCTCTCATATATGTCCCTTTCTGTCTATTCACACCTGACACCCTGGTGAGCCTGGGCTGTTGTAAAAGGCAGCTAGTTGGTCCACCTGCCTCAGGTCTTTCCCTACTCCAATGCATTCTTCACTGGGCTGCCAAAGTGATTTTCCTAAATCACTGGTCTGACCATGTCACTCCCTACCCAATCAATTCCATCAGCTACCCATTACTTCCAGAATCAAAGCACTTTATAACCTAGCTCCTTCCTACCTTTCTTTCCATATACTATGATCCAGAGAGTCTGACCTTCTTGTTATTCCTCAATGTGATATTCCATCTTATGATTAAATGCTTTTTCACTGTTAATCCCCAATGCATGGAATTTTCTCCCTCCTCATCTCTGCCTCCTGCCCTCCTTAAAGATTCCACTCAAATCTCCTGGTTCCACTTCTTCCCTTATGTTCCATATGCAATTTGTTGGCATGTTGTCTCACCCACTGAAGAGCTCCTTGGGGGCAAGGATCATGTTTTTGCCTTTCTTTGTACCTCTAGTACTTAGTACAGTGCC
Source organism: Pseudochirops corinnae (assembly GCA_028646515.1). Taxonomy (NCBI): domain Eukaryota; kingdom Metazoa; phylum Chordata; class Mammalia; order Diprotodontia; family Pseudocheiridae; genus Pseudochirops; species Pseudochirops corinnae. Next base: position 459,648,960 of record CM053585.1, read on the forward strand.
TGACCCACGGTATGCACTTAATAAGTGCCCAATGACTAGTTTACATGACCTGAAGATTCAGGTAAAACCCACCACTTATTCTCTAATGTAATGCAACAAATGTCAACATTAACAACTTTAAAAATTGAATACTGATCTTTGTTGTTTGGGGTGTGGGAGCAGGAAAGGACTACTTTCATAAGATATGCAGATAGATTATCAAAACCAATCTTAACTGGATAGTTTTCCCAAATAAAATATTCTGGACATATTGGCCTTCTTGCTGTTCCTAATACCCACAGCTGTCCACCTTTCATCTTTGAACCTTTTTGCTGGCTGTCCCAGATGACTGGAATATTCTCTCTTCTCACTTCCACCTGTTGGAATCCCTGGTTTTCTTCTAATCTCAGCTCAAAGATTCCCTTCAACATGAAGCCTTTCCTGATCCCTCCAGGTGCCGGTGCCCTCCTTCCCCAAACTACTTTGTATGAATTTTGTTAATATCCTGTTCACACTTCTTTATGTATATGCTATTTCCTCCATTAGAATGTAAGCATTGTGAGGGCAGAAAATGTTTTTACTTTTCTCTTTGTACTACTCTCTGCCAGCAACAAGTGCATTGATTGATTGATTGAATTTGAAATTAACTATATAGCCAGAGACCACATGAGCTAAATCATATGAACTGCATGTACTGAAAAATAAGCTTTCATGATACTGTGCTTATGAAAACCAGGGGGGAGGAGGATGGGACAAAATAACTGAGGAAAACACAGTAAGCAACATAACCCTGGACTGAATAGCAGAAGATCTGGGCTGTCATCCCAGAACTCATGCCAACCAACTTTGTGACCTCTTTACTTCACATAGGTGATACAGTGGGCAGAATGCTGGGCTTTCAGGCAGGAAGACCAGTTTAAATCTCACATGTGATACTTCCTACCTTCCCAGCTGTAAGATCCTGAACAAGGAAGGTAACCTCTTAGCCTCAGTTTGCTTATCTGCAAAATTAGAGATTGAACTCAATGTCTTCTAAGGTCCTGTCCAGGTCTAAATTATGATCCTATGATCACCTCCATGGGTCTCAACTGTGCATACAAACAAAGCACTTAAACCAAATCATAATCTTTTAGGGATCTTTTAGTCCTAACATTCCATGATTCTAAAACTCACAGCTTCTAGGGCTATTAATCCTACCCCAACTCTAGAAAGTGAGCAGACTGTATCTTTTTCATAGCAACACCTTCATATATACTTATATGAATAAGTATATGTTGTCTCTGACCCCTCTCAACCCTCATCTCCCATTCACCCACCTAACCCTCACTCCCCACCACATACTATGTAAGCTCCTAGACAGAAAGAACTGTTTTTCTTTTGTTTTTGAGTAAAGGTAAGCTCCTTCCAGACTTCAAAAAATGGGGGGGACATAAGGGGCAAATTATAGAGAGAATGAGATATACTGGCAAGTGTCACTCAGATGACTTTATATTATGAATAAAGGGTGAGGGCCTTTTTCAGATGTATTATTTCAACTATTTTTGTGCCTAGTGGATCTTTCTCATAAGCATATGAAGAGAAACCCTGGCAATGAATTTGCCCTCAAGACATTAGTTGCCACTGAAACTTTTCTTCAGCCCATCCTTTGAATAAAGCAACTGGTGAAATTTAGAGGAAACAAATAAATCAATAAATACACTAGACAACACTAAACCCAAGAGTTGTTGGGTGGTTCTGGGAACGAGTGGCCATTGCCTAGTTATTGCTTAGGTTACAGAGTTGAAGATTTGGTAGAGTCACTGGAGGTCACCATAAGTCAATATGAGGTCTGTCACAAAGGGGATCCATCCCTAAATCTTCAAAAAAAAGAGAGGTTCAATCTTTCTTGTCCCACTTTCTAACAGGAAGGTGACCAACTTCAGGGCCTTTTCTACTACTTAAGCTAGAATGATTCTCTTTTTCCTGTCTACACCATCGCTGAACAATCCAATCCTCTCGCCTACTTGTTTGGCAGATTTTGTATCTAATCCAGACCCTCGGAGACTGTAAGGCAAATTTTCCTGCTGTCTTCCCTGACTGAATTATACTACATGGTCTCATCCATGACACTTAACCCTAGCTTTCTTGCTTGCTGTTGATCATAAAAAATAAACTATGCCGGATTTGGGGGGGGGGACCTCAAAATGCACATATTTGCTCTATTGGTAAAGATTCCATAGCAGCCTCATTTTTGAAGGACAGATTATTTATTTAAAACCTCAGGTTGACAGAGAACTCTCCTATCACCATTTCTACAGCACAAACATTCCCTAGTTCTCTCTGGGCACCCAATAGTTTCTTCATCTTCACAGAGTCTAATAGCAAGATAGTGTGGACAGCCCCCACTCTGCCTATAATAATTAGCCACCCCTTTCTAAAAATGAGCACAAAGCGTGAAAATTGAGTGTTTGAAACCAAAGCTAATTATCCCAAATTACTACCTTCAGTCAGTCACATTCGAGGCTGTTTAATTAGCAGCTGGCATCATCAGTTTAAGATTAATTAAACAGGTGTAAAGAGGACATAAAATAAAAATGCAGGTAGAAGAAGGATGTTGAATTAATTAGGCAGTGGGCTTTTCCTCAAAAGTCTAAAATAACTTCCTTCCTTTAGATTAACTCCAAGAAATGCCAACTAAAGCATTTGGTTTGAATTTTTGAGTTCAATTTCTGGTAGATTGTACCGTTTTATAATCGGAGTCAAAGTACACTAACAGTATTTCTTAAATAGTGCTTTTAACTAAGATATGTTCAATACCTCATGATTTTGAAACCATAACTCACTAAGCAATTGTCCAATGATCATCTTAATATCTGCTTCTAGACTGATCCCATCTCCTCAACACATACACACACACACACACACACACACACACACACACACACAACCTGTCCTTCTGTTAGGGATGAAGGTGGCAGGAAAAAATAAAAGACTGTGATGGTCCTTTTCTTTCTCTTCCCCTCTAGTATTCACCATCAAACCCTTCTCTCATCTAGCAGAAGAATATGGTATAGTAGAATAATGGACTTGGAGATAATAATAATGAAACGTACTGGCTGGGTGACCTTCAGAAATACACTTAATTGGGGGGGCCTTAGTTTCTTTATCTATAACACAAAGATAACCATACCTGTGGTACCTAATTCACAGAGTTGTGAGGAATAGGAAGAATAATGGATATGGAGACAAAGGATCTGGGTTCAGATACTGACTTTGCCACTTTATTGTCTCTGTGACCTTTAACAAATCATTCAATATTTTTGGACTTCAGTTTCCACATCTGCAAAATGAGAGGGTTGAAGTAGATGGCCTCTAACATCCCTTCCAGCTCTAAATATTTATACTAAACAAATAATGTATCTTTAAAGCACTTTGGATACTTTATAGTACCATGCAAATCTGTTATTACCTTTGTATCTCTCCCTCTGTTTCCACTGTGTCTAGCATCGAATCTTGGATATAACAAATGTTCTTTGAATATTGAAAGAAGTCATCATGATACTTAGGACCTAGTACATACCTGACCATTTGCTTGTTATGTAACCTGGAGTCATTCTCTGTTCCTCAGTTACTTTATTTATAATATGGGGATAATAATACTTGCCATATCTACCTACCTGACAGTACTGACATGAGGAACAAAAGGAAAAATGCATGTAAAAACCATTTGGAAATTTTAAAGCATTATTTAAAGAATTGTTAGTACTACTACTACTGCTACTGCTACTGCTACTACTGCTACTGCTACTGCTACTACTACTACTGCTACTACTACTGCTACTACTGCTACTACTGCTACTACTACTACT
>CM053585.1:459653286-459665224 GCA_028646515.1 Pseudochirops corinnae
CTACTATTACTACTACTACTACTATTTCCTTTTCTCCTCCCTTTACCATGAAATCACAGCATTTTGAAATGCATTTGATTATTTTACTTTACCTTCCATTTTGCAATGATTTTATAGAAATGTTGTTTCTAGTTAACAGAGGCCAAGAACTGACATTACTAATAAGGGATTAGTAATGGCGTTCCCTTCTCTGGAAGCTCCTCTCCCAGCTATTTTTCAGATAATTGGCTCCATAATTTATTCAGATCCCAAAAAGAAGGAAACTTTCAATTAATCATTTTCAGTGTGTGGAAGGATTTGTGCAAAAAACATTCATTTGCACTGAAAATATTTGTCATGATGCTTTATAGATGAGTTACCAATTTTTTTAAAAAGAAATTTTAATTAAAATGCTTGTTTCTGACTCCAGTTTTGGCAAAAACGAGTCCTATTCGCTCTAATAAATAGATGAAACTCTTTTGTAATTAGCATATTTTATACCACAGCGTTACTGGTATTTTTATCTTAGGGGCAAGTGATTGTTCTTTTGAAATTCATGATAGAGAGGAAAAAGAAAGCTGGGCATTGTGTAATGCCCATTCAACTTGAGGTGAGCAGCTTTAAAGAGTTCAGAAATATCTATATCTGTATATCTATCAAGATAGATAGACCAGGGAAAGCAAGAAGATGGAAGAGGAACAGCAAGCTTTCAAAAATGAAATTCTAAAGACATAAACATCAGGGGAGGGGTGACAATAGGAAAGAAGGAGCTGTCTAAGAAGACAAATGTGGATGCACAGGGGGCTGATTAAACCATGTAGACTTCTGTTTAATAGTGTGCATAGATGAAGGAAGCCAGTACAAATAATAGGAGATGAATACCAAGGAGCGGCATGGTCCTGAATGGTGTCAAATGTACTGAAGCTAAGAAGGAGCTAAGGCTTGTGATTAATTATAACGACAACAAACTCGGCTACTTTTTTTGGTTTGTTTTGCGATGCTGGGGGCAAGAGGAAGATACAATAAGCGATGCATCATAACAGATACAAAAGTGGTGACAAATAACAGAGAAAACAAAACTCTTCAACTTTTATTTTGCTTCTGCTTTCTCTGGATGGAAAAAAAATCTTGGAACTGAGGATAAAATTTAGAGGGATAAGCAGAGAGTTGAAACCTGAGGCACCAGAGGAAATGACAAAAGAGTTCTTATTTGTCCTCAACAAGATTCCATCCCCAGGTCTTGATGAATGACAATCTGAAGTATCCTGAGAACTATAGACTGTGACTGCTGACTTATTGCAGTGATATTTGAAGGACTGAGGTGAACAGGAAAGAAGGGCCAATGTTCTGTTCTTCAAACAGAAGAGAGAGGATAGCGTCTTCAAGTTATAGGCCAGGGTGCTTGACCTCGAACTCTATCAAAATTCTAGAATATATTAAATAGATTTGTTTTCTATTAAGAAAGGGAAACAATAATTATTACTAGCTAAAGATTCATCATAAATGATAGCAAATGACAGACTCATTTATTATATGGCACAATAAATATGCCAATAGATTAAGAGAATTCTGTAGATATGATATATGGAGATTTTGGTAAAACATTTGGTAAAGTCACTCATGTCATCCTCAAAGGAAAGGAAGAAAGATGTAGACTACATGATTATGTAGTTAGGTGAAGTCACATTTTGTGGAATTATCAGATGTACACATTAATAGATTGTTATGAGTTTGAAGGGAAATCTCTAGGATGGTTTCTCAAGAATTTATCCTTGGCATTGATGTTTTACAATTTTATCAGTGGCTTAGATGTTGCAATTGATGGTATGCTGAAGGCCTTCCTCACCATTTCCCAACACAGTGAGGGCAACAAAAGGGAGCAAGGCTAAGGGACAAGTCATCTTTTTGTTTGGTTGGTTTTTTTTATTGACTTGTTTGTTTACTTTTAGTTTACAAGATTCAGTTCCATAATCCCTTGAGTTTCAAATTTTCTCCCCTCCCTCCCCTTCACCCCATGGCAGCATGCAATCAAGTATAGGATCTGCAAATACTTTCACATTGGACATTAGTCTGGTTGTATAGAAGGGTTGTAACCGATGGAGTGAACAATGGGAAAGAGGAAACAAAACCAAACGTGGGAAAGAATGAGATCAGGTAGTTTGCTTCTGTATCCATTTAAACTCTGTTCTTTTTAGATCTCTCTCTGAATGTAGACATCTCCTTCTATCCTGAAACTTTTAGAGTTGTCTTATATCTGTGCGTTGCTAAGAAGGATCCAGTTTATCAAAGCTGGTCGTCACACATACGTTGTGTCTGTGATTGTGTACAAATTTCTCCTGGTTCTGCTCTTCTCACTTAGCATCAGTTTGTATAAGCCTCTCCAAGTAAATATGAAGTCCGTCTGCTCCTCATTTCTTAAAGCACAATAGTATTCCTCTACATTCATTTACCACAACTTGTTTAGCCATTCCACAATTGATGGGCATCCCCTTAATTTCCAGGTTTTACCACCGCAAAAAGAGCTGCAATAAATATTTTTGTACATATGGGTCTTCCTCCCACTTCTATGATCTCTTTGGGATACAACCCTAGAAGTGGTATTACTGGGTCAAAGGATATGCAATTATTTATAGCCCATCTTGACCTGTATCTTGCCACTGGACTTAGATGTCTCTAGAGGATAGAGTGAGGCTGATGACTCTGCATAGCTCTGCCACGCTTAAATCCAATTTGCTTACAAGTCAAGACATAACCCTCCTAATGTCATTGTTCTCTTAGAGAATGAAGAACAACATGACCAGCCCACCTTCTTTTTCTCTCATACGGTTCCTTGAGGGCAACCTTTCCCTTTGTTCTTCTTCAGAGTTCCTTCTTGGTTTTATATCATATCCTGCTAATACCTACTGTGCATCTTTCATTACTCTCTCTGTGCTGCTCATCTTTATTTCTTCAGAGGTACTTGCATTCCATGTCTCATTGCCATATAACAACACTGGTCTTTTCTTTCATGGGAAGATTGAAGTCAGTAATTGAGCTTTGTAGTTTTTTTCAGACAGTAATCTAGCCATTATCCTCCTTTCAAATAAAAGACAAGTTAATTCATTGTCTATCTTTACTGTCCATGCCAAATATACATACTGTTGAACAAGTTCTGTCGGATGCCCATTCAAACCCATGTTGAAATCTGAGCAATGGATATTCTTCAGACATTTGTTGTTTGGATGGACAGGACAAATTCTTTGGACTAGTACAGATTTCTCCCAGGAGGCTCTGCAATGTCTTGGAGCTTGATACAATCAGCACAATGTCATCTGAAAGCAAAACCATCTGAAGGACTTCAAGAAATTATCATTTGTAACAAATTATGTAATTTTGTACTTTTCTGCATTTTATGTCATAATTTGCAATATTTCTTAGGTCCAAAAACACTTTGTATGAGAATAAATTTCCAATTTTGTCATGAAAGTCATTAAAATATTATTCAGTTTATTAGAAATAAGGGATAGTATAGCATAATTGCTAAAAAGACAGCACAGTATAATAACTATAAAGAGTCTTGGGGCCTATTTTCAAGTACTGCCTCTGAAACATACTATCTCTTCAATCCTGGACAATCACTTAACCTCTCAGTATTCTACACAACTCTCTAAGACTCTGTGTTGCAGGAACAGTGCCAACCTGCATTGGTAAAGGGAGTTTCCTCACCCAGGAGTCCTGTATCCTAATGAAATCTTGAGTCCATTCTCTATCACTCTCCCTTACATAAAGTGTCTCAGTAATAAATTTTTTATAACACATCTTTATAATACCAGGGATATCTCAATATGTCCATACCCCAGTTGTTGGTTTTTATTCCACTTTCACCAAACACTGATGCTATGCCAACCTATGATGGACAAATCAGACCACAGACTACCAATCCATTTATTTTGACCCATTTGTACAATCTTCTAGTTACCATAGCTAATTAGCCAATCTCAGCAAGATGGCCAGAGTGAATGGGTCAACCATGGCACTGTCTTTTTATTTCCAGCATATAAAACGCAGCTGCTTAGACCAATCCACACATCATATTGTGTAGCCTCCCACACAGCTGGGTAGGAGTTAACAGGCAAGAGTTTGTTTAAGACTAAGTTAGCAAACACATGTTCACTCAGGGCCCCTGCTGGGAGTGCTTTTGCTCTTTTTTCTCTTGGCAGCTCATCTTGCCCATTGATCGCTTGACTTAATGGAGGAAGAGGAGGGCTAGGTGGATTCTTTGTGCTGTTCAATGGTATCATTGGTTTTCTCATGTGGACAAACAGCATGAAGCTGTACTGTTTCCTCAGGGGGTAGTGCTTTGCTGAGCACTTCCTCGGGAATCCTAGCCATAGCAACAACTGCCATCACAACAACAGCTTGTTCCTGTCGGCCTCTCGGATGGATTTGTTGTTACTAAAGAACTGGTGCCTAGAATGTGTAATGATTACAGCCATTAACTTCTTCTTTTGGTACTTGACTTCCCACATGAACACACAATTGCTCTCGCCGGGTTAAAGCTATTGGTTGCTTTCAGTAAAACTTAAGAGTATAATCAAAGCACAAGGTGAATATAAAAGAGGGATCACAAAGATTCAGGAAGGAACTGAACACCCACAAAACCACTGCTCTCCACAATAATTCCATGAGCATTTGTCTTCCTCCTCTCTGTAACCAACCATAATCATAAGCACTACCCTCTAGCTTGGAGAAGATGGGAAAAGCAAAGGGGCATGTGAAGAGAGAGGAGAAGGGAAAAATCAGGGAGGAAAGGGACACACAGAGAGGGAGAAAGGAAGAGATTTTTTTTAAAGACAGAAAGAGAAAAGATAGTTTGACTAGCCAATAAAACTTTTCATACCATAAAAAGGACAATTACCAATTTTGCATAGCAAGCCAAAATATAAACTTCACTAGTTGCCTTTTTCTCCTTATTAAAACACCCAGTTAAAAGTTTGCTTGAGATTCAGATAAGACTATGAGAACTCAGTAAAGACGTTGATGCATAGTGTAACATAGTGGAAGAAAAGGTATTCATTTTGGTAGACAAAAGTCAGTTGAAATAAGAGAGGCTTAGCCTACCTTTCTAGACTAATTGAATATTACTCTTCACAAACTCTGCTTTTCCACCAAATCAACTTGTTACTTTACTTTCTATCTCTGTGCTTTTGCATAGGTTGTCCCTGACTGGAGTCCATGCACTCTTGACTTCATATCTTACAATCTCCAATTTCATCTAATACTCAGTTTATATACCTTAAACATAGCAGGTATTTCATAAATGGTTATTGAATTTAATGAAATTTATTTTCTTCTTCTTCTTCCCTGTATCAGCCTTTCTCCTTTTGCAATTTCAGAATAAACACAATTATAGAGAGAGAGGTCTATAGCTAGTTAATTCCTCTATATAAAAATCTTGGCACCATTGTACTTAAGGTAAAAAGTTGTGTTTCCTATATGAATCAGTTAACTTTTCTCTATTATATGACTAAAGAGAATATCCCTCAATAGCTAGATATCTCTCAAACAAATAAATACAATGCAAGTCACAAAGAGAACTGGAAGAGTATGAATGAATCAGGCCAACTCCATTTCTGATGTCAAGGTACAAATTTCAAGGTATTATCAATCAATTTGAGGGCAATAATATTATGGTTATGTCTTTAAAAAGAGCATTTGATAGAGAGAATACATTTTCTACAAAATGCAACAAAAAGTACAAGTATGATAGATGAACAGCAATAATTTCAATCATTGAATATTACTTGTAATGAGGTTGGAGGGAATAGCATATGCACAAAATATACAGATTCTTGCCATAACTATACCACATAAAGGGAGTTTGTTAGGCAGTCAATTTGATGCTTTTGAACAATCCATTTATGTATTCTGAGGGCATCAAAAGAACACATTTTTACCTTTCCTCAAAAAATGCTGTGGACCTCAATTATGTAACAAATTTAAAGAAATATGTTGATAAAAAATATAAGTACAATCAAATGTTAAGAAGAAAGCAATACCCCTTCCCACAAAATGTATGAATTTGGATTTTTGGAGAAGAGGGATTAATAGTGTATGTGCTGAGTATTCAGGAATGTTAAAAGACAGGTCTTTCAATCTAATCTTCAAGTTGAAAACTTGGTCTGCATTTATCATGCTCTATAAAATATTATTAGAAATATTATGGTGTTGTATATTTGCAAATTTTTCAATGTATACAAGGTGCTTAAAACTGCAGCACGACTTTTAAAACATCTTGTATTTTCAATTTTCTATGACACTACTATTAAGATTGGCAGTGATTTTAGGAAAGCACCTACTTTAAAACTTTTTGGCTTTGAAATGGAAATTTTGGAGTATATAATCAGTCCCAAATTATTTTTAGTTCTTTTGACAATCATTTTAAGCAGCATAAAATTTGAAACTGACTTGATAAGAACATATGGCTTGTGACTAGTCAAATTCTTTAAAAGGTAAGGGATAACCATGAATAGATTTATTTATAATTAAACAATCTCTATTATAGTCTGTATGATTAATAAGCTTTTTATATTTGTTTAGCTATGTTAAGTTATAGAGGAAAATACCGCCAAATGGAAAAAATTATAACAATTCAATAATATGTATAGGGTTTTTAAATACTGATTCTACAATGTATATTTAACCAGGATGTATGATTTCTTTTCCCTCTGCTAGTTGTTATACACATATGTGAAAAGAGTAACACAATAAGAGAAGCCTCAAAGTTACTTTCAGACAAGAAGAGTCAACCTGATCTGTCTTGGACTTGACTTTCATCAGCAGTAATTTCACCTCATAATCTGACCAGGTCAAACCAGCTTCCCAAATTACTCTCATAGGTTGACACAAACTACCAGATCCCCTTTAAAGAAAACCATATCTTTTTGGAATGTCTCAATAGGACATGTCTTCCTAGAGTCAAACACAAAAGGGCAGATTCAAAGGAAATGCAATGATTCACATAACTGGAAAATACAGCATGGTCTTCTAAGATTGTGAAAAAGGAACTTTCTAGTTCACAAAGTTCTGTGAATATCTCAACTATGAAGAATCATGTTTAATTCAGCAATAAGTAGTCAGGCCAGATCACCAACATAAGAGCTCTTCTACCACTCCCTACTTTGTTTTTAACTCCCTGACAATCAAAGGAAGGAAATGCCAACACTTAAACAAGTTGAGCTTGAAGTAGATTGGACAAATGGGTGGAGATGTACAGCAGTCAGTTTGTGCTATGGGGCTAGAGTTCAGGAGAAAAATTAGGGTTGGATATAGAGATCTGTGAGTTATTGGCATACAGAGCATAACTGAACTCACTAGAATGGATGATGGCACTGAGAGAATAAGTAGAATCACAAAAGAAAATGCTATGGGAAAGAAGAAAAAACCCAAGAATTTATTAAGCATCTACTAATTGCCAGATACACTGTTAAGCACTTTTTACTAATATTATTTCACCTGATCTTCACAATAAGAGAGGTAGGAACTATTATTATTCCAATTTTATGGAGAAACTGAGACCAACAGAGATTAAGTGACTTGCCAAGGTCATACAACTAGTGTTTGAGGCTGGATTTGAACTCAGGTCTTCCTGACCTTCCTGACTTCCAGGTTCACCACTCTATCTACCGTACCACCTAGGACAGAGGGCTGGAAGATCACCTTACTTAGTGGTAGGGTGATGGATGACAATTCAGACAGAATTGAGCATTCAGAGAATGAACATTCAGACAAGTATGAAAACTAGCACAGTGCTTGACATATAAGAAGTGCTTAATAGATGCTTTTTCATTTGTCCATTCAGAAGAAAGAGCCCAGGAAAAAGTGGGTATTCAGAAAAATCGGCTTGTCAGTGTCAAGTAAAATGAGGTCTGAGTCAAGACGATCAGATTTAGTAGCTTAGTAGAGTTCACTGGTAATCTCAAAGAGGAAGTTCTAGCCAAGTAATTGGGTCTGAAGCAAAACTAAAAGGAGCTAGAAAATAGGAGGTGAAGAAATGGAGTCTGCTTTTCTAGTTTGAGAGAAGAGAGTATAAAACTATCTTGGTCATGGATCCACCTATAATATAATGGATCACTCAAAGCCAATGCGTTAAGACATACAAAGTACTGAATTAAAAAAAAAAGAAAAAAAATATGCATTCAAACCCCCAGGTGAAAGCAATCCACAAAAAAATTCCCTGGAGTTTCAGGAGCTCCTTGCCAAAGTCCTAGCACTGTCTTTAAATACCCCTTCCCCCAAAGCCCCACAACTGGGTCCCAGCTGTCTCCACCTGGAAGTTAAAATCAACTGCCCCAGATCTACTCCATAACATCTTAGCCCCCCTGTCTAAGCTCATTATAGTCAAGATAATTCAAATCAACCCAATCTCACTAGCATGCTAACTCACAACCAGAATGATTTCTTGAAAGGAATACAAGGTAAAGTGATAAGGTTTTTTTTAAGGTTAAGGGAAACCCAGCAATTCAAGCCAATGTTACCAAAAGCAAGACTTTATTCATCATAAATACGCATATATATTTATAGCTATATAGAAATATATCTAAACTTAATTGTGGCCTTCTGAAGGAAGGGTTTGGGGGAGGGAAAAAAAGAACAAAGTAAAAAAGTGTGCAGCAGATAACAAAAGAAAACTCACAAGGAAGCAAAGATGGACAATTCTCAACACAAGGAGTATTATTTATCATATCAGCTTTCTTGAAATGAAAATTTATTGTTACATATTTTGAATCCTCTGTTATATTCTCCAATGCACGTGACATGCATCTATTTCTTTCTCACTTTTCATTAAGTTCCAACATTTAAATTTATGATATGTTTTGTTTCTTTTCCCTATTCTCTATTTGTGTTCTGGTATTTGAGTCTAAAATAAAATTTTGGGGAAAAAAACCAAATGCATGTATTCTCTCCATTAGTTCTATTCTAATGCTTTAACATAGTGTAGCCATTAGTCTGTGTTCCTAAAGTCTCTTTCAGAAAAAGGTAAACTTTAAAATGTCCTGTCCATCTTCAAAAGTTTCAAATATGAATCTTGTGACAGATTTACATGCCTGTTGTCTGAGGGTTAGAGAGAAGGGAATAAACATTTATATAGTATCTACAATACGCCAGGCATTCTACTAAGCACTTTTTATGAATATTATCTTTTTTTTTTGGAGGGCAATTGGGCTTAAGTGACTTGCCCAAAGTCACATAGCTAGTAAATGTGTTAAGTGTCTGAGGCCACATTTGAATTCAGGTCCTCCTGACTCCAGGTCCAGTGCACTAGGTGGCGCAGTGAATATTATCTTACTTGAGTTGCACAACAACCTTGTGAGGTAGGTGTTCTTATTATTCTCATTTTACAGTTAAGGAAACTGAGGCTGGTAGGTTAAAGGCCTTGCCCAAAAGCACACAGTAACTGTCTGAACACTCAGATCTTGGGGACTCCAGGTCCATAGTTCTATCTGCTATGCTAAGAGCCTCCTCACAGGAAGGGTTATCCACCAATTAATGATTTGGAGCAGTTGTGGTAATTAAAAAAGGCCTCTATCAGTGAGTACAACAAAATTCTGGATTTTTTATGGAGTTTTAAAACATACGTCCGTGTTCAGTCCATGTACATATATCCACAAACCCAGGTCTATCTCAGATGTGAATACACACACACACACACACACACACACACACACACACACACACACAACTAAGGGCCAACATAAGTGAAACACTGCTAATATGGAATGATGGGATATTTTGAGAGGAGAACTATGTTTTGAGCTTACCCATTCTAAAAATTAAAAACAGGAAATATATATCACTACTCAATGAATGAGAAAAAGTCCATCAGAGTGGACAGAGGGCCAGCCTTGGAGACAGGAAGATGTGAGTTCAAGTCCTGTCTCTTACAAATACTCATGTTATTACAGGATCCTGGGTAGCTCACTTAGCCACTAAGTCCCCCAAGCAAGCTGCTAAGAAAATAAATTATATGTGAGTTGTCAATCTACTTCTGTAGAAGGATATACACTGTTTATATATACTAGGTGTTCCCTAGACACTCATAAAATTGCAGATTTGGCTTCCCTCCCTCCCTCTCTCCCCAAAAAAGCCAATCAATGCAAGAAATAATTTAAAATACCTATCAGTTCTATAATATCCCAAGTTGTGGGAGGGAAGGAGAGAGAAAGATCAGGAGACAGAAAAGAAAGAGACAAAAAATGCAGGACTAAAAGAAAATGGTCTGAAGGCCTGAGAAAAAGAGGGCCTAAGAGAAAGAAAGACTGAGTAAAAGAAAAACTGAACCAAAGAGGAAACTAGGAACTAAGAAAGGAGGGCAAAAGAAAAGTAAGAGAGTCAGCCTTTTGCCTTGGGAACTCTCTTTCAAATATAAAAGCTATTTTTTTTTTAAATCTTACCTATGAGGGGTAGGGCCCAAAGGACTGACAGACACTGAATCTTAGAAAACTTGCCTCCAGTCAGATGAAAGTAAAGCCAAGGGCCAGAGATTCTCCATCCCTGTTATAAATACTATTTTCAAATATTATATAAAAGTTTTGAGTTGATCTCGTTCCAGGGGCATTATAAAAAATAATCATATTATGATCAGCCTTAGCAAGTATAAGGTAATCATTGTCCCCAAAATCACATTGGTTAGCAGCCAGTCAAACAGTGATATTATCCCCAAACTTCTTCAGGTTGATGAAAAAAACAAGCAACAGGACTGGAAACCCCAGAAAGGCAGGTGTTGACACTCAAGCAATTGTATATCCCAGGGAACTAAGTTGAAGATGAGGGCCCACCAAAAAAGAAATACCCATTTATTTGATTTGTGAGTGCTAATATTTATGTTCTTGCTGGAAAGCTAGCAATGTGAGATGGTCCAAATTAGTGCCCTCACTATCATCTCTACATTTTTACTCACTTAAGAAAACTTTAATGATGTGCCTTTAAACACAAAAAAGGAAAATACTTTGGAATATAGCTTCCTAGAACAGAGAAATGTGTCTTAAGTAAAGCACACTTTTTACAAGACTGCAAAAGTGATCAATTACAATTTGCTATAATATGGAAGCTGAGACGATGCCGAGGCACTTTCTTAGCATCATTTGCTAAATCACTTAAAAATTTAACTCTCCCACCCACTCATTCCCATCACTGCTGACTTCAAACTATCACCTAGCATTTAATGTTCCTCTTCTCCTGATTTCCGTGCTGTGCAATCACTGCTGTGGTTCAATTTTTCCCCCAAGCATGTCAGCAATAGCACATTAAAAAATAAAAAGTTAGTAATTATAACCAAGGAATAGAAGTCAGTAAATTCAGAGCTGGCAAAGATTCCATTTGGACTGGCATTTTGCCACTCACTAATAAACAATCTGAATCCTGCAAATTGGGAAAAATGTCGATAGAGCCATTTGTCTGTGCAAACGTATTTCCCTGTTGACAATTTCTTGAATTTTGCATGATTATCCATATTCCCCAGTACTCCAGTCATCACCTCATTGTTTATCACCTTTCCCAGATGGCAGGAATGAGCTGATTCTGAGGGCCAAAGACTGCTGGGTAGGATTTTAATGTAAGAGAAAGAGGTAGTAAATCCCCTTCCTACTATGCTCCCCAGACTGGTTAACTCATAGGACTAATGAGATTAAAGTTCTTAGAACAATTCCCATTTAGCTTCACACAGAGAAAAATTCCACTGCAGCAGACCCTGGCCAATCATCTGACAAATGTCTGCCTATGGGCATGAGGGAAACCAGGTAAGAAACTATGAATGAATCAGTATAAGTTAACCATTCTCGTGAAATGTACAAAGTGCCTATTCTATTAATATGATCATCTTTTTACCCAAAAAAACAATCCAGATTTACTGTAGCCAAAAATGAATTCTCAGGGCCTATATACCAACCTTTCCCAAAAGGAAGAGGGTCTTTTTTTTTAA
>CM053585.1:459671570-459766725 GCA_028646515.1 Pseudochirops corinnae
CATCCAGTAACACTGACATCCTTGCTGTTCCACAAACAAGGCATTCCATCTCTTTACTCTGGACGTTTTCTCTGGCTATCCCCTCTGTCTGGAATCCTCTTATTTCTCACCTCTACCTACTGACTTCCTTTAAGTCTCAACTAAAATCCTATCTTCTACAGGAAACCTTTCTCAACCCCTCTTAATTCTAGTGCCTTTCTTTTCTTAATTATTTCTTATTTATCCTGTAGACAGCTTGTTTGTACATATTTGTTGGTTTCTCTCCCCCATTAGATCATGAGCAGGATCTATGTTTTTTATTTCTTTCTGTATCCCAGGTGCTTAGTAAATGGTTTGGCACATAGTTGGCCCTTAAGAAATGTTTATTGACTAAGTGGCCTTTAAAATGAGCCCCAAACCTCACCATCCCAACAGTGGCTACAAGAGTGAGAGCTGTAACTCCAAATTCCTGACACAACATTTTTTTTCCTCTGTTCAGTTTAATTAAAGCTATTTAGTGCCTACTACAGGCAAGACATGTGCCAGACACAGGAGATACAAAGCCAGAAAAGAAGTCCCTGATCTCAAAAAGCTTACATTCTCTGGGGGGAGCTATCAAGTTAAACTGATTCTCAAAGACTTTCCCCACACATATGGAATGATACAAAGGCCCACTAAAGTCTGAATCATTTCTCCTTGTAGAGAGCTAGCTTGCTTCTGAGAGATCACCACTTAACAGAAAGTTATACAGCTATCCCTCCAACTCCCTCAAATTTTCTGTATAATCTTTAACTCTTTAACAGTCAGCATGGTCAGTTACCAAAGCCTTAACAGGGATATCATTAAAGGATCTAATTTTAAAACCTACTATTGCTGTTTTTAAAAAATTGTCCCAATATATGAGCTTGATAGAAAAGATGCTCTATAAAAATAGGATGCAATTTTAAAACAATTTAACTGCTCAGAGATAAAATTAGAACTCAAAAGAAGTTGAAAACTAAGATTAAAGAGTATAATCTACCAGAGACTTGTGGGTGCAAATTCAACTTTTTTTTCTTTCACAGACAAAGAAACAGGGAGTGGGAGAAAGGACGAGAATTAGTAGAACAAAAGATGCTGGAGTGAGTTATAGAAAAAGAGAAAGGGAAGTAAGTGCTGATAGAGAAGAGACTAGAAACTAGGAAAAGAAAAATAAGAGTGGATTTTGAACAAGTATTATGGACAAACTAGTCATAGCAAGAGAGAACAAGGGATATGAGTAGGAGATGGGCTTGAGATGAGAAACAATAAACAGGGAGATAAAAGGGGAGAATGGGGAGCAGTAGAGATGAACTGAGGCAGCTAGGTGGTGCAGTGGATAGAGTGCCAGGACTGGAGTCAGGAAGACTCATCCTCCTAAGTTCAAATCCTCAGAAACTTACTAGCTGTGTGATCCTGGGCAAGTCACTTCACCCTGTTGGCTTCAGGTTAACCCACTTAACCCATTGGCCTGAGTTTCCTCATCTGTAAAATGAGCTGGAGAAGGAAATGGCAAACCACTCCAGCATCTCTGCCAAGAAAACCCCAAAAAGAGACAAAAGAGTATAAAATGACTGAACAACAACAACAAATGAGATCAGCTAGGAGCAGAACTTGAATCACAAGTAGAGCAAGAAGAGAATGAAGAAGGACAAGCTGGAAGTGGGAAGAGAGTGCTTTGGCAGGACTCAGTTTAGTAAAAGAAGCGAGGTATTCCCCCTGTAATCTTGCTTATATTTTAAGTTTTCTAACTATGTTACCAGGTACTGATAAAGAAAGCTCTCTGGGTCTCAGTTTCTTTATTTTTACAATGAAATATTTGCCTCAGTTTCCTCAGCTGTAAAATGAAAGGGATTTCTAAGGTCCCTTCCAATTTAAATCTTTTCTTATTCTGGGCCTATTTCCCAATTTTCTGACCCTGTTGTCCCCCTCCTAAATGACCCAAATGTGTATACATCTGTATGTATGAGGGACAAGTAAATATGTATTTATTAATGTCGTACATGTACAAAGTGCCAAAGTCAATACTGACAGTGTTATACTAGAAGTAGATGCCTTGACCTTAAAGAGCTTGAAGTCTAATTGGGAAAGCAAACGTAAACATGCAGAATGTCATTCACAAAAATGTTTTTTATGATGATGGTGGTCAGCCTTAAAGTCACAAACACAGATTAGAGATATAGTAGCAAACAGTTTAAAGAAGTAGACACTTGGGGTGGGTAGGTGGCTCAGTGAATAGAGCACTGGCCCTGGAGTCAGGAGGACCTCAGTTCAAATCTGGCCTCAGACACTTAACACTTAGTAGCTGTGTGACCTTGGGCAAGTCACTTAATCCCAATTGCCCTCCAAAAAAAAAGGCAAAGAAGAAGAAGACAGACACTCAGTATATCTCTCTGGGCTCAAAAATAGGAAAGATTTAAATTATTTTAGTAGATAAATATGTACCACAATGCCACTTAAAAGTTGGCTATAAGGAGAAGGGCCTGAATTTAATAGACAAAGAATTGATCTTATGGGCAAAAACTTGGATTGTTAAGACCCAATTTAAGACCTCTAAGTTTGGGGAAATTTTTTCTATGTTTTATTCTTTTACATATAGGCTCACAGCTACCTAGCTGTCAGACAAGACTAGCTATAATCACCCACCCAATACAAGGCATTAAGGAAAATGTTGGATACAGCTCAGTGTGACCAAATTGTAACTTTCTTTGCAAGCTCTCTTCCCTTTGCCAAAGCATAATGATCTCTAGCAATAGATGGTCAAAATGCTTCACTGAGAGTACTACAGTTCTGCACGCCCTCCTTTGCTCTTGCTGAAATTATTTTTTAGGTAGAAATGTCATTATCACACCAGCAGATTAGGTAGCCTCCAACATCTGGCATCAACAAAGAACTATAAGAGAAAAATAAAGGATATGAGTTCTGTTAATAATATTCCTATAAAGAACAGTAATTTATGAATCCACCCTTAAATGAAGTGATTTGTGCCAATAAGCAAATAACAGTGTTTGAATTTCCATCAGCCTGTTAACTTTATGCATCTTCAGAGGAAAAACCCAGAATCAATAAACACATACACAGTCTTACACATGTCATTGAACTATTAGCCTTTACCACAAAAAAGGCATACTTTAATGTATTGGTTCAGGAGTCAAAATTGTAAAGAAAGGTAGTAGAAAGAAAGCCTTGGGAGTTCTTAGGTAAACCTCTATGGGATCCGTTTTCCTTGAATGCAGAGAAAAGGAATTAGACTAGATAGTCTCAAAAGTTCCTTCCAGCTCTAAGGCTACATAATTTACTTGCTTGTTAATTGGTCTTTCCTGCTGTGGCTATTAGCCAGTATCCTGGATTTGGCCAGAACACAAGCACAGCCTGAATGATGCCTTTTACTTCTGATGATAAAGAAATGTCAATGAGATACAAATTTGGCCATGCCAAGCAATAAAGCAAGCTACATGCCCTTTAGGACTATTTCATTCACTTTGTACTACACTGGAAAAAAAAAATAGTCACAAAACCCCAAACACTTGCCAAGGGACTAACCTTATCAAGCATAAATTGATCATAGGTGTATATGTATTCATTCTTTTAGGCTATGGGAAACTGGCTCTTTAAGAAAACTAATCTCAATTAGATGGCTGTTAGATCCTAAACGTTAGTGGCTTTCATCTATTCAAAAGAGGTGTCATGTGCTCTTTATTTTTTCTCTAAATAACACAGAAAACATTAAAAAGCCAAGAAGACAATTTCACAGAGTAATGCTCCAATGCATGAAATAAGCTTACAAAAGACTATGCTTCCCATAGTGCCTTTCTTAAACATAGGAATTTTCTTTTCACTCACCAGGTACTACCAAAGCCATTGAAATGGTTGTCTACAAACAGAATCACCATCTTAAGCATTTTATTCACAACTTATTTTAGCATCCAAAATATTGTCACAGCCAAATGCACATTTCTCTATGTGCTAAAAAGCAACTATTTAATATACTAGAAACAGGACTGGATTTGGAGTCAAAGGACTCCAACTACAGCTGCTCTCAAGCAAGTCATTCAATTCCTTTGGGTGACATTTTCTTTACCTGTAAAATTAGGGGCTAGAAGAAGATAATTTCTAAGGGCTCTTTTACTAGCTTCAGAATGATCCAGATTCTAATGTCAGTTCTTCAATAGCCAATGAGGTAATGAACTTGGAGTCAGGAAGACCAGATCCTGCCTCAGACATTTACTAATAGCACAATCTAGTACACCAACTCCCAGATTCAGTTTCTTCATTTGTAAAATAAATAATAATTTCTTCCTAGAAAAATGACACCTACTTTACAAGGTTGCTGTGGGGCTCATGTAAAACATGGAAAGTGTTTTTCAAGCTTTAGATCATTAAAGAAATGCTATCGTCACTACCACCACCATTATCATCATTAGCCTGTATAAATGTAATCTTTAAAGTCTAAGTTCTAGTCACCGTCTGGATTTCCCAGCCTTCCCTTTTATTGCTATACTTCAAGGTCCCATGATTATCGGTGCAGTTGCTTCCTTGTCCAGTGAATGTCATGACCTCTTCACATCTTAGTAGCTGGTTTCATGAGCAGCTGTGACTTAAGAATTTCACTTAGTAACCATCTTTTTGTCTGTCTGCATTTGGCTAGCTTGTCCTTAGCTAGACAATATTAACACAGACCACCACTAGGTCAGTGAAGATAGTGCCGGGATTGAGTCAGGAAGACTCATCTTCCTGAGTTCAAATCTGACCTCAGACACTTACTAGCTGTGTGACCTTGGGCAAGTCACTTTATCCAGTTTGCCTCAGTTTCCCCATCTGTAAAATGAGCTGGAGAAGGAAATGGCAAATCACTCCAGTATCTTTGCCAAGAAAACCCCAAATAGGGTCATGAAGAGTGGTTGGAACAACTGAACAACAAAAAAAAGATCTCTCAGAACTCACATTCCATTTGGGATAGCCTTAGAGAACTCGTGGGGAATTCCATGCCGAAATAAGGTATAAAATGTTATCAAAATTCAATTTTCCTTTTATACCTTCTTTAAAATAACTTCATGCCATTTGATATATTTTTAGGTATCAAATCTAGCATAATTATTCCTTCTATTTTTTAACTTAGTCTCTAATAGCAGACTTGATTTATCACACCTAAAATGGTTTTATAGTGTGAAGAATATGTATTAAAATATCTAGTTATTTTTGCCATTTTGTTTTTGTTATTTGGTATTTTGCCATTTTCACCTATCTTTCATTACCTGTGCTAAACTTAACTTAATTCCTGAGTCTATCGAGTTCTAAATTCAAGGGTAAAACTTATGGTTTGAACAGAGTGCATTTAATTGACTCTAATATTCAAGAGAAGCTAAACTCAAGGAAACTTTTCATTTCAATGATTAAGAAAGTAGAAGTCAGGGCAGCTAAGTGGCACAGGGAATAGACACTTAACACAAAACTAACTGTGTGACCTTGGGCAAGTCACTAAACCCCAACTGCCCTACCCTCCCCCCTCCAAAAAGCAAAAGAAGAAAAGAAAGTAGAAGTCAGAATTCACTATGTACTATAATCAGTGTTTAGATACCCTAAAGTAAAACAAAGTATAAGTAGAATTGCCTCTTGTTTTTGGAAATCTGGGATGATTGCTTTGGGCCCTGTCCTGTGAGGAGAGACCCACTGAGCAATTAGAGCTCCACAGTGATTCTAGGAGTTTGTCGAGAGAAAATGTTACTCTCAGCTAGTCTTAAAACAACAAAGATCTGAAATACACTTATTCAACAAGTACCCCCTACTACATCATCAAAACAATAATTCTCCCTTATTTCCACACCATACCCTTTGCCATTTTGCAATATCTCCTCCCTTTCAAGACTACTTTGAAAATAAATACATTTACTTTGTATAAAAATGTTTATAAAATATATAAAAATGTTTTATGAATTGCTCCAATTTCCATACTCCCTAAGAATTCACTAGGAAGACAATTGAAAGAGAAGCGATGAAGTGGGGAAAATATTTTTGAATCAAATATAAAATAAATATATAACTTTCTAAATATAAGATAAAAGTTTTAGAAAAAGCCAAGGGATATAAACAGTTTTGAAAAGAAGTGAAAACTATGGCCACAAGAAAACAAGCTCCAAAACCAATAATAGGTAGCAAAGTATAAATTAAAACAAGGGCAGTTACTTAATACATTGGATAGAACAGTGGGTCTGAAGGCAGGAAGACTCTTCTTGAATTCAGGTCCAGCCTCAGATATTTATTAGTTCAGGGCAAGTTACTTAACCTTGTTTGCCTCAGTTTTCTCATTTGTAAAATGTGCTGGAGAAGGAAATGGCAAAGAACTCCAGTATCTTGGCCAAGAAAACCCCAAAAGGGGTCACAAAGTGTTGGACCTAACTGAAATGACTAAAAAATTAAACATTAAATATCTGAGGCTTCACCTCATAACAAGCAAATTGGCAAAGATGGAAACAGTCAATGTGGAAGGGACAGTGGAAGAGGAACGATGATACATGCTAGCTGTGAAGCGATGCAAGCTTCTGTGTTTCAATTTGGACTTAAGCAAAAAAAAAAAAAAAAACTAAATTGTCTAAACTGTTTCACCCAGCAACCTCACTATAGAGTATAAACACCAAGGAAGTCAAAGACAGGAGAAATGTTGAAGATATGGTGGGGAACCTATGGCCTCAACATCACATGTGGCCTTTTAGGTCCTCAAGTACAACCCTTTGACTGAACCCAAGCTCCACAGAACAAATCCTTTGAATAAAAGGATTTGTTCTGTAAAACTTGGATTTGGTCCCAAGACCTCACTCAAGGATCTAGATGGCCACATATGACTTTGAGGCACAGGTTCCCCACCCCTGGGAAATATCAATGACAATATTCTTTGTGACAGCAAAGATCTAGAAATAGAGAATGATTTGGTAGCCATGCAATTGACTGAGTGGTCCAGGTTAGGTGATAGTTGGAAGTAGCTTCCATGGAACATGTTCCCATAGTTTAAGTTTTCATAGAATGTTAGAGATGGGAAGATCCTGCAACATTGTCTAGTATGTCCCTCCATTTTATAGTTGAAGACACTGAGGCTTAGAGTGGTGGTATGACTTGCCCAAGATTCCTCGCCTAGTAAGTGGCCAAGCTAGGAACCAAAGCCAAGTTTTTAGATTCCAAGTCTAATGCACTATTGACCATCCTATAATTCCACCACTGATTGGGTCACAGTTTTCTGAAATTACCTGACATTTCTAATAGCATAATCAACTTATAGCATCTGGTCCATGACTCATAGTCTTAAGAAGAATGAAATCTTTGTTTCATGGACAAATCAAAAACTCAGTGCTAAGGCTAACTGTTATAATAGGAAGTCCCCTAACTCCAAGGGAAAAAAGTCTAGAGAAAATAGCAATGACCAAACTTGCAATCAAATGAAAAAAATCAAAATCACTGTAATATTGGAATAAAGTTGTTTAATTCTTCTAAGATCAATTTAAAATACATTCATATCTTGACACAGATCTCACCTACTCAAAATCTCACCTAGACCTGATAAACTTTAGTTACATAAATTCTCATGTGCCTGAGTCAGCCTTTAAAACTGTTATGATTTAAATAAGGCAAATATATGTGAGAATAAAAACGGGAGCATTTCAAAGGTGAGCTGAAAGATTTTGCCCAGAGTAGTATGCCTTCTATCAAAACCCTATTAGGTTTTCAAAAATGAGTTGAATTAAGAAGAAGAAGTCCCAAAACACACTGGCTACAATACAACCCAATTCAATAAGCATTTATTAAGCTCCTACTATGGGCAAGGTTCTGTGCTAGGTATTTGGATACAAAGGCAAATATGCCCCAAACAGAATTCATGATCTTTCCCCCTAAACCCTCTCCTCCTCTTCCCTTCCTTACTGTAGAGGGCAACACCATCTTCCCAGTTTGTCAGGTCTAGGAGTCATCCTAGATTCCTTACTATCACACCTCATATCCAAGGAGTTGCCAAGGTCTGCCTTAATTACCTTACAACTTGATTATTACAGTTGATGCTGGTGGATCTGCCTGCCTTCAATCTCTCCCCACTACAATCCTTCTCCATTCAGCATCTTAAGTGATTTTCCTAAAATGCAGGTCTGATCATGGCATGCATTCATGGTGTGCATGCACGCACATGCACACGCACACACATGCACATGCACACGCACACACATGCACGCGTGCGCACGCACACACACACACAAACACATTCAATAAACTCCAGTGCCTTCTTATTGCCTCTAGGAGTAAATACAAATTGCTCTATTTGACATTCAAAGGCCTTTATAACCTAACTCCCTCCTACCTTGCCTGTCTTCTTACACCATACTCCCCAAGATATATTCTCCAGTCCAGTTGTACTGGCCTCTGGCTATTCCATAACCAAGATGCTCCATCTCTCAGCTCTGGGCATTTTCTCTGACTGTCCTTCGTGTCTAGAATGCTCTCATTTCCCTGCTCCAACTACTGATCTCCCTGGCTTCTTATGAATTCCAAATGAAATCTCTTCCTTAATCTGTCTTAATCCAGTGCTTTCCCCCTTTTCTACTTATCCTCTATATAACTTGCTTTGTATATTTGTTTGTTATGTGTCTCCTCCATTAGACTGTAAGTTCCTTAAGGGAGGAAATTGTATTTTGCCTTTTATTGTATCCCCAATAATTAGCACAGAGCCTAGCACATAGTACAAGCTTAATAAATGTTTGATTGATTGATTGGAATATCAGTTCCTGCCCTCAAGAAACCTATATTCTACCAAAAAAAAATTAACAAATTAAAGGATAACCTGTAACATCTGCTCAGTTTGCCTCAGTAACCTGTTAAAAAATTCCTTCATTTATCACTAGACTTCACTCTGGACTTCTCCATCATGCACCAGAAATTTCCTTATCCCTGGAAGATTTCAGCCCTGGAATTCATACCTCAGAAGTAGCCTCTGCCCCTATCACTTCTCCCTCTAATTGGTTCCACTTAGAACCGTCCTTTAAGGAGGGCACCCAGGCTAACTCTCTCTTCATTTCTCATATTCATTTCTCACCATATTGTACTCCAGACTCCTCTGTGCATCAGGTACTTTCCTTTCTTGCTTACCCCTAAACCCATACCCACCCTTTCAAGATTCCTTTTATGTGTGGTATTTCCCCAATTAACATTGTTCTCCTTGAAAACAAAGACTTCCCTTTGCTTATAATTTGTATTTTCAGCACCTAGGACAGTGCCTAGAACATAGTGAGAGCTTAATAAATGCTTGTTGATTTTAAATTATATGACCATGATTATGACATTTTTCAAGTACAGTGGTCAATTCTGACATTGATCTGTTCCCATGGTTCATAAGAAAAGAGCCTTTTATTAAATATCAAACTACTACTTGGGAGCAAACACTAAAAAATGCTCAAAGTCCACCCCCCACCCCCCATTTCTGGGCCGAAACTAGAAAGAAGGTATCCCAGGCATAGCCTTAGTTAGCACTCTGTTTCTGGTTTATGTGAAAATGATGAGACCTCTTATCAAAAAGCACAGGAAGTTATCCCTGTCATTAGGATTTTCTTAACTGTAGCAAAGTAGGCATGAAATTTATTTTACGGACAAAAAAAAATTCTACAACTGAGTAGATAGTGTAACCAAGTACTTATCAGGTTTCCTCTGAATCTTTTGCTTTGTGGAGTTCAACAGTTTTCAGAGTTATTGTACTGTTTTAATGTAGCACCCTCAAATATATTTCTAGGGATAGAAAGGCCACTTCCCCAAGCTTAACTATGTACAAACCTCACCAAAAACAACAAAACCTAGTATTTTCAGGAAGCCATTCGTGTAATTGAATTTAACTATGAAGTGGCATTTTCACATTTAAAATATTATTAGAATCTTATGAGAAGCAATGTGCCATACTGAATAGAAAGTTGGCAGGAAAATTAGTCAGGAAGACCTAGATTCCAGTCTTGGCTCTAACATGTACTAGCTATATTACTATGATCACTGTGGGCAAGTTACTTATAATCACTCAATGAGTGACCTAGGCAACTTTCCAAGTCTGTAAGTTGCAAGTTACCAATCTCACTGGTTAAAGGAGTTTCCTCCCCATGCCAACGACCCACTTCCCTTCCCCACAAAAAAGAGATACTAGTTGCCATATGCAGTAAAACTCAATTCAAATACCTCCAGTTTAGCATTTGTTTTCATTCATACATTGTCTGGGCTAAAGTTTATTTTTGTACCATATATTTCAGAAAAATAGGGAAGGTTGATAACTAAACACAGTTAACAAAATAGCAAGAGAGACCATTTGACTTACTGAAAAGAACAAACTATAAGTAGTTTATCATCACCTATTTACATATAAATAGCTACATAGACCTCATACAGACTAATTACAAATTATTCTTATCTATTCATGAAAGCAGGTCCTTTAAAAACATTCTAAGTGACCACATGCTTCAGTTTAGTTTGAAAGTATTATTTGAAAGTAATAAAATTGGATATATGATGTAGTTAACTATAAATTAGACCAGATGGTCCCTGATACCCTTTCTGCTCTGATATTATAATTCTGTGCTCCTGTAGAATTCTGATAGGATAAAATCAAAATGACATCTACATCTAGGCAGCCAGGTGGTGCAGTGGGTAGAATGCTAGACCTCCAGTCAGTGTGTTCAACTAATGACCTCAGATGCTTACTAGCTGTGTGATCCTAGACAAGTCATTTAACTTCTGCTGGCCACAGTTTCTTTATATATAAAAGAGGAATAATAAAAACATCTACATCGCAGGGATTTGTGACAATCAAATAAGATTATAATTATAAAGCATTTTGTGAACCTTAAAGAACTATATAAATGCTAGCTATAATGATGAGAAGAAAGAAAAGGAGGTGGATAATGATGGTGATTAATTTGAGGTGATAGAATGGAGAATGGAAGACCTACTGGGAGGCCATTGCAATACCCAAGATCGTTGATTATGTTGTAGATAGATAGATAGATAGATAGATAGATAGATAGATGGGATTAAGGTCTATATCAAGGCAATGGCTGTTGAAAGAGAGAAGCTACAAATTCTAGAGAGAGATTACAGAGGTAAAATCTTCAAGGCTTGCTAACTGATTATATGGAGGGGAAGGAGAGGAAATAGTCAAAGATTTCAAGGTATGAGACATGAGAAACCAGGTGAATGGTGGTGTCACCAAAAAAATAAAGGAGTCTAAAAGAGAAGCGGTTACAATGGTAGGGGGTGATAAAAAGCTTAGTTTTCAACATATTTAGTTTGAGGCCCTACTAGGATTATTTTATAAGCAAATGGAAATGCAGGCCTAGAGTTTAGAACAGTTGTTCAGTATGAAGGTTCAAATGTAGGAGTCATCTTCATAGAGTGAAGGCAGGCAGGCAAACAGGCAGGGAGGGAAGGAGGGAGGAAGGAAGAAAAGAAGGAAGGAAGGAAAGAAGGAAGGAATGAAGGAAGGAAGGAAGGAGGCAGGGAGGAAGGGAAAGAAAGAAAAAAACAAATGACTTGGTTTGGTTTTTAAATAAAAGTATTATAGATCATAGAAATCAGATGGTTTTCTTTGTTGGTTCAAATTATACTAAAATTATTGGATAAGTTGTAGTATCTTGTGAGTATCTCCCTTGCTTATTTTCTTTTTTTTAATACATAGGTAAGGGAAAATATATTTTGCCAGATTTCTAGCCCATAAAAACTTAATATAGTAGAGTTTGTGCTAAAATTTCATAAAACTACTACATATTCATTTTCTCCTTTAAAACGGATCTTGAATGTGGAAAGGGAGAGGGGAGAGACTCTTTAAAACTCATCAAAAATTTGAAGAGGTCTCTTGTATAAATCAATATCCTACTCCCACCCTAATTGGACCTTTCCAATTAGAAATATAAGTAGGGCCAACATGACCAAAAGCAACTAGCAAGGGGATCCACTGCTCTTGAAACAAGAAATCTGCAAAAGCCTTTTAACCTTTAGAGATGGTGCAAAGGTGCAAAGCATATTTCTTTAACATAACTTTTTTCTCAAGGAATAATATTTTATTGCTGTATTTTCCTTCTCCACTGGTTTCTCACCCCTCCCCCAGTATTATTCTGCTCAGTTATTTATTCTAATTTTCTATTTCTATAATTGGCTCCATGCACTCAGACGCTTCTGGGTGGTGGGCTCACTGGAATATTTCCTAAATAGAGCATTACTCTAAGTCTCTATTTAAAAAAGATTTTTTTTAAATTTAAAAAGGCATGAACCAATCAGCTCTCTGCATTTCTTTTTATGCTGCCTGCCTTCAGCCAAATAAATATTACTAGATAACTGCATCTGGTCATAATGCAGCAGTGCATTACTCTAACTCTTCATTAAAGAATCCAACCAATCAGATTCCTCCACTAGTTTTATACTTTATAAACATGCTGAAGGTGCCTGATCACTTGATTGATCATACTGCCAGTCCTCGGAATGACTTCCTTCATTGGATTGACAACATACCACTTTATAATAACTAATATTTAAGGGACCAGAGCATGTGCCTCTTATTCTGAAGTTCGGTGTTATAAATACTATATATGTAAAGGCTGTGTGTATGGCATGCATGTGTGTTTATTTTTATATCTATATAAAGATGTAGATGTATATACATACACATGTACATACATACATGTATACACATACACACAATGTCAAGGGCAAAGCTGGCAGAAGAATATAGAACAAATACCTACTTCCTTCTGTAGGAGGCACCCAGGTAGCATTAATAGCTTCATGCAAACTTATGTCTGCCTATTGATCCCATTTCCGAGTCATTGGCCTAAGGAAAATTAGGTCAGAAAATACAAATGGCTTAATGCAAACCCCCCAACCTGGAAAAAATAAATTGACATATGCCTATGTCCATCCAGTGGCAACCAATACAGGAGGCTCATACAACTACGAGGATATAGATAGTTAGGCTGTTGTAGAGTAATAATACCCTCTCCTACTCCTCTGACTTCCAATTACTTTTGGTAGATTTCTTTCCTGCACACCATGGTATCACATGGTATTCCCCAATGGTGCTGGTGTCTGTGGTCTTTTCTACCAATAGAACAGTGTCTCAGAATTCTCTCCTCTGGAGTCAGTGTTGGAATTGCTCCCTCTCTCCCCAGAATCAGCTTGGGAATATATTTAGTGTTGCTTGTCCTTGCAAGGGACCAAATTGCTAATTGTGGTTCTATTTATTTGTGTATCTATTTTATCCCCCTACCAACTTGGGAATTCAACAGGGAAAAGACAATTTTTTTTTTCATTTTCCTTGGCATCCACCCTAGCACCTAGCACAGGGCTTTGGCTGTTACATGTGTTCAATCAATGCTTCTTGAACAATTAGAGGAATGAATGAATTGCATTTAACAAGAACATTGAACAACTCTGTCCATATCATATAGGGAACAGACTAGGCAAGACAATAAGAACATTTCAATACCTGTGTAAAGCCAAAGTTCAACAGTAACTCCATCTGATGAGTCACTAAGGTATAATTGTGAGCAAAATCAACTCAGAATATAACTGTTCTATATGAGAGTGATAATACCAAAGAAGGAAATGATTGAACCATTTGGATATGGAATGATTTCCACACTGAATGAAATCAGACTTGCTGTGGAAAACATTGGTAAACTTGCTTTGGGAAAAATTCTCCACTTCAGAACAACAACTCTCTGTCTCAGGAAAAGTCTCTCTGGAGAAATATCTTCATAAAGGATCACTTCAAAAAGAATACATAAGTCCCTCACTTTAGGCTCTTTCTACTGGAAGCCCAGTGGGAATCCAGATTCAGGGTGAATGATAAGGGAAAATAACTTCTCTAAGAATACCAGGAAAACTTCCATGACCTGGGGCAATGGAGCAGTGGTCATTGCTGTTCTGTCAAAACTGAAACAAAAAACAGATTCCCCCGTAAGCCTAAATGCCCTCTAGAAGCTGGTTAGGCTGCAGTAATTTCACATAAAGAGTGTCTTAGTTATCCTCCTTCCCCTAAAATGATACGTGGTTAACAACCATCAAAGATGGTCCTCCTAATGGCTATGTAATAATGGTAATGTGTAATTCATGTGAATAAACTGGGGCTGTGAGATGCTAACCTCATTCTGTTTGCTTACTTGCCTAACACCAAACAGGCTTTAAAAGACAAATATAATACTATGTTATTACAATGTAAATAATGAAAAGATATTTCATAATCATCGTAAACTTGTAAATCACTCCAGATCCTAGCTATATTGTTTGGTGCTAGATTCACTTGTCTGGCTTTACATTTGGGATTTCTTTAGGAGATGCTGAAAAATAATAGTTTACTTACTTATGCACACCTTGATTTTTGTCCGTGTGAGCAACTCCAGGTGTGAAAAGACATCTGTAACTTTTAGTCAGAGAATTTTTACAAAAGGGTGAGCTCACTGAGCCACCCTGCTCCATGGCTATCTAACTTTGGAAGAATTTTTCAAGACTCCCCCATTCCATCCTTCCTCAAAGAGAGCTTAAGTGACTTTCCCTCAGTTCTATAGCTAATAAATCTCAGAGTCAAGACTTAAACCCAGGTGTTCCTGGCTCCAAGTTTAGCCTTCTGTCCATTGTACCATGTTTCTTACAATAACATGGATTTGTACAGGACGCTTTCAGATTTACAAGGTACTCTGCTCACAACTGCCCAATGAGGTATATAAGAAAGACGTTGTTGTTGTTGAGTTGTTCAGTGGTTTCAGTCCTATACAACTCTGCATGAACCCATTTGAGGTTTTCTCAGCAAAAATACTGGAATGGCTTGCCAATTCCTTCTCTACCTCATTTTACAGATGAGGAAATGGAAGCAAACAGGGTTAAATGAGTTGCTCAGAGTCATACACCTAGAAAGTGATGATACCAGAGGAAGTCCAGATGAGTCTTCCTGACTCTGGGCCTGGTACTCTATCTACTGTGCCACTTAACTGCCCCAAGACAGGCAATATTGTCTCCATTTTACAGATGAGGAAACTGAGATTTGGAGAACTTAAAATACTTGCCCAGTGCCATATAGCTAGTAAGTATCAAAACCAGGATTTGAAAGCAGGTGGTATTTCCACTATCTAAAACAACCCTGACAACAACACTACATTGTGACCACAGCAGTTACATTGCATGATAGGATTTACTTTTGTGGTTTTCCTTTCTGAAATTAGTGGGTAATTAAGGTCATTTTTTTTCTCCAAATCATTCACTGCATATTTTACTCTAAAATTAAGTTAACTAAGATAATGGTTTTCCAGTCTGATTGCTGTGGGGGAAAAGGAAAAACGAAAGATTAGGGAACTAAAGAAACAGTCTTTTCTGTTCTCTTTCACAATAATTGTAATATTTGAATACATTATGTGCTTTACTTCTATTAAATACACTCCTACGTATTTTCTCAGAAAATGAAAGATGTTTGAGATTCTTCTCACATTATATAAAATCACCTAAGGACATCAGATTCTATATCTCATATCCCTTCTTATTCACCCCTGAATTGTGTCAGAAAGTTAAGTGCAGGTAACTCGGAGAAAAGAAAAAAAAGAAACTGAGGAAAATTCTAAAATGTATCACAAATTTGCATTATTACAATGTGCTAAAAAAAAAAAAAAATCAGAGGAAAGAGAATTTCAAATGATCATTTGGCCCAAAGCTCTGCCTCCAAACAAAATATCTAACCCACTCTCTTTAGAGAATTGCCTGGAATTAAATAACTATACTGCAACCTCACAGTAAAACAATTCAACAAGAGAGAGAATTCACAGTAAGTTAGATGTTATTACAATGTCAATTCAAGCCCCCATCACCTCACACCTGTCCTATTATAATAGCCTACTTCTTGGCCTCCTTACTTCAACACTCTCTCCCATCTATTCCATCCTATCAAAGTGATCTTCTTAAAGCATAGGGTTCAATATGTCATCTGCTATTCAATAAATTCTAATGGCTCCCTATAATCTCCAACATCAACTATAAAATCTTCCATCTGGCTTTTATAGCTATTCATAACCTGGCCCCTTTTTCTCTTTCCAATCTTTTTCTATCTTATTTCCCTCTACTTACTCCACCATCTAGAGACTCTAGTTTCCTTGCTGTTCCTTGCTAGAAACTTCATCTTCCAAATCTTAGCCTGGAATTCTCTCACTCCTTTTCTCTACCTAATAACTGCCTTCATATTTCAACTAAAAGTTTCCCTTCTGCAAGAAGTCTTTCATCGTCACCCTTAATGCTAATGCCTTCCCTCTGAGATTATCTCGTTTACCCAGCACGTTTTACATAGTTTTTTGCATGTTGCCTCCCCCATCAGATTATAAGCTTCTTGAGAAAAGAGAAAGATTATTTTTTTGCCTTTTACGTATCCCCAGTGCCTAATACAATGCTGAGCACATAGAAGGTAGTTAACAAATGTTTGTTGACTTGACTAGGATCCTCAAAGAAATACTACCAAAAAAAAAAAAAAAACCTCATCCAAACACCGACTCTGGTAACATGGTTCATAAAGAGTAAAGTGTCCAAAATTTAAGAAATATAACTGAATAGACCAAATGGAAGCACAATAAGAGACATTTGCAAAGGAATAGAAGTAAAGCAAAGGTGGACTACACAAAACCCTGTGGCTAGCTTACACTGGATTACAGTTTTTCCAACAAAAGAACACAGTTAGACCAAGAAAAATGTTTATTTTTCCCAATGTCTCCCTCAGCCCCATTTCTGGGTTCAATGCCAAATTAGCAAGGAAAAATACCCAACAGTCAGATTGCCACTGTGGCAAGTCACTCTTTAGTGAAATTAGGGATGGATGGAGTGTACTAACCATAGAAAAGTACCATAAAACAGATGAAAACCATGTCTCCATTTCTATTTAATCTGTTGGCACAAGTCCTCTATTCTCCCCCTCCTGTTTCTCTTTTCCAGTATCTTCACATCTCTAAAGGGAAAGCACAAGCAAAGGAAGGCAATGAAGCCTGAAAAGTATATCTGGATGGGAATGAGTACATTGTAATGGATAGAGACATTTGGCTTACATTTTTAATGGGCATTCTCAGCATTCATTCCCAGAAAGCAGATGCAGCAATCCACAATGACTTTCTAGTAAGAATTGAAGGGGGATAGACATTCATTGGTGAAATACCCACATGAAGGAAATAATGTATTACACTGAACTGTTAACAATCAACTGACTGAGATGGAAGTATTTTATATTCTTATGCCAATAAGGGTAATAAATCAAAGGATATTTTTATTGAGTCTTTTCAGATACGGTAGCTAACATTCACCAATCATCAGCAAATTAGTAGCTCATGTCTTTCTAACTAATGAGTCGGATCTTCATTAAAAGTTGATGAGTATATCAGAAAGTACTTGTTGAGCTAAGAAAACATATAAATTGTTGTTTTGGCATGATTTTTATTCTTAGAGATCTTTTGTTTTTGCTGTAATTGTTTTCATAGAATTTCAGAATGTGTAGAGTACTGAGGGGTCAGTTCTTATCCCACATGAGAAGGAATTCCCTTTACAAAATCCTCGACTAACACATATGCAGCTTTTGCTCAAAAACCTCCAGTTCCAGGGAACTCACTATCTTTCAGCATAACCTGTTCTACTTTTGGACAGGTACTGTTTGTGTTTGTGTTACTTCAGTCATGTCTAATTTTTGTGACCCTATTTTGGGCATTCTTGGCCAAGATACTGGAGTGGTTTGCCATTTCCTTATCCAACTCATTTTCCAGATGAAGAAACTGAGTTCAAAAAGGGTTAAGTGACTTACACAACTAGTGCAACACAGCTAGTAAGTATCTGGAGTCACATTTGAACTCCAGAAGATGAGTCTTCCTGACTCCAAGTCTGGCACTCTATGCACTATGGCGCCACCTAGCTGCTTGAACAGCTTTAATTGTTACCAGTTTTTTTTTTTTACTAACATTGAGCCAAAATCAGCCTGGACTTGACTTTTACCCACTGCTCTTACTTCTGCCTTTTGGTGGACAAACAAAACAAGTTTAATTCCCTCTTTTGTTCGGCAACTCTTTAAATATTTGCAGACAAGTTTCATGTTTTCCCTTCTATCCCAAGTCTTCCCTTCTCCTCATTAAATAGCTCTAGTGCCTTCAATATATTTGCATGGTATATCCTCCAGTCTTCTCAGCATCATGGGCTCCCTTTGCTGGACATGTTTTAGCTTATCTGTTTCCTTGATTAAAATGTGCCTTCAAGAACCAAATGTAACACTCCAAATGTGTAAGACCAGGTAAGAGAGCACAGCAACAAAACCTCCTGAATTCTGTTTCTATCAATACATTCTAAGATTGCATTAACCAGACACCTATAAACTTGCAGACACTAAAACTAAAAGAGGTTTTTTTGCAAATGACACAATTTCCCCATCCTATACTTCCAAAGTTTATTTTTTTAAATCCAACTATGGATATTTATATTTTCCACTATTAAGACATATCATACTACATTTGGCTCAGTGCTCTAGCCTGTCATTATGCTTTCAGATCCTAATTCTGGTATCTAATGTTTTAATCATTCCTTTTAGTTTTATGTCATGAGACTATGAAGAGGGACTATCTTTGACCTCCCCTTTTATCCCCGGTATTCAGCACAGTGCCTAGCACATAAGAGTCATTCAATAAATGCTTATTGACTGTGTCAGATGCAAATTTGAAAGTAATTCAATTGATTCCTTCATCCAAATTATTGGAGACGGTTAGTGTTGAACAGAACATAACCAAAGGCATAACTAAGATAGTCCAACAATGACACCCCTCCAAACTGACATTACTTCACTAATCACTAGTTCTCAAGCCTTTGACTTAATAGCCTTCTCATCAAGTCAGTTAAGTAATGATTTAAGTGCTTCCTACATGTACCAGGGACTTCCTTCAAGAAAGGAAGTAAGACTAAAGGTATCAACAAAGGCAAAACTTGCAAAGCTATGGAGGTGGGAGGATATATAATCATTGAATCTTACAGCTTAAAGACATTTAGAAATCATTTTCCAGATTACAAAAAACTAAGACAAATCTACAGTTACATGGTAGTAGATCTTGTCTACAACATTTGAGCATGTGTACTTGCACTGAACATGTTGATGCCTTTACCTCATTTATAACATCATCACTTCTTAAGATAGAAATATAGAATGTGAGCTCCTTAAGGAGATGAACTTTATTTATTTTGTCATTTTATCCCCAAAATCAAACCTAGTGGCTTGTACACAGTTGGTGCTTGATAAATGCCTTTTGGACTGAAGTGGACATCTAAAATGAGTTCATTCCACTAAACCAAGTAGCCCTAACCCCATGCAACCCAAATACTAAAATCTATACTCACGAGCTTCTTAAATAACACTGTTATTTGCTCCAAGAGGAAGCCTGCTCAGTCTTTAAAATCTACACCCAAATGCTTAGTTTGCTACTGTTTGCACAGTGGATGTTCAAAAAACATTTGCCTAATATTCAATTAGTTAGTACATTTTTTGGCTGATTTTGAAATGGTGAGAAAAAGAACCTTCAACTTCATGGCTAACTTGGGAAAGAATCATTCTGTTCATAAGCCAACATACAAGATTTTACTTCCTTTCAAGCACAGCAAGGATATCAATTTAGAGGTGGGTTAGGGGATGGATGGGAGGAAAAGAGAAAAAATCACAACCATTGTTCAGGGAAAATTGGACCTATTTTTCTATGTGTTCCCATATATTGTTTCAAGAAGAGGAGCTGAATCATTCAAATAAAGAGTATCTCAAATATACACCAAAGGAAAAAAAAAAAGGTCAACCGTGTGCCACCATAAAAGTATGAAAAGAATTTTTGTCTTCACTTGCGCCTTTTGTGAATGTTATTGAAGCAAGTTCCTGTTTAAAGTGCATCTCCCAATCAATTTCTTTTATTTACAAATACCAGTTTGAATGAATCTTTTACAGCTGATTAACTTTTGTCAAGTTACTTCTCATATTTAAACATAAGACTAAAAATGCATAGCATCCACTCAATTTTATTTTCTTTCCTTCATGTCCTACTTTCCTACAAGCTTTCTATCTCCAACCACAGCAGTACAATGAGCTGTTGAGATTTAATCACAGATGCTTCTGTTTGGCTTAATTATATTTGTCATGTCTCCAAAATATTGAAATAAAAAAACAAGAGAAACATTTGAAAAGAGGAGATAGAAAACTGACTCAGTGACTTTGTCAAAAAGTCAACATGTTAAATATGTTGCAAATATAAATCTATTTCATTACCATTTTAATTAAGGGTAACGAATAATAATTAACAAATGACATTGCAAATTAATTTCCTCAACTGGAAATAGCCTGATGGAAATCATTGTTAAATCTAATTCTAGCTACATTCTGGTCTGCTTCCAGCCACCCTTTCAGAAACAACAACCTTAAACATCATCAGAGACAACATTTGAGTTCTTTAAGTATATTATCATGGTTACTAACTTATTCATAATAATTACTACTAACAATAATAATGAACAGTTTCTTCCACTTAATCCCTACCATGTGACCCATGAGGCTCTATGAGGCTGTCAGGGAAGTAAGCCCCAACAGAACCTACTAAGCCTTAAAGTCTTTGAGTAAAGACTATGACTCCTTCATCCAAGGGCCAGACTAGGTGAATTCAGAAAAGCTCATCACCAAAAATTTAGCAAACCTATGACAAGATTGGGTTATTTTTTTTCCCCACAGCAATGTACTTGATTTTTGAAGGGGCTGAAATCTGTACCAAGAGAATGAGCACTCCCAATTGATGGAATCTCTGATCTTTTGAAGTATTAAAACAATAAAAGACCCTAATTTGTATCAAGAGAGACAAGATGATAGAGAAAGTAGAGTATGGATACCTAAGGACAAATTCCATCTTTTATGTCTACTAATCATGTCTACTAATCAATAGCTTCTCGCCCAGGGTCACAGGGCTAGTGAGTATCTTAGGCTGGATTTAAACTCAGGAAAGTGAGTCTTCCTGACTCCAGATCTGGTACTCTATCCACTGCACCATGTAGCTGCCTCTCAAGATGCTTTTAGCTGAGTGCAAGTCATAGAACTTAAGTTCAGGATAACACATCTAGGGATAGGCACTGGCCCAGGGATTTCACCAATGGAAGGAATTCATGTATAAGGAATCTCCCTCAACCTAGTAGGTAGGTACCTTCCCAATCTTGTAGAAATGGCTTGTCTTCTCTAAGCCTTAATTTTTTTGTTTGTAAAAAGGAAACTGAAAAAACTTCTATCACTTATCTTAAAAAACTATTGTGAAGAAACTTTTTTAAAAAATCTTAAAGTCATGTGTGACTTAATTAACATATAGCAAGGTTTGGTTTTCAAAACACTTTCACATCTATTCACTATGGGAATCATTATAAAAATACTATGAGGTCATCATGGCAAGTATGTGTTTTAGAGATGAAGAAATGAGCTGAGAGAAGTTGGAAGTTCAAATGAGATCATATATGTAAAGAGTATTATAAACTTGAAATCACCATATAAAGGTTGGCTATTATTATTACTGTTATTATTAGTAACTTTGTTATAGTCATAGGGCCAGCAGGAGACAGAGCCCAGACCTGAAGCCAAATTTTCATGATTTTAAACACTTATGTGGCCATAATGTCATGCCAGAGTTTGCAATTGCTGTTTGCTAAGAATAGCTTCTCCTATTTGTAATGCATATTTCATCTGCACAATCTATAATGGGTAAACTGCTTTGTGGTCATAATAAGTAACAAATATGTTTCAGAAATACTCTCGTACATACTAATTTTGGAACGCATTATCAAAGCATTTAAAGGGTAAATTCTGAAGCTAAAATTAAAGAATCTTATGCCTCTTAAGTCCCAAACAAGTCATAGTAAACCAAAAGCTTAGAAACCCCGTTCCAAGATCCTAGATTTCAATATTACTACAGTGATTTTCCAGTGCATTCAGTATCTCAAGTGATCCAATTAATTTCTCTAAATAAAACTTATTTCAATACACTTTAATTTTTTAAAAAATATTTATTTTATTCAGTACTTTGGGGGGGCAGAATTAGAGAACAGAAAATAGTCTTACAGATGTTATTATAGAACTAGATTTAGAATCAGAAGGAACATTAGAGGCCATGTAGCCCACTGTCCTCATTTTATAGGTACAGGAAGACTCTCATCACACAAGTAAACATTGGAGACAGAATTCCCCTCCACCATACTACCTTCCTAAAGATTTAGCACTTAGTACTTAAATGTTCACAAATAAGAGCGGGTCTTTTTCTACACTTTTGCCAGCCAAGATCACATTGGTGATTGGTTACTTCTCTGGAAACCCCACCCAAAAAGCATCCTCCCTACATTTAGCATTCAGTTACTAAAGTGCCAGGATGCCAACACTCACCTTTAAATGAGTCATATATAACACATCTTCCCTCCAAAGTAGAAAGCCTATGTAATAAAAGTACACAGCTCAGAAGTGCAATCCTGCCCTCTTTTCATCTACATATCTCATATCAAGAACAAATTTTAAAAGAAAGAATCCAGTGGAACATGAAGCTTTCAAAAGGCTCTTTTTCTTGTTTTTTTCTTGAGTCATTTTTCAACTCTTTATGACCCCATCTGGGATTTTCTTGGCAAAGATACTAGGGTGATTTGCCATTTCATCTCCAGCTCATTTTACAGACAGGGAAATTGAGACAAACAGGGTGAAGTGACTCGCCCAGGGTCACAGGGCTAGTGAGTATCTAAGGCTGGATTTAAACTCAGGAAAGTGAGTCTTCCTGACTCCAGATATGGTACTCTATCCACTGCACCATGTAGCTGCCTCTCAAGATGCTTTTAGCTGAGTGCAAGTCATAGAACTTAAGTTCAGGATAACACATCTAGGAATAGGCACTGGCCCAGGGATTTCACCAATAAGGAATTCATGTATAAGGAATCTCCCTCAACCTAGTAGGTAGGTACCTTCCCAATCTTGTAGAAATGCCTAGAGCAAAGGTATCCAACCTTCATGAGGCCCAAGACACTCCATGAGTACACCTGAACTAAATTAAAATGTAATTGAAAAATGTCTTAACAAAATAAAATACAATAAAATATATATAAGCTTTATATTTTTAAAACCAAGTCAATATGTGACTGTAAGAATCCTTAGACAGATAGAAAGATTAGATAGACAGATAGATAGATAGACAGACAGACAGATTATTGGCTCCTATTTCTTTTTGAGTTTGATACCATTAGCCTATGTCACTGAGAGATTAAATGACTTGCCTAGAGTAACATAACCAACATATGTCTGAGGAAAAAGTGGGTCTTCCTGGTTCCCAGGATGGCACTCTTTATCTACCATGCCACACTGTCTCTCTCATTTAGACCACAGCAAATCTAATTATTGAACAACTCCTATTTGGAATTGAAAAATTAAGGATCTATAACTGAATCTCCTTTCCTTTTCTGTTATAAATAGGTCTAAGTATTTAGTCATCCTTCCTCAGTAGTATCTTTTTTCATTGGAAATGTTGCATCTGAGATAAAGATAAATCCTATGCCTCTCATGAAGCCTCAGCAAAAAGAAGGATTCTACCTTCTGAACATGGGGACCAAAAACACCATGCCTTTAATGGCACTATATCAATGTCTCTAAGTGCCTCTCAGCATTACTGTATACTTCTTTCTCTACTTCTCTCCATTCCTCATTACTCATATCCCACTCCACGTTTTCCCCTGTCCTTTCCTCTTTTCCCCTGTCTATACTCTAGGCTTATTAACGGGATCCATAAGCATCATTGAGTCCTCATTCTGAAGGAGAATTAAGAGTTTCTTCAGGCCATTCAGATCTCAACCTCAGGACTAAAGAGGCTGTTTACCTCTTTCCTAGAGTTCAAGAACAGCTTATGTATTATATCAGCTCCTACTCCAGATCTGATGCTATGTATAGCATCAAATAACTACTGTCTAATCTGGCTACTATGCAAAGGGAAAGGGAATAGGGGTTGCCCCATCATAAGACCTTCTCCCTAACATCAAATAAGCTGGGCAATCAAGCAAATCACAGTATCTCAGAGCCTCAGTGTCTTCATCTCCTAATGGAGCAAGTTGGATTAGATGACCTCCAAGGGTCCCTTCCAGTACTGAATCTATGATCTGAGAATTCCAAAATATCAGAGCTGATATAAATTTAATCAGCAACATTTCTTAATGGTCTCATTCTGGAGGAATATGAAGAGCTTCTTCAGGGCTCTTGAATCAACACCCCAATGTGGTCACCTTGCAGTTTCTAACCTGTAATCTAGAACAGGGATTCTTAAACTTTTTCCATTTATACCTCCTTTTTGCATTTCAGTAGTGTTTGTTAGTGTGGCACAGCTTGAGGGCATGCACAGTGCAAAATGCACATGTGTTATGTTTTTTTTAATTAATTTATTTATTTTATTTACTTTTAGTTTACAAGATTCAATTCCACAATCCCTTGAGTTTCAGATTTTCTCCCCTCCCTTCCCCGCCCCCCACCATGGTGGCATGCAATCAAGTATAGGATCTGCAAATACTTTCACATTGTACAATAGTTTGGTTATATAGAAGGGTTGTAACCAATGAGTGATCACCGGGAAAAAAAGAAGCAAAACCAACACGAAAAAGAACGATAGCAGCACATGTGTTATGTTGAGAACCCCAGCTGCAGTGAAGCTGCCCAATGCAATATGGTCAAGTGCTGCCAGAAAGACCTCAGATTCATTATGCATTTGATTTTTAATTATTTTTTTGGTCATTGTGCATGTGACCCCATATGGGGTCACAACCCACAGTTTAAGAAGCACTGATCTAGAAGACTAGACTTGAAATTCTTGGTTTCATTTTCATGCAACTCATACATCCCCATACATTTCAATGAAGGCAAGTATCCAACAAAGTTGGATTCAACTAGGGCTACTGATTTCACTTGCCTTCAGAAATATCACATCATTCATATTAAACCGTTAAATCCCACTTTAAAATGGACAGTTACAAATAACTGAATCTCTCCTCTCCTCCCTTATTTGGCAGTAATGTGACTGTTCTTTCCAAGTAATTTAAGGAGAGGGTATCGAGCTTAAATAGACAGTTGCTATAAAAGAGAATAGAAACATGGGACAGACAACCATCACTCAGTAGCAAAAAGGAAAGGGAGATTACTGAAAAAGGAAGGGAAAGTTGTTGCGTTTACAGATCCAGTTGAACAGGCATTCTATTGAGGTGGTCTTCATAAAAAGTTGGAAGGAACTTCAGAGACTATATAGTTCAAACCCCTCATTTTACAGATGAAGGGACTGAGTTCCAGAGAGTCTGTGTGCCTTGCCCAAAGGTCACATAATCCCGGAGTCAATGCTTTCCCCAACTGCCTCCTCTCCATATTGTGAGAAGGAACTACCAATGTATAATGATCTGCTCCTACAATTAAAGAGCAAGAGGAAAGTGGAATAGAATACCCTGGAGGACTGTGCATCCCTCTCAGATATGCCAAGCTTATCTCCATCACAAAAGCCTATCTTTTAAAAACCAATATTTTCCCATGATCTCATAAGCTAAGAATCATGAAATGGCACTATCTCAGAAGAATCTGAAGTGCAGATAGGCCAAAGGCCAATGGAAGTACCTGTAATAGGTCTAAATATGCTGCCTCATTATTATCAATGAAAACATGTAGCAACATAAAAGATATTGAGGACATGTACAATAGGAAGAGGGAATGGCCTGGTCATTGAGTGAGAGCAAGAGATAACAGATAGGCAACTTGATATTACTATGGTATGTACTGTCAAGATATTTGGAAACACCCTGTTTCCCAGAGCTAGGTCCCAGCAAGCAGGCTGTGCCTTGAGTTTGGCATAACAATAATCCTTTGAGCTCTGGATGATCTTCCCCTCTGGCAAAGTGTATTGCTTTGACCAGTACTAGGTGTTCACTGAGGGAATTATGTTTCATATTAATCAATAACTGTTTAGTTGGAGCTCCCTCCATTTCCCAGGGACTTGAGAGCCATCCATCACATCTTCTGACAAGCTCACAAACCTTGAGTCTTTTAACAACTAAGTGAACTGAACCAGGTACTGCACTCCTGTTCCTACCATGCTAACCTGTTTGTTTCTGTGAGACAATTAACTTAGAGACTTCCCATAGGACCCAGGAACACCTGCATTGTCCATTCGGCAGGACGAAGAATGATTATATCATGGTCCAGCCTACTTACACATATAAAGCACTGCCTTTGTCCCAGCATATTAAGCCCACCTCCTCAGGAGGACTTCCACTTTCAAGCATTTCCTCACTTTGAAATTAAACTTCTGTTTGTGTCCTGACTCTCTTGTCTCTAGCCTGTTCTGTTTAACTCTGCTCACCCACAGATTAGAGGACAGTTCTGGTCTAATTGACATTAAAAAAAATATTAAAAGGCTGAGTACAAATATTCTTCACATTTTGTGTGCAAGGACCCCTTTAGCAATAGTCTCATGAAGACCATGAACCTGAATGGTTTTTAAAGGCAGAGGATTATCAAGGAAACCAATTATATTGAAAAGGTTATAAGAATATTGCTCATGGAACCCAAATTAAGGAACCTTGCCTAAGAAGAAGGCCTACCATATGTTGGTTTTATCTTCTATGGAGGATTTATGGAAAGTCACAGGCACGAACTGCTCAGATAAAGGCAGAGGCAGGTTATAATTTCCATCAGGAGAAAAAGTGCCCATACCAATCATGGAGCAGTTATTACATCAAAGAATGCCTGATAAACTGTGGCTTAAAATGTTCTTTTTTTCCTATTACATCTTTAATCCCCATCACCTAGCACAATCCCCTGTGCATATTAGGTACTTGATAAATGACTTTTGGATTTGATTTAAAATGTAAAGTGGTCTCATTACACTGGACCTGACAGTTATAACCCTGAGTAATCCAAAACACTAATATTTATATTAACAAGCTTATTAAATGGCAATATGATTTGCCCTAGGAGAGAGCCTACCTAATCTATTTATAGCTAATCCTATTAATCTGGTACTTGAATAGGACATAAGGAAGCTCAGAGTCACAAACAGGCCATTTTGAAACTACTATGTTAATTTTATTATGTATTTTTTAAAAGAGGTATGAAATACTCTCATATACAATCCTTTTTCTATTCTTTGTATATGGAAATATTACTATTTGATGGTGTTCATCAACTAAAGAACTAACAATAAGGTTTATTTAATAAATAAGTAAATAAATCAGAAACATTTGGATTTAGTTTACTACGAGATTCCAACTAAATGACTCCTATGTAGTTCACGCAAACATAAAAATAAAGGCTCAATCTTTCCCTGGTGGCCAAAAGGCCTTCACTCAATCAAGTGAAACTAGAAATAAAAATGAGAAATACTTTTATGACAAGTGAGTATAGACAATAAGACAGCCATCTCAGCAGGTGAAGTTTTTCTGACAAACACTAATAACAGATATGCTGGTTGGACTTACTGCAAAATAACCCCAAGTTCATATTTTGAAACTTTTTTTCAATATTCTTCATGCATTCCCTGCTTGGTCAACTGCCACTCTGTTGGCTGTCTGTGTTTGTTTTGGTCTCCTTTCCTGTCAATCTAAATCTCTTTTTGTACCCACAATATTAACTCCTGTGTTTGTTCCATTCATGTACCATTCTACCAATCTGCAGTGTCCTCTCAACTTCCCCATTCCATATTTATCCTTCAGGATTCAGGTAAAAAGTTACCTCCTCCAGGAAATCATTCTGTATTCATTATGTTGATTCTATGTTGGGTTCACAATACTTATTATTGCTTTGATGTAGGTACTGCTTCTGCTGCTATAGCATGTCATAATCTATCCATACATTCTCATTTTATGAAATTCTTATCTATATCTTTCCATAAATGCTCTCTAGTAGATCGACCCAACATGCTGATGACTCTAGTCTGGTTCATTTAATATTTCGTGGATACCAGTATAATGCATTTGTTTTCCATATGTTATCCCTCACTTTTATACTACCAACTCTCCTCTTTTACCAATCATACACAGAGCCTTGATATTTTTTATATAGCACTTCTGATGCACAAAAATCACCCTTGGTAATATATCATGGTCTATTTATGTTTGTCATATGTCTTTCCATTGTCTTTTGTAGTCACCTATAACTTGGATTCTTTACAGACCATGATGTTATATGATTCACTGTCATATAGAATTAACTAGAAA
This sequence comes from Pseudochirops corinnae, assembly GCA_028646515.1. Taxonomy (NCBI): domain Eukaryota; kingdom Metazoa; phylum Chordata; class Mammalia; order Diprotodontia; family Pseudocheiridae; genus Pseudochirops; species Pseudochirops corinnae. Next base: position 459,699,831 of record CM053585.1, read on the forward strand.
TTATTGGTGCTCAAAAGATCAGTTTTGGTAACTTGAGAACATTCAAAGTCCCACAAAAATCACATACATAATCTCGTCTAAACTCTTTTTCCCACTGTTCAATTGTGGGCTCAGCTCATTTTCACCAGTAGTTACAATACAACATATAGGGACAGATAGACTAAATCAATAGGCTATCTATCCAAATGCATGCCAAAATCTAGATAATATGCATTGCTGAACCACTCTGTTTCTTCCCTTTGGGTTAATAGGTTAATCTTCTTTAAGTGATGATAGACTGTATTAATTAGCCCTATCCAGTTCATTCCTAATATCAGCATCTTCTCCAAACTTCTTCAGTGAATTTGCATTTTCTATTGTTGATAATCTGTTTTGACTGTTTGTATGTGTTTTCTCTGTCAACTAAACTGCATGTCTTTCAAATTGTGTTATTTCTTCACTGTAACCAACAGTAATGCTGTCCATGGTGTCAGTACTTTTCCCTATCCCCCCCCAAAAAAAGTGGTCAAATAGCTTTGAAAACCAAACAAAAGGGGGTAAAGTAAATGAAAATTATTTGAATTTAGGGCAGTTCTCAATCATTCTAAGGCTGACTTTATGTATATATCCATGATAATCTCTCCTCTCAGGTGCTTCAATGGATTAAATCCCAGTTCTGATATCTTGATTATATGATATACTCCAAGAACAACAAAAACAAACCAGAAACCAATGCTTCTTAGAAAAGCACTTAGATACACACTTCTGTAGAGGGACAGGGACAGGGACAGGGACAGGGTAGAGAGTGGAACGGGGAGGGGGGCAGGATAGGAAGGAGGGACATGTAATCAGTCTCTCACAACGTGCCCACTGTGGGGAGGTTCTGTGTAGTTACACATGTACAGCCTGTATTTGATGGCTTGTTCTTCCAGTGGGGGTGGCTGATGAGGGAGGAAGAGAAAGAATCTAGAATTTAGAGCTCTATAATCAAATGTTAAAAATATATATGTATATATACATATATATGCAATTATTATTACTATTATTATTAACTACATCCAATTGGAACTTAAGATTCACAGGTACTGTGGAAGGGAGATCCATCCTTCCCTGTCGGAAGGTTAGAGGAGTGATGGGGGAGGACATGGGAGAGATTAGATTGGGGGAGGGGTTGTGCAAGGGAATGGCTGTTTTGGGGGGGGGGGTAGGGGAAAGATGGAGAGAAAATTTGTGGCTCAAAATCTTGTGGAAATGAATGATGTAAACTAAAATAAATAAAATAAAATGTTTTTAAAAAAAGAAAAGAAAAGCACTTAGAGCAGTGGATGAAACAAATCAGAATCTTAGAGGTATTATCTTAAAATACACATGCCCATATTTTCCCATGCTATGTCATCCTATCATTACAGATTTCTGTTTGTTGGATTTTCGGGTTTTTCTATTTAATTTTTAGAGATTTGGCCTCTCTTTTGCAGGTCTGCCCTTTCAGAGAAGTCTCTTTAAGTCCCTTGTTTAGTGTTTTAGATTTTAATGTTTACTTTGAGTTTCTTTTTTATTTCTGTTTGGGTTTTTGGTTGTTATTTTTGTTTGTTTGTTTGAGAGGGGAGCTAGGTTTGATGGGGGGATGAGAGGACAGTCCCTTTGTATTCATACAATTTTTTTCTTCTCCTCCATGAATTTAATACCATTCTTTGACATAAACTTGCCCCCAATGCAAAAGCAATAAGCAGCTATCTGACTTCTGAAGCTAAATGCTTGAATATGGGCTAGAAGGAATCCCAAAAGATGGAACTGATAAGCACACCCACCTAGAGAAATTGTAGGATAAGCTTAAATTAAATGAAATGTTACTTGGTAAAGGCAGAGGTAAGCGATTGAACTTAGGAAGATAAAGTCAACCTTCCAAAGGAAGCTTGGAAATAGCTTGGCCCAGGATCACTGTAAATTAAAGTTATATCCTTATACTCCAAGGTTCATAAGGCTGAAACATGTGCACAAAGCTATCAACAATACACTACACATGACCTGTGATCCCTGGTACCCAAGCTATGAGACCTAAGATGTGCAATCTAAGTCGAGGACTGCACAGAACTGCTTTTACATTCTAAAAAGCAAAATTCAAACCAAATCCAAGGAGAACTAGAATTCATTTATTCATCTATCAAACATTTATTATTCACCCATCATGTGCAGAACACTTTACCAGATGTCCCTAGACCTACGAAGTTTAGAAATGATACAATCCCTGTCCTTATAAGACTTCCATGTAACCACAGAATCCTAGGATTTAGAAATGAAAGAGACCTCAGAAAGAATCCAGACCAATCCCTTCATTTTACAATTATGAAATCAGACTCAGAGAAATTAGGTGACCTACTCACATTCACATAAGTAACAAAACTGGGATTCAAACCCAAGTCTTTTGACTCCAAATTCACTTCATTCCAATATAACACACTAATGACTCAAATCATAGACCAAGTATACTACAGTATCTATGGTGAGCCTTAAGGGTCAGAGCTATCCCCCAGTCCTACATTGGCTTAAGTCTCTGCTCCAATCCTTATATCCTCTGAAGATAAAGCCAGAGGATCTCATCAAATTTCTCAACAGCCTTCCATATTTGGGCACCAGAGACTCCAACCAGTCCACAGGTTCTATAAAGACATGTTTTTAACTTCTACTTATGTTCTTAATAATTTGAAAGCATTTTTCAGTCAAAATTAAATTATAGGCAGCCCATTTATGGAATAACTGATTAGCCAACCTTATTAGCATGAATCACAAAATCTTTCCTTGAAGCTATTGGGTTTCTAAAGAAGTCCAACATGTTCCTCACCCTTCCAATATGAATACCAGATCACAGTCATCATATGATGAAAATTCAATAAGCTTTAAGCTTTAATAGCTTAAAACTGAACTAAGACTTTTAGGACACCCTCTATGTTAACCATTCATAGCTCAGCTCCCACCAGCACTTGTATCACAAGCAAAACCCTTTGCTAGGAGATGTGTCTATGTCATCAAAGGGACTTAGGGATAAACAGCAGAGTGGTACTTAAGATCCTCATTTGTGGAGAGAGAAAGGCAAAATACACCTCGGGACTCATCAACAGCACTGCCTGATAGCAAACAAAATAAGAAATCTCACTTAAGAGTTAAACAGAAGCATTCAGCCCCATCTTTCCTCATCATCAATAATCTATTTTCTTGAGCGTCTAAGTACACAGAACTCTATTGGGCTTCTAGGGAAACTAAATAGAGGCTAATCAAAAAACATGTTGGGTTCCACACTTTACAGAATGTCTCAGAGGGAAAAAGCCAGAATCATCAGACTCCATGGAAGCATGATTTATATAACAAGAGCTACATTTCTGTGGAGTTTATGGATTGCCAGACAAAAGGGGGATATTATGGACCCTGAGAGTTCTTTTAACAAGAGATTACTGACTTTTTTCCCCTGATGGTATTAATATAGTATAAGATTTTATGTTGGCGGAAGCTAGGTGGCACAGTAGATTGAGTACCAGGTTTGGAATCAGGATGACTCACCTTCCTGATTTAAATCTGACCTCGAACACTTACTGAGCAAGTCACTTAACCCTGTTTGCCTCAGTTTCCTCATCTGTAAAATGAGCTGGAAAAGGAAATAGCAAACCACTCAGTATCTTTACCAAGAAAACCCTAAATGGGAACACAAAGAGTCAGACTTAATTGAAAAATAACTGAACAACAGATACTTTATGTTCCAACTTATAAAATCCATGGATGGTAATATTTTAAAATAGTTTAATTTTGTTAGGTATTCTTAACCTTTTTGAAAGCAGTTGCTAAATTAACTCACTAATACATGTGGTTTATACTAATAGCCCCAGATGTATAATAATGCAAGAGGCACTGAATTTGTAGTAAGAGGACCCAAGTTCAAGTTCTGATTTGGATATTTACTAGCTGTATCACTTTGAGCCATGTAATATCTCCATAAAGTGGTGATAAATAAATGCATAAACTACCTTCCTCACAAAGTTGTTGTAAAGATCAAATGAGATCATGAATATAAAGTAACCTGTAAATCATTTCTAAAGTACTATGTGTTAGTCATCATCATCATCATCATTATTATTGTAGTTCATAGTGATTAACAGTGCCTGGCACATAAAAGGTGCTTTAAAATGCTTCCCTCCTTTCCCTTCATGGACATTCTAAGAAGTCAGCCTAGCAATCAAGCAGGTCCAAATGGATGAAGTATGTCTACTATACAGACTGTGATATGGGCAGAGTTCAGCCATCTTTGCCTGTAGCATAACTAATAATAGCTAACAATCATAGTTAACATTTATGTAATGGTTTAATGTTTACGAAGCACTCTATAGAAATTTTCTCGTTTCATCCTCCCAATAACACTGTGAGGTAGGTGCTATTTTTCCATTTTATAGATAAGGCTGTAGGAGGTTAAGTAATTTGCCCACCATCACAGAGCTAATAGGTATAGGAATCAGAATTTGAACTCAGAGCTTCCAGATTTCAAATCCAGCATTCTATCCACTTTACCATCTACTACATTATATACAAATAATAAGATAGACCCAGGAATGAACAAGAGGAAAGTGGGCTGGATCACACTGAAGCAGTACTTTCAACAATGCCAGACTGCTCCCTGTTACAAAAAGTCCATTGGTTTAGCACCAATATTTTCCCAGCAATACCATACAAATTTGGACCATGGAACACAGTCACAAACGAATTAAAAATTAGAGGTGACCCAAAAGACGACAGAAAGGCACATGGTAAGTCTAGGTAGGTTGATTCACATTGCCAATAAATTACTTTTGTCCTGCCATTGAACTTCGATGACTCAGAAGGAGAAAGTGAGGCTGATGACTTTGCACAACTCTGCCTCACTTAAATCCAATTCACAAGCAAGTCAAAACATTAACTGCGATGTCTTTAGTCTCTGTGAAAACAAAGGATGAAAAACAATAATTTGGACATGAAAACTGTCATTAACTATCTCAAGGATATATCTGACCAAGAAAAGGAAGGGCTCTGGTGATGTAGCAAGAGAAAGAAAGTGGTTAAGTGATGTGCTGTATGTATCCATAAAATATTAAAATAATCCAAGGAAGACCCCAGATATATTGGTTGGCTCATTTATGGATTATTCACGGAAAGATCTGGGTAAGAATCGCACAGGATAAAAAGGACCAGGTGGAGTTACAACCCATACTAGAAGAGTATCAACATCACTGATAGCACAGATCCATCGATGTTACCAAAATATTAATTTTAACCTGAAAACAGAGGTTTCATTATTAACTGAGAAAACTTAAATACACCTTAATTTCTCCAGCAACTATATCTTTTATCTCTGTAGTTCTCTTGGTCAGTGAGAAAGTATAATAAACAGCATAGTAGACTATTATATAGTCTTCAACTAAATTAGATTGTGAGCTCCTTGAGGGTCTACAATATGTCTGCATATTTCCCAATGGCCTGGTTTCAATGGGCAATTGATAAACCCCTGCCACCAAGGATTATCTCTCCATTTCCCTGGGGGCTCTTCATATGTGCATTTGTTTGCCAAGTTCCTTTTTTGTGAGACCAGGTATTGTAAGACAGAAATTATTTCTTTAAATTAGAAGCACAGCTGATGGCAGTTGAAGAAAACAATTAAAACATCCCTGAAGAAATTTTCCAAAGAGGAAAAACAATGAATAAAATTACCTTTTTTTTTTAGACATATGCTTTATAGAGCTGTAGTTCAATTGTTGTTATGCTACTTATGTTCTTAACAATTTGGAACCATTTGTCAGTCAAAATTAAATTATAGGCAGTCCATTTATGGAATAACTAATTAGTCAACCTTATTAGCATGAATCACAAAATCTCTCCTTAAGGCTTTTGGGTTTCTAAAGGAGTTTAACACCTTCCTCCAATGTGCACATCAGATCACAGTAATCCTAAAACCATAACTCAACAAACATTTATTAAGCACTGTCTATGGACAGCGCATTGCACTAGGCACTCAGGAAGATGAAAAGTATAGGTAAAACAAAATAATATTAACACTCAGTTAAATAACACTTTAAGGTTTGCAGAGTGTTTTACAGATACTTTGTTATACTCACCACCACCCTGGGAGTTAGATGCTATTATTATTCTCATTTTATATATGAAGAAACTAAGGAAGAAAGAGGTTAAGTGACCTATCCAGGGTCATACAAGTTCCTAAGTATCTGAGGCTCTGGCCTCAAGTCTTGAACTCATATCTTGCTGACTTCAGGACCACCAGCACTGGTCTAGTGCCACCCAGCTGCTTCTTGGACCTTGCAGTCCTATAATCATAAGAATATAGATTAAGAGTTTAAAAGGACCTTAGAGGTTATCTAGTTCAACCTCCTCATTAAAGATAGAGAAACTGAGGCACAGAGACATTAAGTAGCTTGCCCAAGTTCAAATTGCCAGTAATTGGCAAAGATGAAATTTATACTCCGTCTGATTCTAGAACTCTTTCAATAAATATCGTATGGTAACTGAATTTTAGAATTACAAAACAAAGTATAACATTAGTTTCTGGGGGAAGTTATATTATAGAAAGGAATGCTAGAGAAGACTTCATAGATAAAGGAACATTTGAATTAGACTTTAAGGATGGGTTGGAATACAACAGACAAGGGAAAGGAGGAAATTCTATAACAGAAGACGTATATCAGATGTGAGGAAAGGTACAGGATATGTTAGAAGGCACAGAGAAATCCAGTAGACCATTTATTAAACCCATATATTATACAAAAAAAAAAAACACCACAGTCTACTATGAAATGTGAAAATCTTTAACTTACGAGGTAAGACACTAGACCTGTGAATTCATGGGTCTAGGAAACTCCCAAGGGAGGAAACTCTCTCCACCAATGCAAGTTGGAACCTTCTTTGTTTTATATCATCTTAGTGAATTGCCTAGTGCACTGAGAAGTTAAGTGACTTGTCCAAAGTCACAAATGTAGAACTTGAACCCAGATCTTCTGGGCTTCAAAGCCAGGTCTCTATCCACTAGCCTATACTGCCTCTACATTTAGCATTGGGGCTTTACTAAATTCAATCAGAGCTTTACTAAACCAAGCTGACAAATGCTTTGAAGTTTGCCAAACACTAAATGTATATTATCTCATTTGAGTTTTACAATAACTCTATGAGAGGTGATAGTATCTCCATTTTACAAATGAGTAAACAGAGGATCGGCATGTTAAAGGTGTTATCCATTGTCACACTGATAATATGTGCCGAGAGACAGGATTTGACACCTGCCTTTCAGACTTCCACTACAACTCTGTCTACTATATCATGCTACCCATTACTTCACTTAGGAAAGAGTTCAGTCGTGAGCTAACATTTTATTTACCGCCTATAAAAAAAGCTTATTTTTCATGGTCATCAAAGCATTTCTTGCAGGCAATTTGAAGAGACATTATGATTCATCCATATACCTCAGTGATTCTAACTTCCAACAATAATCAAAGGCTTGACCAGGGAAGGGTAAACTCAAAAAATTTTACGTTTCCAATTGAATAAACCAAGGTCAGTAGTCTCAATTATTAACCATCATCATAATAATTTATAGGCTATAGAATATACCTGGCTTGGGAATGAGCTCTAATATCCATAAGAGGTAAAACTGAGGTCCAGGATGAGTCATTTCCCATCAGAATTCTAAGCAGTTCTAGGCATAATCTTTGATGACTATGAAAATAAGCTTTTTCTATGAACTAAAAATAACATACACACAATATAGAATCATAGATCTAGAACTAGAAGGACTCTCAAGGTCGTCTTGTCTAACATTCCTCATTTTATAGGTGAGAAAAACAAGAGAGGTGACGTGCCCAAGGTCACAAAGGTAGTAACCAGCACTGTTTGGATTCAAACCCATGTCCACTTATTCAAAAATTATAGCGTCCTTTGCATTGTACCATGTACCATTGTACCTCCATAGCTCAAGGTAAGCATAAAGAAGATGAAGTTGACCATAGAATGCCAGGTTAACACAGGTGTCTGTGATTCTATTTCTATGGTAATCACTACCCTGACTTAGAGACAGTTGAGAGTAAGATGTCAGAAGAAAGAAAACCAGCAGTGACAACATTGAAACGTGAATCCTAGAGTCATAGGATTTTGGAGCTAGAAATGATCTCAGGGTCATCTCTGTTAAGGTAAAGCATCCCAAGGGAAGACAGAAACAGAGGGAAAATAAGACATTTTATAGCTATCAGCAATTTTAAATTATCAGGGGGTCCCCCACCCCTGACCCCAAATTAAAAATAAAAATTAGTTTAGTGGTAAGACCTGACTCCTATTTGTGATGAACAGCATAAGTAAAGTAGAAAACGGAGAGAGAATGGATCAGTTGGAGTCCACGCTGCATGGAATATTGAGGAGTGAATGATAGAGAGGAAGGGTATCACAATACACAGCCTTAGGGACCATGGGGGTATGGGCTTTTGGGTCAGGATGATACAGATGACCCCTGTCTATGTAGTTTTACTGGAAAAGTACAGTTCATGTATTCTTTGCTTATACCCATGAAATGATATAAGTATTTTGAAAGCTATGATTATGAAGCCCTGGTCAATGTAAATATCTATTTGGCAGAGTTCTGAGCCACAGTGGTCATTGTTTGGGAAAAGAAAGCACTTGGGAAAAAAGTCCATCGAACCAGAGTGTGTATTGTGGTTGTCAGAAGAGGGGTGGATGATGTATCAATCTAATTAACCCCCACCTAAGTAGAAATTCCTTTCTGCAACATCCCTGACAAGTGGTCATCCTGGCTCTGCCAAAAGACCTTCCACTGCACAGAATTCACTATGACCCAATGCAAATCATTCCACTTTAGAATGACTCCAATCACCAGGAAATGTACTTTATATCAAGTTAAAAAAAGGACCTCTACACTATTATCATCTTTTGTTCCTACTTCTCCTCTCTGAAACAAAGCAAAATATGCTATATTCATCTTCTATGAGAAAACCATTCAAATATTTGAATATCATGACCCACCTAAATCTTCTCTTCTCTTCTCCAGCAGAAAACTTCCAGTTTTTTTTTTCAGTTAATCTTAGTATGGCCTGGTTTCAACTTCGCTCACCACCCTCATCTTCTGAATGTGCTCCAATTTGTCAACGCTTTTCCTAACACACAGTACCCAGAACTGAACACAATAATCAAGATATGGTCTGAGCCAAGAATAGGGCCGAGCAAACTATCACCTCCTACATTCTTGACATGATGCTTCTGCCAGTAAGTCAACAAGAATTTATTATGCCCTTACTATGTGTTGGGCACTGGGTTAAGTGCCTCTGTTTAAGCAGACAAAGCTCATAAGAAGTTTTTGGTGCCTGAATCATAACGTTGTCTTATAGTAAACTTCAATTTCACTAAAACCCCTAGAAATTGGGTGAACTTTGGGGATCATCTAGTTCTAATTCCTTATTTTATAGGGAAGAAAAGAGACAGAGTGGTGATGTGACTTGTCTTGAGTTCCACACCAGTCAACTGTAGAATTGACTCTACTGTAGAATTCAAGTCTCTTTCTATGACAGTAACTGTCTTCTCTGGTTATACCTTCTCTGATTAGACCTTGTGACTTGGAATTTTGAAAGCTTTTTAAAAGAGAATAGATCATCCTGGTAATCTATTTTTCCCATTTCAAAATAGACATGCTCCCTTAAAATTTGTTAGAGAATAAAAAGCTGTATTACTCTAACAACCACACCAATAATAATAGCGTTTATAACACTTTAAGGTTTGGAAAGTGTTTTACATAGATTATCTCATTAGATCTTTACAACAACCCTATGAAGCAGATGGTGTTATTAGCCCGATTACATGACTTGCCCAGGATCATAGATAGCAAGCATCTGAAGCAGAATTTGAACTAACCTTCCTGACTCCAAGTCCGGTACTCAATCCACTGAACCACCTGGCTGCCAAAGACAAGCCCTTTGACTGAAAGGGATGACTTTAGCTTACCACAGCAATCACATAACATACAAAGAAGTAGATATTTCTAGGTCACAAATATTAATTTTGATATTTCCTTTTCCCTCTCACACACTAAATGTTAAAGTAATCATGAAAGCTAGCTCTATAATAGTCATTAGAAGGCAGTTAATAGTCTCTTTTTTTATATCCGCATCATGGATGGTAATCCTCACCCTTACCCCCAGAGCATCCTTTGAACCTTGGGCTAGACAAAGTATGGACCTGATCCCATATAACATTTTCAATGTTGAGGTAGCTTTTAAAAATTATTTTTCTCTAAGTTTACTAACCTTGTTGTCTTATTTGTTTTTCTAATTACAGAAACAGTTGTCTTTGATTCATTCTACCTGTCACTCTCATCATTCAAGGAAAAATAAATTTATTTTCCCCAAAAGTAGCTTGTACTAAGCTGACTGAACCGGCACTGTCATCACCATCATTGTCTAGTGGACAAACATCCTCAACATTCTTCCAAGACATAGGCACTCATAGAACACATAGCTGACGTCCAAACAAGGTGACATTCAGTATTTAATGCCTCATCCTAGTCATAGAAGGTCATTCTACAGAAGAAGGAGCCTAGGGAAGGGGAGAAACTGGGGAGAATGAAGTTCTCGGAATCGTGTGGTAATTCCACACAGAATTCAGAATTGTCATGCAAGATTGCACCTAAAGAAATTCCTTAACATAAAGTGCCATGAAAATAATTCAGGTCCATGTGCTAGGAACCTAATGTGAATAAAGACAGAAAAATAAAATGAATTTTTCTTTCATGTGATATATGAGACAGCTGTGGTATAGTGGAAAGATCAATGGCCTCAGGGCATTTGACCCAGTTGATCACCCTTTCCTGGATATTGTCCCTGCTCTTGGTTTTGATGACATTGCGCTCTCTCTCTCTCTCTCTCTCTCTCTCTCTCTCTCTCTCTCTATCTCTCTGTCTCTCTCTCTTTCTCTCTCTCTGTCTCTCTGTTCACCTGCCTCTGTCTGACTTCTTCTTAGTGTCCTTTGATAGATCATCATGTATATCACAGTCCCTAACTCACTCCTCTCCAGGCAGCATTCCTTAATCTCCTGGCTCTTTTCACTACAATGTCCTAGAAATCTCTTCACCCCCAAAGCTCATTTCACACCTAGAATTCACATACTAGAAGTATCTTCCACCCTGTTGTCTCTCTCTCTCTGATTGGCTGGCTCCTCCAAGAACCACCATTTTTAGAAGTTCCAGATAAGTCATATCTTCATTCCTCTTCAGACTATCCTCCTGATTCTTCCAGTCTCTCCAATATCTCTTAGCACCAAGTATCTTCATTAGTTCACACCCTCCTTCCCTTTTTCAGCTCCCTTTTATACTTTGTTTTCTCCAATTACAATGTAAGCTCCATGTGGCTATTTTTATTTCAGCTTCACTTTGTATTCCCAACACCTACATAATTCCTGTCACACAGTAAGCACTTAATAAATGCTTGTTGACTTGACCCTGACTATGGATGCACCCCTGGGCCCTCCCCTATTCTCTACACTCTCACTTTGTGATCTCATATGTTTATGAGCCCATAAGTTTAATTGTCATCTCCACTGAGAAGATTCCTAGATCTAAATACCTGATACTCTTTTCTCTCCTAAGATTCGCTAGTCTCTCTCCAGTACTGTATGATCAACTGTATATTAGACAGTTCAGACTGGATGATCTATAAGCATTTCAAATTTAACATAACCAAAAGAGAATTCATGATATTTTCCTCAAAACCCACCATTTATCTCAACTTCACTATTACTGTAATTGGCTTTCCCATCCTCCTAGTAACCCAGGTTTACAAACTCAATGTCATCATCAATTCCCTCTCACCCAAACATCCAATCAGTTGCAAAATGTTTTTCATTTAATTTTATTTGTTATTTTAAAGCACACAAATTGGTTATTCCTTTTCTTTAGTTCCAAATTCTCTCCCTTCCCCTACATCTTCCCTCTTTCAATGAGATGGCAAGAAAAACAAAACCTGTTACAAATATGTATAGTTCAAAACAAATTTCTACATTAAGCCTTTTCCCATCCCTCCTCCCCCTAAAAAAAAAAAAAATCAAAAAAAAGAAAGACAAAAAAAATGCTTCAATCCACACTCTGAGTCCATCAGTTTTCTGTCTGGAAGTGGATAGCATATATAATCCTGAGTCCTTTGGAATTCGGCCAGTCATTATGTTGATCACAATTACTAAGTCTTTTAAAGTTTATTATCTTTATAAAATTGCTTTTACCGTGTGAATTGTTTCCCTTTGCATCAGTTCACATATGCCTTCCACATCATCTCTTGCACCTATTCCCATCTCTCTACTCACAGAGCCACCACCCTAGTTAAAGGCATCATCACCTCTTAAAATCAGTTCAAATCCTACCTTTTTCAGGAGACCTTTTCAGACTGCTCCCTATTGTTAATACCTGCCCTCTGAGATTGCCTTCTGCTTCACTGGATATATATTGTATGTAGTTTTTACTTTTATTTTGTATATTATCCCTCCCTCCTCTTAAACTATGTGCTGCTTGGGAGCAGGGATTGTGTTTTTCCCTTTTTTTTATCATCAATACTACAGTGCCTTTTACCTAGTAAGCCATTAATAAATGCTTATTGACTGCTCACCCATTGACCCTGGCCTATATTATTTTGAGAAGCCTAATGGATCTCTCTATATCATTTCTCTCTATTCCACTCCATCCTCTGAACTACTGACAGTTATTTTCCTAAAGCATAGATCTGACCATGTCACTCCCCTACTCGATAAATATAAGTCAACATAAACTCCTCTTCTTAGTATACAGAGCTGTTCACAACCTGGTCTGATGTTGTCTTTCCAGCCTTTTTATCCATTACTCTGCTTCATACTCTCCAAGATATAGCTAAATTAATCTTGTTATCGTTCCTCTTATATACTACTTCCTCTTCTCTTCTCTGTGCCTATGAACACAGATGTCTCCATGCCGAGAGCTCACTCCTCACTTCTGTCTCTTAGAATCCCTAGAACCCCTGCCTTCCTTCAAGATCCACATATCGCCCTCTACATGAGCCCTTACCTGCTGGTGCTTACCCATGCCCACCTTCTCACTCCCACAACTGGCCCCTAAAAGGTTACCTTTAATCTATATTGTATATACCTAAAGATTCATCACCATCCTTCACTGTGCCAGCCTCCTACATCCCCTGGACTTCTTTTCCCCTGCCCACTCATGGAGCACACTATGTCAGACCTTCTCTTTTTCAAGTTAAAATAAGCCTGCAATAAGGGTCCATTGTGTTTAGCATTCATTGACCAGTTTGCCTATTTTCTGAAAGCCTCTAAAGTCCCGTGGTGGCTTCAACGGACTAGGACAGTGATTATTTTCTTTCTGGTTTGATTGCCATTATGATCCATGTTCATGGGGAGCTGGCAGGTATGGCCACATTTATTTCATATTTCTGTTTCTTAGCCCAGTAGAACATAAAATACAAAATGGCTCAGAATAGAGAAAGCAGTGATGGGGGCTATGGAAGCACTGATATTAATGTGTCAAACCTGCCCACTTTATTTTTAAAGGCAAAAATAGAAGCATGTTATCTGGTACAAAAGTAGCCAATGGAGGCATTTGATGGCAAAATCTTCCTGTTTGCAAGATTACCATGAATGCCTAGGGTACCTGAACACCCCTGGAATCCCTGCTCCTAGGAGAGACCGAGGCTGGCAGATTACTTGAGCTCAGGAAATGGTGCTAAGCCAATTAGGTCTGGTGCCAGTATGGAGATTCCCCAAGGTGGCAGGGAAGAGGAGGGATGAGATTGATGAAAGAAGGAAGGGGTGGGCCAGTTTGGGTCAGAAACTACAGAGCTCAAATTGCTACATCTATCAGCAGTGGGATAGGGCCTATAAGTGTCAACCCACACAAGACAGAGAGACCCAGTCTCCTGCTCCCACCAACCACCCCTCCTCCAAAAAAATCAACATAAAACATGGTATACAGCAAAAGGGTGCCGAAGTGAACCAGCAGATGCAGGCATAAGCCTCCTCGTGAGCAAATTTGCATTCTACTTCTGTAGGAAGAGAACTGTAAATAGCTGCTTAGCTGGAACAAACCTAGACAAAAGGGCTAATGAAAGCCAAGGGAACAGCTACTCTTGGTATACTTAAAGTCTTCTTTTGTGAACTAATAAAAACAAATCTTATCCACTTTCAGCTTCTCTCATCTGAAATTACTTATCCAAGTTAAGCCTTTTAGTCACTGATAATAAGATGCAAAATAAAGTACTTGTGAGCCAAGACAATAAATAGACAGAAACACTGTCTGAGTTTAGGCTGATTTTAGCCACTGACATCTATTTTTAAAACTGACCCAATTAATTGGTCTATAGAATGTGATGAGAAAAGAAACACAGGTGAGACTATAGACAAACTCACTGCTGACTGAAGGCACACTATCATCACAGCAAGTCTGCAGAAGTTTATATAACGGAGGCGGCTAGGTGGTGCAATGAATAGAGCACCAGCCCTGGAGTCAGGAGGACCTGAGTTCAAATCCAGCCTAAGACATTTAACACTTACTAGCCCTGTGACCTTGGGCAAGTCACTTAACCCCAATTGCCCTACCTTTCCCCCTCCAAAAAGAAAAAAAAGTTTATATAATGACTTAAAACTGGCAAACAAGCTAGGAGAAATATGGGGAGGGAAAAACCACTCTATCTTGGTAGCCCAAAGAGGTGGTTTTGAAATTGCTGAGAGGAAGCTCAGGTACAATTTAGTGCAACTGCTTCGTTTTACAGATACAAAATGTAAAGCCAAGAAAAGTGAAATGGCTTGTCCAATGCCGCACAGGTAGAAAGCAGCAGAGGTGAAATTCGAACCTGTTGTCCTCTTAATCCAAATCCATTGCTCTTTTCTATTAGCTTTGCAGATGGGTTCTGGAGGATGGTATGTTGTTGAGGTTATTTTTTCTCATTTTTAAAAAAAAAATTTGCATATTTTCATTTATATTCTCATTTAGTAAATCAGATTCTAGTCTCCGATTTTTTTGAAGCATGTATGTACAGAGCCACTGAACTTTGTACTTTTTTCATGAAAGTTAATGTCATCTAAATGGCAAACAGATCAAGGATAAAGGAGTCATTTTTTTTTCCATTAAATTAGGTCATTCTGAGATGCAGACAAAACAAACTAAATGCTAGATTCACCTTTGTAAGACAGATAGATAGTGTGAGATGAGCTTGATTGTGACCTTAGCTTAAAAGAATGAAATGTACTTCTCTTGCTCTTTGGGAAAGCAAAAAACTGATTCTGAAAACTGAATTTCCAGCAATAGCAGAAAGTACAACTGAACAAAAGGATAAATGCCCAAATGGGGTGCCAAAGTACATAGCTAATAAGAAAATTTTCTAAAAAGCTTTTTCACAAGAGAACTGCAGGATGATTTTTTTATTAAGAGCATAAAACTGCTTTTTTATCCAGCAAGCATGAATTGAATACTACAGTAAATAAAAAAGGGACATATATAAATATATTTATGTAATATGTTTGCAAACTTGTGTGCTTGCATATGCCATATGCACATATCTCATTGTAAGAAAAACACCCCTGTCAATATTTATATCCTGCCTTCCAAATATTCATATCACCCTCTTTGCAGAAGAATAGAGTGATTAGGAAGCTTATTTCACAGTCCTAAATAAATTATAAAATATGATCATCATGTATTTTGCTCACAGAATCATAGGAAGAAAAATTTAGAGCTGGAAAGATGTTATCTAACCTGACCCCCTAGTTTTGCAGATGAACAACTGAAAGACCCAGAGAAAATAAATTTCTTGAGTTGGATCACAAAGGCAATAAGAGGAAGACAATTTTGCTTAAGGTGAACATACTAGAATGGTTTCTTCTATACCCACTATACCCCCAACCATTTCCATTTTGGCCTTTTATAGAGGTGGGGGAGGAGTAAGAAGTAAATGATGTAAACAGGAGAGAAAGAGATGAGAGAATAATGAAGCAAGAGAACAGAAAGAAGAGGAAAAAAAGAGGTAACAGGACAAAGGGAAGTAGATTTAAATTTGTCCCCCACACCAAAGAATTGAAATACGAGGGTATCTCTCCTCCAGTCTGAATCCCTTTATTTCCTACTGCCTTGTTTCCCTTCCATTTTTGTTCATCCATATTTCCTCTCTCCCCTTTGCAAAGTTGTTTGCTCTGATGAAGAAAATGAAGCTGATGGAGATTGAATGACTTGTCCAGGTTCACACAGCAAGGGACTATCTAAGACAGAAATGGAATAGAGGCCTACCTGCCTAGATTCCACCAATGATCAACCCTACTTTAATACCAGCACCTTACTCCATTGAACCTACTAAGAGATCAAAGAACTGTATTCTCAGAGATCAAATATTTAAAATGTCTACTCTCCATGTGAACATCAATCTTCATTAAAGTAACAAGATATATTAGATAACTAAAGTCTTTAAAGAGAGAAATCTACAAGGATAACCTTATCTAAAGCAAGATTTAAAAGAATAAAATATCTGTGCTTAGAATTTCTTACTTTGCTTACTCTTAATTTTTACTAGTAGTCAGTTATTGCTTAACTTCCATCTCAATTCCTTCACAAAGTGTCTTGATGATCTCAGACAAGATATTTATTCTGTTCTCAGCTATAAAATAAGGGATAGGGATGAGATGACCTCCAAGTTTCTCTTCATTACCAAAGTTCTAGAATTCTAACCCTCTAACATTCACCCAAATAAAAATAAAAACTCACATTAAAATATCCTTTGGCATCTGAAGCCTGAGGGCGATGTCTGCTGCTGTTGCCGTCCTTTCTCCAAGAGGACCAAAATGATATCACTATGTTGGGGTCAAGGTACAGTGTATTGGACCATGACATGTACAGTGGTAACCAAAACTCAGACAGAAGCAGCTATTCTTGAAGAGCCTCTGGAGCCAGCGGGTTGAAAATTGTTGATAGCTGTGAGTCTCTCCTTCTGTCAGCTTTTGCTCGTCTATCATTAAATAGGTAAATTCAAGTAAGGCCTCAAACTGGTTTTCTGCTTTGCAGGAAGGAATGAAAGGAGAGAAGGAAGGAGGGAAGGAAGGAAGGAGAGAAAGAGGGAAGGAAGGGGGGAAGGAAACAGGAAAGGAAGGAAAGAGGGAAGGAAGGAAAGAACGAATGAACGAACAAAGGGAGGGAGGGAGGGAGGAAGAGAAGGAGGGAAGGAAGGAAGAAAGGAGGGAAGGAAGGAAGGAAGGAAGGAAGGAGGGAAGAAGGAAAGAAAGAAGGAAAGAAAGAAAGAAAGAAAGAAAGAAAGGGAGGAAGGTAGGAAGGAGGGAAGGGAGGAAGGTAGGAAGGAGGGAAGGGAGGAAGGGAGGAAGGGGAGAGAAAGAAGTCTTGGATCTCTTTCTCTACCTGAGACTCTGTGATAATTTATATCCAACAAGGATATGATTGCCTAAGGAACTGAACTTCCACCATAGGCAATGCTTATTCTCCTTTTGCTATGTATAGGATATGCAAAGGGTCTTGGAGGTTATTTCATCTCATCCCCTCATTTCATAAATGAGAAAAATGTATAAGTGGTGCAAACTCCTACATGTTTTGAACCAGGATTCAAACTCTGACCCTGGGAAACTGAAGTCACTGCTCTTTTCACTATATCCAGTAATCAGTATGATGGTTGACAGCTCTCTCCTTAACAGTCCCCACTTTCTACCTGCCTACTTTATAAGTAGTTAACACTGAAAGGATTAGCTTAATTAAACTTTCTGTTTTATAACCCTTAGGGCATTTAGCAATAATATCCAAGGGGTTTCTTACTTCATTCATCATTCATTTACTCATTCAAACATCTTCAGAGCCCACCATGACTAGAACGTCCAGCTAGGTATTGCAAACAATGCATGGTTTTCGTAAAGGGCCCAAAAAAAGGCCTTGGTTCTTTCTCATCGTTTTAAATTTGAACAGCCTGGTTTGTTTGGTTTTTTTTTTTTTCACCACAATTGCAGCATTTCGTTTGCACCTTGCTTTTGCTGCATAAGTGTAAGGTGTCGAGATATGGTTCTTAGTCAATAGCATTGGGACAGCATTCATGATTTGAGTAACAAGAGTGAGAAACCCCTGCTCAAAACTATCTCCTTTCCCAATTCTCATTGTTGCCTAAAATGTCACTGTTAGAAATTCACTCCTTTCAGTCAAAAATTTTCCCCCATTCAGATAAAAGGTAAAAAGCAAATTCTCATTGAAAGATTAATCTGTCTTAGTAATCATTAACACCTTAGTGGGAATTAGGCCATCTCCCACAGGCCTCCTAGCTGACAGCTGGTTCCCATTAACTTTTCCAGGCTAATTTCATATTATCACCTTTCACATAGCCTCTCTTCCAGTCCCACCAGGACTCTCATATACAGCAACCTACCTCCACGCTTTTGCACAGGTCTGGAACACATTCCCTTTGCACCTCTACCTGGAAGAAGCACCTTGCTTCCTTCAAAATACAGGAGCCACCTCCTATAAGAAGCCTTTCCTAGCCCTCCCCTACACCCATTATTAGTAATAATAATTAATAACAATAGCTCTCATTCATACATCACTTACTATGGGCCAGGCACTTTACAAGTATCATCTCGTCTGATCCTCACAACAATCCCGAGAGGTAGGTACTATTATTATCCCCTTTTTACAGTTTGAGAAAACTGAGGCAAACAGATGTTAAGTGAATTCCCTAGGGTCACACAGCCAGTAAGCATCTAAGGCTGGACTTGAACTTAGGTCTTCCTTGTTCCTGACCGGGCACTCTATCCATTGCACCACCTAGGTATCTAACTATTAGCTGCCCCATTTGCTAGCATTCTCTTTATCTTGAAATGATTTTGTAGAGGTTGTGCCTCCTCCCATCAAAAGCAACACTCATAATAATAACAGGTAGCATTTTATATAGAACTAATTTTTATCTGCTAAGTGCTTAACACAGTTAGTGCTTAACACAGTTATCGCCACAGAATATAAGCTTCTTGAGTCCATGGACCATATTGTTTCCATATCCTCAGCACCCAACATGCAGCAAATGCTTTCATATAATCATAGATTCAGAGCTAGAACATCTCTTAGAGCTTCCCATTTCCAACTTCCTCGTTTTAAAAATGAAGTATGAGTGCTAGGTGGTGCAGTAGCTAGACTGCTGGGCCTGGAGTCTGGAAGACCTGAGCTCAAATCTGACCTCAGTAACTGACTTAGTAACTGTGTGACCCTGGGCCAGTCACTTAACCCTGTTTGCCTCAGTTTCCTCATCTGCAAAATGAGTTGGAGAAGGAAATGGCAAAGCCCTCCAGTATCTTTGCCAAGAAAACCCTATATGGGGTCATGATGAGTTAGACACAAATGAGCAACAACCAAACAACAACAACAACTGTGGTATGGAAAGGTTAAGCAAAGGCTGAGGGTCGTACATATTTAGTAAGTATATGAGACAGGATTTGAACTCGAGTCTTCCTCTATCCATTACAAAACTTAGTTGTCTAATTGATAGATGGAAGGTTGCAGAGACTGATTTGGTATGAGGCACTGTCTATAATGCTCTATATAGGACTGAGGGTCCTAAGAAGTCAGCTAGGAAGAGGGCAACAGGGCCTTTGGGTGAAAGGTTCAGAGTTAAGGAAGAGGTGAAGGTTAGAAGGAAGTAAAAAGACAGACAAGATAACCTACTTCCCAGTTGTGTCCTAGTCCTAAATATAAATAGTTTCATATAATGTATGGGTGGTCCTTTCCAAACTAATTGCATATAGAAAAACCTAATTCACCATAATTGGGGCCAAGGCCAGCCTGGTTCTATGGAAGGTCTGAGCTTTAAATCATTTTTAAAGCTATGCAATTTAATTACTTTCAAGAATATTCATTAATGCTGCTGCTAACGAGGGCAGGGGAGCAGTGAGTAAAATAGTATTTTGTTCATACTACTACTCTGTTGAGCAACCTTCAGTGGCTTGCTGCACCTTGCCTTGAACACAGTAGGTGCTTAGTATTTGCTGAAATGCTGATAAAATTTAAAAAAAAAAACTTTAGTCTGACATTCTAGGCCTTCCTCACTTTGACCTCTGACTAACTACCTCTCACCACTCCAAATACTGGACTCTGCAATGCAGTCACATTGTATTCACTACCTTTCAAAATGATGGTTTCACTTTCCTACTTTCATGCTTTCATTTCTTCTATTCCATCTACCAAGAATGCCCTCCATCCATCTATTATAGCTGTCGGCTATATATACCCCTCTCAGTCTCTTCTCCCCTCTGATTGGAGGGCTGAAGGGTAGAACCGTCCTTTACAGAAAGAAGAAACTAGAGTCTCAGATTACTTCACTTTGTGTCTGTTGCCTTGCCTGGTTTCAACTCCGTAGAACAAGATTCCTCCTGGTGTCCCCACTACTCCATCGTTCCTGCCTCCTTTTACCCTATGTAATCCTAGATAAGTCTCCTAATTTCTGTTTGCCTCAGTTTCCTTAACTGTAAAAAATGAAAATTATAAATAGCACTTACCCTGCAAGATTATTGTGATGAATAAATGAGATATTTTTTAAAAAAAACACATAGCACAATGCCTAGCATAAAGTAGGCACTACATAAACGTTCATTCCCTTCTCTCTCTGGGCCTCAGTTTCCTAATAAATAAAGCAAGAGGGTTAGAATAAATTATATTGAAGACCTCTGCCCTAAATCTACGAACCTGTGCCTCTATCACACTTGAATACACATTTCTCTGAAAATGTTTTCTAGCTATTTCATGTATTCAGTTCTCATCTTCCCAATTATATTTAGCTACTTGAGAGCAAAGACTACGTTCTACACTTTTTTATGTTCCCTGAAATTCCTGTTAGGCAGCCAGGAGGCACTTAATGTCAAATTAAGACATCCTACTAGTACTCATTTACATAGCACATCACAGTTTTTAAAGCACTTCCCTAGAATCAACCTTATACAATATGGAGGTGGTACAACTATTTTTGTCCCTAATTTACAGAGGAAGAAACTGAGGTTCAGAGAGAATAAGTAATTTGTTACAGCCAAAATGCCCATTACCCAGCAACCCACCATTGATAAAAATCTTAGAACTTGACCATGCTGGTCCCCAGGCCACAGTATCTGGGCTTACACTGAGCCCACCAGTGGGACCCTGCCATTACTCATGGTGAGAGTGCCACACAGTTGACCCCACCCAAGGTGTTCCATAATCTCATGGCCTCTCAATCAGTAAGCTTGCATAGCTTTATTTTTCTCATAATCCTACCTGTTTTTTGAGTTCAACTTAGGAGTTTTCTGGAACATTGTTAAACTCCTATTTCCTTAAGCAACCTTAGACAAGGAAGGTAAAAAAAGTAAATGAAATGTCATTTCTCACTGTAGTTTTTATCTCATTACCACAGTGAATGGCCTTGATTTTTTTTTAAAAATATCTATGACTTTTATTCACTAAAATCCTACTCCAGCAGCTCATTGTGGAGGCTGCTGGGGAAGCATAGGCTCTGGCAAGAGATGCAGGAAAATGGGCTGTGTGTATGTACCGTCTGAGAAGCAGCCTAGTTAAGCCCCCACAGTTTCTTTACCACATTCCCAGCAGGCAACATTCAGGGAAACAGCTACCAAAGACTTTCTGGTAAACTTTCTGAGACTGGAGCAGGCTGGAGAATAGATGCCCACATCAATGAAACACTGATACCTCACTCGCTAACTACCATGTATTTATCTTACATTTATTTTGAATGTGCTTAATATATGCGCGTGTTTTCTCTTTCTCCCCACAAAGCCCTAGTAGAAGCTTCTTAAGAGGCAGGATTGTCTCATTTTTTTGTCTGAATCCCTAACGTGATACAACTGGCAGCCTCTGCTTGTTGATTGACAGACTGGAAGATATCTTCATGCCTTTAAGCATAGGTCCAGAGTCCTTTTTCTCATATTGGATATGTTTTCAAAGTTCTAAATAAAAATTTAATTTAGCCAGCAAACTTTCTTTCTCCCTCACATATCATACATTTCCATATCTTTACCATTGTGTTAGTTCTGGGATAGGGGTGCCAGATAGACATGGCATTTTTGTTTCAGCCCAAGATCATTGGAAATTCCCAGGCTTCTATCATCTTTCTCTGAAAGGTTGAAGAGCCATCCAAGGCAAATGACTCAAGATAATTCTATGGCAGGCTACCAAAGTCAGGGAAATGACAATGAGTAATTTGCCAGAGCAAAAAAGTGCCAAAAAGAAGCTAAGATTGTGCAAGATGGACAGGCTCTATGTAGCTCTACAAAGGAGAAAGGCATCACATGAGGGAAAGTTACAAGGAAGCGAATTTAAGGTCAACACAAGAAAGAATTTTCTTACAATTATCATTGTCCAAGATGGAATGGGCTTCCTCCTAAGACAATGCATTCCAAATTGACAGAAGTATTAAAACCAAGGCTGAGCAACAATTTGATGGGAATATTAAAGAAGAGATTGATGTCCAGGTGGAAGGATTGGACAAGATGGTCTCTTAGCCCCCTTTCAGCTATATAGTCCTAGCGTCCTATGATGTTTCATGGTACTATAGAGAGATGAATGGTTTAAAAATTAGTCAGATCAAAGGTAACAGAGTCAGGAGAATGAATAGGGACAAAGGCTACAATAACATAAAACAACCCTAGCATTCAACTGAACTCATATTTAAAGGACTGACCAATCTTGGCTGGAGATGATACAACACATCTCCCTCTTAGTAGAGAACTAGAGATTCTAAGTATTGTATATACTGTAGATGCTGTCACTATATCAATTGGTTTTGTTTGTATTTTGTTTTTATTTTGGAAAAAAGGAGGGAACAGTGAAATATCAGGAACTATCTATGAAATAAAAACAAAAGTAATAAAACTTTTGTTTAAAGGCTTACCAGTTGTCATTTATTAGTCTGAAAAATGTGCTTCTTTTCACACTGACATTAGTTCAGCTGTGGTAAGGCTCCAATTATGATAAATCTTGAAACTAATTCATACTGTTTTGTATATAGAATTGGTAGCAGCCCCACTGTTTGACATTAAAATCCTTCAGGGCATGAAATTAAGAAGAACTGAGTTCAAATCTGGTCTGAGATACTTACTAGCTTGTTTGACCTTGGGCAAGTCACTAAATCTCTTTGTCTTAGTTTTCTCAGTCATAAAATGGGGATAATTATAGCACCTACTGGGATGTAGGGTTGTTGGGAGGATTAAATCAGTTAATATTTGTAAAGTACTTAGCATAATGCCTGGCACTACTGGGTATTTAATAAATGCTTGTTCCTTTCTTTCTGTCCTTTTACTATCTAGCCCCAATCTATTTTTCCAGACTTACCCTATCATGTACTCTAGGTCCAACCAAAGTATCCCACTTGCTATTCCCCAAGTATCACATTCCATTTTCCATCTCTGTCTCTCACACCTGGTATGCTCTCCCTCCTCATCTCTGCCTCTGGGAATTCTTTGCTCCATTCAAGGTTCAACTCAACTGTTCCTGTTACAAGGGATGCTGATCCTCAGCTAGGAGTTAGCAATGCCCTCTCTCTAAAATAAAAATTGTTTCACACTTATTTTGTACATTTTTATATATTTTGTACTAACTTGCTTGGAACCATGTTGTTTCACCCCAGCAGAATGCAAGCTCCTTGAGAGACTTTGATTTTTGTCTTTATCTCCTCAGTGTCTGGCACATAGAAGATAAAATAAATGTTTGTTGATCTGAATTGAATTGAGTTCTTAGGCACCAATCACTTTTGCTCCAGCGGATAAAAGTCAATTCAGCCTGTATTTTGATCAAAGTTGTCCTGATAACCTCTGAATCCCTAATGAGGTGGTGGGCTCACCCAATTTTCAAGTTTGTTATAGGAAACGGAAGATTTCAAAGAGCGTTCCCAAAGTCCACACTTTCTTCACACTTTGTCGTCTCCTCCATTTTTGTCTGACCTATTTTTGTTTGCTAACACATTGCTTTGTCATCACCACTCTTTCACATCTGTTTCTGCTATTTCAGTCTTTACCTTTGAATTTCTTCACCCTTAATTATTTCCCAAGAAATTGCTTACTGACCACACACCTTTAGTTCCTTTTAACCCACTATTTAGTTATTATTATTTGCAGTATCACTTCCACCTTCTGATACCTCTGATCTCTTATATAATCATAGAAAGTTGGATTTGGAAGGGGTCTCAGAGACCTCTCTGATCTAGTCCATACCTGAAATATGGGAGATCCAGCATCGTAAGAAATGGTATGATGCACTTGGAGTCAGAACAACCAGAGTTCAAATCCTGCCTCAAATTCACACATTTACTGAGTGATACTGGACAGGTCAACTAACCTCTTATATCTTCAGTCTCACCTGTAAAATAGTACCTTACAAAGTTCTTGTGAGTTTCAAATGAGATAACGTGCAAAATGCTTTGCAAACCTTAAAGAGATCTATAAATACTAGACATTAGTATTCTATAATCTTCCTAAAAATGTCTATCCAGCCTCCCCTTGAAGATTTCCAGAAATGGGAAACTATTGATGATGATGGTGATGATGATGATGATGGTGGTGGTCGTGGTTGTTATATAGCACTTTAAAGTTTACAAAGCACTTTATTAATATTATCTCATTTAATCCTCCTCAAACCTCTGAGAGGTAGGTGCTATTAACCCCATTTTACATACAAAGAAACAGATCAAGTGACTTGCCCAGGATCACATAACCCAATAAGTGTCTGAAGCCAGATTTGAATTTAGGTCTTCCTGACTCTATGTCTGGTGATCTACACAATGCAACACCTAGCTGCCTAATTTGTGAGTAATTCAAAAAGAAAACAGAAATGACTATCAGTCAGCATAGGTTCATCAGGGATGAGCCATTCCAGACTAGCTTCATTCCCAAGACTAGATCAGTGGTAAATCAGAGAAATGAACTAGATGTAATATACCCAGATTTCATCAAGCTAAGCAACAGAATCTCTCGAGATATTTGTGAGCAAGGTGGATATATGTAGAACAAATAATAAGGCAGTTAGGTGAACTTGAAACTATGACTGTAGTCAAGAGAAGAGTTTAATAGATTGATGAAAGCCTAACATCCCTAAGGATACCATATCTTCAGCCACCCTCTCCGGGGAGGAGGGTCACTCTTTTTGATCCATGCAATTCACAAGGCCAAAAGAAGGAGTAGATATCCTGCTTGCTCCCCATTTCCATTTCCTGACTTCTATCCCTCAATGGCCTTTGCTCTTTTAAGATCCAACCAAGTGGATTATATCAACTTCCACTTCTTGTCTTTTACCAACTTCCAGGTCACTCTCCAGTTTTTAAGGATTTGGGTACTAGGGTCGCCACCTCCCTCTCTATCCACTCCTTGCAATTATCTTTCCCTTTAAAGATCTGGCCATATGGTTCCACCACTTCCTCAATTCCAGACTTCCTCTTGACTAAAACCACCCAACAAAGAAAGACACTCTTGAGAAACCTTGTTGCTTATCTTGATGAAATCTAGGTATATTATATCAAATGTGGGTGTACTACATCTGGTATATTTCTCTGATCTACCACTGAACTGGTCTTGGGAATGAAGCTAGTCTGGGGAGGTTTGTCCCTGATAGACTCATACTGAGAGTGATTTCTGCTCTCTTTTCTGACCCCTTTAAAGATCTGACTGTACAGTTCCTCCACTTCCTCAACTCCAATTATTTCATCTTGACTAAAACCACTCAAAAACATGATCCCACCTCAGGCACAAAATGGTCACCATCTCTTAAAACTACCAACTCCAAGATCATAGAACATAGAATCACTGATTTTAGAGCTAGAGGCTACAGATTCCAACCCCTTCATTTTATAGATGGGGAAAATAAGCCACAGATAAGTTAAGTGACTTGCTAAGGTCACACAGTTAATGTCTTAGACATGATTTGGATCGATATTTTCTCAATTCCAAGTGCAGGGTTCCATGCACTGTACCATGCTGCTTGAACTCTGAAATCCCACTCTCTTAACAAATTCTATCCTTCCACCTCTGCTACTCTCTCACTCAGACTAAATATACTCTTTGTCCTTATCCCAATCTCTGTTCCCTTGACCCATTCTCTTATTCCATCTCCTACATTTTGACTTGACTTTCTTACAATATCTAACCTTACCTCACTGACTGTGAAGACTTATCCTTGGATAACTGCTTTTCCAGTCCTATTCTAGGACTAATAAGCATTGCTGGAGAAAGTGACAAGTGGGAATTGATTCTGCCTATTATAAATCCAGGGCTCATTACCTCTGCTTGCCTTTGGTGCTGTGCAACATCCTTTCCACGCTATCCTTACCATCATCTAGTTCATCCCTCACAACAGTAGTTCCAGACATTTTGTTTCTCTTCTTATTCTCTACTGAAGCCCCAACCTCAGCCCTTATGGCAGCCGGACTCCTACTTCACTGATGTGAAGATTGAAGTTCTCGTGGTGGACATGAATTCCCCCAGCTTTCCTCTTTCCTTCCTCAACATTTGTCTACATCACCAACCATTCTCTCTTTATTCTCTTGGTCACAAGGCCATCTCTTTACGTGGCATCTCAACTATTTAATGAACCTGCACTCTTGGCACAGTAGATAGGATAGAGTGATGAACCTGGAGTCAGAAAGCCCTGAGTTCAAATCCAGCCACAGAAAATATTAACCAAATGACCTTAGGCTAGTCAATTACTCTATATTTTTCTCTGTTTCCTCAATCCTGTAAAATAGGGATAATAAATGCATCTGCCTCCCAGGGTTGTTATGAGGATCAAATGAAATGATATTTATAAAGTACATAACAGCACTGACATGTAGCAGGTGGTACATAAATACTAGCTATTTTATTAATTTCCTTCTGTCCTGTCTTCTCCTGTGTCTGTGGTCCAATGGTCATCATCTCTCTCATGGATTTTTTAAAATATACTTTTTATTTATTTCATTAAATATTTCCCAATTACAAGTAAAAAAAAAGTTTTAGTATTTATTTTTTAAAATATTGAGCTCTGGATTCTGTCCCTCCTTCCTGCCCCTCCCCACACCTTGAGAAGGCAAGCAATATGATATTGATTATACATGTAAAGTCATGAAAAATATCATAGATCTTTAAATACTTCTCTTGTGCTTACTTTCCATAGGCCCAGAGTCATCTGCATAGAGATAATCATTATGCCCAAGAGAAATGAGGTGATCACTGAGAGAGGGAATGTAGGCCTTTTTAATCTTTGGGAAAAAAAAGCCTTTCCTTGACCCTCCTATCCCATTGCCTTTGTATTTTTGCTCTTTTCTCTTTTCTCTCTCACTGCCAAACTTCTTGAAAAGCTGTCTACATTTAGTGCCTTTACTTCTTCGCCACACATTTTCTTCTTAACTTGTGTATTCAGTCTTTCATTACCACCACTGAACTCTAGAACATAGGCTATCCAAGGTTATTAATTAAGGCCAATAGCCTTTTATCATTCTTAATCATTTTTAGCCTCCTTAAGCTTTTGAAAATGTTAGATATCCACCCTCCACCATATACCTTCTTCTTCTCTGCCTTCAGAGATACCAAATTTGCCAAATTTGCATCCTACCTCCCCAACAACTTTCAAAAGCAGAAATGGTATAGCCAATTAGAGGGCTGGATTTGGAATCAGGAAGACCTGAATTTATTCTCCCCCTTTGAGATTTCCTAGTTGTGTGACTCTAGGAAAATGATTTAACCTGTCTGGGCCTCAGTTTCCTCATCTACAAAATGAGGGGGTTGGACTCAATGACTCTCTAGGCACCTTCCAGTTCTAAATCTATCCTCCAGTGATCTTTTCTACCTCCTTCACTGGCTTCTCAAATTACATCTGAACCCCTCAATGCGGATTCTTCATCTGTCCTGCTTCTGTCCTTGACCCCATTTTATTTTTTCACTACATCCTTCCCCTTGACTTCAGCTATCAAATCTATGTATATTACTTCCAATTCTGTATCTTGATCTCTGTTCTGAACTTGAGAATTAACATTTACAACTGTCTTCCAGTCAATGCCACGTGAATACCCCCACTAGCACATGAACATATCCAAAACCATGTTTCAGATCTTTCCCTCTAAACTTTTTCAACCTGGCTTCACTTTCTTTTTGTGATATAACCAATCACCTTTTCTCCCATGTTCAAAAACCTTGGGGTTATCTTTCACATTTTCATCTCCCTCAACTCTCAGATTCAATCAGTTACCAAGCCCAGTCAATTCTATCTCCTCAATATATTTGCTGTCTGCCTCTTGATTCCCATTACAATCTCCCTAGTATGGGTTCCCAGCTTATTAAAATAGCCTCCTCACAAGTCTTAGCACCTCTCCTCTCTGTCCCTCCAATCCATCCTTTACTGCCAAAATTGCTGCCAAAATATTGCGCTCTTGCACAGAGATGACTCATGCTACTCATCTACTCAAAAAGCTTCAAGCGTTCACATTATTGCCCGCTGAGTGAAGATCAGACTCCTTTGTCTGAAACACCAGACTCCCTAAACCTTTCCAGCTATATTTCATATTATTCTTTTCTATAGCCTGGGTTCCAACCAAACTGAACAATGCCCTGCCCAATGAACATGATCTTAAGCCCTCCTAGTTATGTATCTTCTCTCATGCTGTTCTCTGTGCCAGGAATGTTCAAATCCAACTCGGATATTTGCCAGTTGTGTAAGCCTAGGCAAGTCACTAAACCTCTCTCTGCCTCAATTTCCTCATCTGTAAAATGGGGATGATAATAGCACCTGCTTCCCAGGGCTGTTGCAAGAAGAAGAAGCGATATTTGTAAAAACATTTTGCAAATCTTAAGGTGCTATATGACTGATACTGATTATTATAGCAGTGATTATGAGCTAATGACATAGCAGCTTATAAAAGATCAATGTGTAATCCAAAGTTTTCCTTTACTGCGCCCCACATGAAGACTATTGTCAGGTTACAGCTTAGTTCACAGAACATCAGGGGATTTGTCTCCCTTTTTTCAGCCTGATTAAAACAAAGCACACTGACCCCACTCCCTGGGTGGTCCTGTTGAGGAGGAGGGTTTTTTTTTTAGCTAGTAGGATTATAACTAAGAATGATTCTCTGTTAATTTTTTCATTTTATTTTTTTTCTTATGAGCTTTACAAGCATGAACATTTCCATATACATAAAACAGAAAAAGAGGATTGTATGTTTATTTATAAAGTGTCTACTAGCTATTGGAGGACATATCAAGTTTAGATTAAAAATCATCCCTGATCTTATGGGACTTATGATCTAGTAGGTAGATATTACACAGACACGTGAAACTATCACATACAATATTACATGATAATCAACAAGCGTTAATTAAACATCCGTTGAGCAGGAAGTCTCCTATGGGGAAAACGAAGCTCTGCCCCGAAGTGAAACTTCGGCTACATATAAAACCTCATTGCCACACACAGAGGGAAGGAGGGAGAGGGGTTAGATGTTCAAAAGCTAAAATGAAACTGGCCTTGCCTTCAAGACCTGTACATACATTCTATTAGGAGGAATAAAAGTTACATATAAAATTAAGTATAAGATATCTACAAAGTAATTTGTAGGGGAAGGGACACCAGCAGGGGCAAGGGGTTGAAGGAGGTCAGAAAAAAACCTCAAGTAGTAGATGATGCTTGCACTTAGATATGAAGGGAGGGAGGGAGCTAGGTGGCAGAGTAGATAGAATAGCAGCCCTGGAATCAAGAGGACCTAAGTTCAAGTCTAACTTCACACACTTACTAGCTACGTGACCTTAGGCAAGTCGCTTAACCCCAATTGTCTCAAAAGAAAAAAACAAATAGGTTTGAAGAAAGGTAGAGATTCCAAAAAACAGAGATGAGAGTGAGTCTTCCAGGCCTGAGGCACAATCTGTGCAAATATCTGGAGACAGGAGGTGGAATATTGTATACAGAAAACAGCAAGTAGACCAGTTCTGCTAGAATAGAGAGTGTGTAAGGTGGGGTGATATGTTTTAAACCCAGAAAAGTAGGGCAAAATTCAATTGCGAAGGATTTTAAATGTTAGAGGATTTGATGCTAGAGGCAATAAGGAACTATGGTGGTTTCTTAAACAAGGGTATGACACAGTCAGACTTGGACTTTAGGAATATCTCTTTGACAATTGTGGTGAGAAGAGAGTCTCCTCTCACCAAGAACAATCAGGAGGCTATTATAATAGTATAACCTGAATAAGAGTGGTAGCCATATGAGCGGACAGAAGGGGACAGATGCAAGAGATGTGGTAGGACTAGTATGGACAAGGCTTTACAACTCTAAATGGTATTGGGGGGAGGATAAGGGAGGGTGGGTAGAAAGAGGACTCAGGGTTCACAAACCTGTGTCACTATAGTGGTAACCTTGCTAGAAACAGGGAATTTCGGAGGAGTAGTGGGTTTGGGTGGGGGAAAAGATAATGAGCTCCCTTTTGGACATGTTGAGTTGGAGATGTCAATGGTACATTAAATGTTCAAAGGAACACTAGGATTGGGTATATGATCTGTAAATCAATTTCATCAAGATAATAATTGTACCCATAAGAGCTGATGGGATCACCAAGAGAAAGGAGGAGAGAGAGAGAGAGAGAGAGAGAGAGAGAGAGAGAGAGAGAGAGAGAATGCACATACCTAAGGTAGAACTTTGAGATAAACCCCATGCTTGGGGGGTCAGGACATGGATGATGATTTGGTAAAGGAAACTGAGAAGCAGCCAGACTGGTAGGAAGGGACCCAAGAAAGAGCAGCATCAGGGTAACACCCAGAAAGAGAATATCCAAGAGGAAAGGATGATCAGTTGCGCCAAGTGATACAAAAATGTCAAGGATAGGGGTTTAGAAAGGACCATTAGATTTAGCAGCAATCACTGGTAACTATGGAGAGCAGTTTCACATGAAAGATGAGAATAGAGATCAAATTTCGAAAGAGTTGAGTTGAGAAGTGAGAAGAAAAGAAATGGAGGCATCATGTGTAGGGGAAAAAAAACTTTTTTTCTAGGAGTTTGGCTATAAAAAGTAACACAGATATAGAATAATATCTTGAGATTATGGTAGGAGCAGGTGAAGGTTTTTTGAAGAATGGTGTAGACTTGGGCAGGTCTGTATTATAACAGGGAAAAGAAGAAACCAGTAAATAGAGAAAGATTAAAGGGTGGGTAGTGGGGTGGTTGTGCAGATTTACATGATGAGATGAAAGGGATGGGATCAAGGGTATAAGTAGAGGAGCTGGACTTGTAGAAAAGAAGGACCACTCCTTCATCAGAGACTAGGGTAAAGAAAAAGAGAATGGAGAATGATGTCAATACCTTTTGAGATGCAGAATAAAAGAAGCAGCTCACAGAAAAGAGTCTCTATTCTCTCAGTAAAAATATGAGGTCTTCTGCTGCAAGGGAGTACAGGATAGGTGGTGTGGGAGATATAAAGGTAGAGGGAAGGAAGAGAGGGGAAAAGGGGGAAAGAAGGAGGTAGAGAAAGAACAGGAGGTGAAGGTGAAGGAGGAGAAAAGAAGGGAGAACATGTACACATCTCTTAAGAGTTTACTATGTGCTAGGGTAGCTAAGCATTGTACCATATATGGTAGGGGTTCAAATGCAAACAAGTTTAAAAGCCCCCAACCTCAAGGAACTTACATTCTAATGGGGAGAACACATAAAAAGGAGCTGGAATAGAAGATTTCGGAACAACACGACCCGAGTGCTTGAATTTAATTGCCTAACCATTTTTAGTAACTCAGAACTAGTCAAATAAGGATTCCTCTCAGAAAATGCCAGGAGATGCAGGAAGATAAATGTGATGCTTATCTTGACCAAGAGGGAGAACGTTGGTAATGGAAATTGATTCTTGATGAGTCCAATGTAAGTGAAATAATGAAAACATTAAAAGGAGAAACATGTAGCTCTGTAGAAGACCATGGGCAATTTGACCCTGGGTCACTTGACTCTTCTTCACTGAAAACAAGTCAACTCCAGCAAAATCTCTTGGCTATTCTCAGGATTGATACATATGTTTTGCTTCAACTTCTGTCTACTTGGCTGTCATTTTTCCTTATATGCAAAGCCCAGAGTTTTTTCAAGATTGGAGAACTTCAAAGGTTTAGAAATTAAATTCTTAAGATTAAATTCTTAGAATTAAGCTTCTTAGGACCATATAAATTTAAAACTTTTCCTTGCCTTGAACCTCACAGTGTGGGCTAATGCATCTACTTTCTGTAGCTAGGATAAATCATTCCCATTCAAAATCATTCCCACCTCCCCCCTTTTTTCTGCTTTGCTTCCTGTGCAAAAATAGTGTGAGTTTAGAGCCTCCACAGGGAGATTTAAGAGTGTATAAATTGTGCCCAAGGACTAGAAAAGGTCTCAATGTACCTACCTCTGCAATCAGTATTCCAGTATGTGCCGTTGTGAACATTTCTTCAAAAATGAAGTAATATGAGAAAACAATGTTTTAGTTTCTCGGTAGTAATAAAAATCCAATTCTGCTACCTCTTGGGCAACAAAAATCAGGAGATAAGCAGAAAGAAATTGCCAGACTTCTCCACAATAACGGCCCCCCCCCCAGCTCTTCCATCATAAAAATTCCCTTCATTATCACCAGTTTAAAGGAAAAGATAATTATTTTCTAAATTGTTGACCACTTCATAGAATACATTTAGAACAGGAAGGGACCTTAAAAGTTGTCCAGAGAGACCCCCTCAATTTACAGCTGAGCCCCAGAGAGGTTAGGTGATTTGCCCAAAGTAATAAAGGTAGGAAGTAACATAGATAAGAATCAAAGTTCTTCTGACACCAAATGCAGTTCATTTTCTGCCTCCTACTTAGACATAGATGGCAGTGCTATCCTCTTCAAGTAACATTAGGTTAACTGATTTTAATCTATGGTTACAGAAAATCCTTATCAAGGGAGGAATTTAGGTAGGTGTCATTCAATTACAAATTGTAATCCCTATGCATGATGTAAAAACTGGAACATTTCCTTTTGAAAAGATGAGAAACAATTAACTACAAAAGTTTTAGTTCCAGTCCTAGTCACCAAAGCCTTAAAAAAAGATCCTGTTATTGTCATATTGGTTCTGACATTTCTAACCATTGACAAGTTCTCAACACATTGTCATATGCCAAGATTTTTCGGAAGTCCAGGGTGGAGGGTTTTAGGAGCACCTAAAGAACAAAGAAGTTGATTCTAATTACTGATGTCATTTCTGCCTCCCATGTTGTGGCGAAAAATCATAGAATGGGAGGGAAACTTAGCCATTAAATTGTACTGTCCAATGTCACCCAAAGACTAAGACTCAAACTCAGGTTCTGTGATTCAGGTGCTTTTTGTACCATACTGCATTGCCTTCAATAATTCCATACCCATTGGAGAGGGAAAGGTGGCAAGCAGGGCTGACCTCAAGGGTAGGTAAAAGAAAGAGTACCCAAGAGCCCTCTTGTTTCAAAATATCTGCCCCTCTAGGCAGACTATAATTTTTGCTATTAGAATCCAACCTATTACAAGTTTTGAAGAATGCCCTCTCAAAGCATGTAAATAGCCTTGAAAAGATTTACAGATTAAGCCAATTAACATCTGGCCTGGGTCTAAGGAGACCAGTTTCCATTCAATTTATGTCACTATCTAGCTTTGTGACCTTCAAAATTTACTTTGTTTCACTTGACCTTGGTTTTCTCATCTTTAAAATGAAGGATTTAGACCCGATGATCTAAAATCCCTTGCTCTAGGAAACTAATCCAATGATTCCATGACATTAGTGTGAATCAGTCTTTTAAATCGATCCTTTCTCAACCCAGCTAACTCACAGGTATCTGGGAATAAATCATAGACAGTCCAGTTGATACATGATTTCTTCAAAACTTTAAATGTGATCAATTTAAATTATTTTTATTATTGTTGTGATTTTGTTGTTGTTGTTCAGTTGTGTTTGACTCCTTCATCACCCCATTTGAGGTTTTCTTGGGCAAGGACACTGGAGTGGTTTGCCATTTCTTTCTCTAGTTCATCTCAACTCAAGATTACTTAAATCAAGCTTAACGAGTGTCTGAAACTGGGTTTTAATTCCTGATTACATTTTCAGTATTATATTCACTAACCCAGCTAGCTGCCTACAAATCATAGATTTAGTGCTGGAAGGGACTAGAAACAATTCAGTCCAACTCCCTCATTTTATAGATGAGGAAACCAGGACCTAATGAGGTAAGGTCCCGGTCCCATGAGTAGGAAGTAGCAGACAATACATGTCCTCTGAATTCAAATCCAGCAGTCTTTCCACAGGTCTATACCACATACACACACACACACACACACACACACACACACACACACACACACACACACACCCACACACTCCTGGAGAATTCATTAAGTAACTCTCTAACCCAACTCTAGCTTCTAAGTAGAATTTTCTTGACAGAATTGAAACAGTCCAAATGAAGATCAAACCATCTAGGTTACAATGACCAAACACTGCGTACCTTGAAATGTTATACATGTACACATCTGTTCTTTCCATGGCCAAAACAAATCCATTTCTGAGAGATTTTGCTTCTGTAAGAGAAATTCTCTCTCAAGAGAAAGATTGCTTTAAAATTTTAAACATAGTACTGAATGTGTGTCTAAAGAATCAGATTTCCAATTGCCTTTCTTTGTATCCACAGAGCTTAGAATAGTGGCTGGCACACAGTAGGTATAATAAGCTTAAAACTACACTAAGATTTTTGAAACACCCTATCTTAGTAAATTAAAAAGGAGACTGTTTCTATTAACTGCTGGCTTTAGAAGCTCTGGGTTTGTTTCAGGCTTTCACTTAAGTAGAAGAATACTAAACTTACAGCATTTATAGCACCTACTATGTTCCAAACATTCTTCTAAATTTATTAAAGCTTAAAACTGAACTAACACTTTTAGAACACCCTGTATTTGGTATTAAATGCCCCCAATTTGGGGCAGCTAGATGGCTCAGTGGATATAGCACCAGATCTGGAGACAGGAAGACTTATCTCCCTGAGTTCAAATCCAACTCCAGACATTTAGCTGTGACCCTGAGCAAGTCACTTAACCCTGTTTGCCTCAGTTTCCTCATCTGTAAAATGAGCTGGAGAAAGACATGAAAACTATTCCAGTATCTCTGTCATGACCCCAAATGGGGTCCTAAAGAGTCAGGCACAGCTGAAAAATGACTGAACCATGCCCTCAGTTAAGTCAAAGGATCTAAAACCACCTTTCCTATGTGCTATGCGACCTTAAGTAAGTCACTTAAACTCTCTGGGCCTCAGTTTGCTCTTCTGTCAAATTGGGGAGACGGGGCAGTTGTGGGAGGCTGGCCTAGATGACTTGAATATCCCTTCTAGCTCAAAAATGATGATCTTAGAATTTCACTTTCTATCATCCCATTTGCACTTCCTTCTTGATTATTCTTCTGCAAAGTATTTCAGATTTCCTCCCTCTTTTCTATTTCTATCACCCCTTCTATCTCTTAGCCTGGCCCAGATCTCTTCACTCCCTGCCTGGATTATTACAACAGCTTCAGAACTAGTCTCCCTGGCCCCAGACTCTCTGGCTTCTGTCCATCTTAGACACAGCTGCAAAAAGAATCCTTCTCAAATAGTCCTTTCATCGAGTTACTCCTTTTGAGCTCCACAGATTGGTGTCAGCTCCTTTGGGCCTCTATTTCCTTGTCTGTAAAATGAAGGAGTTTGAAATGGAGGATCTCAAGGTCCCCTTTGGCTCTTACTGGTTCTGATTTCCCTGCAGTAACTTTTCTAATCTCATCTATTGTTCACTAAACTTAGCCTCTAAGCACTGGGCAAGGCAATATGCTTGCTATTGTCTGAATGTAACTGTTAATTCCCACCTCTGTGCTTTTGCTCATTGCATTCTCTCCCCCCTGGAATTACCTTCCTTTCCTTTCAATCAAACCATATCTATTACCTTGCCCAACCTGCTCAAAACTAATAAACCTTTTTTAATTTATCTCGCCCCACTCGACAAATTAATCTCACCCTACTCGACAAATTAATCAACAAACATATTAAAGGTCTACTGTGTGCTAGGGCATTGTGCTTGGAATAGAGATAGAAAAAACAAAAACCAGTCACTGCCCTGAAGAGGCTTATATTCTACAAGGGAAAATAACACATACACCCATAAGTAAATACCACCCCGCCCCGCCCCGCCACATACACGCACACACATACACGCACATGCTTAAGGGATAGGACCTAAATACAAACTGAGTTCAGTCCTATTTGGAGTAGACTCTCTCAGAGACCTTTTCTGCCTCTAACATCATTACTTCGCACTTTGATAAAGTTATTTTGTAATTATTATCACTCTATTTTAAGCATGTATGTCCAGATGATATAATGGAATGAAAAGAATACTAGATTTGGAGTCAGAAGCCTTGGGTTCAGATTCAAGCTTCAGAACCTACTAGTTGCATGACCTTAGACAAATCATTGGGACTCTTTGAGCCTTCTTATTTATAAAATAAAGGCAAACTATGCTTTCCCTACCTCACAGAGCTGTCATGAGGAAGTTCTTTAAAACTTTGAGGTGCTAAATAAATATAGTCATTTATATTAATTTTATTATTAGTGTTAATGAATATAAATATAAATCATTGAAACCAAATACCATTTTTTATTTCTCCTCTCTCTTCTTAATAAATTCTCATTAATGAACTCAATAATTCACTTTACCTAAGGAAACAAAATTAAACTTTTCAGAACAGTCTGGAGAGAGTCCCCTGTTCCCACAATTTCCCAAGTCAACAATGGTGGCAAGATTGCTCTGACTTCACCTTCCAATGACCTGACTTTCATCTCTGCCTAAATGGTCATCTAAACATTGAGCCTACAAAATGTTAAAAGAATCATGTATTTTCTTATAGTTTCCATCTCTCTGGGCATGATATTTATGTAGTAAATCCAAAAAGTTCCCTTGGCTGTGATGGAATCCTAATAGAGCTGTCCCCAGTCCCAATATTCTAACTTCCTTATAGGCCAAACTGATTAGCAGGTCCACTGCCCCTACCTAGCCACTACCCCACACCCCCAATTCAATATCCTAACTTCTTCATATATGCTTCACTGCTCACTAGAACAAAAGGTATGTTCATGAACTCATTTTTCTCACAGAAATAGCAGGTATGTCGACGTGGTGGTATCCCAGTCACTGCTTCTAGCTAGCAACTGCTTCCAGACCCATTCCTCATATTTCCCACGGAAACATCAGGTGTGTCCATGCACTCAAACCACAGCCATCTCCATCTAGTCTCAGACAGGACCACAATTGTCAGTCAGTCTGGAAAGCGGCACTGCCAATATGCCCAAGGAGGATGCAGAACCCAAAACAACAGAAGGGACTTTCCCTAAGTAGGCACCTGTGCAGTAAGGAAAGAACTGACCTAGAGTGAATTTATGACATAAGAGGCTTGTTATAATATCATTATCATATACACATACCCCCCCCCAATGGGTTTTTATATGCATTGTGGATAATCACATGCGCAGTTTCACTGTGACTGGGACCCTCCCCTATTGCCTAATCCCTTAACAAACCCCTCCTGCCTTTTTAATATTGATAAACTGTTATGTAATTGCATCTTTGCCTTGTAAAAATCCATCTGGTTTTCTCTGAAGTTGCTGGTTTCTCTTGGAATGAGAGGAGTCAATCTCAATAAATGCCTATTCTTGGATTAGAGGTGGTCTGACTCTGAATTCTTTGAAACCGTTCCACCACAACAGATCAGGTAACCTCAACAGTTGTTCTTCAGTCACTTTCAGATATGTCTTCATGACCCCATCTGGGGTTTTCTTGGCAAAGATACTGGAGTGGTTTGCCATTTCCTTCTCCAGCTCATTTTATGGATGAGAAAACTGAGGCCAACAGTAAGGTTAAGTGACTCTCCCAGCATTACATAGGTAGTAAGTGTCTGAGACCATATTTGAACTCAGAAAGATAAGTCTTCCTGACTCCAAACCCAATGCTCTAGCTACCTAGCTGCCCCTAGAAAAAGTTCCATAACTTCAGGCAACTATATAGGAGGCACAATTTGGGGAATGTGGCTTGCTATTGTCACACCCCTCCTCTATG
Organism: Pseudochirops corinnae; assembly: GCA_028646515.1. Classification (NCBI taxonomy): domain Eukaryota; kingdom Metazoa; phylum Chordata; class Mammalia; order Diprotodontia; family Pseudocheiridae; genus Pseudochirops; species Pseudochirops corinnae. Next base: position 459,737,951 of record CM053585.1, read on the forward strand.
TTTTCTCTCCAACAGTAGTATTTCTTTTCTTACTGCCAGTGCTGGGTACTCAGCAACATGGTTACATTATGGAGACCTGCAGATATAAGCAAGTTTGTGCTATTTTCTATCACTCATTACTGTAAATTTGTTTATGTTTTCACTGTAGGGCATCCTTAAACCTTGCTGTTGGTTATGCTCTCTGTAAACAGCAATAATTCCCAAGTGTCATATCTGTGAAGACAGTGATTCATCCCTAGAGCAGTGCAGTGACTTTATTTAGAACTGGCTAAAGGAGAGGGGTAACATTATTTGCAGTTTGATAAGATATTTTCTTTCTTTTGGCCCATCTTAGGTGCATTCTTCTGCTGCACTATTATATACTTAAGGAATGACTCATAAGACCATAGGGTAGCTCAAACACTCAATGTTTTGCCATATTTTAACATTCATTTCTTCTTTCACAGTTTACTTTGGACATTATTTGAAACTGTTTGACTGGCTACATGAGGGGCTGGTAAAATGCAACCCAAGGTCCAAATAAGGCTGCCCACTTCCTGTTTTTGTAAAGCCAGTGAGCTAAGAATTTTTTTTTACATTTTAAAATAAATTTTTATTTTATTTTTAAAATATAAAAACCACTGTTAGCTAATAGACCATACAAAATTAGTCAACTGGTCACCTGGCCCTCCAGTCATAGTTTGCTGACCCCTAGGCTACTCCATGGTACCAATGCAGGCAAGATTGGATCTCTATTTGGATCCAGGTAGCGTTCCTTCTCAAAGAAAAACTCTTTCCATCAACCAGTCAATCAACAACCATGTATTAAGGACCTACTATCCATTAGACAATATGCTAGGCCATGGGATTACAAAGACAAAGGAAAAAAAGCTGCCTTAAAGGAGTTTACATTCTATAGGAGGAGACAATGTGTACATATATAAGACTACACAAAATAAATACAAGATCCTGGAGTAGAAGGAGAAGGCATGAACAGCTAGTGGAAATCAGGAAAGGTTCCACCTAGAAGGTGGCATTTGAGCTGAGCTTTGAAGGAAATAAGAAATGTTAAGAGACAGAGGTGAAAAGGGAGAGCATTCTAGGCGTGGGAAAATAGCCGATGCAAAGACATGGAGACAGGATATAGAGGGTCATGTGTGAGAAACGGTATCAGGGCCAGTTTGACTAAGTCAACGAATGAATAAAACAGAGGAATTTGTGATAAAAGCTAGAAAGGTGAATTTCTGTTAGGTTGTTAAGGACAAACAGAGGAGTTTGTATGAAACCCTTAAGATAACACAGAGCCACCTGAATTACTTGAGTAGAGGAGGGACATAGTAAAACCTGTGCTTCAAGAACATGATTTAGCTAAAAGATTTCAAGAGAAAGAAGCCCAAAAACCAAGTGCATTTTGAAACCTCATCTTCTACCCCTAATAAACTTCTGAAGGCACTTCCAGTTTTAATGTAACTTTGTGAACATAAATAAACGACCATATCAGAATTCTTATTTGTGATTTTTTTAATTTTAAATTTAAATACAAATAGGAATAGGAAAAAAACTAAAATAATACAAAATAATAACAGAAAAAATTGCCATATGCAGAGCATAATGTGAGAAAAGATTCAAAATATACAGCAATTTCCATTTCAAAAAAGCCTATATAATAAAAACCACACATTGAGTGGAGAGTTGCCCATCTTTTCTTCGCTTCCTTGTAAGTTTTCTTTTGTTGTACAATTTTATCAGTATTAACCAACGGTAAGTGGGAATCAGGGCAATTAGATGGCATATAGGATAAAGTGTCCAGCCTGGAGTCAGGACCTCAGACATTTAACAACTGTGTGGCCCTGGACAAGTCACTTAACCCTGTTTGGCTCAGTTTCCTCATCTGTAAAATGAACTGGAGAAGGAAACGGCAAACTACTCCAGTATCTTTGCCAAGGAAACCCCAAATGGAGTCATGAAGAGACAGACATGACTGCAAAACAAAACAACGACTTTTGTCTAAGGTACTATGAAGCTAAATGACTTGCCAGGATCATACAGGACCTACTTGCCAGAGTCAGGTTCCAAATCAGTTCTCTATTCACTATACCATACTTCTTAGCTTCATCATATGAAAATTAAATAGTAGATTTGAAAAAGTGCCACAGTGATAAAATATTGGAGAGGAGCCAGAAAAGGAAGAATTCAGTTCCACCTCCAACATTTCCTATCTGTATTATCATGCATAAATCACTTAATCTCCCTGAGCCCCAGTTCCTTCATTTGTCAAAAGGAGTAATAACACCTGCAGTACTTCTCTCACAGAGCTATGGTGAGGTCCAAGTGAAATAAGGGAGAGCATAGGAAGGGACCTATAACTCCACTGATATAGAGAACCACAAGATGAAGAAATTGTACAACTAGAGGCATATTCTGCCCAAGTTAAGGTCTTCACTATCTAGAGCACTAAGAGACTAAAGGCCTAGGGTCACATAGCCAGTGTTTGATAGAAGCAGGACTGGACAAAACCAGCTATCTACTACTCCACTATCTCTGCCTCTCAAATGAGAGATAATGCATGTAAAGTAATTTGCACATCTGAGAGTACTATCTAAATGATACTATTATTAACTGATCTATGCAAATTAAAGGTATTATATAAATGGATGGGATAAAATAGAGGTGTTAAAAGCAGAGATATTCTATAAATGGCTGGGATAAACAGCACTGTGTATTCTTGTGGCCAGGTGACCCAGTAAAATATTTCAATAGATACAGTTTAACTTATTTACAAGACTTTATTAAAAGTAAAAGTTGGGGTGGAGGTTAGCCTTGTTTGGAGAAAATGGAAATTATAATATCAGAAATAACTAAAATACAAAGAAGCATTTGAAAGTCCCCAAGCTTAGAAAGTATGAATACCGTTTGATCTCAATTTTTCCAAGTATTTAAAATGAAGCATTTTCTTATTGTTGAAATCAAAATAAATTTGTCATATATCTATAATTTTATATTTCTGATATACAGGGTATCCCCAAAGTCAAGCACAATCTTAAGGTCTAATGGTTTAAATACCTTGCAATTTTCATTATGCACACACACACACACACACACACACACACACACACACATCTTCCATTTCTAGGTTCAATGCTTTTGACAGCTTAACTACCTACATTGTTTTTCTACCATGAAAAGAAATGGGGGACTTTAATTTTCCATCCCTTAACCTTCTAGAGATGAAACTGTTCCAACAGACATAAAGACTTGGGGGAAAAAAGGGTCAGTGTTCAAATTATTGCCATTTAGAATTAATTGGAAAAGTTTCTTTTGTTTTTAAAGTCCTAGGCTATTCAGCCTATTTATCTTCTCAGTCAGTGGAGCTCAAACCCTGCTGTCTCAATCTTCAAGGGGACAAATATTTGCTTCAATACAATTATGGTAACCAGGAAGTTAATGCAGTCTCATAACAGATATGCCATCATTATACAGATTTATGAGCACAGTCCTAAACATAAGATGGAGGTAATTGCTTGTGCACGGCCAGGCTATTTTGCCCGTTAATATAAATAATATTCTCAGCACGAGCTACCAATAGCAGCAAATTTCTCAAAATAAATTTCTTACCTCGTTCTGTCAGATAGTCTTCCCTTGGAACTTGATGAAATGAAATATTTCTGATACCTTGGGTTTTTTCAAGGATATTTTGGAGAAGAATCCCAAGCCACTGGACATTGGGGATTGTTGCCATGTGCCATTGATTTAGGAATCCAACTTTCCATCTTGCCATCATGCATATACACTAACTCATGACACCTCGATTAAGGCTTTTGATTTGGCATAGATGTTTCCATTTATGGTGGCCAGAAGTTGAGACACAGCATCTATTTCTCCCTTTTTTCTGAAATAGTGTTTAATAATCATTCCCAGTGTTAGCACAGTGATGGAAAAAAGAGAGAGGGCCTAACATGGAAAAAACCATACAGTTTTATTCTGATTGGAAAATGTTACCTGGGGCAGAGAATCTATTTGAGGCACCTTTTCAAATAGAGTCTCATGGAGAGCAAAAGAAAAATCAAACAAATAGATAAAAGGGGAATGTATGTCTTCTGCTTCCAAATTATGCACACGATTTGAAATAGCTATAACCAAAGTCCATTTTAAGTACTGGAATTTCATTTTAAACTCAATCCATTTGTAGTTTCAATTACCAGGGTGAGGAAGGATGAAGGGTTGTGGGGTCAGGAATGGGCATGGGAATAGGGAAGAAGCCTAGGAACCTAAATTGTAAAATTGTAAAACTTGTTTTTGAGAGAGATAGCAGATCTGTGTTCTCAAGTTACAGTCTCTATCCCAAACAAGGCCCTCTGAGCCCAGGTGCAGTAATTTATGACATCTTTGTTGTTCACCCGCTAGATTTGCTCTTTATCATGAGTCTCTGGGAGCCCATCTGGGTTTACAAAGAAGAGGAAGCCTGAGGAATATAAAAAGTATTTGACACCAAGCCAGCGAGAATTTCACATTTTGTCCTGCACGGGGACCACTGGAATTGCTGAAAGTGAAGGTCACGTTCTGAACAATAACTAGGTTGATGCCCTCATTCTTCATGTAGTTTATCCTGTACATCTAGAAATTGCCTGGGGCTTCTCCAAGCATTGTGCTAGAGAATATGGATGATGTTAGACTACAAATGATTATGTAGCATTTCCACCCTTATCTCCCACTACTTCCCTACCTGGACCCTCTGCTTCAGCTGGGCTGCTCTATTCCCCGAGATCTCCCTTTGCATCCTTTGCCCTTAGCACAGTGCCTGGCACACAGTGTGAGTGGACTAAATGCTACTCAACTTCTTGACTTGAATTGGATGCCATATATACCTTGTATTTTCATACCTCTAAGCCTTTGCTTATGCCAGTCCTTCTGCCTAGAATTCTCTCTGCCCCCTTCTCTAAATGCTATCTATTTTCAAGATGCAGTAAAAGTTCTACCTTTTAAGTAAACCCTTCCTGGATGACCCCCAAGACAAAGTGATTGTTTTTACCTCTGAACTCCTAAAGTACTTAAAAACTGTCTATGCCACTCACTTTGTAAGGTATCATACACAGTAGTTTTGGATCATTACTTATATTTTTCTTTATTTGCCTTGTCTTTCCAATTAGAATCTAAGACATTCAGGGCAGGACTATATAGGTCTTACTTTTTTGTATTCCATTTCCACAACCTCATCCCCATGACACATGTAAAACACAGTATCTTGCACGTGTGAAATATTTAATGAGTATTTAATAATTAATTAATCTAAGAGTTTCCAGAGTCCTGCTAGACAAGGATATGGTACATTTTACATCACTTTCCTTGGCAAGTAGGGTGGGTCTGGGACACTCAGTGTCAGGCGGACATTGTAGCCATAAGTCAGTCAGTCAATCAGTAAGCATTTGTTAATTACCTACTATGTGCCAGGCACTGTGTTAAGTGCTTTGCAGGGCACTTCCTTCTTTCCTAAGTGATACGGCAGTAATATGCTACAGAGAACATCTCAGAACCATAAGAAGTCACAGCTTAATCAGTGATTGATGTCACCTATGGCACTTCCTCTTCTAACCCTCCCACGTGTAGTCAAATTCTCAGTTTAATACTGTGACCCACAGAAAGACATAACATCTATGAATCCTGCCCCCTGAGGAGACACTGGGGCAAGCCCCTTCCATGGAACCCAAATTCATGGAACCAAAGACAAATTCGTGCAAGTGGACAGAGGACCAGGTTCCCAATGCTGCAAGCAGGCCCAGGAGTCTTTCTGTGATTAAAGGAAGAAGGGAAGGAAGGAAGGGAAAAGGAAGTAGAAGGGAATAAACTTTTATATAGAATCTACTATGTGCCTGGCACTGTATTAAGTATTTTTTTTCTTTTATAGACATTATCTCATTGGAGTCCTATAACAGACCTGGAGAGATAAACGCTATTATTATCCCTACTTTACAGGTGAAGAAACTGAAGCAAACAGAAGTTAAGAGATTTTCCCAGGCTCACACACCTAGTAGATATCAGAGGCTGAATTTGAACTCAGCCCTTCCTAACTCCAGGACCACCACTCTATCCATTGTACCACTTAGCTCCCTCAATAGGAGAGTATCGACAATGATCAGACTAATAAACAGAGTTTCTAGTCCCCTAACTTTCATGAGCTACTTACTCCTTTGGGGCATGAAGTAGTAGTCATGTGCATCCTCCCTTACTTCCCTTCCTCCCCAAGTCTTCCTTTTCCATTTAAATTCCAGGACAGAGTCTAACAAACAGCTTCTCAGTGTATGTTCCACATGGAAGGAGAAAGCCTCTTCTTCCTCAGTGACTGCAGTATGGTATAATTAGAAGGAGTTCTGGATCTGGAGTTAAAGGACCTGGGTTCCAATCCCAATCCTGCTACTTCTTAGCTGTCTGACTTCTCTGGGTCTGAAGATATGAATTTTAAGTCTTCTTACAGCTCTAAATCCCATGACAACTTTCCCACTTCTGCTCATCAGATCTTTTTTTCCCCTTGAGTTTATGAAAGTGTTTGGGTTATACCTTACTAGGAAATTGGTAGAAGCTGCTGCTTAGTCAGGACTTCCCTCTCCCAATATAACTGGAACCTCTAGGGAAGCCAATTAGACCCAGAGCCTGCCATTTCTCAAGATTACTATGTGCAAAAAAGGATACTCAAGATCCACACCCCTACAACAATCTAGACTTATTCCTTGTTCCCAGAGTTATCCTAAGACTCAAGTTTGGAGCCTATATTTTACATAGCTATGGCTCACCCACTTGAGGCAATAAGTTTTATTGCAAGAATTCTTTACCTGGGACCCATGGACACCTAAAGAATCCTTAGAAAGATTTCAGTGGGTCTACAAACTTCGAAGTGAAAAAAATGTCTTTATTTTTACTAACTTCTAACTAGCATTTAGCAATTCCATCTACTATTTTAACACATTATCCCGAAAAAGAGGGTCCAAAGGTGTCACTATACTACTAAAAGAAAGATTTCAGGGGGTCCACAAACTTGGAGACAAAATATATCTTTATTTTTACTAACCTCTAATTGACATTTAGCATTTCCATCAACTATTTCAAAACATTATCCTAAAGAAAAGAGGTTTCACTATCCTACAAAGGGATCCATGATACAAATAAGGTGAAAAATCCCTGGTTTAGTGGATCTGAGTCCAAATCTCAGCTCTGTCACTCACCACTTTGTGACCTTGGACAAATGACTTTACCTCTATGGAACTCATTTTTCTCATCAATAAAATAAGGAGGTTGTATTTAATAATCTTAGATACTGGTTCTAGGTTTATATAATATGATCCTATAATACCCATCTCCCAGTCACTAATTTATTTGGCCGTATCTATGCTAGGATACACATGTAGGAAATTTGCCCCTCCTGGAGGATTATCACAAAGGTCCCATAGTGTAGAAATCAACCCCACAAGTTCATGTGTTTCTTAAAGCAAAAGTGCATCATGGACTTCCTACATATGGTGTCAAGAAACATTGTTGTCATTGATCCAAGCATCAGGAAGCAGAGATAGAAAAAGCATGAGTCTTAAAATAATTGCACCTCCAAGAGAAATAAAAGCCAATATTGCTGGCATAATATGAATAATACTAGAAGGAAAAGCCTAAAGAGAGCCATAATTATCCATATGAGGGCTCACCACAATAAATTCAGTGGTTGGGGGAAGGGAGAGGGATTACAAATTCGCAAAGAGAGGGACTAGCCACAGAGGGAATTAGGATAAGGTTCATACATAAGGTTGCCCTTGAGCTTTGCTTTGAAGAAAGCTCAGGATTCTACAAGATAGAAGAGAGAAAATAGTACATTGCAGGAACTGGGAGCCCCTTATGCAAAGGTATGGAGAAGTAAAGTCATGTACAAGGAACAGTCAATAGGCCAGTGTATCAGAACATATTTTAGGAAGCAGAGAAATATGCTTTAAACCTGGAAAGGTAGGCTAGAGCCAGGCATGAGGAGTTCTAAAAGTCAAATAGAAGAGTTTGCATATTACCCTAGAGGTAAGAAGAAGCTCCTGGACATTCTTGAGCTAAGGAGCAACAGAGACATATTTGCCCCCTAGTAATCTCACTTGAAGGACAGATTGGAGAGAAGAGAGACTTGAGGCAGGGAGATCAATTAAAAGGTTATTGTAAATGGTCCTGGTGAGAGGTCATGAGGGTCTGAATGAGATGGGTGGGGAAAAGGGGGCAGATGCAAAAGATGCAATGGAGCTAAAATCAACCAGATTTGGTTGGTGGCTGATTAGATATGGCAGCTGGAGGTGGAAGGGAGAATGAGGAGCTGAGAATTACTCTAGGGTTGTAAACCTGAACACCTAGAAGGATTGACCTATAAAGAACAGTAATCAATATCATTCTTTAATATGTGAAGGATCCATGAGTACAGAGAAGCACATAAAAGTTAAGTGATTTGCCCGGGTGGTAGAAGCAGGATGTGAACCTGGGTCTCCATTCATTGCAAACCCAGGACTACAACTACCACACCATGCTGCCTCTTTTCCTCTAACACTATTGATATAAGGGACTTCCTCTCAACTGTTTATTATGTTCTCTCTGGATAACATCTTATCTAACTTATTTTAACATAAGATCCTTAGGTTTATTCCCAAAGATTGTTTTCAAAGTACACAATGAAAAATCCATGGTATTTCATGTTTTGAAAAATAGCTATTATCTCCTGGGTCCTACAATGATGGTAGTACTTTCAAGAGAAACTAGCTATGCCTTAAAGACCTTCATGTAAATCTTACTTCATTAGTTCTACCCAGTCAAATATGATAGAACAGTTTCCACAATTACTTGATCAATTTGGTGCATTCTAAAGATCTTGCTGGGGTAGCTAGGTGGCACAATGCATAGAGTGCTAGGCTTGATCTTAAGAAGACTCATCTTCCTGAGTTCAAATTTGGCCTCAGATACTTCCTAGCTGTGTGACCCTGGGGAAGTCACTTACCCCTGTTTGCCTCAGTTTCCTCATCTGTAAAAAGAGCTGGCAAACTCCAGTATCTTTGCTGAGAAAACCAAAAATGGGAGCACAAAGAGTCAAACTGGACTGAATAACAACAGTGACAAAAGATCTTGCTAATGAGAGAGTGTGTGATATAATGGATAGAGAAGTGACTTTGAAGTCTGGAAGACTCACATATGGGCTGTGTGACCTTAAGTAAGTCACTTAACCTCTCACATCACCAGTCTTTAAAAATGTAAACAAATAAACAGATGCATTGGGTTGAGGGAAGGGAAGGGAGGTGGTGCAGTTCTTAAATGGGTATTGCCTATATCAATGAAATCACAAGTTAAGTCTTTAAAAAAAACCCTTTTTCTCCTTTTTAAATTCTAGTTGTATTTTTTACATATCATATTGTTAAGACATATCTCTGGTGTTCTATACTTGTGAGGTTGATTTTTTTCAACAGAAATACAGGAGTTCACATTTATACCTATTAAATTTCATCTTATTAGATTTGATACAATGTGCTAGACCAGAGATCTGCAAACTATGGCCAAATCCAGCTCTATTTTTTGTATGGCCCATGGGCTAAAAATGGCTTTTACATTTTTTTTTTTTTTTGCCAACCCCCACTGTAGCGGGGTTTAGGTTCTAACTATTTGGGTCCTAAATCTGTCACTCAACATTTTAACAACCTTTCCTATGTGTGTTATCTAGAAATTTAATAAGTGTGATCTATGCCTTTATCCAAGTTCTCAATTAAAAGGTAGAGCCAAGAACAAAGCAGGGTCAATGATAGAACCCTACATTTCACTAGAAAAATCACTCCAAGTTGACATCAGTCTGTAAATCACCACTCTTTAGGTTCAATCTCCAACCAGTTCCAAATCCATGTAACTTTACTACCATCTAGCCTAGAAGTATTAAAAACAAGGTTAGATTTCCAGAACCAGATTAAAATGTAAATGGAAAATATTTAACAAAATAAATAAAATTACACCAAAATGCACAACAAGATATGTAGTTTTACAAGTCAACATGCAGCCTGCAAATATCCTTCTACTTAATGGCCCCATTTCTATTTTAGTTTGGCACCATTGATCTAGACCTCATATATCCACCATCTCCACAAATGCAACATGAGAGAATATGTAAAATATATTGTTATTTCAGTCATATCCAACTCTTAATGACCCCATTTTGAGTTTTCTTGGCAAAGATAATGGAGTGATTTGCCATTTCCTTCTCCAGATCATTGTGTAAATGAGGAAACTGATACAAAGGGGGTAAAGTGACTTGCCCAGGGTCTGAGGCCAGATTTGAACTAAGATCCTCTTGACTCTGGTTCCAAAGCTCTATCCACTGTGCCCTCTAGATGCCCCTGTCAAATATCTTACTGAAACCCAGTTATTTATACCAAGCCCATGGCATTTTTGTCAACCTGCTGTGACTTGTTGATGAACCCAATGCAGGTCTCTAAGGCATGACCGCTCCCTTTTCTAAGTACTCATAAACTGTCCTTTCAGTAACATTCTGCAGAATTTTTTTTGGTAGGAATAAAAATCAAGCTTATTTGTCCATAGTTTGAAGAATCTACATTCTTCCCACCTAAAAAAAATAATTTAACATTTGTCTGTCTCCAGTCCCATTACACTTCTTCCATTCTCCATGATTTTTCGGACATCACTGACAGCAACTCAACAATCACAGCTGCCAAGTTGTTATCACCCCCTTGGAATGCATTTCATTGTGTCCTGCTGACTTGAACTCACTGCAGACATTTTTATACTCTCCATCTCTTCACTCACCTTGATTTTCAACTCACTGTCAACTGATTCCCAACCTAAAGATTAATCTCACGAGTAGAGAAAACAAGTCAAAAGGGGATGGAGTTTTTGTATCTTCTTTCTAGCATCATACTGTCTCAAGTAGTACATTTGTTTGTCTGGTATATAGTGGTGAAAGGAGTTTCCTTCCAGTTGAGGAAATGTTCTCTACCAACAAATATCTCCAATTGTTTTGCAACTTACAACATTAGAGAGTTTCCTGGGGGCACTTAGAGATCAAGGCCAGCCAGACTTCTATCAATGCTCTCTTATAGAATGATTGTCTTATCTAATTCAACAGTTATTAAAAGTGTTCACCATCTGCAAGCCATTAGGCCCTGCAGATATATAGGCCAAAACATTTGTTGAATTACCCTTGTTCACATCTTCTAAACATCTCTTAAAAATCCAAATTTGTCAATGAGTTTACTATGCAATATATACATCGATCATAGAATTTTAGAACCATTACAAATCATCTGATAAATTACCTTATTTTAGAACCAAGATAGAGTCCCAAGAAGTTAAGTGACCTATCCCAAGTTATACAGGTGATGAATAGTCAAGCTGGGATTTCAACCCAATTCTTCTCAGTCCAAATCCACTATTCTTTTCATTATGCTATGATTTTTCATCCTCTTTAGAATGATTTCTGTATATGCTATCAAAATTTCATTGTTAAGAGGACCCCAAACCTTCTGAGCCACTTTTTTCAACATAATCTTGTGACATAAAAGTCCGCTATCCTTCTTCTCAGCTCTCCAAAATTTTCTTCACCAAAATCTTAGGTGTCACAGTGAACCCAGTATTCTCTTCCATATCATGAAGACTATGGCAGTATCACCAAATTCTCCTGTCATTTTGCAATCACTTTTTCTTAATTAGTTAGGCACAGAATAGCCACTCTTTTCATTGTTTCTTTTACCTCATGAAAGATGAAATTGTCCATAACGCAAATTAAAAATTAATCAGCCCCATGGATTTTAGCAAAGAGAGAAAGAAAGCTTCAACAAGATATCTGGATAATTGAAGTTTCTTTTCACTATGATGTTCTGCTTCATGACAAAATCTGTCATTTTGGTCTTTGTGCTCTCAAGATCTAGCACAGTAATATCTTGCACAAAAGCTCTTTGTAAATATTTATTTAAATTAATTGAATAGCAATCTGTTTCCCAGAGCTCATCATCAAATTCCTCCCTCTGGCTGAGTGTTCTATTGCATATTCCCACAAAAACCTGTTCTTATTTCTCCCTTCATTCACCCTCATACCAATACTTTTCACCATGCTGGTTCCCTCTGGCTGGTAGATTATCATGCAAGGGAACATTTTCTCAATAAACAGTGCTATTGTACCTCTCTTTGATCAAGATCTATTCATTTTGAATAAGATAGGCCCTTCCATTGTGACATTCTTAATGTGTTCTGACACTAATATTTCCAGCTATCTTTACTACCCAAATTCTGTATATTTGTACCTAAGCGTCTGAGGCTATTGGCATCATTACTACTCTTCTTGGATATTCTCTGGTAAATTACCAAACAGTTCTGCTACCATTTTTCTCCCAAGGTTCTGCCTGCTACTCTCTAAGGCTTCTAGCTTTGCGATTATAGGTGGGTACTTTTGTGCCTCCCCTTACGTTTTAAGTTTAAAGACACCTTGATTAAATCAGCAAGTTTCCAAACAAATGGAGTTTTCCTAGGCTGCATTTGATATTTTGGGCAAGAGCCCAACATTCTTATCCAGGTTCAGAAATCCAAATTCCATTCTATGACATTTAACCAACTATTCACTTCCTATATCTACCTTTCCATATGAAGCCTCAATCTTCAATCAAAAACAGTGAGGAAAAGATCATTTATGCCCCTTAGTTCTTCATTTCCAGACCAGGAGTTGACAATCCTAAGAGACACTTTCTAGCACTCTTTTGGCAGTATCATTTGTCCCCACATGAATCACCAGAACTGGATAGTGATCATCAACTTTGACAAGTCTCAAGAGGTTCTCCATCATATCTCAGATGCAGGCCCAGAGGAGACAAGCATGCACATCATACTAAAAAACAAGAACCAAAACAAAAACAAAAATCCACCAATCATTCCTAGCACATTGGACAATAAATAATGCCAACACATGTGAAGCATCTAAAATGACTTTGGGCATCAGTCAAATGCTGGTCTGTGGGGAAGCCAATACTACAAAGCTTTTTTAAAATGCTAATGTTGGGGCAGAGGGTTTATACTTGCCTTACACTCCAACTTGGTTACACCACACTCTCCTTGTATATAGCTGTGATAGTTCAGGAGGATATGATTTGGTCTCTGGTTTATCCACATTGGTGCAACAATTAGCACTGTTGCCATTGTTTGACTATACAAGCTCCTGAGTAAGTTTGCTACCCAGTGTGGAAGTGCTCTCTAACCTGCATCCTTGAGTCACACACAGACGAAAGCAGGCCAGACTGGACATCTAGATGACTTTGGTGCATGGCAAGCTCTAAGGCAACTGCAGAAAATTCATGCAAGTGACCAAAAAGCCTGCCAAGAAGACAAATGTTCCCTTTGGAGGAGAATGTTGTCTTCAGGCTTTGTGATAACCATCCAAACAAAGGAGCAGGACAGTCATGCCCTAAGAGAAATGCAAGGGGGAATAACTCTTAACTGTTACATTTTCTGTTTTAAGTGTGGGGGAAAGTTAATCAATAAAAAGGAGGAGATTAAAATATTTGTGAGATTTCAAAAAGTATAAAAGATGACAAACTATTATGTGATATAATAGTCTATCTCATGCAAACTGGTCATGTGTGTAATTTCTTCATTAAGAGTTGGGTAGATAGTGACACTGATAAATGATACTCTTAGTCAGTATACTCTTGAACTTTATTTTTACAGATTATTTCAGAAAGAAAATGGAAACTCTTAAATTAAGTTCTCTTGTTATTGTATAAGGAAATACATAAATTTAGACCTTTGGTCATCTTAACTGTATATACTACAATCTGTACAACCTCAGATAACCACAAGGACATATTTTCCTTTATCCAGCAGTTTGTTATTCTTTTTTCTGTGCTTTGTGAGTATGTCTGCACATAATTCGTTTTAAATTGAATTTGTTTTTTTCTTAACTAGCCAGTGGTGTTGATAGTGAACTACTCACTGGGTAGTTCTCATGCTCCCCCTGGTGATCTGGGCTGTCTCACAGGGCAAAACTGCTGAATCAATGCCACCCTCTGCATGGCTGTCAATTAGAAACCTTCTATCCCTTGGTTCTGTGGCCTGCATCCAATCAAAATCAATCAAACATTAAGCATTTTTCAATTCCTACTATGTGTCAGACATTGTGCAAAGCTCTGAGGTTACAAGGAAAATAAAACAGCATCTGCCCTTGAGAAGATTATAATATGTTAAAGAAATGATGAAGGGTGTCTATTTTAGAGCTAACTAATTAGGAAGAAATGATTGCAAAAGTAGAATGACAAGAAACTTTGGCTATAATGCCATAATTTTCATAATACACAAGGAAGGGAACATTGGATTTATTATGACACCCAAGACTTTGGCAAAGAGGATTTTGAAGAGATCAGAAAAAGGACAGGGAGGGAGTTTCCATTTCACATGATCATATAGAAAAACACTGACTTCAGAATTTGGAGGGAGGGGTCCTCTTAATAAGACATTCCTATCTCTGTTTCTATTGATTGACCAATCTAGCAATATCTATTTCAATATAGATATCAATAGACAAATATATATATATGAGAGGTTTCATGTTTCATGTTTAACACTACAGAGAATAAATAGTTTGATGCTGAATGAATATGAACTAGGTACCAGTTTTAAAAAAAAGAATTCCTTTGTAGTTCCTTAAACAATGGTGTCAAACTCAAATAGAAATGGAGACTACTATACCATGTATAAGGATTCCTAAGGGTCACATATAGACTTGAAAAACTATATATTTTATATTATTGTTCAGTCATTTTCAGTCATGTTCAACTCTTTGTGACCCCATTTGGGGTTTTCTTGGAAAGATATTGGAGTGGTTTGCCATTTCCTTCTCCAGTTCATTTTATAGATAAGGAAACTGAGGCAAACAGGGTTAAGTGACTTGCCTAGGGTGACCACCTAGTAAGTGTTTGGTTTAAGCTGCACCAGAGACTATTGTGTAGCACACCCATAGGTCCATGTAAGAGTTAAACATCTCTGTCCCAGAAAATACTAGTTCAGCCTCCAAAATCAGGAAGGAGACAAATTGCTCAATCATAGTTTCTGGTATAGGAGAATCTAAATTTTCACAGAATTCATCCAATATAACTAGAACATAACAAGTGTTTAATAAATGATTTTTTATTAATTGATTGTAAACCTGGGGAAAGTTTTACTGATTGAGTTGGTGATGCATTGGCCTCCAATTCAAGAATAAGGAACTAAAGTACTGGTTGTTTAAAAGAAAAATGGGAAGAAAGTAAGGACAGAAACATAAAGTGTTTTTTTTTTTGTTCAAGTTTTTCCTTGAATTTCACCATTTTCCCTCAAAATCATTTTTTGTATCAAGTCTCCTATGTAGCTAATTGTCATTGTTGTTGGTGTTGTTCTTTGTGACCTCAAAGACCATAACACACCAGACCTTCCTGTCCTCCACTATTTCTTGCAGTCTGTCCAAGCTTATGCTTGTTACTTCCCTGATACTATTAATCTCATCTACTCCTGCCCCTTCCTCCTTTTTCCTTCATACTTTCCCAACATATGTAGCAAAAAGTATTTTAAGCATCAGCTTCAATATTGGACCTTCCAACGAATAGTCAATTAATTTCTTTAAATATTGACGGATTTAATCTCCTTGCCATCCAAGGGATTCTCAAAGTCTTCTCTAGCACCACAGCTCAATAGTGTGATTTGCTGCACTCAGTTTTCCTTACAGTCCAGCTCCCACAGCCATATATTGCTAGTGGAAAAACCATAGCTTTGACTATACAGACTTTGTCAGCAAGGTGATATCTCTGCTTTTTAGTGTGCTATCCAGATTTGCCAGAGCTTTCCTTCCAAGAAACCAGTGTCTTTTAAATTCATGGCTGAAGTTGCCATCTGCCATAATCTTTGAGCCCAAGAACATAAAATCTGACACTGTTTCCATTCCTTTTCCATCTATTTACCAGATTAGGAGTTCCTAATCCTGTTGCCAGATCTTGAGTTTTTCTTTTACAAAACAAAATATCCTAAAGTTACAAAGGAGCATTGTAAATGAAAGAAACTAAAGCACCAAACTTGGTCATGTTTCCCTGTAAGATCCTGTTAAGGTTATAAAATGATTCCTGGTCAAGGAATGCTATTTGCCTCCATAAAGAAATGAGTACATAAAAATCCAGTGTGTTAGAATGAAAACCGTTTTGAACTTTATTTGCAGAGAATTAGTATGATGGAGAAGGATGATGGTGCCATAGCAAGAAAAGGACCTTGGCATTATTTCTGACATTTCTTAGCTATGTGGACTTACTTGACCAAGTGACCAAGAGGGGCCTTAGAATTTTTTGGGGGGTGGGAGTTTTGCTTTTTTTGGAGGGGGGAAGGCAGGGCAATTGGGGTTAAGTGACTTGCCCAAAGTGTTAAGTGTCTGAGGCTGGATTTGAACTCAGGTCCTCCTGACTCCAGGGCCAGTGCTCTATTCACTGTGCTACCCAGCCGCCCTCTTAGTTTTTTTTTTTTTATCTGTGAAGTAATTGCCTAAATGCTCTTTATTGTCCTTTTCAGCTTCATGAAATTTCCCTTATCATATTAAATTATCTGATTTAAGCTGCAGCAGGGACTGTTATGGAGCACACCCATAGGTCCATGTAAGACTTGAACAAAGAAAATACTAAGTCAGCCTCCAAAGTGAGGAAGGAGACAAATTGCTCAACCATAGTTTCTGGTGCAGGAGAAGCAAAATTCCCTCCTCCGAGGTCCTACAGTCTTACTGACCACATTCTACTCTTTGTTATTTCAGTAGGTAGTAGCCCTAAACTGTCTGGTGAAAAAAAAAATCACAAGATAATATGGAAACTTATAATTACTAGTGAAGAAGTTTACTGGTCTCCTGGAGAGGTCAGCACTCATAGGTAAAGTCTTTGCTAAGGATACTTCCAGAGCTGTTCCCTTAGGGCAGGAATTTTTACCCTAAGTTCATGAACTGTTCTTTTTTCTTTTTAATATTTTTGCTTACTGCATTTCAATATAATTGGTTTCCTTTGAAACCCTGGGTATTTTATGTTATACATTTAAAAACATTATTCCCCATTAGATTATGAGCTCCTTGAGAGCAGGGACTTTTTTTTGCTTTTGTATCCTCAGCACTTAACACACAGTTCTTGGCACATCATAGGTGCTTAATAAATGCTTACAGAAGAGGTCTGTAGGCTTCAACAGGCTACCAAAGGAGTCCATGATCCAAAAATGTTAAGAACTTCTGTTTTAGACAGAGTCCTTGGGCAATTCAGGGAAATTATGTTGATCGATCTCTCTCCCTGAAATAGGATGTAAAATAAGAAAGGAGTATCTCTGACAGACTTGGTTAAACACAGAGTGAACTTGTTTTCTTTCAGAGCTTTAAGATTCTCTATATACTCCCCCTTTCTCCTACCTACTGCCTTGATACTTTCACTATCATGTAAACCCTCCCAAGCCACACTGTATAATGATCCCATCAAACATCTGTTTTTACTTGTTGGAAAGCATTATCCACTTATGAAATCCAAAGGATGGCCTGGACACTGTTCCCTGGAAAGTTCTGTATGGGATGCCTAAGGAAAGAATCAGGACTGGTTTCCTCTCTATACATAAAGCCATAATCACTATGGAGAGATGGTCTGCCCTTTGTGGAAGTAACAAAGAAAAAGCCAGGCATTCCACCCATTGATAAGGAGGAGTGATGAAAGCTTGGCATAACCTGTGTATACCAAATCTGAAGGGAATCTCTCCGGAGTCATAAATGAGTATCCCTCCCTGCCTGTCTGCCATACACATGCTTCCATTTTGTGTCCTGAATACCATTGCCCTTGAGGTCCAGATACCTCACTCTGGCATCTGAGACCTATTTGTATCCTTCTCACCATATATTAGCTAAGTTCTGAGTGGAATCCTTTTCCCAAAGCCCCTCTTCCTTTGGCCTGTTTCTTTATGCTCCCCATTGCCCCAGGTGTCTCATCTTAAGACTTAAGCTGTCCCTTGTGTGAATTAAAATGTTCCTAACAGAGATCTACTGCTTCAAACATTTATTGGCCTGCCTGACTCTTTGTGAAAGTCTCTTAGCCCCTGAGGAAACTGGGACACTCTCCAAGTCTCAATTTTCTCACCTCTAAAAGCTGGGATAATATTGCACTATTATGGGGTTATTATAAAGTTAAAAGAAATAACATATGGGAAGATATTTGTAAACCAACCAGAGAACCTGTCAGCAAACATCTACAGAGTACCTACTACGCACCAGGTACCTAGCTAGTCAAAGGATATATGAAGAAAAAATATCTCTACTTTCAAAGAGCTTACATTCTATTGGGAGAGATAAACATACATCTATAAGTAAATATAGAATAAATAGAAAATCAATACAAAGCAGTGGGAGAGGAAGTCCTAGTGGTTGGGACAGGGGTGGGATAAGGAAAGGCTTCATGGAGAAGGTGGTGCTTAAGCAGTTAAGAAGGGAATGCATTCCAAGCATGGTCAAGTGAAAAGGCATGGGGATGAGAAATGTATAAGGAACAGAGAAAAGGTCAGTTTGTCTGTACCTAGAATGCAAGAAGAGATGTAATGTATAATGAAGAAGTAACCATGAAACATGATACAAAGATCGACTATTGTGACATTTTAAAAGTTTGAGAGAGAATTTTGGGGTAATTAGTCATTTTATTAATAATGCCAGCATTTTAATAAAAAGAGGTCAGTGGCACTCTCAAATACCAAAGACCATCATGACAATGGGCTCAGGACTTAAAACCCTTCAAAGAGGGATATTCCTGAGGATGGCAATCAGTTCTGATTGGTTAACAGTTAATGAGAGAATGAATATTACAATGAGAGGCTAGACCAATTCGAATGAGCTTTATGTCATTTACTTCTAAATTACTCCCAGCCTCAGACAATATATTCAAAGAATTTATCCCCACCCAAACCTGAGTAGAAGATTCTGTGGAATCTAACCAAGGTTGAGGAGAGTTAATTTAATCTCATAATCAGTAATGTCCTTCAGGAGGCTGAACTCAGAAATGAGGACTACAGAAAAAGGATAAACTCTGGATCTCCCCAAAGCATTGGTTATTAATAGTCATTTCTCTCACCAGCCTTACACTTACTCAAGCAAGGCATGCTATGATGCCATGAGTGGAAAACTGTATCCTATGAACTACATCCAATTTAATTCATTCATTGGTGCCCTTCCAACTCAGGGTTGAAGGTTGAAAACCACAGATAAGCATGGTGTTTGGTTTTGTACTAGGATCCCCCCATCCCAGATTGGTCAAGCTGAAGTATACCATAAAACTTCAGTTGATGACACTTATGTGAACGAAGGTTGCCAACCACTGCCCTTAACAATGGTGAAATTGGGAAGGGAGGGAGTTAAAAAGCCTGGAACTTCTGGGTATATTAAACCTAGGGAAGACCAAAGAAGGACACCATGATTGCCTTCAACCATGCAAAGGACTATCATTGGAAGAAAAGAAAATCAGAAACGATAGGAAATCACAACCAGGAAAATTTAGGTTTGATATTGATATAAGGAGAAGCTTCCTAACAACTTTTGTTGTTGTTCAGTAGCATCTGACTGTTCATGACCCCATTTGGGAATTTCTTGGCAGAGATACTGGAGTTAGCCATTTTTTCTTCTCCAATTCATTTTGCAGATGAAGAAACTGAGACAAATAGATTTAAGTGACGTGCTGCAATATTAATGGATTTAAGATATTCCCTACCCATTAATAGGCCTCAGGTGGAGCCCATTAAGGGAAGCTTGCTTGGGGGAGGCTTGCTTGTAGGAAGGCTTTCACACCTTTTGTTAATTTCTAATTAGATACTTACTGAGTCACAACAAGTTGTTCTGGCTCTAAAAAAGGTATATATATACTCTGAGGTTAGCATTTTGCATTGGTACTCACTTATTGGAAGAGGGTTCTTGTGATTTGACCAGATGAGACTCTGGGTGGTCTTTAAGGAGCCCCACCAAAACTTTGAAAAACCCAGATATTGGGGCTTCTCTCTCTGGTAATTATGTATATATTTCCTTGATCATACAGTTGGATCTGTCTGTTGATCTGTGCTATTTCTCAGACAGTTACAAGTACTGTCTATTGGTCTTTGGTCTTTATTTCTCTGCTTGTATTTTCTCTGTTTGTATTTTCTCTGAAGTTCAGCGAGCTGATTTTTCCCCTGAACTAATGAATTTAATTTAAATTTAATTTAAAACGATTGTTGACCCCTTGAACAACTATCTTTCCTAGTAAAACAGATCTAAGGACCTGTGTTAGCAGCCATCCTGGGTATGCCAGTGTGGTTGCTACTACACTTACCCAGAGTCATGCAGCAAAGTTTCTGAGGCTGGCACTCTATCCATCTCACCATGTAGCTGCCCTCTTGTAATGGTAAGGGAATTTGAAGATCTTCCCTGTGCCTTAATGGGCCTCACTTGGAGCCCAACAAGAGAAGCTTGCTTAGGGGAGGCTTGTTTTTCAGGAAAGGCACACCTTTTGTTACTTTGTAATTAGGCAGTGGGTCACAAAGGTCTTAATGTTCTCTGACTCTGGAGAAGGCTATATATACCTTTGAGGCGAGGTTTTACTTTGGGGCTCTCTTTGGGAAGAGTTGTGGGATTGGCCAGATGAGACTCTGGGCAGCTTTGAAAACCCAGATGTTGATGCTTCTGTCTCTGGTAACTAACTGTATATATGTAGTGATCAGACAGCCGGAAGCCCTGTCTGTTAGCCTATTGAATTGTGGCTTTTTCCCCTGAACTAAAATATGTGTGTTTGATTAAAGTAAGATTGTTAACCCCTTCAGAGTTGCTTTTTTTTAGAGAAGCAGATTGAAGAACCTGTGCTAGCAGCCATCCTGGGTATGCTAGGGTGCTTGCTGCTGCACCTCCCAACAACTAGAGCTTCCCTAAAGAGGAATGGATGGTCTCAGGAGACAGTTACTAGATTTCCCCTCCTTGGGAAGCAAGAGGGAAGAGAATGACTTAGTTATGGAGGAGAGTATGCGTGTGTGTGTGTGTGTGTGTGTGTGTGTGCGTGTGTGTGTATGTGTTGGACTAGACCAGCAGTTCTCAACATGTGGGTTGCGACCCCTTTGGGGGTCAAACGACCCTTTCACAGGGGTCGACTAAGACCATTGGAAAACACATATTTCCAATGGTCTTAGGAACTGAGACACCGCTCCTCTATACATCTCTAGGCGGGTCCGCCCACATGCAGATACACCAACATACAAGTATTAAAGGGTCACGGCATTAGGAAAGTTGAGAACCACTGGACTAGACTGTGGCCAGTAAGGTAATTTCAAACTCTGAAATCCTTTAATTCTAAAATTATGCAATGTCCTCCTAGAAATTATGCTAATGAACTATATACAAGTGATTCAACAAAACTATAACTAGGATCCTTAGGAACAATCATTTCTCATTTCATCATTGGTTTCAGATATATTTGTGTCTTGGGAAATAGAGATTCTCACCTAGGTAGTATAAAAATGAGCATGTTTTGGGATCATATATTATCAAATCTCTTTCATTTCAAAACAACTTAACCTTGTTTGTGCTCAGGCACGTTTCTCTACCAGTCTAGAAATAGTTATACTAATCCGGCTTAATATCAAATTGTCTATTGAACTTTTCACTCTGTCATTTTCTTTAAAACACATTCATACTGCAAAGTATTATACCTTCTTTTATAGGCAGGTAAGGGGTATTGTACAGCACTTCTTAAATTGTGGGTCTCAACTCCTTATGGGGTCATGAAAAATTTGACCACAGTAAAAGTTTCTAAATGTGCAATGACCAAAAGTTAACTGAAAACCAAACACATAATGAATCCAAGGTGTTTCTGGCAGTGCTTGCCCATGTTGCATGGAGCAACTTCACTGTGATCTTGGCTCCAAACACCAAGGATGTGTACTCTGCACTGCACACGCCCTAGGCCACACAACACCACTGAATGCTGCCTTAATACAAAAAGAGGTTGCAAGTAGAAAAAGTTTAAGAAGCCCTGGTATAGTGGATAAAGCACCAGACTTGATCGGGAATTCCTGAGTCTCCATCTGCTTTTTCTGTGCATATCCACTGGCTATTCCCCATGGTTGGAATGGTCTCATTTTTCATCTTCACCACAGACTTCTACTTCAGTTGTGGTTTTTGTCCTTCATTCTCAAAGAGAACCATGACATCAGGAAGATGATGCCTTGACTTGTAAGTGAATTGGATTTAAGTGAGGGAGGGCTGTTCAAAGTCACCAGTCTCACTTTTTCCTCCAGAGTCATCTGGGTCCACTGGCCAGATTCTGCCTCAGTTACTCACTAGTTATATGACCCTGAGTCTGGCTCACTTTCCTCATCTATGAAATAGAGATAATAACAGCACCTACTTCCCAGGGTTGTTTTGAGGATTAAACGAGATAGTACTTGTAAAGCACTTACCAAAATGCCTAGAACACAGTTGATGCCTAATAAATGTTTATTCCTTTCCCTTTTCCTTATGACCACGGACAAATCATTCAACTTTACTTAGCCTTAATTTCCTCAAAGGGGGATAATAACAACAATAATAATATATAATTGACAATCACAACATGGTTGTTGTGAGGATCAAATAAATAAGATAATGCCTGTAAAGCATTATGCAAACCTTAAAGTGTTATATAGAAATTATATCTATTATTACTAAGGGAAATGAAGTTTGTTTGCTTTTCCTTCTCAATGCATTCAGCAACAGAAACTAGATTAAAAAAAATATGGTCAGGATATGATCCCCATTACTGGTCCTTAGGGACCTGCTTTAATGAATAGACATAAATAATTTATTATTCGCATTTCAATTGTTTATATGTAAATGAGTGCTTCCATGGTAGTTCAAAACACTTTTTGTCTTAAGTAAATTAATCATTTTAGGGGCACGAAATTGTGTTTGCCCAATTAATTTGCTTAGCAAACATTTTTTTAATAAACTGTACAAAAGTACATTTTAGCTCCACCCTCTCCTTTAAACGATTAGAAATTCTGAGTCAGTGGGAGTTTTCCTGTAATTCATTGCTTTTCTTGGAATTTTATAAATATTCTCAACAACTAATTAAAAAATTACTTTTTGCTAAGAGTGAGCTCATTGCTCCCATACTGTAATGTATAACCATGGATACATGTAATCTATGTGGCCAAAGATAATTCAAATAGTGTTAGCTAAAAGTTACACAAATATTTTAGTAAGTGAAATATAAACTCTAAACAATTTAGCTCAAATTGTCTTCTTAATGCCTCAATTTACCTCAATTTTACCTACAGTTATTAAAATAATACATAATTTAAGTACAAGAGAGTAGGACTTCCTAATGATATAGATTGGAGCAGTGATATCATTGGTACTGGAAACTTCTGGATGATCCAACTCCTTCTACCAATATAGATCAACACCTTCTCTGCAGCTTAGCCTTAGCGTTGTCTAGAGTAGGGATGTCAGACTCAAATAGAAATTGATCCCAGTGGAATGTATATTGACTTAGAAAACCATAAATAAGGGAAAGCTTTGAGGCAGAGTACCTGCAGCCCTGGAGTCAGACCTGAGTTCAAATTAAGCCTCAGACACTTAGTAGCAATGTAACCATAGGCAAGTCACTTGACTCTGATTGCCTCCAAAAAAAAGAAAAAAGAAAGACAGAAATGAACATTATTTATGTTGTATTTTTATTGTTTTGTTAAACAATTACATTTCAATCTGGTTCCAGCTGTACTTGGGAGCTTTTCAGGCTGCCTGCAGACCTCAGACCATAAGTTTGATGTCTCTGACCCCAGAGCACTGATATGTCAAATGTCTTACCAGGTTCATCTAGCCATCATGTGTCAAAGGCAGAACTTGAATCCAGGTCTTCCTGCTTCTGTTGGGTGCCATGTAAGTAATCTTTATTTTAGAAATCTACTTTTAAGTCACTTGTTCTAAAACTTTTCTCAAACTCCCTGGGCCTGTATCTATGCTTATGTAGAAATACAATCGCCAAGGAAGCTAGAGAGTCCAGGACATTAAGAGAATTTGCTTTCACCTTTTCAGTCACCATAGTTAGTTAATCAGTGCTATCACCCTCCTGCCAGCCTAGCTGCAAGCAGGACCAAAGGAAAGACACTTTAAAAAAAGAAGGGCTTCCTACCTCAAAGTTGTTGTGGGTCTTTTTTTTCCAAAACAAACAGAAAACAGCAAAAGAAGCAAACCTATTCCCTTTCATCTCAGCTTCTCTCGGTATGGGAGGAACTGTCTGTCAGAAACAGGAAGAGGGGGGGAAATAGCAAAGGGAAAACGTCCCCAGGGGAACGAAGAGAAGACAATAAAAATTGTCAGGAAATTTTTTGATCTGGTCTTTCAGAGGAATAAAGTGAAAGAAAGTACAACCTATAGTGCTGAACATAAATTTCACACTAGTTCAATGAGAGAACAATTATTCCACATATTCTTCTTTCAACTATCCCCAATGCTGAAAGTTGTTGGGTCTAAAGAACTGGGGGAGGAACCCTCCCCATGTAATAAGACAGGGGAAAAAACCCAGCAACACAAATTCCTCAAATGTAGCTACACTCAAATGGACCAATGACTGAATAGCCTCTATTTCCTCACAGCAGAATTAAATATGATGTTTTCCTGATTCCTTCTTGCATTAGTCCAACCCCCTTTATTTTATATGGAGAAGCTGAGATTTTGTTGTTATATAGTCATTTTTTCAATCATGTCCAATTCTTTATGACCTCATCTGGGGTTTTTATCACAAAGATACTGGAATATTTAGTCATTTCCTTTGTCAGTTCATTTTATAGATGAGGAAACTGAAGCAAACAAGGTTAAGTAACTTACCTAGAGTCACACAGCTAGTGTCTAAGGTCAAACTGGAACTTGAGTCCTCCTGACTCCAGCGCCAGCATGCTAACCACTGTACCACCTAATTGCCCCCAAACTAAGATACAGAGAGGTTTAAAAACTACCCCATGGCAGGAGCATAGCACAGTAGGTCTGACCAGCCTCAAAGCCTGGAAGACCTGGGATCAAGTTCTGCCTGGAATACATGCTGGCTGTATGTCTGTGGGTAAATCACTGAAACTCTGAGAACTATAGGAAGTTCTCTGAAACCTTCAGTTAAGGTGTTGGTTGACCTGGGAGTTTCCTCACATAGATATTCTTCATACTAATGTCACAGGTCCAGACCCTACTCCTATCCCTTCATTTTTATATACATAATATCAAGCACAGAATGTTGTACAAAGGGAACATTTAAGTACCTGTTGAATTACTGGAAAGGGAATTTTTAGGCAGAGAAAATTACGGTTTGGATAGTGGTTATAACCTTCTAGTTATACTCCTTTCTCAATTTAATTATACATTTGATTATTAGCTCCAGCACACCCAGGCAGCTTGAATTTACTCTCAAGAGCAGATTGTTAAATTTTCAGCATGAGCATTTACACCATGGAAACAAGAAAAAGCTACAAACTGGGGCTTCATTTATTGTTTTATTGATTGTTTAGACAAGAAAGATGATAGAGAAAATGTGAATGATGATGATTCAATTTAAAAGTGTATCAAGCACTTGTAAATGTTAATCATTTACAGATAGGACATTGGAAGAGGCAATTAGGGAAAAGGGACACTGAGATAAGAGGATAGAGGGGTGAAAAGTAGCAAAAATAAGTCACATTGGTAGAGGACTTTACAATTGATAAAGTACTTTCCTTAGAAGGACCCCATTTAAAGTACTATTGCTCATTTACAGAGAAGGAAAATTGTGCTTTGGGGAAGTTTAAGTGACTTGCCAAGGACACACAGTTAAGGAGCCAGAAAAGGAGCCCTGATGAAGTACCCCTTCCTACTATACCACACTGGAATGTGATATATACATACACACATGCATACATATGTATGTTTATGAATTTGTGTATATACATACATGTATACACACACACATATCTCACTTCTTCTCATAAGGACCTGAACTCATTCCCCTAATTTTTACCAACCTTCCTCATTATACTGTGTAATACAATAGCAACAAGTTCAAACTCTGTCTCAGACACTTAGTTGTGTGCTCCCAAGTCACAACCCCTCTCAGCCTTGATT
The DNA here is from genome assembly GCA_028646515.1 of Pseudochirops corinnae. NCBI lineage: Eukaryota > Metazoa > Chordata > Mammalia > Diprotodontia > Pseudocheiridae > Pseudochirops > Pseudochirops corinnae. The sequence goes on from CM053585.1 coordinate 459,764,067, forward strand.
TTCTCATCTATAAAATGAGCACAACAATAGCACCAACCTCACATGGTTGCTGTGATAATCAAATGAAATAACATATGTAAAGGGCTTTACAAACCTTAACGTGATGTATAAATGCTAGCTGTTACTATTTAGTAAGTGTCTGAAGCCAGCATAGAATTGCACTAAGCACTGGGGAGACAGCAACTTTAGCTAAAATGCAGTCCTGCCTTCAAAGAACTCCTAATCCTCTAAGTACTAATCTAGAAATAGGGAAGCTGTTCAGTTCAACTCAATTGAAAATATTTATTTATTTATTAAGTAAATCAGGCGAACTATTAGGTCTATATCCCAAAGAAATTTTTTTAAGGGGGAGGGAGAGAAGGACCTATATGTACAAAAAATTTACACAACTCTTTTTGTTGTGGCAAAGAATCAGAAATTGAAGGGATGCTATCAGTGAATTACTGAAGAAGACAACTGTCATGGAATATTATTGTGCTGTAAAAAAAAATGACAATCAGGATGATTTCAGAAAATCCTGGAAAAACTTACATGAACTGATACAAAGTGAAGTAAGTAGAACCAATAGAACATTATACACAATTATAGCAATATTGTATGATGAAGAATTGTGAATGACTTAGCTGTTCTTAGCAATACAATGATCTAAGTCCCAAAGGACTCATGATGAAACATGTTATCTGCCTCGAGAGAAAGAACTGATAATTGAGGACAGACTAAAGCATACTATTTTTCATTTTCTTTCCTTCATCCCTTCCTTCCTTCCTTTCTTCCTTTTTTCCTTCCTTCCTTCCCTCCTTCCCTCCTTCCTTTCTTTTCTTTTTTGCTGAAGTCTTCTTGTACAAAATGACTGATATGGAAATGTTTTACATGATTGAACATATATAACATATCAGATTGCTTACCATCTCAGGGAAGGAGGAGGAATGAGACAGAGAGAGGGATAGAATTTGGAACTCAAAACTTTAAAAATAAATGTTTAAAAATATTTGAACATGTAACTGGAGAAAATATCTTTTAAAAAAAAAAGAATATCAGATAAGAGGGAATTATAGCATTGTGGAGAGAGAGATAGCCTTGGGACTAGGAAGACCTGGGTTTGAATCCTATTTCTAAAACCTGTGTCCATAGATCAGTTGTTAACCTCTTAGTTGCCCTAGGCAACTCTCCAAATTGGAGAAAAAAAATTCATATCTGCTTTGTAGAGGAAGTTCTTCACCAGGAACCCCCCTACACAGATAAAATCAGGAGTCCATTTTTAAAATTCAATTTTCTTTTATTTTCAGTTCCAAATTCTCTCCCCAACATATCACCCACCCATTAAGAAGGCAAGAAATATAAAACCCATCACAAATATGAAGTTACATAAAACAACTTCATTCATTAGCCATGTTCTGGGGTGGAAAGAGGGGGAAAAGCAAAAGAAAGAAAAATATACTTCAATCTGCATTCTGATTCTATCTGGAGGTGTATGGTATGGTCCACTGTTTTTGAAATGTACCTGGATACAAAGATGAACACAAAACAGTTCCTGCCCTCAAGGAGTTTACACAAATCATCTAAATTTTTCTCCAAGTAAAATACCACAAATTATCCTATTTCCCTTTTCTATCATTTCACTACATGGGAACCATATAATCCACATATTATAATGCTTATAATATAATCTGTTTTCAACAGAATATTTTATTTTTTTCTTCAGAAAAAAAAAAAAACTTCCATCAAAATAAAGTTTAGAGAGGGCAGAGCCAAGATGGCGACATAGCAGCAGCAACATATCACAGCTCTCACATAGCCACCCCAAAATACCCATAAAATATGACTCTAAACTAATCCTAGAATCCAAAACGCACACGAATATACCTTCCACTAAAGTCAGCTCGGCTACGAGAAACCATATCAGCACTGAGAACTGAAACCAGCATGGCCTGAAGCCGCAGCTGTGCCCCGGGGACAGCTGGATGGGAGGAGCGGAGGAGCCTCTCTGGTGAGCAGATTAGCGGCAGCAAGCAGCATTCAGAACTAGGTCAGTGGGACTTACGAAATCGGGGAAGAAAAGCATCCAGCCGAAATGCCTCCAAGGCGGGAAAGCGAAAGGCAGAGGTTTTGCACCTGCCTCTGTGTTGCAGCTTCTGTGCCCGCGGCCTGCAGACAGCAGGGGGACTAAGCGATTGCTCAAAGGTCAGTGCTCTCACGTTGAGCAGCCTGGATCCGGATCACAATCTTGGGCTTTCAGTCCTGGAGTTTTCATTATCCAGTGAGCCGGAAGTAAGTAGGAAGGGACCCAGTACCTTCCTGAGAGCTACGGCAGCCAGGAGGACCCCAACGATTTGGGACAGAGCTTTCCCTTCTGGAAGCAGAGCCCCACACAGATTTAAAAAAAAATCACGAACTGACCAACCATGAGTAAGAATAAACATAAGAAGCAAAGTAAGAACAGCACCCAAACCCTAGATTCCTTCTTTGGGGAAAAGAAGGATCATGGCAAAGAGAGGGAGGAGGAGAGTGCAGCCAGAGCACCCCCACCAGGGGCCTCCAATAAACATGAAGAATGCCTTAAAGCTAGAGATGAGCTGAAGAAGGATTTTCAAAACCAAATAAGGGAAGTGGAAGAAAAATTGGGAAGAGAAATAAGAATGTTGCAAGAAAATCATGAAAA
>CM053585.1:459767225-459788923 GCA_028646515.1 Pseudochirops corinnae
TAGACTGGGGGAGGAGGGATACACTGGGATGGCTGTTTTGGGGTGGTGGGTAGGGGAAAAATGGGGAGAAAATATGTAACCCAAAATCTTGTGGAAATGAATGATGCAAACTAAAATAAAATTTAAAAAAAAAAAGAAGCATATCTAGCTACATGTCTCCCAATGAAAAAAAAAAACAAAAAAAAATAAAGTTTAGGTCAATACATTAAAGGGAGATGGGACTTATGCATAATTCAATCTCTGAATTTTCATTCAATTAACCAGAAATTATCTGAATTATGTGTAAAAATGCTACCATTTGTAAATTTGCTTGGAGGAATAAAATAGGCAGATTACTGATGAGCTTACACCAACTGGCTTCACTGGGGTTTTACTCAGATAATCATAGAAAGACTCCATCACGGACTTAAATTTCCTTCAAGCTCTGTAGCTTTGTTTGGTCTTCCACTCAAGACTGAAACTTATGAATAAATGAGAATTTTGGTGTGTCCTGCTTCTATAGCAACAGGAAACATCAACTCATATTTTCATCTTAATATGAAGTCATGTATAGGTTTGACAATAAATTGTATGTCAGTTGTCCAAGGACCAGCCTAATTAAGTTAGAGAGTCTGACCACCAGAAGGCTGACCACCAAGCAATGAATTTCTCCAACTGCAGCAACTCAATATTGTATCACAGGATAATAAATATAGCACTGGAAGGGATGGGACAGAGGACAGACAGGGAACAAGCTTTTACTAAATGCCTACTGTGTGCCAGACACTGTGCTAAGCATGTTATAAATATTGTCTCATTTGATCCTCACAGCAAGGTTGTGTGCAATCATTATCTCCATTTCATAGGTGATGAAACTGAAACAGACAGAGATTAAGTGACTTGCCCAGGGTCACACTGATACCTGAAGTCATATTTGAACTCAGGTCTTCCTGACTCTAGACCTAGTCCTCTATTCATTGAACCATCTAGCTTAAAAACCATCTAATCCAATCCTTTCATTTTATAGAAGAGGAAACTGAAACCATAAGAGATTAAGTGACTTGACCAAGGTCATACTCTTAGTAAGTAGAAGGGGATCCAAACACAGGTCCTCTGACTCCAAATTTAGTATGTTTTATTTTGTACAACATTACAACTCACAAAGACCATTTACAAAGGCATCAAGAGGTGTAATCTGTATTAATGTAGTACAAAGAATACTGAATTGATAAAATCACAGATTGCTGAAATATTGAAATATATGAAATCAATAAATACTTACTGAACACCTACACGGAAGACACGGTGCTGGCCACTATTCATAATGACATGACACAACTCCTACTCTGAAACTTAAATCTCCACGGGCAGAATCCACCCAGGTTTATGAAAATGGCCCCAAGCTATTTTGTAGGTAAAACAAAACCTTGGAGTTGGTGACTTAAAGGTGGTTACTACCACCCATAGTATCCCAGGTTTAGTCTGGTTTGGTTTTCACTGAAAAAGGAAGATTTTGCTATGTTAAGATAGGTAAAGCAATGTGTCCGTTTTTTTCTCTCTGATCTAGACTCCCATGTTTATCCAATAGCTAAAAAATTGACTAGTAGGATGAGTGCCTCCTGGAGCCCTTTGCACAAGTCTATTATAAACAGGACTTAGAGGAAAATCAAAACCTTGTAGATCATAATCAATAATTAAGTATTTACAAAGTTCCCACTATGTACCCCTCACTGCTCTGGGTATTTGTGTTACAAAGTCTAAAACGAAACCCTCCCTACCTTTGAGGAATTTCTATTCTATTGACAGAGACACCATGAATATATGTATAAAATGTATATACAAATGAATGCAAAGTAATTAAGGGAAATTGGATGCAAGATTGAATTCCTGTTCAGAGACTTTATTTATTCAGAAACTTTACCAATCTCTACTACATATTTAATTTCAAATTGTATGAAATTCCATTTTTTAGAAAATCAAGGAAAATTGGGGGAAGGGAGGAGCATCTCCCTCCCTGAGGGAATTCTAAAGAACCCAACTCATTAAATAAATTTGGAATTTCCACAAACTCAAAGAGATAAGTACTAAAAACCCTTATTTATTTATCTATGTTGGGCGGGAGAAGGAAATAGCATACTACTCTAGTATCTTTGCCCAGAAGACCCCAAATGGAGTCACAAAGAGCCAGACACGAATGGAACAACAAAATGTTAGGGATCAAACTTGACCTTTAGGAATAGAAAATGGAGCCTGGATTAAAGATTCTAGAGGTCAAGCAAGGAAGAAGAGCTCGATTATCCAGCAGTGGTGAAGAGATACAATTCCATATCACAGTTAGCATCTGAAGAACCAGTTGGCAAGGAGGCAATTAAAACTGAAATCCAAATGCTGGCTCACAAGTGAGTAACAGGATCAGACTAAGACAGGTAGACAACACAGATCTGAGTACTAAGATTGCAAAGGAATGGTCCTGAGGCTCTAGGCTTCATGACTTGAGGAATAGTTGGTCAATAGTAATTCAGTGTAGAGAGCCTCAGAAGGAATCCTAGTTCAACAAGTTATTCTATCTTCATTCCATGAAGGTGCCACCAACGTAACCAGGCCCTGACAAAGACCAATAATTAAATTTTCCAAAAATCTCCTTCAATGAGAAAACATACTTTGCCTTAAAGATTCTCTGAATTTCTAACAATAGTCCCCAAATCCCTAACTCAATTGGACTCCAAGATGATGTCTCTGATAATTCATCAAAAATTCACATACCATAATGTATAGTAACTAGATGATTAAGTGGTGTATGATACTGAAATATGAGAAACAGTATATATAGAATTCACTAAAATATTTATAGACTCTACTGATCCTATCACTTAATCAGTTATCACCATAAGTACTCAGTGAAATGACCAATTCATCCAGTAAGAGAATCCAGAGAAAAGAGATACACATCATGTTACTGACATTGCCAAATTTTGGAATCTATGACAACTAACAACTTTTTGAAGTTATTCTTCATTTTGCAGTTAAATGGATACATTTTTCCAACTGTGAAAAGAGAGGAAACATCAGAATGACAAGAACTGTCACCAACTTGCACGTACAATTTGAAAAGCCTCCATTTCATAAGATTAGTTTGCAGTAAACTTCTGAGTCTATTATTCTTCCTTCAAAGCCAATGTCAAGAATCAAATTACTCAGTCACCCTCATGGGCTTTCTCTTTTTGAAATTGGAAGAAAAAGATTTGAAGAGAATAGTGACCATCTAGGACTCAATTGAATATCTTCTCTTCCTGTTCCTTGTATGAATTGATGGCTTCATGGAATCAGTAGACCTGGAATCTAATCCAGATTCTTTTGATTTAATTAACTCTGTAATCTTGAGCCTGTCTATAATCTTGAACCAGCAATATAGTTCAAGGTAGGGAACCTCAGAAAGAATCCTAATTCAAGTTAGTGTCACTTCATTTCATGGAGACACTACCAATAAAACCAGGCCCTGGCAATGACTGATAATTAAATTAAAATCCCCATGACCACTATTTCCTCAATTGAAAAATGAAAGAATTGGACTAGACAATCTCAATGGTCCCATCCAGCTCTAAATTTCTACAACTCTATAAATCACATGGGGGTAAAAGTAGTTAAACCCTTTCAATTTGCATATGAGGAAAATGAGAAGGGAAGTGATTTGCCAAAGGAATGTTTCATCATATATGTAGAAGACATTAAATGGTAGAATCCTAGAATGCTGGAGCCATAAAGGGATCTTAAATGATCTAGTCCAGACACCTTATTTTATAGCTGAAGAAGGAAAGGCCTAAAAAGTTTAAGTGATTTGCCGGTTGGTGGCAAAACTAAGACTCAGCAGTGTTATTATCATACTAACCTTGTTTGGTGAGGAAAAAAAATCTCACAATTCCAAAATCTATACTGTAACCAATACCAGATCTCAATCAAAAGGAGGATAAAGTCGATGCTGTTCTAAGATTAATGATATCATATGATTTGGAGGTAGACCTCCTACACAAGGTTTCATGGGAGAAGAGACCATGTAGCAGTTCAATCCCTCTTCAGACAGTCACAAAGGAAGGAATCAAGATGGAACAAGGTTGCTTGGAAGAAAGACCTCATCTGGTAACTCCCTATTGTAAATAATTAGTCTTACTAACCAAGAGTTCAATTTTACCAGGAGAAAGATTACAAGTATTGTTAGCACTCTAGGGCAATGCCCAGATTATCCAATCCTTGTTACCATTCTGGTTTTATTACTTCTCTTGAAATTTGTTTGCTACCACCTTTTCATTTAAATTGACCTTTCCTCCTCAATCCATCACCATTTAGACACGACTATGTCCAGAAACAGTAAGTGAAAGGCTGAAAAACCCTACAGTCTACTCTACCAAGTGCCTTAAGTATTTTTAAAGTTTGCTTTAAGGAATACATGGAATTTTTGTAAATCTATCTGTATTAAAAAGTGGTGCTTTTCTGGTATGTTCACGAATGTTCTTCCCAACTCTGGATGGTGTGGTTTTTTTCAGCAATGTGGTTTGGGCTCAGGCTCTTCTTTATTGATGAGAAATTTCTACTTTCTGAGACTGAGGCACCTCCTTGGCATCAGCAAACTTGTGAGCAAACTCAAGTAATATACTCTTGAAAAATATATCTGTTTGCTCCCATCTGCACAGTTCTATCTTACATATTTCAATAGCATAGAAAGAAAGTGCATCTACCACATTAAGGAAACCCACTGAAATCCACATGGTGAGAACAATCTAAATCTTTTATAAGCCCGGTATTCATGGAACACTCAAGAGCCCTGCTGATTGCAAATCCAGCCAATAGTTGGCCATTGAGTCTATTCTCCAGGCATCAGAATGTTTCTGCATTGTTTCTCCAGGAAAATGCATTGTATTCTGTGCTCCCAAAAGATAGAAACAACTTGGAACATTTTTCTACAAGTTCAGAAAAGGATGCCTACTTCCCCACGTGTTGTGAAGATAAAACAAAATCTTTGATGGGAAAGGATTTTGAAAAGTTAAAATACACTACAAAGGGAAACATTACAAATATTGGTTGATATTATTAAACAAGTATAAATTAGAATTTTTCTCCTATAATATGTAATACTAACGAACTATCTCATTAATGAGAATATTTATTTACTGTGTAACTAAACTTGATCTTAGCCCAACTAGGCTTAGAAACGATGCTTCAGCATTTTGTTGAATATTTCACACCAGCTTTACTAGATGTACAGCAGAATTTCTCAAACTAACTTGTCTTCATGACACTTGGAAGCTTAAATTGCAAGAGGTCCCAAAAGCTTTAAAAGCTTGAAACTGCTTTAAGATTTTGGAACTCCTTGCATATTGAAAGAACCTATATATATATATATATGGGAAAATAATATGAATACACAAATAAATAAATCTGAAATATTTTCTTGGAGATACTGGTGGTGACAAGTTGTTTCTGTCAGGTCCAACTATCCACTCTCTGTGACCTCTCTTGGTGTTTTCTCCAGATACTGAAGTAATATGCCATTTCCTTCTCCAGCTTATTTTACAGATGGAGAGCTAAGCTAAAAGAATTAAGTGACTGGCCCAGAGTCACATAGCTAGAAAGTGTCTGAAGCTGGATTTGAACTCTGATCCTCCTGACTCCAGGGCCACAGCTCTATCCACTGATCCATATACAAAAAATAAATAAACAAATAAAAAGTAATTTGGGGAGGAAGAACATTAATATCTGGGGGGATTAGGAAGGGTTTCATATAGGAAGTAGCTTGAGCTAAGAATCATAAGCATAATAGCTAACATTGTAATAGGAATTGTTGATTTTTTATTCCCTGGCACTCGTGGTCATTCCTCCTGAAAATTTTGGTTAATCAAAAGTCTGTCTTCTGTTAACATTAACCTTACTTGACCAAAAACTGACTGGTAAGATGAAGGAAGACTATTTGACATTCCTCAGAGAGAAGCCAAAGTGATTTAACTATTTGTTCTAGCTCCCCTAGCTAATTGTTGAAGGAAGGGTTTGCCTGATGTCTGGTCTTCTTAGTTATCTTGGTGACATGTAAATCTTCACTCTCAATCAGCCTATTTGTGAACTCTCTAAATGTAGTTTAATCTGTAACCAGATATAGTTTACATACACAATTTATTTAACAAAATTTGTTTACTTAGGGAATATATGAGATTACTAACTTTGTTCAACTTTTATGACATTGAAGGAAATATTATAAATCTGCCTTTTCCTTGATTGTTATGGTAATGTATGGAAATGTATAATGCAAATGCAATATGTAAGAGAATTATTTCTGCTCCTCTGACGTAATTTTGCCTATAAAAGGCCTTGTTAGAATCCTAATGATTATTCAAGTTTTCTCTGAGGCCTGAGCCTAATAATAAATAATAAAACCAAGATTTTTAATCTCTATAATTTCTGTATCGTGGTAAATATATTTTGGCAGCAATTACCTACCACATGAACTAAGAGAGGAAAAATTTCTACCATCCCACATTTAAAGAGTGCCTTAACACTTGTGAAGTACTTTACGAATACCTTGTTCAATCCTAATGGCAACCCTAGGAGGTAGGTGATATTATTGTTCCTATTTTACAGAGGAGGAAACTGAGGCACACCAGTTAAGTGACTTACCCAAGGTCCCACAGCTGTGATGTTCAGATCATGTCTAAGGCAGTACTCAGTCAGGGCTTTCTGATGCCAAGTCCAGCATTCTACCCACAATATCTCCTAGTTGCCCATAAAGGGAGCCAGAGGTTTTAAAAAGAGAGGTAAGAAGGAAAAATGACTCACATTGACAGAAAGCCTTTTTAGGCTTGTCAAATGCTTTCCTCACATCAGTCCTATGCTATAGACAGTGTAGTGATTATTATGTCCATTTTACAGATGATGCAACTGAGGTATCAAGAGTTTAAGTGACTCTACTTAATGACAGAGTCAGATGGGAACTCAGGTCTTCTAACTGGGTCAGAAAATTTTGGAGCAAAGTACAGGAAATTAAACCAATTTTCACTCCAAAATATTATCACATATTTTTGATACAGGAGACAATAATGGTAGGGTACAGTACCTCATGGGAGTGAAGTTCTGGTTCCTCAGGCTTGGAGATCTGTGACTCACCAAACTCAGATCATATAGGGGACCACTGGAGGAAGGTGGGAATGGGAGTGGGGAGTGTGCCCTGGGCTGAAAGAAGAGATTAATCTCATAAATTCTATATATTTCTCTTTTTCCAGGATCAACCAAGGTCTGTTCCCAGGGCGTCTCATCTCCTTTTCCAGTGACTGGTCACCAAAACCTTTTCACAAAGTTCAGCCACAGCTACAGCTTTTTTTAATGTAATAAACAAGCATTTCCATAACATAATACAATGAAAAAAGATCATTGTATATGAAACTGCAAATCTACTATACACAACTTGCTATTCCTTTCAAATATAAAACAAAATCATGGAAATTTCTTCTTTTTTTCCCCTCTCCCTCCCGCCCTGGAGATGGCTACCATGAGACACAGATACATATATAGATATAGATGTAAAACTATTCTATTTATCAGTTACTTCTTCAGATGCAGATAGCATCTTTCTTCAAACATCTTTTATGGCTAATTTGGGTATTTATAATGGACAAAACAACTTATTCTCTCAAAGTCATTCTTAGAAAAATATTGCTATTACTGTACATAATGTTCTCCTGGTTCTGCTTATTTCACTCCTCATTATTCCATGAAAATCTTTCCATGTTTTTCTAAAATCAACCAGATCATCATTTCTTATAGCACAAAATAGTATTCCATCACAATCATATACCAGTTTGTTCAGTCATTCCCCAGCTGATGGGCATCCCCTCTATTTCCAGGTCTTTGCCACCACAAAGAGAACATCTGCAGGTTTGACTTAGCCCAAGACCTCTTCCTGTCCTGCAGTCATTATCACACATCCTGACCTTCATTACATTTGTTCCAGACTCTTCAGTAGTCCTTGACAGCACACCCGTTGAAGTCCGGCACCTCTTCCCATTGCTACAGCAAGACAAAACGAGACCACTGCTTCCCCCTGCCCCATATCTACTGGTATTCCTAGGACAAACAAGCTCTGTGGCCAGCCCCTCCCTGCTCCTTCCCTACTTTCCTCAGGCTTAAAGGGAGACAGCCTTCTTTCCTCCTCTTGTCTCCACATAATTACCATCCAATCATTTTCGTGAAACTTCTCTTTGTCTCCTGGAAGACACAGTTTACAATGTACTGTTTCCTTCTCTTTATCTCACAATTACAACTATTCCCTTAATTCTGGTTTCCCATATCACACCTGGGGAGGGGTAGGAGAAGGAAAACATGGCATCTACTGCATGCTGGTAATGTGCTAATCACTATGACAAACCACAAGAGCACCAACACCTATCATTCATGTAGTGCTTACTGTGTGCCAGGCACTGGGCTGAGAGTGACGATAACAACGGCAACAACACTAGCTAATATTTCTATGGTGCTTACTATCTATGTACAAGGCATTGTGCTAAGTGCAATTATGATAACAGCAATATAATATGATAAATGTAATAGTAAAAATAACATTTTAAAAATAATAATAATGATAATAATAACACTTGCTATGTGCCAGGCACTGTGTTAAGTATAATAATAAGAATAGTAGTAGTAGCTAACATGTACATAGCACCTTCTATGTGCCAAGCACTGTGCCAAGCACTTTATAGTTATTACCTCATTTGATCTTCACAACACCCTTGGGAGGCAGGTGCTATTATTACTCCCATTGAGAAAACTGAAGCAAACGGAGGGTAAATGACTTGTCCGGGGTCACATAGCTAGTTAAGTGTCTAAAGCTAGATTTGAACTCAAATCTTCCAGATTCTAGTCCCAATACTCTATGCACTGTGCCACGTAGCTGCCTCTATGTATATAAGTTAACCTGAAGATGAGATAATATAGTTTGGATGATAATAATAATAATAGCTCCCATTCACAAATCACTTTGTCATTTAAAATGTGCTTTCCTCATAACGATCATATAAGAAATATAAATAAAGTAAATTGAAGACAGTTATTGGGGAAAGGGGAGGCTTTGGAAGTTGTGCGGATCAGGAAAGGCTTCATATAGAAGGTAGTACTTGATTTTGAAGGAAACTAGGATTGTCTCAGGGTGAAGAACAAGTGCGTTCTAGGCAGGAAGAACAGTGTATACAAAGAGATGGAAGGTGGAGCATGCTGTTGGAGGCCAAACCACAGAGTGTGAATGTAAGTCTGCAAAACAGGTTAGAGCCGAGTTGCAAAAAAGATCTCTTTGTGGGCATCTTTCCCCTAAGCTTTCTTTAGGTTAAACATCCCCAGATCCTTCAAATGATCATCAGATGACATGATTTCAAGTATTTCTATTGAACTGATCTTCTTCCTTTGGAGCACATTCCAGTTTGTCCCTTTCCTTATTAGAATATGATACTGAAATCTTCTTTTCTCTGTGCAAGCTTTCCAAACCTCTCCCTCCTGCCACTTTTTATTTTATTTTGCTTTTTGGAAGGGGGAAAGCAGGGCAATTGGGGTTAAGTGACTTGCCCAAGGTCACACAGGCTAGTAAGTATTAAGTGTCTGAGGCCAAACTTGAACTCAGGTCCTTCTGACTCCAGGGCCAGTACTCTATTCACTGTTCCACCTAGCCGCCCCTCCTCCTACCTTTTAGCTGAAGACTTCACTTCTTATTATACTGAGGGGAAAATGAAACTATTAGATGTGAGTTCCCTTTTCTCCATGTTAAAACCCCTTAAAATCACTTGCTTTATGAAAGGTTTTAAACGAGAACGTAAGGAGTTCATATTTGATCTTAGAAAAAAAATAGCAAGCTATTGGATTTTATCAAAGAGCACAGTGACAAGATCAGACATGTGCTTTGGGAAAGCCTCTTTGAGGAGCCAAGATGGCAGATTAAGGGCAGTCACATAGTCAAACCCTCCCAACATTCCCATCTTAACAACTTTAAAATAACTCTCAAATCAAATTTTAGAGCAGCAGAATCAACAAAAGGTCAGAATGAGCTATTCTTCCAGTCGTAGAAAACTTAAGAGGTTAATAAGAGAAGTCTGGGATGCTGGGGTAGAGGCCTATCTGGAGCTCACACACACAATCATGGCAACAGCAGCAGTGGCAGCTTTTGAAGCTCTCAGACCAGAGATAGTGAGGGGGTTGGACAACTGGTCAGAAAGAGATTATGGGGGGACCATTTGCTGACACTGAGTACAATTGGCACTGATGAGCAACTCTGTTGCCCATATGCAATTCTGGGTCACAGTTTTAGGGTAGAGATGAGTGTGGTGAGGGAGGGAGAAAAGGGTGGTCACAAGGGAATGAGGTCCTGGTTGCAGTTCCAAGGCAAAGAGGAGCATTATTAGCACTTGTGGCCTAAGGGGTCCTGGATAAAGACTAGAGTGAAAACCAGGAAAGCAATGACTACATCTTTCCCTAATCACACCACCTTGGAAGCATGAAAACTTGCAGACCTCCAGAACTAGCTTTGAAAACAGTAGCATGAAAAAAAGCCTGAAGCTTGGGACATTGCCCCCAGCTCCATCCCAAATAAGCAAAGTCCAATTTCAAAATAAGGTTTAAAGTCAAGAAATAAAGTGGGAAAAAATGAGCAAACCACAAAAACAAAAAAAGAATTTAACTATAAAAAGCTACCAAAGTAGCAGGGAAGATGAAGACATAAACTCAGAAGATGACAACAATGTGAAAAGAGCTACAAAAAAGCCTGAATGAAAAATAGTCATTGAACCCAAACCCAACAAGAATTCCTGAAAGAGTTAAAGAAAGCAATATGAATGGTAGAGGAAAAATTAGGTAAAGAAATGAGACAAATTAAGTAAAGAAATGCAAAAAAATTATGAAAGGAGAATTAACAGTTTGGTGAAAGAGGCATGAAAAATTACTGAAGAAAATAACCTTAAAAAACAGAATCAACCAAATCATAAAGGAGGTACAAAAATCCACTGAAGAAAAGAACTCTTTTAAAAGTGGAATTTGCCAAATGAAAAAAGAGGAATAAAATCTCACTGAAGAAAATAATTCCTTAAAAATTAGAACTGGGCAAATGAAAGCTAATTATTCCATGAAATATCAAGAAACACTAAACAAAGTAAAAAGAATGAAAAAATAGGAGAAAATGTGAAATATCTCATTAAAAAAACAATTTCCTGGAAAATAAATCATGGAGAAATAATTTAAGAATTACTGGACTACTGAAAGTCATGATCGAAGAAAGAGCCTAGAAAACATATTTCAAGAAATTGTCAAGGAAAATTGTCTCAATATCATACATCCTGAGAGTAAAATAGAAATTGAAAGAATCCACCAATCATCTCCTGAAAGAGATCTCAAAATGAAAACTCCTGGGAATATTTTAGCCAAATTCCAGAACTCCCAGGGCAAAAAGAAAATACTTCAAGCAGCCAGGAAGAAACAATTCAAATATCATAGAGTCACAGTCAGGATAACACAAGAGTTAGCTGCTTCCACTTTAAAGAAAAGGCTTGGAATATGATATTTCAGAAGGCAAAAGTGTTAGAATTACAACCAAAAATCACCTACCCAGCAAAATTCGGTTCAATATTTTAGGTGAAAAAATGGATATTTAATGAAATAGAGGGCTTTAAAGAATGCCTGATGAAACAAAAGAGTTGAATGGAAAATTTGACATTCAAACAGAAGACTCAAGTGAAGTATAAAAAGGTAGACATGAAAGAGTAATAATAAGGGACTCAATAAAGTTAAATTGTTTATATTCTTAAATGAGAAGATGATTCATGTAATGTCTAAGAACTTTATAATTATTGGAGCAGTTAAAAGGAATTTACGTAGATGGTAGGAATGTGTGAGTCAGTTATGTTAGAATGACCCCAAAAAATGAAAGGGTGAGAAAGAAGAATGCACTGGGAAGAGGGGGAAGGGAGAGGTAGAATGGGGGAAATGTTCTCACATAAAAGAGATGTACACATGAAGAGCTTTCTTAATGAAGGGAGAAATGGGCACTGTAGGTGGCAGGCAATAATTGAACCTTACTCTCATCAGAACTGGCTCAAAGAGAGATTAATACACATATGCTCTCAGTTGTATATAGAAATGTAACTTATCCAATAGAAAAAATAAGAGGAGAAAGTGATAAAAGAATGGGGAAATGGTAAAAAGGGAGGGCAGATTAAGGGAGACAAAATGTTTGGAAACAAAATAGGCTTTTGAGGATAGACAGGATGAAAAGAGAGAAGAAAAAGAAGGAGAAGAGGGAAAAGAAGAAGAGGAAGAGGAGGAGGAGGATGAAGAGGAGAAGGAGGAAGAGGAAGAGGAGGAGGAGGAGGAAGATGACGATGACAACGACAAAGAAGAAGAGGAAGAAGAAGAAGAAGAAGAAGAAGAAGAAGAAGAAGAAGAAAAGGGAGGGAGGGAGGGAAGGAAGGAAGAAAGGAAGGAAGGAAGGAAGGAAGGAAGGAAGGAAGGAAGGAAGGGAGGAAGGAAGGAAGGAAAGAAGGAAGGAAGGAAGAAAGAAGGAAGAAGATGGGATGGAGAAAATAGTAACCATAACTAAGAATGTGAATAGGATCAACTTAATCATAAACAGAAGCAGAGAGCAAAATGGATTAGAAATCAGAATCTAACAATATGTTGTTTACAAGAGACACACTTGAAACAGAAAGATACACACAGATTTAAAATAGAGTTGGAGCAGAAACTAATATACTTCAGCTAAAGTAAAAGAAGGCAAAGGTAGGTAGCAATCGTGATCTCACACAAAGCAAAAGCAAAACAAAAATAGAACTAATTAAAAGAAATAATTAGGGAAACAATGTTATTACTAAAAGGTACTATAGGACAATAGATAATTTGAATTTCAATAATTTCAAATTCAAATAATTTCATAGCAAATTTCTCTGACAAAGGCCTCATTTCTCAAATATATACTGAGTATAGAATTGAGTCAAATTTATAAAAATAAGAGCCATGCCCCAAATGATAAATTGTCAAAGGATATAAATGGGCAGTTCTTAGAAGAAATAAAAGCTTTTTGTAGTCATATAAAAAGATGCTCTAACTCACTATTCATCAAAGAAATGCAAATTAAAACAACTCTGAGACACACATTTCTGAGGCACATATTAGAAATGACAAATTCTGGAGGGAATGAGTGGAAAATAGTTACACTAATGAACTGCTAGTGGAGTTGTGAACCATTCTGGAGAACAATTTGGAAGTAGGCCCAAAGAGCTATAAAATTGTGTATACCCTTTGTGCAATACCACTACTAGGTCTATATTCCAAAGAGATAAAAAAAAAATAGGAAAAGGATCTATATGTACAAAATATTTATAGCAGTTTTTTTTGTGGTAGCAAACAATTATAAATCAAGGGCATCTCATCAATTGGGAAATGGCTGAACAAGTTGTGGCATATAGTTGTAATGGAGTACTATTGTACTATAAGAGAAGATGAGACAGTGGTTTCAAAAAAGACATAGCAAAAACAATACGAACTGATACAAAGTGAAGTAAGAACTAGAAGATCACTTTGCACAGTAATAGCAGTACTGTAATGATGATCAACTGGGTAAGACTTGGCTACTCTGATCAATATAATGATCCAAGGCAATTCCAAAGAATTCATGATAAAAAAATGCTATCTACTTCCAGAGAGAGAATGGATGAACTATGAGTACAGATTGAAGTATGATTTTCTCACTTTATTTTTTTGCTTTTTAAAAAATATGGCTTATATAGAAATAAGTTTGTATTATTTCACATGTATCATTAATAACATATTGCTTGCCTTCTTAGTGGGTATAAGGGAGTAGGAGGGATGGAGAATTTTGAACTCAAAATTTTAAAAGAAAATAATAAATAAGTAATAATTTAAAAATATAAATTAAAAAATAAATAGATAAATTTTTAAAGAGTTTCAATAATCCTAAGTATTTCTGAATTCTTATGGGTTTATTTAATGTCTCCATTTATGTAATTCTCTCTCAGTATACATATGTATACACACATATATGTATGTATCTACATATGTGTACACACATAATCTTTCTCAAATAAAAATATTTGGGATCAAGGACTATAAAAGTAAGTTTCAAGTTGACTGAATAAAAGGAGAAAACAATTTGCACTGAATATTATTTTTTCTGCTATGCTATAATGAAATGAGATTGAATGGAAATATAGATTATTTAGCTGCAAGAATTCTAGAATTCTTAGCTGTACCCCAAACCCAGAAACCAAAAAATACTAGGGACTTCACTTATTCCAACAATAACAACAAAAATGAAAGTAAAGAAAAGTCTCTGGCAGCTGAGTGGACAATAGATTGGAAAAGAAAGAGACTTGAAAGCAAGGAGACACAATTTAAAAAAAAAAACCTTCCTAAACAGGTAATATAAATATTATTATTTTCTGATTTTTTTAATTAAGAAAATGACATAGATTGGCTTGTTCGTGGTCATGTAGCTACTAAGTGGCAGAACCAATGACTCAAAGTCTACTTCTCTTTGCTTGATACCACATTGCCTCTCAAATCCATGATGACTAACATGTGGCGGAAAGGGGAACAGGACAGCTCACAGCAAGCACTTTAGTAGTGTGGGGGTCAGTAATAGCACATTTGCAAAAGTCATCTTAACTCAGCAAGCATTTCTTAAGCACCTACTACGTACCAAGCTAGGTGCTGATGCTACAAAGACAACAATGAAACAGATTCATTTTTACCATCAAGGTTTATTTCATGCCTTGGGGTAGGATGAGTAGAGAGGTAAGAAATACAATGCATGCCTCCTATGTCTGTGCTTGTGGCACACTACCTTGGATTTTCCCCTGGAGAAGTCTTATGTGTTAGGTCAGGATAAAAGTTACCCCAGGTCTTGGCACAGAGAACTTGTGGAGGTCCTTCCTGGCAGAGTGAAAGGAGTGATGGATTTAGAGTCAGAGAACTAGGGTTCAAATCTAAGCTCAGAAAATTACTATCTATGAGACTTACCTATGGCATCTCTCTGGGCCTCATTTTCCTTATCTATAAAATGAGGTAGTTGGACTAGATGACTTCTAAGGTCTCTTATGGTTCTAAATCTGTGATCCTAACTAAAATACAGTTAGAATAGAGCAAAGAAGAAATACAGAGAGAGAACAAGAGGGCTATCTGAAGGGAGAGAGAACACTTTCACCTGAAAAGATGAGGGAAGGGGACAGTGTAGTTTTTACCTGGGCTAAGGCTTTAAGGAGGAATTCTGATAGACAAGGATGAAGAGGGAGTATGTTCCAAGCATGGGTTGGGCAGAGGGAATGACCTATGCAAATATTAAAAAAAGAGATGTACAGTTATGATTTATCATTATGTTTCCCTTGACACTTCTTTTTATAGAGATTATACATGATTAGGCAGCCAGGCATAGGCCAAAGAATACTGGCTTTGGTGTCAGAGTAGCTGGGTTTGAATCCTAGCTCTGTTCCCTGTATGCCATTGAGTCAGTTACTTCTCTCTGGGTCTCAGTTTTCTCATCTACATAAAGAGGGGGTTGCATGAGATGACGTTTTGGCTCCTTCCAGCTCTGAAATTATGATCCCAAGGCATACATTTATTTGATCCACTGACACATTCAGTTCTTACTTTCCTGGTCGTTATTCCATTGAGGAATGGAAGATAGAGAAAAAGAGGGAAAGGGGAAAGCTGGGGGAAAGGAAAGAAAAAGGGGAAAAGAAAGAGGGAGGAAGAAGGAGAGAGACAGAAAGAAACAGAGAGAAATCACTTATTAAGAGTTTATTCAGTGCCAGGCAGGTACTACGTAAAGTGCTTGGGATTGTTGTAGTCTTGTGCTGACTTGCGCATGAATGGGATTTGAACAATACAAACACAAGCAGGCAAGACAGTCCTTGCCCTCTAGGATATTACACTCTAATGAGGAAAGACAACCCACAAAGGTAGCTGGCAAGTGGAGGGTGCTGGGGCATGATGTGGAGATGATTGGAAAGTGAAAGTAGAAGGTTCTTGGTTCCTGAGAAGCTCCCCAGTAATAGGGATGATCTGAGCAATCACTGACATTTCTGTTAGAACCCCCATAACAGTATAATCAGTACGTTAATGGGGTGAGGGGAGCAAACACAAAAACAAAAATCACTCACATGTATCCAATATATACCGTGTGAACTTGAAAAATGGTTGTCCCACTGATCATCCTCAAAACTTCCACGAATATCCCTTTTCTCCAATATTCTGAATGTGAGCTCTAAGACACTCAGCCTAATCACCTAGGATCAATTATAGCTTTCTCAATCTGTGGTCAAACACAGCATTTGTTGGTTTTTCACTCTTTCCATTAGATTTCAGATTCTTGCTATCTCATTTGTAAGAGGGCAACCTGATTCCCCCCCTTCTTGATTTTATTTTAACAGAGACTTTCCCACTTGGGAGTACCCAGTGCTCCAATTCAGCGGCCACAGTCATTCAGCTTTGGAAATCAGATAATGTGCACATGTATAATATTAAAGAATGTCTGTCTAAAACCAAGAAGACTTTTTTAATAATAAGGCATTGATCCAAAGGCTGAGTAACTCATCATGGACTGAGTGATTTACCATATTTATTTAAATACATGTTAGATCTCTCTTTGTTCGCTCCACCTTGAAGCAATCCCTGGGCCTTCAATCTGAAGTCTGAGAACTAAGTAAGTGCACCTGAAAGTCTCCTTTAATATGGAGCAGTAACTTTTCAAAAAGTGATGATCCAGCAGGCAAGATGACATCCCACAAGTTTTTTCCAAAGTCAGAACTGAACTGGTTGGATACAGGACAAGACAAGACTTTGGTTGTACCTTGCTAGTCAGAGTTAGCATTCAATGTGAGGAATTCTATACACTGCCCAAAATTAAAGGTTGACAAGAAGGGCTTAAACAGCATCTTTAGACAGACACACAATGAAAAATTGGCATAAGCACCAATTGGCAATGGTAGGCAGAATTTGTACTATGTCCCATATATCCTCCCAGCATCATACTACTAGCCAGATCCCAGAATGGCCCTAGAATTCTCAGGACCTGACTTGAAAGAAGTAGAGAAAAAGTCACTCCTTAGATGCAAAACCATGAGTCTGAGACTTCTGAGTCACTCAGAGGGTATTTCATTGAGAGTAAGGTTTGGGCCTCCTCATATTCCTCATACTCCTCATACTCCCTCACTAGCATATCCAAACAATCATGGGAAGCCTTAAACCTATCCTTTTGCCTTAAGAATTCTCCAGGGATTCTTCCTAGAAGTAACACACTTACAATGAATGAAACCAGAATCACTCTGGAATGCTGTGCTCAGATCTAGTTGCCACAATTTGGGGAGATCACAAATTAGCTTTAAAATGTCCAGATAAAGGCAACAAAGATGGTAAAGGGCCTCAAGTTCATGCCACATAAGGTGTAGTTGAGGGAAGAGCAGATGTTTGACCTAGAGAAGAGATGATTCAGGGTGAGGATGATAATTATCAAGTTTTTAAAAGGTTATCATGTGGACCACAAAGGACCGAACTAGAAACAGTGGCCGGAAGTGGAAAGGAGGGAGATAGAGGTCATGAAAAAGTTCCTAAAAAATTAAAGCCTTCACAAAGTAGAACGGACTCCCTTGGGTGGTAATAGGTTACTTCTCACTCAATGTCTTCAAGATAAGATTAGATTACCATGTGTTGGGTTGGATGTAGACATAATTTTAGTTGAGCTGTGGGTTAGACTAACCTCTGAGGTCCCTTCCAACTCTGAGACACTGTAATTCTCAGGAGAGATTCCTCAGACTTTCTCCCCATTTTGACATGACTGAAAAGAGTAGGTGTTTTAAGAAACATTTCTTGATGAGAGGATGAATGACCTGTATCCCAATAGCAGATTGAACTCTATGCAGTTGGCATGATATGAGAATATACAAATCTCTCAAGCTCTTCAACCTCTACTTTACCCACTATTCCCTTATTAATACATATGTTAGGATTCATTAGTCCTCTCCACAGATTTCCAAATAAATATACCAAGATGAACATATATAAATGTTATATATGATACCCAAGATTCAACAAGAAAAGGAAAAAAATGTTCAACTGGAAGTCAGAAGTTTGAGTCCTGGTTCTGATACCGGCTGATGTGGGGAAGTTACAAAATCTCTCTAACTTTAAGTTTCCTCATCCCTGAAATATGGGAAACTTCTCTAAGGTACAATAATAAAAATATCTTTATGACAGGGATAATAACAACTTTTCACTACCTGCTTCACAGGGTCATTGTTAAAAAAAAAAAAAAAAACATTTCTAAAACCTGAAGGCACCATAACAATTTCTTGAATGAAAACAGAGACAGAATAATCATCAATGCTGCAGGTGATGTAAAACTGGAAGAAGAAGATAGACAAGGGATTTCAAGGGTCTAGAATGTTGAGTTGAATGTAATAAGATAAAACTTATTGGAATAAAGATCCATGCTAAGATTCAAAAACTCAACTACATGAGCACAGGAGCAGAAAGCATGACTATCTAGTTCATGTGACAAAAAAAAAAGATTTGAAGGATTTAATGCATTGAAAAGTCAATGGGAGCCAACAGTATGGCATGGTTGTCAAAAAATTAATTGAGATCTTAAATCTGGACTATTGCAATAGTCTGCTGCTTGGTTGCTATGCCTCAAGGTTCTCCCCAGTCCAGTCCATCCTCCACTCAGCTGTCAAACTGATCTTCCTGAAACTAAATTTTGATCGTATCACCTCACCTTATCCAATCAACTCTAATGGTTCCCTATTTTTTCAGAATCAAACACAAAATCCTATTTGGCTTTTACACCCTCCTATAACCTGGTCCCTTCCTTTCTTTCTAATCTTCTTACTGTCTACATCCTTCCCAACAACGTACTCTGTGATGCAATGACACTGATCTCCTTGCTGTTGCTTACATTAACCACTCCATCTCCTTATTCTGGACATTTTTATTTGTTTTCATATCCAGAATTCTCCCCCTCCTCTTCTTTGTCTCTGAGCTTCTCTTGTTTTCTTCATGTCTCAGCGAAAATCTCACCTTCTACAAAAAGTCTTTCCTGATTCCGCATAAATGCTAGTGCCTTTCCTCTTTTGAGAATCTCCAGCTTATCCTACACATATCTTGCTTGTACATAGTTGTCTGCATGTTGTTCAGCTCATTAAACTGTAAGATCTTCGAAAGCAAGGAGTATCTTTTAGCTTTCTTTTGTTTCCCACCACTTAGCCCAGTGTCTGGCATATAGTAAGTATTAATACATGATTATGGATAGACTGACTAGAAGCATAGGGTCCTATAAAAGAAGTGACAGACCAAATGTACTTCTCTCTGATGTTTGGGAAGGATTTTGACAAACTGGAATGAGATTAGGAACCACATTGAGGTTATTGAAGGTCATTTCATGAGCAGACATCAGTTCAAAGAATGAGGGATGTTTGACCTAGAGAAAGGGTTTGGGGAAGACATAATGGTTATCTTTTAATATCTTAAGATATTTCGTATGGAATAGAGATTAGATTTGTCTTGGCTGGTCCTAATGAATAGCATTAGCAGCACTGAATGGAAACTGTGTAGAGGCAGATTTATGGTAAATGTAAATTGGTGGTAGGGTGGGAAAGAGGGGGGAATGAAGTGAACTACTTCAAGAGATAGTGAGCTCTCCATTCTGGAGGTCCTCAAACAGAGGTTAGCTGACCACTGGAAATGAATGGTTCTTTACAATTTAAATTGGGATTAAACTAGGTGGGACGTGAGAGTCACCCCCATTCTGAGATTCTGTGAAATGTAAGCTGTTAGTATTATTTTCCCTTCAACCTCCTAAAAAGCAATTTGCATGTTTACCAATGACAGTAGTAACAGAACCCACATTCAAAGACCTGTGAACTCCTGGATAGATTTAGAGAAACATTATCTCAAGAAAAATCTTCAGAATATTCATAATATACATATGCATACTATATTTTATATATATATATATATATTATGTATATGTCTACCTGTACATACACATGTAGCATATATAAATTTATTTATGTACTTTTACAGCTTTATATATATGTATATATAAATTTTATTGCAGCAAATATGCTCAATAGAGGAAGGATTCATTTTTCCATAATGTCACAGGTCTAAGATACTAAGTAATTATGGAGAAGAATTAATTTTCCCATCAAGTCTGGGTTCTAAGATATAGACATTGACTAGAGGAGTTCAAGGACTCACTTTCCTTGGGACCAGAGCATTGCCACAGTTTAGAGATCAGAGACATCTGGGAACAAGAACACCAAGCAAACAGAGACTGGAGGGGTGTCTGGGAAACATGGCATTCAACAAGAATGCCGCAGAGGCATCATCTATTGTGGCCAATGATGAAAGTACCTGAAGTGGCAGAGAGTAACAATCTAGCTACAAAAGAGACATAGAAAGTCAAATCTAGAGTTGATGTGAAGACTTAGACATCATCCTCACCAAAGTTCACCTGCCTCACCCACAGTAAGACTTCCCTAATTAGTCTTGTGAGTTTTGTTCCTTGCTCCTGAATATGGACTCAAATCCCAATTTACTTTGTCCATAAATGGGCTTTTATGTTAAAAAAAAAAAACATTTATTGGTAGACTTTATTGGTAGCAGGTAGAAAAACTGAATACCCTGGAAATTATCTAAATTCATTGGTTCCCAGATTGACAATCTGGTTTGGGGTAAGCTACAGAAAACACAAACTAGTGAAAAAAGTCTTCAGGATGAGAGCTGGGTCTTTGTCAGTCCAAAGTGCAGGTCTGTTCTAGGTTATGGTTTACATTAAGAGCACTCTCCATAAATAGAAATACACAAATAATCAAAGAAAACACGGAGTAAGAATCCAAATAAAATCCATGCTATTTATATCTTTATTAGAAAAATTTTAAATGCATAAATCTTAACAATGTCAGAATATGTGTTTGATTTGTGTCTCCTTCCAAATTTGCCTCTATTTGGTTACTTTTCTAATTTCTTCACGAGTATAGTCAAAGTGCATGCTGTCCCTGTTCTACTGGACTCACTTTTTATTATTTCATGTATGTGTGTAGAAAGGGGTATCCCCCATGTATAGCAGGGAAGTATCACTGTTTAGCTCAAAAGGAGGCAGATTAGGCATCTCTAGCCTCTTCTTCCATCCTTCTCCAAGGAATATTTTAATTCCTTAAATTAAAATGGAAACAGGAGGTTGGGGCCAGAAGCTTGGTGATTCTGCTCTCCTTAAAGAAAGAAAATGAGGATACAAGGGTAGACGTGTCTATCTGTTCCCTTAAATATTGTTAGCCTCAGGTTCAAGCTAAGCTTCTTACCATTATTTCTTAAGGGGGGAGGGGCAAGAATCCCAAGTTCTATAGCAATTACTTGATTCCTTTCCTACCAAATACCAATACCACAATGAACACATAGCAAAGCAACCCATTTATCCAAGTCAATAATAAAACAGATTCTAGAACCAGAGGGCAAAACAGAACTTGAAAGAATTCACCGGTCACCTCTTGGAAAAGATCCCCAAAAGAAAACTCCTAGAAATACTATAGCCAGGTTCCAGAGTCCCCAGATCAAGGAGCAAATATTACAAGCTGTCAAGAAGAAACAATTTGAATATTGTGGAAACACAATTAGGATAACCCAGGATCCAACAG
>CM053585.1:459789423-459814818 GCA_028646515.1 Pseudochirops corinnae
CTATCTCTATCTCTATCTCTATCTCTATCTCTATCTCTATCTCTATCTCTATCTCTATCTCTATCTCTATCTCTATTTCTATCTCTATATATCTCCCCCTTAGTGGTCCTGAAGTCTCTCCCCATCTGCAAAATGGGCCTAATAATACCATTAGTACACACTTACCTTGAAGGGTGGTTGTAAGGATCAAATGAGAAAATGTGTGGGTGTATATTTTGTTGTTATTGAGTTGTTTCAGCCAAATCTGACTCTTCATGACAGACAGCACATGAGGTTATCTTGGCAGAGATACTTGAGTGATTTGCTATTTTCTTCTCCAGCTCATTTTACAGATGAGGAAACAGAGACAAATGGAGTTAGGTGACTTGCCCTCGGTTACATAGCTAGTATCTGAGGACAGATTTGAACTCACAGTTCTTCAGTCTTTTTTTAGTTGTGGCTGACTCAAACTTTGTGACCCCATTTGGGGTTTTCTTGGCAAAGATATTGGAATGGTTTGCCATTTCCTTTTCCAGCTCATTTTATAGATGAGGAAACTCAGGCAAACTGAGTAAAGTGACTTGCTCAGGTTCACATAGCGAGGAAGTGACTGAAACCAGATTATAAAAGGCCTTTAAAATTCTTAAACTGCTTTTTAAATGTAAATTTTAAATGATGATTTTGTAAATTGATTACAAAAATATAAAGTATCCTAAATTAAAGAATACATTTATGATCATGAATCCTTCCACTTAGTGTTTTCTATTCTTGTAAATTGCCATTAATTTGAATGGCAGGGAGGGATATTGCAGCACACTGAGATGATTTGAATGAAATTTTACTTCTTGTCTTTTTTTTCTTCTGCCTGTGTAAAGAAAAACAGTGAAGATTCCTTCGCCGCCCTTTTTGGTTGGGATTACTTTATTCCTTTCATTTTCATGCTGTCAAAGCAGCTAGTATTTTCTGTTGGTGTTTAAACTGATATTTACAGGTAACACCCTGTTGAAGATAAAATAGATTAAGTAGAGAATATTTTTCCCACTGGTTCCTTTTCTAACCAAAATAAAACATCCCAATATCACTCCTTATCTGAATATCCCATCTGTCACCTCCATACTAATCTGAGTCCATGTCATACTGGGAACAGTGCAGGGTTGAAGATATGCATGTGAATCAATATGGACATACCATGTGTAGGGAATTGGGAGTTTTAGCATCAGGCTTATATTTACCTCCAGAATGCTCTTTGGAATTATGAGGACATAAAATCAGAACCCATATTTATAGTCAATAACATAATTTGCATTGAAATTTTGGCCTACACTTATTAATGCCATGCCATGCATAAAAAAACCCCATAAAATTTAAATATTAATCTAATAATCCAAATGCTACAAATCGTGTATAAGTCTCATAAGTAAGCACTATTTTAAAAATCTTATTTATTTTTGATGATGATCATGTGCTCAAACTAGCAAAATTAATGCTTTATTATGTTGAAGTAGTGTGATTCTGGGATTTTAGGGAAAGTAAATGAGAGAATTGATGTGTGATATTGATTGGCAGATAGTGAGTATTAGCACTAAGGAACCTATAGCCTATTAGGAAATGGTACATGTGAAAACCCCCAGAAAACTCAATTCTGTGCTTGTTTAAAACATAACTTGGCAGAACTAAATGGCAATATTGTCGTTTCACTGTCCTCGCATGAGACTAATCACATCTACTAATGGGCACATTCGAGATGAATCATCTTCTAGGAATGTTTGAACAAAAATAACTCAAGATTTTAAAATGGGCAATTTCCCCTAGGCGCCTTGAGCACTTAGGATCTTTGAATCCTAACAATTAGAGCTATTAAAAATGGAATGGGCTGGCTATGGAGGAAGTGGCTTTCCTCTTATTGGAAGATTTTAAACAGAAGCTGGATGACTTTCTCAGGGGTGATACTGGGGATTCTTCCCCAGGTCTGGATTGGAATTGTTGTTGTTCATCTTTCATTTTTGAAGAGGACACATGACCTCCTGGGATCATGTCTTGACTTGTATGTGAATTGGAATTAAATGAGGCAGAGTTGCACAAAGTCATCAGCCTTACTCTCTCTTTCAGAGTCACTGAAGTCCAATGGCAAGACAAAGGTCAGGGCAACTGGTGATGGCTTGGGGTGCAGCAGACGACCTAGGCTTCTTCCTTGTCTAATTAAGCTCTAAGCTCTCCTCAGCGCAGGTTCAGCTGCCTTCATGGCCAGTGGAACAAATTGTTCTCATCTACCCGTTCCACAGGGGGAAATCTTCACATGCTTGGGGGTAGACATACCCCTAATTCACTGATGGGTTTGAGGTTGGTCAGTTACCCTCAGCCTGGTTTAAACTGTCTGCCAAGATGGTTTTACCAGAGTGTGGCCACTGTGCATGCAACAGCTTCTTGGAGTCACTGAAGTCTCTTCCAACCCTGGAATTCTTTTCTTCTGTGAATCTTAGCAGCGGATAGGATTTGGGAGGTTATTTCCAGTCTTCTGCCTAATGTGGGAATTCCTTCTACAACACTCAACAGTCATCTAGCTTCTGCCTGTACCATTGCTAAGAAGGACAGCTTATTCTTTTATGAATCAGTCTATGATATCTTTGGAAAGTTCTAATTCTTAGAAGGTTCTTTCATAGACAAAGCTGAAATCATCCCTGTAGGCTCTAATCACTGGGTCATATTCTGCTCTCTGGAGCTACATAAAATAAATGTAATCCCTCTTCCCCTTAATAATACTGTGAATATCTAAAAACAGTAATCACGTACCTACTCTCTCTCCTTGCTGTCCTAGGTCTTCTCTTTTCCAGGCTAAACATCTACTGTTCCTACAACAATTGCTTGCATGACATAATTTCTAAACCATTTACCATACCTGTCAGTGAACCCTCTTTGGAACTCACTCCAATTAGACTTATGTCATCTTGAACTAAATTAAATCAAACTTTCCCTGTCTAATGATAAGATCACTGAGCAACCATGGAAAATTCAGACCCATAAGTAAAATATTTTCAAATAATACAAACTTCAAAGGGACATGTTTTGGTGAACTCGGGTGAAACATTAGCTATTTGTCAACATTACTCATATAAATTCCCAAGTCTCCAGGCAGATGTTAGAAAGATTTTGTGTTATGTTGAGTTTGCAGCATAGGCTTACTAGGGAGCCCTATCTTGTCTCCAGTGTAGCTCCAAGGAAGAGGGTTTATGAATGGTAGTTTTGTGCAGATTCCAAATGATCACTGGGGTACACATGTATTGGGAACATTTTCCACAGCAGAACTGTGAACTATTCCAAATACTTTAAGGAAGTGCATACTTTTCTGTACTTAGTAGCAGGAAGTGGTGAAAATAACCAGCCTTTAGAAAAGGCATTGAAAACTTCAAAATAAATAAATGTGGTTTGATCTACTCTTTTCCCACACTGAAATCCCACTATTTTCAGCAGGAATGTAGTATGTGTGATCATCTAGCCCTACTTCTGCCATCAACTAGTTACGTGACTTAGTGCTAGTCACAGTCATTCTGTGCTTCAGTTGGCTGATTTAGGAAATAATTCAATCCAACATTCATTTATTAAACATCTATTGCTTGCAAAGTAATAGCTCATATTTCTATAGCTTATTGAGATTTGTGGAGTACTTTGTCTATCAACCATCAAACATTTATTAAATGACTTTTGTGTATCAGGTCCTTTGCTAAGTTCTGGAGATTCAGACAAAAATAAAGCCATCATTGTTCTCAAGGGGGAAACAACACATACATAAGTGTATTCAAAACAAGTGTGTATATGACATGAGTGAAAATACAATACTGTGTAATTTGTCTTTGGGGAGGTACTAGTAGTTGGGGAGATCAGGAAAGGTACTATGTAGCAAACATGTGGTGTGTGAGCTGAACTTTGAGGAAAACCAGTGGTTTTTTTTTTTTAAGTCCCCATTTTACAGATGAAGAAATTGAGCCTGAGGGATTGAGTGACTTGCTTATGGTCACTCAGCCTTTGTCAGAGGTGATATGGAACGAAGAAGTTGATCTAGGTGACTTCTTCTAGGGCACTTCCATCTCTAACATTCTGTGATTCTTAATCCTAGATAAAATTAGAACATACCTCTGTGTCAATGACTTTCTATTTCTTTGATTATCTTTATTATTATAATGAAGCCTAGCAGACTTTCCCTCCTCTCTTCCCTCTCCCTCCAATCTATCCTTTATAATATTGCCAAGTAGGGGATCCTGCCACTCTTCTACTCAAAAATCTTAAGTAGTTCCCCATTTCCTTTGTTCCCCCCCCCAATTCCTTTGCTTTTCATTTAAAACATTCTACCATCTGCCGCAACTCCACCTTTTAGATACTTATTCATTTAATTCACTCAGTGATTCAACACACATTTCTTTAGACAGCTAAGTAGTGCTGGGCTTGGAGTCAGGAAGTTGTGTCTGACTCTCTGTGATCTCATGGAGCATAGCACACTGATACTGCCCAACACCAATACTGTCCATGGGGTTTTCTTGGTAAAGATACTGGAGTGGAGTGCTTTGCCATTTCCTTCTCCAGTAGGTTAAGGCAAACAGAGGTTAAGTGACTCACCCAGGGTTACACAGCTTGTGAATTTCTGAGGGTAGATTTGAACTCAAGTCTTTCTGACTCCAGGTCCAGTACTCTATTCACTGAGTCAACCAGCTGCTTCCAGGAAGACTTGAGTTCAAATCTAGCCTCAGATATTTACTAGCTGTGTTGCCCTGGGCAAATTATTTAACCTCTGTCTCATTTTTCTCCACTATAAAGTGGGACATCTAGCTCCCAGGGATATTGTGAGGACCAAGTGAGATAACATTTGTAAAATACTTAAGCATAGTGCCTGGCACATAGTAGGTTCTTTATAAATGCTTATTCCCTTACTTCCCTCTCTCCTGCCATGTACAAAAGTGCTGGACTCGGTGCTAAAGAAGATGTGATATTTATATTGTCACTAATTGCTTTGTCTTAATGAAAGCCTGGGGAAATCACATACCTCAGTGATGCTAATTGATAATGTTATATAACTTATTCAAGATAGAAAGACATTTTTAAAAAGTGCTTTAGAGACTTTCAAAACAAAATGCTTTGACATTTTGAGGTTGGGGTTCACTCTAACTCTGTCTCCTCTTACTCTCCTCCATGTGTTTCAAGCTTGAGCCCTTTTCTATCTTCCGAGCCTTCATAAATCTGCTTTCTCTGCCTGGAATGTTTTGCCTCTCCTATTTTGCCAGCTGACTTTCTATCCATCTTTCAAAATCCAATTCAAAGGCCATTGCCTTCCTGGAGTCTTCCCTTATTTCTTCCACTGAGGATGACTCTCCTTTTTACACTTCACATGGTGCTTTGTTCTGCAGCTTTCTAATGCACTTATCCCATATATTGTGTAGTATCTGTTTGCTTCCTATCTCCTTCTTAGACTCTGAGCTCCACAAGGATAGGTAGGGCCTAGCTTAATTAAATTTCCTATCTTCTCCAGTGACCAGCGCAGCACACTGCACACATTTGGTGCTTAATAAATGTTGAAGCTATGGTTGAATGGATTCTTAACCATTCTAGAATGGCAGTGTGGAAGAAATAGAGACTGAGGAAATAGCCCATTACATAGATTGGGGGACTTAGGTTACCTTGACATCTCTGAGCCTTAGTCCCCTCATCTATTAAATGGAGATAATAACACTTTCCCCACCTACCTACTTCAAACAATCAATTAGTAACCATTTATTAATTTCCTGCTACATGCCAGGCACTGGGCTAAGCTCAGGATATACAAATAATGAATGAAAAATCCCTATTCAGGAGGAAATTAAATTCTAATGGGGAAGGGAATAAGCATTTACATATGCCTACTATATGCTAGATGAAATGACTTTTCCAAGGTCATACAGATAGATTTTTGGCAGATCCAGACAAGGGCATAGTTCTCCAGGTTTCAAACACAGTGTTGCTTCCATTATGCAATGCACTGTCTTTTGGGGGTGTGCTTTGAGTCATCTGTCCCGCTTGCTTCAGACTACTCTGCTTTGAGACCATCTAATCCTCACTGTTGGTCCATCTTCCTGCCCTTCTCTGTTTACCCATCCCTTCCCTAATGATGTGTGTCTTTCTTTGTACAGGTGGTCTCCTATATATGAAATATACTCCCTTTTTACCTGTGCCTCATAGGAGCCCTAACTTCTTCCAAAGCACAGCTCAGGTTCCAACTCCTCCACAAAGCCTTTCTTGATCACAAATCACCTCAGTGATTTGTCCTGCTTGAAAAGATTTTACGTTGATTTGTATGTGGGTTATATTTATTTATATGGGCATTTGTTGTATCTTCCATCAGAATATGTCACTTGACTCTGTTAGTCAATAAGTATTTATTAAACCCTTACTATATAATAGGCATTGTGTAGGTGGTGGGGTACAAAGAAAGGCAAAAATAGTTGAGATTGTCTCACTTTTGTCTTTGTATCTCCCAGTACCTTGAAAGACTACCTTACACATAGTAGGCACTTAACAAATGTTTGTTGAATTGAATAGAAAGAACTTTTATTTCTACTAAGCAATGTTTTTTTCCCATTGGAATTTACTTTGTAAATCAATGAATCATTGCTAGGACTAGTGATATATAAGGACAAAGAATTGAACAAATCCATCTGATTTTCTAATGGGGGAAACAAATACACATATAACATCTGCATAAGATACTCCTCTTTGGTGGAGATTGATTACTCAATTCTCTCTACCTAGGTGAAGGGGTGGAGTTGGTAAGGGCTTTGAAGATGTGGGATCCTGGTCTTCTGGCTTCCAAATTTGAGAGAGAAAATGATTGATTCTAGATTATCTTCAGGTAGAAGTCCCTGAAGGGAGAAGATTCCTGGAAGATACAAACAAGATCAAGGCCCAGACTCTTCCATATGTTGGCTTCTTTCCAGAGTCTTTCTCTCCATTTAGGGACTTCTCCATAAAGAGAATCTGGAACCAAGTGTCTTTTCTTCATTGCTGGAAGTCAGAAAACAAGGATCTCTTTTCTCCCATGTTCTCCAACAATCCTCCTTGAGCAGATCTCAAGGACTAAATAATCATTTTCCACCAATGAGGAGAGTCTTATGCAGATAGGCTTTGAACCTCAGGTTGCATACACAAACACACACACATGAAAACCAAAGGAGAGATTAATAAAATTGAAAGTAAGAAAACTATTGAACTTAAAAATAAAACAAAGAGTTGGTTTTATGAAAAAACCAATAAAATTGATAGACCCTTAGTCAATATGATTAAAAAAAAAGAAGAAAACCAAATTTCGAGTATCACAAATAAACACACACATATACATACACACGTATCACACACACACACACATATATATATATATATAAAATAAAGTTAATAAATAGTACTAAATAAAATACAAATAGGGATGTGCTGGAGTCAACTCTAACAGATTGGAGAATGAGTTGTTAAATTTTCAGTGTAAGCATTATTCATATCACAGAAATCAGAAAACCCTTAAAATCAGGGTTTGCTTTATTGTTCTGATGATTGTCTAGATCTAAGAAAGACATGAAGATGTTGATAATTCATATTAAGTTTATGTTATATCATGCGTACTTTCCCCCTGAAAATCTGGTTGTTAAATATTTACCGGCATATTCTGGAATAAAAGATAATTTGGGAGGAAGGGCACTGGAAATTGTGTTGGCGATAGAGACCAGGAAAAGCCTTCTATAGAGGATGGTACTTAATTTGTATCTTTAGGGAAGAGAGGGATTCTAAAAGGTGAACTAAGAATGGAGTACAACATTTTAGATTTTTTTTTTTAGGTGTTTCTTTTGGTTTTTCCTATTAGATAAAAACAGCTTTTAGACCTTATGTTTCCATGGTAATAGGTAACTGGATTTCTTTAGAAAATGGTTAGCTTCAGTTATAACCATGTTGTTGATGGAAAGTTTAAGTATTATGGACCAATACAACCAAAGCTAGTTTACCTATGAAGAGAGCACTAGCATACTGGAAATACTTCAAATTGCCTAACAATGAAATAATGTGAACATATATTTTTAAAAACTGCAATCAGTGGAATTTGGAAAGTTCTGCAATGCAGGCAAACTGGAAGCATTAGCATGAAATTTAGTGTGTGCTAATCGACTCAAAGCAGAGAACATCGAATTAACTTGAGGCATTAGTTTTGCATTTAACAGTATCTTAGAAGCAAATGTAAATTTGCTCCTAAAGTATTTGGGTCCTCATTTGCCACAATGTCAGCCTGTTCTTTGGAATTTCAGGATAGGGACCAAGTGGATGAAAGCTTTCCTCAGGCTGTTGGATGCTGTCAAAGTGATGATACCAGGGGCCAACTTTTGAGGGCAGAGCCTAGAATGGTACCTAGAGGTACCATGGAGTAATTTTTAGGGTCTATGGTGCTGGCACTTGGAAGATGGGAGGTAGGGAGGTAAAAACCATGGCATTAAAAGGAGATTGGACGTGTAGCTGAGTATAGGGCTGCTGATGAAGGCAGAAGAGAAAACGAAACCAAAATACGTGCAAAAAGTGGAGTTGCAGAGGAGCCTGTTAAAGTGAGAATGAGAACTGGGTTGCTGTTACTACTATTGGTTGGATTTGTGTTTTTTGGATTTGGCTAAAGTTCTGTGGTTTACAGGTTGTTTTTATGCAAAAACAGAGCCTCAGTTCACTGGTGCTTCTGCTGACCTTTATTCTGCAGCCTAGCAGTAGGGTCTAGGTGCTGAGGATGAATTTAGTGCTTCCTATGCAGACTTGTAATATTACTTGTAAACATACTGTTCAGAGCATCTCCATTAAAAAAAAACAAACAAACAAACCAAGAAGCGTTTAAAGGAGAACTTGGCTAGAAAAATCAGCCACGCATAAGTGCAGAGCATCCTCCTAGGGAAAATAAAGCTTCTTTATATTGGGACTGCCAAATAATTCATTGTTCTTGTACAGTAAAAGTGAGTGCTTCAGGTACTTTGCTGATGTTTCTTTTGCCTGCACAGAAAAAGCTTGAAACCTATGCATAGTCAGTGGAAAAATAATTCCTATTTGAGTGAAAAATTTCCTCAAATGAAAAGACCACCTGACCTAGATAGTTCATGATTAGAACATTAGTTTGAACATGGTAGTAATTCTTCTTTGCACTTTATTTAAAGGATATTACTGATGACAATGACTGCTTTCACTAAGCAACAGATTTTAAAAATATTTTCTTAAAAACAATAAAATATCAAAAACAAACAAAATATAAAAAAAAATAAAAAATCAAAATATGTTAAATTGATTTCAATGCATAAAATATTATAACAGTTTTTTAGTCACTGCCTCTAAGTCCCTACCAGGAATTTTTGTTTACCCATTCATTTTCATTTTTTCCCCCTATGTAGTCTTGGCTTTTCTATTTTTCTGGTTCCATTTTTTTTTTTTACTTGGCACGGATATAATTCTTTCCAGATTTCTTTGTATCCTTCATACTTGAAAGTCTTAATGTCATTTTAATATTCCATTATATTAATGTGCCACAAATAATTTTAGCCATTTCCACATTTTGAGATATTTAGATAGTTTCAAAATGTTTTCAATTGCATGAAATACTGTTATGAAAATCTTTGGATAATTCTTTTAGAAAAAAACTTTCATATGTATTCAGCTATAATACTTTTGAGTATAATTTGCTTTTGATGTGGATTTGGTGATTGAACTAACCTCTTTTACTCATTAAGGAAAATAATTGCTATATATACACCTTTAAAAATGTTTAATTTTTAAAATTTATTTTTTTCTGATATCATAGGATCAGAACATTATAACTCTAGAGCTGGGGGAAAAATAATCTCAGAAATTAGTTTAGATTTTTCTTCCTTCCTTCCTACTTTCCTTCCTTCCTTCCTTCCTTCCTTCCTTCCTTCCTTCCTTCCTTCCTCCTTCCCTCCCTCTCTCCCTCCCTTTCTTTCTCATTCTATCTATTAAGAGTAGGACCAGTTGGATCAATTGATTCAAATTAAAAAAATTTTTTTTATCATGGCTTCTCCTAGTTGTACAAATTTATTTTAAATACCAAAAGAATTGCAAGCAGATATTATAAGTTTACTTGGAAACACAATTTAAACAAGTTTTATTATCTCTATTTTCTTTACCTTATGAATAAAAATGAATGCATTGTGTCAGTTGACACAGCTTGGTCCTGCAAGTTATTTTCAAATTTTAGTCCTTCTAGTGTTGAAGCATGCCCTTTTCTCCCATCCTCCCACCCCCACTCCCCAAAACAGAGAGGTGGTGAACTATAGGTATGGAGTAATTTCTTTCATTGATTTATGTGCCTTTCTAGTGTTTTTGCTGTTTGGGGGTATTTGCAAGTGGAATAATCTGCTCATGCCTCCCCCCTCCCTGCCAGGAATGACTGAGATGCCTTTTTGTTGATGAATAGCCATATTTTTATTGGTGTTAAGACTCAAGCTTTCATGGTATATAGTTTTGAATTGCAGTTTGAACTCTTTCGCTTTTTGACATATAGTATTCTATTGCCCCCTGTTATTTCTCATGGCCCTGGAGCAGTTTTGTGTTATATGAATTTCCTTTCCTTTGCATATGAAGATTCTTCTCCTGGATGCTTTAAAAAACCGTTGATCTTTTTTTGGGAGGGGTGGGAGGAAAGGGTGTCATTAAAATGATTAAATTTAACCACTTTGCATTCTGAAGTTTAAAGTATTTGTTTTTTCTTCTGGAGATGATCCGTGGATTCTCTTTATTGAACTATTTGGTTTTTTGTATTCAGATCTTCCAGGAAGTTTTGTTATAGTATCTCCTGCACTATGGCGTTTAGATTTTTGAATATCCTTAAGTTGTCTCTGCATCCTGTCTTCAAGTTCACAATCACTTTGGCTTATATAGAATTCATGTGTTCTTATAACATTGTTGTCTTTTGCTTCTCTTTTGCCAGATTTTCTTCTACTTTGGCATTTTTGTGTTTCAAATCTGTTAATCTCTCTTTTACTTATTTAGAGAGACACTAAATTGTAGATTCAGTCTTTTCCCCCTAGTTTCTAATTGTGTCCCTATTATTAGTGAACTCTAAGAATTAGAGTTTTCCTGTGTTAATTCAGAAGTATTTTACCATGTCAGGTTTTTCTCTCATTTGTCCTGTCATTTCATCTGTAATTGTTCTTCATCTGGTACATAATCCCTTTCTTTGATGGTTAGAGAGTTAAAAGTTTGGAGAAAATGACCAGTTTGCCATATTGCTGCTTGCTTACTGTCTTTTATCTGTACTATTTCAATAGCTTCCTGTTTGCTCTTCCTGCCTCAAGTTTCTTCCTTTTCCACTTCATTGGCCACATTGTTTCCAAAGTAATACTCTCAAAACACAAGTCTGATCATATTGCTACTCCACTCAAAACATTCTAGAAACTCTCTATTCATTCTAGGATAAACTATAACTCCTTAGTTTGGCATTTAAAAGCCTTCACAATCAGGCTCCATCCTAACTTTCTAGGCTTAATAGACATTATTACAGTTCACACACTCTACATTGTATCCAGATTGAACTATTTTCTATTTTTTATGCCCATCAATTCATATCCCATCTTCATGCCTTTGCTTGTGTTTTCTGTTTGGAATTCATTTCCTCTTAACCAATGCCTCTTAGAAGCCCTAGTTTTTAAAATCAGCTCAGGTGTTATGTGCTACATGTTAGTCTTCTTATTTCTCTCAGCTACTTTATATATATATGTGTGTGTGTGTGTGTGTGTGTGTGTGTGTGTGTATGTGTATATGTATATGGACATGTTTCAATGATATATAATAAAACCCAATAACCAGGGGTATTGGTAGTGCTCATGGTGGCATCAATATAACCACTGTCAGAATTAAGAAAATTGCAGGTAGCCAGAGTAGACAAAAGAATGAAGACACACAAGATATAGAACAGAGGTAGTAGAGCCTGGAACTCTTTTCTCACTGGATCCATATCTTCACAAATATAGAAATTTATTTTTTGAGAACACTTGTCCTATGTAATGAAATGTTTTCATTTTTATATTAATACATACATATTTTAATAAAACTTTTGCTGGATCAGAGGCATGGTTTCTATACTTTCACTATTGATTTCTGTTGGCCTATTATAAATATCAGGCAACCAGAGATCAGTTTATCCATACTAGAAGACTAATATTTTATTCTACGAGTTCCATGCTTTATGATTAGGTCTATTTTAAAGCTAGTTTCTTTTTAAAAACTTATCTTATTCTGAACTTAGGGAATAAAACAAGCATTTCTATAGCATAGTAGAAGATAAAAAAAGATGATTGCAGATGAAATTGCAAATCTGTTATGTACAACTTGCTATTCTTTTAAAATATATAATAAAGTTGTCATGTAACTTTCTTTTTTTCTTATTTTTTCTTTTCTTCCCCACCCCACCCTAGAGATGGCTACCATTAGGCACAAATATATGTGTGTGTATACACACACACACACACATACATATATATGTAAAGCCATTCTAGACAGACTTCTATTTATCAGTTTCTTTTAAAAAGCATTTTCATTTTGTACCCATCAGTTTCCAAGATAATTCCATCTGCTATAGTTTCCATAATCTTTGTACTATAAAGGAAACTTGAATGGTTGTCTAGTCCTTATGGTCTTCCTCAAACTCCAGACTGGCATTTCCAGTTTGCTACTGGACATCTCTACCTGGATGTGTCCCTTCTTAAACTCAGTAGGTATAAAACCAAACTCATCATTTTCCCTTAAGATCTGTTCTTCCTGATTTTCCTATTTCAGTTAAGGAAAACATCATTTCCCCAACTGCCCAGACTTGAAACCTCCAAGTTCTACCAATATCTTTTGCATTGACTTTGCCTATCCAATGAATTCTACACGTTGTTGCCAGATTATTTTGCCAAATGTATAATTCTAATGTTCATTACCCCCAAAGACTACATTGGTCTTTGATTGCTTGTGGAATAAAGTCCAAGTTTCTTGAGCTAGCCTTCAAGGCTCTACATATAATCCAATTTCAACCTATCTTGTTTTACTTTTTTATATACCCCATGCTCCAACCCAACTCTCCTACCTGCCATTCCTGGATTGCATTGTATGTTTTCTGACCTTTGTGTCTTTGCTCATGTTATTCCCCTTTATTCCCTCATATCTATCTGTTAAAGTCTTAGCCATCTTTCAAGGTCCAGCTTATTGACACTACTTCCAAGAATACTTTCCTAATGCCTCTTAATAAAAATGATCTTTCTCTCCTCTCAACTCATAGCATTTGGCACATCTATTTTGTACTTATTGTAATCTAATTTTCATTATTATTATTATATAAAAGACTAGACAAATATTATTTACAAGACAATGTATAAGCTCCTTCAGATTTGGGATCCTGTAATTTATTTTTACACATCCCACAGTGTTGCTTGTAGTAGGCATCCAATAAGTACCCAGTGAGTGAAACTGAATCCTTCTGTCTTCAGGAAGAACCACAAATAATGATGAGTATTTACTTTTAAAGCCTTACAAATAAGCCTATACATATAGGTCCTTTGCCTTAAAAAAATCTCTTTGGGATACAGACCTGGTAGTGGTATTGCTGGATCAAAGTATATACTCAGTTTTGTAGCTCTCTGGGCATAGTTCCAAATTGCTCTCCAATTAGATTGGTGTTAGATCAGTTCACAATCCCACCAACAGTGCATTAGGGTCCCAGTTTTTGGATCTGAGGTTTGGATTGTGAGACACTAAGTGAATGATGACACATACAGAAATAGCGATGTTCAAATTTAGGAGAAAAGTTC
Source organism: Pseudochirops corinnae (assembly GCA_028646515.1). NCBI lineage: Eukaryota > Metazoa > Chordata > Mammalia > Diprotodontia > Pseudocheiridae > Pseudochirops > Pseudochirops corinnae. The sequence continues at coordinate 459,803,235 of CM053585.1, forward strand.
AGTTTGGGGCTTTTTGATTCTCTCATGGTAGAGTAGGGGAGGAATGTTGAAAAAACTTCTTTTCTCTGTCATGCATATGTTGCCTTCCAAATCTCTGCTCTTTCCACCAAATCCCCCTTTACTATATGCAAGGTGAAAGTTGTAAGCTCCTCTCACACTGTAGGATTAGAAAAAAATGTCTGGGGTGTTGATGAAATGTAAGCCCCCTTGATGGTAGGAACTGTTTCATTTTTGTTCTTGTATCCCCAGAACCTAGCACTGTGCCTGGCACCTAGTAGTCTATTAATAAATACTTATTGATTGGTTAACAATTGACTGGGGGTGGTCAGTCACCTTTGCTTTTTTAATAACAGAATTCTGTTGCTGATTCTTCCCTTTTAATTGAAGCCCTGAGAAGTTATCAGGCAGGAGGAAGATACCTCTTTGCCTCTGGCCGAGCATTGAGCTCCTTATTTGGCTGGGCTCTCTGTCATAGACAGATGCAGTGAGTTGGGAGGTTTTGGTTTTTTTCTCCTTCGACATTGCATAGCAAGCTGACCTTTCCCTGGGAGAAGTCAGTCTGCTGCACAGTCAGCAGATAAAGTCTGCTGGGGTTTGTGCATCTCAGATGATGATTTTTGTCTGGGCAGAGTTTTTAGAGTGGAAGCTGAGGGTTTGAAATTAAATTATTGGATTTGAAGGAGAGGGAAAGAGGGAGAGAGAGAGAAGGGAGGAAGAGAAAAAGAGAGAGAAACAAAGACACAAAAACACACAGAAAGAGACCAAAGAGAAATGGAAAGGTATAGAGAAAGAAGGAGAGGGAGGAAGAGAAACAGATAGACACACAGAAAGAAAGAGACACAAAGAGAAAGAGAGGGAGAGATAGAGATGCAAACAGAGATAGAGAAAGATATGGAGTAGGAGGTAGATAAAAATTGAACAACGTGGTATCTCTTTTCTTTCCTCCTCTTCCCCCCACACTCTCCAGAAAATGGCTTTGTTGTCATTTCTTTGTGATTTGGTTGAGGTTTTACATAAGATATTAAAAACAACAGCAGCAATTTTTATTCAGTGTCTTCCATTAGGAGCATTAACTAACTTTGCCCTAGGAAAGATGAGTGGGAAATGGGGCTGATGGTTTGATGTTTTTTTTTTTCATTGAAGAAAACGGTTCCCTGCTATCTTCTGTTTCTTTTTTTTTTTTATTCTGGTTTATTATGAGTTGCTGACCCTCCACTGATGTGGTTTCCAGCTTGTCTGAGAAATCGTGGAGTTATTGCTGGTCAGTTCTAATGAGTACGGATTTTGGGGGAAAGTTATTCTGTGTCAAGAGGCCACTTAGACCACAGGTCATAGGGAACAGCTTTTCCTCCCTGAAGCCTTTTGTTATCACCACCTACTTTGATACTCACAATATAATCTAATTCTTGGGATAATGAGATAGAGACTTTAGGAGGTACTCACTTCAACCAACTTTTTTACCTGGCAAACTGTAAAAGCAAAGTGCAGAATTAAAGGATGGGATTCTTTTGTACTTTGTTGAGTCAGAACAGAAGCCTAGGTAATGACAGACAGCACCATTAGGAGGCATTAAAGAAAAAGAAGAAACATGACTGAGAGTTCCACAGTAGAAGAGAGTTTATTCTTTTTGAACATTTAAGTTCAAATAATGGGCCTTCCTTTGTAGAAGAGAATACCAACACTGACCCACCATCTGTAGGTCATGTTTTTCCAGGAGAGGGGATGGATTTCTTGTGATTCAGTCATATTTTTTAACTTGCCTGCCCTCTTTCATCAGCTTGCTGAGCAAGGTTGGGGATGCCATTTGTGGTCACAGGTCAGTGTCATGCTAACTGATTCATGTTAGGCTTCAAAATTGTACTGTGGGCCTCTTTGTCATTATACCCTAAAATTCATCCATGTGACAATAATCTTTAGAATTCATGAAACCTCCCAATTTATCTCCTAGTAATTGTTCTGTGCATTTATAGAGCTCTAAGATCTTAATTATTAGTCATAATTGGAAAAAGGAATCTTCGGTCATGGGTGGGCAGATTAGGGGAAGAATTTCAGTAATTGAAAGTGAGCATCTCTTAATCAATACTAGGAATTTCAGAATGTGTGCTAGAGTAAAGAAACAGAGCAGAAACATGGTAGAGTAGATAGAAATCAATCTAGTTCTGGAGCTGGGAGGCCTTGGTTTGAATCCAGACTGTTTCTTATTGACTATTTGCAATGATCTGTGGAGGACATGTGTCAACATGGGACATAACCACTTGGGTCCCTTTTGCTCTTATTTCGTATATACTACAGCACATTAAAAGTCCAACTGTTAATAACTAGCATTTACATAAATAATCATAATCATAATAATGAGCAGGTTTGGAAAAAGCTTTATAATGTTAATTCATTTGATCCTGATAAATACGTGAGGTAGGTATTATTATTGTTCCCCTCTTACAGGTGAGGAAACTGTGAGTGACTTGCCCAGCATCACAAAGCTAGAGTCTGAGGCAGGATTTGAATCCCATTTTTTGCTCCAACATTGAGCCACTCAGCTATTGGGAGTTAGTTAGCTCTACCATGACTTCTGATTTAACTGCTCAGTTCTTAAATGCGGGCACTTCCTAAGTCACAGAGAGCTACCTAGCCCTCTTTAAAACTGCTCTAATTTAGGGTAAGTAATTCTTCCTCCCTTCCTCCCTATATTCTCATCTTTGAACAAGCCAATCATGAATGTGTTAGACAAGAATTCAGATAGGGTTGGTCAAAGGGCCTTTGGTGTTCAAAGGTTGTCTTAATGGAGTCACTTTCTACTGATTCTGTTTATTGGAGGGTTTTTTTCCTCCTCCTCTTGTTCAGGCTTAATAACATGGCCATTGACTATAGGCAAGTCTCTTAATTTCTGGAAACTGAGATTTCCTCATCTGTAAAATAAGGGGATTGAACTAGATCAGGGGTTCTTAACCTGGGGTCCATAGACAATCCCTCTCCCCCAAAGGTCTCTGGATAGATTTCGAGTAGCTCATGAACTTCTAGGGAAAAAATAACATATTTATTTCAAAACAGTTTTCTTTGTTCTTTTAGAAATTCTCTTTATATATTTGTAGATCCTATATTCGAATGCATGCCGCCATGATGAGGGGGAGAGGAGAGGGAGGGGGAGAAAATCTGAAACTCAAGGGGTGGTACTGAACATTGTAAACTAAAAGTAAATAAACCAATTTAATTAAAAAAAGATGATAGAAATTCTCTTTATAATTTTATTTTATGCATTTAGCAACATTATTCTGAGAAGGGATCCATAGGTTTCTGCAGATTGCTAAAGGGGCTACGTGTGATACATAAAAGGTGAAAAAACCTCTGAATTAGATCACTTTTGAGCTCCCTTCCAATTTCTAAACCCTATTACTACCTACCTCACAGAATTGCTATGTGAAAAACCCCCTTATAAATCTTAAAGTGATACCTATATGTGAGCTATTTTTATTAGGGGAATGGATCACAAGTGATAATAATAGCTTACATTTATGTAATGTTTTACATACATTATCTCATTGCAGCTTTCCAACAGCCCTATGAGGCAGGGAGTGCTGGTATTATGATGCATTTTCCTTGCTCATTTTCTTCCTGTAATGTGTAGATTTTTTGGTATGTTGATGCCTTAAATTCCTTTGAAAATAATATAGATGGATAAGAAATATAGACTATCAGTAACCATAGGAATTATTCACATTTATTAATAATCGGAAAAAAGTAAATGCCACTTCATTTGTTCTTGTCAGGGCCAGGTAAACTGACTGCCACAATTCATTATATTCTGCATCCTTTTCCCCTTTCTATCCCCCTTTTGCTCAACCTCCACTTGAATCTCTGTTCCTTCTATTGAGATGGAGGGAAATCAAGCCTTACCATCTACTCTTCCACTTTCTCTTATGGTCTTCTGGCCTTACAATCTGCCCTGATTCTATGCTTTATAGACCCCCTGCCTACCTTCCTACTGGCATTTGACCTGCTTACTTAACCTAGGGACCTCTGGACCTTGCTATCTGTCCCTCTGCCTGATCTTTAGGAGCTATAGGCCTTTCCATCAGGCCTGTAGCTGAACTTTGTTTTAGATGTTGTTTTTGTTATAGAGTGTGATTTCCTTGAGAGCAGGATCTGTCTTGCATTTTCCATTAGTATCTATCCCAGTTTCTAGCACAGTGCTTGGTACATAGGATGTTTTTAATAAGTGATTTTTTCATTCATTCATTCTCCATTTCAGAGAGGATGAGGTGAAAGCTCAGACAAGTGACATTGCCCAGGTTATACTACTGGTAAGTAATGGAGTTGGGACTAAGAGCAGGGCTTTTTTTCAGGTTCCCATGCTGCCTCTTGTGAATAAGATCATAGGGTCAGGAACTGTGAACTGATTTTAGAGAGCAATCTGGAATTATGCCCAAAGAATTATAAAACTGTCTACCCTTTGACCCAGCAATAGCACTATTAGGTCTGTTTCCCAAGGTAATTAGAGGAAAAAGAAAAGAACTTACACGTTCTAAAATATTTATAGCAGTTCTCTTTGTGGTGGCAAAGAACTGGAAATTGAGGGGATGCCCGTCAGTTGGGGCATAGCTAAACAAGTTGTGGTATATGACTGTGATGGAATAATACTGTGCTTTAAGAAATGATGAGCTGGTTGATTTTGGAAAACCATGGATAGACTTGCATGAAATAATGAAAAGTGAAATGAGAAGAACCAAGAGAATGTTGTAAACAGGAACAGCAATATTGTTTTAAGAACTTTGAATGATTAAGCCATTTTGACTATTATACTCAAACTACAGAGGACCTATGAAGTAAGATGCTATCCACCTACTGAGGAAAAACTGAAATATAGAAATATTTATATTATGATTTTACACACACACATATGTATATGTATATACACACATATTTGTGTCTAATGATAGCCTTCTCTAGGGTGGGGTGGGGAGGGAAGGAGAAAAAAATAGTACACAACAGAGAATAAAAGAAAACTTAAACATAGAACAGCAGGGTAACTTTGAAAATGATGTGTAGTATTTATTAAAGTTTTTCTAAAAAGTAAACAGTGTTAAATGGAAATTCATGATTTTATATCAAATTTTCTTTTTTATATTGTACTGTACACATGGAAATATTCTCTTTTTTGTTTTTTTTTATTCAAGTTCAAAATGAATATAAAATTTACAAAATTAAAAGGAATAGAACAGCATCATAGATTTAGGGCTGTAAAGGATCTTACAGGCCATTGAGTCCTTCATTTGACATATGAGCAAAATGAGGTACAGTCAAATAGACAGTTATATCTGATGTAGGTTTTGAATCCAGGCCTTCCTAATACCTGCCCATCAGAGAGTTTAGCATCTCAAAAAGCAGAAAAAAGGAGGTAGAATGGTTTGTGCATCATTTTACTTGGTGAGACAGGAAGTAGAGTGAACTTATTCACAGGAACTATGTCTTTAAGCAAGTCCAATCTAGTCCAATCAGGAGGACCAAAGTTCTTTATCTACAGAGAAATGAAAATCTTGCCAGTGAATACCAGTGGGCCCTACCTTAGCTCTTATTTCACAGGGTTTACTACAGGCAAGGCATTGGGGATTTAAAGATAAAAATGACCAATCCCTTTCCCCCCAAACCCCCAAACAAACCAAAAACCCAAAACCCTTCCCTCAAGAACTACAAGTGCCTTGTGAAAAGGAATTGGATGATTTTCCATTTTTTCCATCCCTCATCAAGCACTTTAAAAATTTTACATGCCCAGTGCTCTCTGCTGGGAGCCCTTCTTTAGACTGAGAATAAGTTCAGCTGCTACAAATTGTGTAGGTGGTTCTAGGTGGGATGTGATCATGCTTTTCCTCATTGCTTTCTCCTTTGATTCTGGAAGATAAAGTTCTGGGGCTGCAGATCTCAGCATATGCTAGACCACCCTGACTATCAATGACACATGTAAATATTTCCAAGTGATGATGAGCCAAGGCGAGAAATGTCTAGAAGGCTTTTAAGGACACTGCCCTCAACTGGTCTCTCCCCTGCATTTATTTCAGGCCTTCCATCACTGTCCCTCCAGATTCTACCCTGAATATAGCCAAGCTTCAGGTGAGATTTCCCCTCCACTTCCGTATTATCTGACTGCCCTTCATGTCTCCCCTAAAATCTCACCTTCATGATGCCGTTGATCTTCAGAAATGAAAGGTGAACAACAGTCTGGCTGCACTCCATAGAACAGAATGTAACCTCATCATGAGCAGTGATGGTTTTTTCTTTATGCTTTTATTTCCAATGCTTGACACATAGTAGGCTCTTAATAAATACTTGTTGACTTATGGATGACTTGAATACATCAGTGGAAAAACAGGTATAATTCATTGACTTCAGCTTTAATTACTGCTTGGCTCCAGGATGGTGAAACTGTTTCCCTCTAAGTACCAGCTGTTGCTGGTTTTCTTTTTGCCATCTACACCCCCAAAGCAGTGACTTCCTCTTGTTTTCCCACATGGTGACATTTTGACCCCAGGAGTTCAGGGCCCGGGGTTTACCTGATATGTAGCTACTGTGGGGCTCACCTCCAAGATATTTGGAAGCTATAAATAGTTGAACACTTTCTACAGCCATTAAGTGTCTGCGAAAGAAGGGTTGGTGGAGGTGAGACCCAGAGAGAGTCACAGGAGTAAGAGTTCCCTGGGAGGAAGGTCACCAGTGGCTTTAGGAGGAGCAGCTCAGCAGGCAGGAGAGGGAGGGTTATGGAGAAGGGACAAAGCCTGGGCCATGAGTGGGATGAGCACAGCATTAGGCTTTCTACTCAATACACATCCCTATCCCTCTGGTGGTGGTTTACACCATCCAGTGAATTACAGAATTACAGCTGTTCTGCAGCTCAGAGCAATAGCAAACAATGACTTGGTGCAAGGAGAGAAAGAGACCCTATCAAAAGGGATTTGGGAACTTGGTATTTAATTATCCTCATGCAAATTTGACCAGGAGTCTAATGTGTGTGCCTCTCTGACACTTACATCAGTTTTACCCCCTCTCCCCCACCTGCTGTGTATTGATAGAAGCTGGCTGAAAGAGGATCAAAGTTCTTTAACTACAGAGATGTGAAAACCTTGCCAGTGAATACCAGTGGGCGGTGCCTTGGCTCTTATTTCTCAGTTAAAGCATAGCACAATGTCCCAGAATGCTGGTTCAATACAAAAGCCACATTATCTGGCTCTGAATCAATTACCATATCAACCTCACCCAGCCAACCTGAGAGGCGGCTTGGTGGAGGGTGGAGAGTCAGAAGATGTGGGTTTTACACCCAGCCCCACTACCTCCATTTAGTGGCTGTATAATTTTGGCAAATCACTTGACTTGGAGGGAGGGAGTCTCCGAGCCTCAGTTTCCTCATCTGTGAAATGGGAATAGTATCTGTTTTCCCATGTCACAGGATTAGTGGCCTGTTGGAAACAAGAAAGTTCAGAAGATCTAGGTATCACTGTCACCTACTTACTAGCTTCATTCTTTAGGCAAGTCATTTGTTTTAGGCAGGTTTCTAAACATCAGTTTCCTAATCTGCAAAATTGAAATAGTCAACATGCATTTATTTAGAAGTTATGTGCCAGGCACTGTGTTAAGGTGCTAGGGAATATAATAAAAGGCAAAAATAAGATATCTGACTTCAAGGAGTTCACATGATAATTCTAATAAATAGTACCTGTCCTGTCTACCACACAGGATTATTGTTAAGTTCAAATGAAGTGAACATATGAAAATACTTGGATTTTGCTGAATTTTTCTTCCTTTCTTTTAAAATCCTTTTTTCCCCCATAAGAAATAGCTCACTGGGTAGGGGAGGAGAGAGAGAGGTATTCCGTAATGAAGATGATAGGAAAATGCAAGATATCAGACTAAGAAAGTGTTTTGAAAACTGTAGAACCACAGGTAATGGCTAAGTGTTACTATAATAACAGTAGAATGTAAGCCCCTTGAAGCAGACGGTTCCTTTTTTTATCTTCGTGTTCCCCGTAAATGCTGTATCAAGAGAAGACATTTGGAACCTCTATCTGAGCTCTGATATTTGAAAAAATAAGACTGTGTATTTATTTATAGGCAGAAACTCATTGGCATATTAGTTAATCTACATTAAGCAGGATAATAGGTAAACAGAATTTTCCTCATGTAAAAGATATGATCTGTTTATGCCTGTAAATTCTATATGATGCAGTGGCCAGTGGGGTGGATGTGGAGTCAAAGGACTCAGGTTCAAATCCTGGCTTTTTAATTTATTGCCTATGTAACCTCGGATGAGGTATTTGTCTTTTCTTGGCCTCAGTGAGGAGGCTGGGCTGGACGACCCCTCAGATCCCTCTGTGATTGCATGATTCTGTAACTACTAGGTTAAGTACAGAACTCCTGTACAGAGATTTTGGAGGACATTGCATATTCTGGTTGGTAGAAGTCCTTGCAGTTCCCTCAATCTAAGGTTATGCTTATAAAAGGGCAATTCTTTCCACTAACATGTAAAACATACACTTCTTTCTCCTCATATATCATACAAATCAATTCAAATCCGAGTTCATCTAACTTGTCAGTTTTCCTAAATTTTGAACCAGATGGCACTTCACTGGCCCTTTCTTCTCAACTCCACAAATACACCCACTCACACCCACACACACTCTGTTCTCACCACAGCTCACTTTGAGGTTGCTAAAGTTACTCATTTGTACCCCCCATTATCTATGAAATTAAAGGGAGTTTTTTGATATTGAATGGAAATATTTGAATGAGATCACTGGCTTGTGCTGACCTGATCTGGATGGACAGTGGTGATGGGGATGGAGTCTAGTGGAAAGAGATCAGGGTTAGGAATGAGAGTCCTGGGTTCTAGGTCTAGCTCAGTCACAAGACAAATCATTTAGCTTCACTCGATAGCAGGTGTCCTTTCTGGATGTAATAGAGCTATAGACTTATGGCACATGAGAGCAAGAAGGAACTTCTGGGGCCTTCTAGTCCAATCTTCACATTTAACAAATGAGGAAACCGAGGCCCAGAGAGGGGAAGTAATGAATATCTCATCTCATTTCATCCTCACCATACCTTTGTGAGGTGGGCAAGGCAGGCTCTATTTTCATTTTACAAATAAGAAAATTGAACTCGAGAGTAGACTTGACCAAGGGACATACATGGCTAATGAAATTATAATAATGGGCATGTATATAGTACTTTAAAGCTTGAAAAGTGTTTTGCATAACTAGCTCATTCTCTCTTCATAAGAGTAAAATTTCATTAGTCATCTTGAACAAAAAAAAATTTCCTTATGAGGTAGGCAATCTATTGCCATTATCCCGCTTTGTGATTAGCTAGATTGGCCCTTTGAAAACATATTCAGGCTGTTTCTAGGACTATACTTAGAGCCTTTCCAGCATGGTAGAATGTGACAGAGCTTGTATTTGTACTGACTTGTAGATTCTAGGGTCACCTCTATATTATGATGAGACAATGATGTAGGACTTTGGAAAGGTTAACTGATTAGCCCACGGTCATAAAACTAACATGTGCCAGAGGCAGAATTTTTATCCATTATTTTACTTGGCTCCAAGTCCATTGCTTTTTCTACTATGCTGTGAGTTGCAAGAGTCCTTAAAGGTAATCTAGTCCAACTCCCTATCAAATTCAAGATCACTTCTATAATATCATTGATAGATTTGACCTCTGCTTAAATGTTTCTAATGATGCCATTCAATTTCATGGCATATACTTTTACTTTTTGTATGTTTGAATGGATAGGAAATTTTCTTGTATATTAAGAAAAAATATGCCCAGATGAACCTACATTCAGAGCTGTGTGGGAGAATAAAAGACATCTTACACATGAAACATTGTGTGTATATGTGGTGGTGGTGAAGGGGAAGAGTAAAAAGCACCAAACAAGTGAAGGTGATTATTTTTAATGAAATCTTCAGTAATATTAGTCCTAATGGATGCATCTGGCTTAACTCTGAGAGTTATACATTCTACTTGCTTCTTCTCTTTTTTACCTAGCAATCAACCAAGTCTGTCTTCTAGGTCTAGTGGTTCTAGGAATTGAGCTAAGTAGGTAAAATAAAAAGTGAAATATATGAAAAATATAAAAATATGCAAAAACCCAAATGTAACCTTATTCATAAAACCCATCAACATGGGATGCTCTCCTTGTTGGTGGAGGCTACTGCCCCATCCCTATGTCAGGGGCAGGGTGGAGAGCAGAGAGGAGATTCAGTCTCTTGATCTCTTTGGATGCTCTTCAAATTTATATAGTTTTTTTCCACTGTTGTAGTCAGTTTGGGCTCTTCTGGCTTCCAGCTTCAAGAGAGAAAATCAACAATGCCAACTCGCTTCAGGTTGCTGAAGGAAGATAAGCTTCTGGGATGAAGAAGACATGAGCTGACAGTCTACACCAGCGGTTCTCAACCTTCCTAATGTTGCTACCCTTTAATACTCATATGTGGGCGTATCTGCATGTGGGCAGACTCGCCTGGAGACGGACAGAAGGGGTGTCTTGGTTCCTAAGACCATTGGAAATATGTGTTTTCCAATGGTCTTAGGTGACCCCTGTGACCCCTGTGAAAGGGTTGTTCAACCCCCAAAGGGATCGTGATCCACAGGTTGAGAACCGCTGGTCTACACCATATCCTTATTCCTAGCTTACTATGCTAGAGACTTTGGGAAATTTTCCTTTGGATGAAATCTGGCACTTTCTTGGTTGAGCTGAGTTACTTTACTCATAATGGAAGAGCTCCTTCACTCTATTGTTTTGGTATATATTTCCCCTTTGTATATTTCCCCTCATTTCTATTTTACTATTTTTTAAAATTAGCTTTTGTTTATTTTTAGTTTACATCATTGATTTCCACAAGATTTTGAGTTACAAATTTTCTCCCTGTCTTTCCCCTACCCACTCCCCCAAAACAGTGATTCTACTGTATACCCCTTCCCCCAATCTGCTCTCTCCTATATCCTCCCCCATCACCCCTCTGACTTTCTGGTAGAGCAAGATGGATCTCCCTATCCCAGTGCCCATATATATTATTTCCCAGTTGCATGTAAATAATAATAATAATAATATATATGTATATATATGCTTTAATATTTGATTTTAGAATTTTAAATTCTAGATTCTTTCACTTCCTCCCTTGTCACCCACCTCCACTGGAAAGACAAGCAATTCAATACAGGCCGTATATGTGTAGTTACACAGAACATCTCCACAATGGACATATTGTGTAACACTGATGATATTTTCCTCCTTCCTATCCCACCCTTCCCTTGTTCTATTCTCTACTTTGTCCCTGTCCCTTTACAAAAGTGTGTGCTTCTAACAGCCCTTCCCCCCAACCTTCCCTCTCCTCCATCATTCCTTCTCTCATCCCCTTCCCCCCTACTCTCCTTCAGGGCAAGATACCCATTTTAAAGTGTATGTCATTCCCTCCCTAAGCCAAATTCAATGAGACTAAGGTTGACCCATTCCCTTTTTGCCTTCCTGTTCTTCCCCTCTATTGTAACAGTTATCCCTTGCCTCTTCTATATGAAATGATTGACCCCATTCTGTCTCTCCCTGTCT
>CM053585.1:459815318-459853770 GCA_028646515.1 Pseudochirops corinnae
CATTTCCAAAGGACTGTGAGAGCCTTATTGTTGTTTTATTGAGAATTTTAAGTTTTTAACTAAACTAGAGGATATACCTTTGTAACAAACTATTGATTTAGATTTAGGACAGATGTGCTGCCACCCTTTTTACTGATGGATCATGGAGACAGAAGAAAGTACCCATGAATTCCTCCCAAATCAATGATGTTCCTTACTGGCATGAAGCCAATAGAAGAAATTTGGAATTACCATTTCAATCTCACTGACAACACGATCTCTTTCTTTCTGTAAATAATTATATGATCCAGTAAGATGAAATTTAATGTGTATAAATGAAAAGTTTATGCTTGGGTCCAAAACACCAGCTTCAAAAGTACACGGCATAGCTACAGAGCTATTATTGTTAAGTCATTTCTGACTCTTCATGACACCATTTGGGGTTTTCTTGGCAGAAATACTGGAGTGGTATGCCATTTCCTTCTCCAGTTCATTTTACAGATAAGAAAACTGAGGCAGAGTAAAATTACTTGCCCAGGGTTACACAATTAGTAAGTGTCTGAGGGTAAATTTGAATTCAACAAGATAAGTCTTCTTGACTCCCAGTTGGGCTCTCTATTCACTGTATCACCTAGCTCCTCCACAGTAGCCATTCACTTTAAAGTTTTGGGATCTGGGAGAGGATTGGTTAGAACACTACAGGTTCAGCATTAAAAGTTGATGCAATTCTAGGGTTTCATTGGGAGGCATCATGTTTAGGGTTAACAAGATAATAACAAGCTCTACTTGATTTTAGTCAGACTATGTATGGAATATTATCTTCAGTTCTGGGCACCACAGTGCCCAGTGTTTAGGAATAATGCAAAGCCAAACAGTGTCTTAAAAAGGATCACAAGGATAGTAAAGGGTGACAAGATCATGCTGTGGGAGGATTGGCTGAAGGAACTGGAGACATTTAGCCTGAAGAAGACCTAGCAGGCACATGATTGTTGTCTTCAGGTATCTAAAGAACTGTAAAGTAGAAGAAGAATTTGATCCATTCTCCTTAGATCCAGAAGGCAGAGCTATGAAATGTTTGGAAATTTCAGGTACACAAATTTAGGTTTGATGTAAAGAAAACATTCTTAGTGATTAGAACTATACAGAAGTGGTATATGGGCTGTCCAATAGCTATCCTTAGGGGATTTTCAAATGGGGGTTGGATGACCACTTGTCTGTTATGATATAAGGAAGAAGAGAGGTAAGACTTTTATTCAGGTATGGATTGAACTAAATAGCCTCTGAGATCCTTTCCAATTCAAATTCTGTGACTACAATGCATGTATTTAAAAAGATACATAAGTATAGAGACAGAAAAACCCTATGCTATTGTATTGCTTCCTGTGGGATTTTCAAGGATTAGGGGAGAATGGTAGTGCACAGAAATCATGGAATAATAGGTCTTTGGCACCCTGTGATCACAAAAAAAGAGGTAGAAAGGGATATTCCCTTAGCTTCCATGAACAGGATGAGTATAGCTCTTGGCAGGCAGGAGGGGTAGATCCCTATTTGACCAGGGTTAGAAGTAGATGAGGTGAAGACATGCTATGGGGATATGAGGAAGGGAACAAGAGGGAGAGAAAAGTTTCTTACAACTGAAGCAGCTTGGAGTTAGAAGAGACCTTAGGAATGGTTCAATCTAACCCCTTCATTTAAATCTGGCCTCTGTGTCTTCACCAGTGAATGAAGACAATAATACTTCCTTTTATCTATTCCCTAAAATTGTTATGGGAAAGGCATTTTATAAAATATACAGCACTATGGAAATGGGAACTACTACTTACCTCAATTTCTTTTTCTTTTTGGACCAGATCTGTAATTTTATGAGTGTAAGTAAGCAGGTAACTTCCTCTTCTAATGCTGATCAGGACCTTCTCTTCAATTTATGATCTTAGAAAATTGCATGGCAGCACTGAGAGATTAAGTGATTTAACTGGGGTTACCCAAACAATAAATATTAAAGGAAGGGCTTGAAGTCAGTTCTGGACTCTGAGGCCAGTCTTCTGTCCACTCTGCCTGCTGCCCATGCCAATTGTTCAAAAGGACCATGATTTCATTCATCTCCCTCACCACCACCAAAGTGAGTCACAACATCTCCACGTTAGTTGAGAAATGAACTTCATATATTGTTATAGCTAAAAATCAGTTGTCATTTGGTAGCCAAAGATGGTGACGGGCTTCTCTGAGCTTAACTAGATTCATCCTCGGATAACAATCACATTCCATCATTGAAACTATACCTGAAGCCTTTCTAGCTTGTCAGGACCTGTCAAATCTTGCATTTTTCTAGAAAAGACTTCCAGAGTCGAGGGTCACCTTCTTACCCCAATGGGGAATTGGAGAAGGATTTGGGAGAAAGGAGAGGAGTGCTATCGTTATTATTATACATCTTTCTAGACTCAATTCAATTTTTAATTCCTCCAAAAATCCTTAAGTGGCTGTTCAGCCTTTAGTTATTAACTCAGCCTTTCCTCTAAATCTTTACACAACGCTTGTATTTCTGTACTTCTGTAAAGAGTACTGGAGTTTGTGTCAGGAGAGACCTGGGTTAGAATGCTGCTTCTGACACTTACTTGTGTGTAACCAGAAGCAAACAATTTAACTTCTCTGAGCGTGATATTCCTTGTTTGTAAATGAAGATAAGAGCAGAGTATACTTCACAGATTTCTTGTAAGGACAAAATAACAATGAATTGTTCACCCTTTAAATCTAACTATTCACATTTTAAACAATCTAGGACTCTGGAGTAGGAAATTATCATTTGGATTATAATCTAGTCATCTGGTTCCATTATTTTTTTGGTTGTCCAAGTAAATTTAACTTGACCTCTAAAGTTAACTCCTCTGAATTGCATTAGCCTCTGAATTCCTGGCACTTGCATCATCAGATCACAAGAACTCTGATCATTTAGTTCCTCTACATGGTAGAGGAGTCCTCCCTCAGCAAAATATGCTTTTTTTGTCAAGTCTGCATTTGAGTTTCTGCCTTTGTGTCATTTGCACCAAACTTTTCAGAAAATGTCAATTTCCACCAACACCTGTGTTTTGGCAAGATGTTGTGAGGTTACCTTCTCTCAACCATAACCTCTTATTTTGTACTCTGAACATCCTGATGAAGAATTCAACAATCTCTATAGAAAAACTTAAAAGAAACCAAAAACTCTTTAAGGTACGCATCTTATTTTTAAGTGGAACCTCAGGAGAGCTCACATTTAGTAGCTTAAAAAATAGTCTTAAAATCTCAGACAAATCTAATCCGTAGGTCACTCAATCTTGACCTTGGTTTTCCATCTGTAAAGTTAAAATGACATTATCTACCACACATGAGTCTGAGAGAGATAGCACAGGATAACTTCGTTCAGAGGGATTCAGTGTGGTGCTAATGAGGCCAAAGTCATTAGTCTCTTCTTCAGACTAATTAGTTTAGTTCTTGTACTTTATTTGTAACTGTCCTGTATGCTCACCATCTTCTATTTTTCATTACATAAAATTGTGGATTTTTTTAATCTCCCCAACACATTCCCTAGAGACTCTTCAAGAGTCTGGCAACAGGGAGATAGAAAGGGATCAGAGGGAGGATAATTGGATGCTAGATTTAAAGCTGAGTTCTTCTTACAGATCACCTAGCTCATTGGTGTCAAATTTTTAATAAGGGGGAGGCTACATATTGACTTAGAACCACAGATTAATATTATCTATGTTTTATTGTATTTTATTTATTTTGCTAAATATTTTCCATTACAATTGAATCTGGTCTGTGGCCCTCTGGCTGCATGTGACCTCCATGTTTGGTATCTCCATTATCAGACTTGGCTTGGAGGGCTGAAGGAAGAAGTGGTGTACTCTTATTGCTTCCCATTTTACAAATAATTATTTCTGCCAACTCAGTAGTTGTTTCTACCTGCTGAAGGAGTATAAGTACTACCAGGTATCCTCTAAATCAGATTTATAGTTAGAAAAGAAGCCCACTTTTCTCTCCCTTTCCACCAATGCCATCAGCCACCTGAGCTTATCAATCAACATTCATCTAGCTAGCCATTATTTTAATTGGCTATTACACTATGACTGTCTGATCTGGTGCCTTTTGATAGGATAAATAGCCAATGATGGGGAACACAGGAAAGATACTGGACTGATAGGCCTTGTCCCTCTCCTTTGCTCTAATTAAATACAAGGAGAAGGACCAAGGAAAAAATTTGGATAGACAAAATTTCTACTTGTGCTCCAGGGAAAGGCAGGACAGCAATGGTCTCAGGAGAAACTTGCACTGAATCTAGTGGTATGGTAATAATGAGATGATGCCCCCTAACTCTGCTTTTTGCTTATATTCTGATAAAGAGAACTCTTAGGCATAAACACTATCCGAGCAGCTCTTATATTTCAAAAGGAGGAATTTATCTTTTGGCCATAAATCCTCTTATCATGCAATTAATAAAAAGTCAGGACTTTTTTGAAAAAAAAAAATTTTTTTTCAATGTTGATCGGAAAGCCCAGAATTTAAACTCAAATTTTACAAAGCACTTTTGAGGTATATACATAAAAGGAACGTTATGCCTGGCTCTAGTTGTTTCTTTTCCAGATTATTTTTCCCTTTTTAATTAATAGCAAAGTTGACCCTTATAACAAAGTAATGATATGTCTGACTTTGAGGGAAAAAAATCTGAACACTTTAAGTTTAAAAATAGCTCTTTAATCCTTACAAGTAACTCATACAAATTTCAAAAAAAAAGGAAAACAACATGAAGATTCACTGAAGTAAATAGAACAGTGTCAGGCAAAACTTTTTTTTCCCACTTAACCCATGCTATTAATTTTGCAGAGGTTAAGGTTAAGGATTAGATGGTCTACTTCCAAAAACAGTCAAATGGGTTTTAAAACCAAAATCCATTTAAAAATAGACCAGATAATTTTTCCAAACGTGGATGTGTGGTGGTTACAAATGACTAAAATTGATCTGCATATTTAACTAAATGAAACATACCATAGTATCCTATTTCCCAAGAATTCTCAGTTTTGTATTTCAACAAAGATATATTTTCTTTCAAGAAGCCTTACCAATTGGGGCGACCCACTTCAACACAGTCAACCCTTTTACACTTTATTTTTTGCATAGCTTCTGCTATATTAACTATAAGCTATGAAATGGTAAATCTGTCACATCTGAGCTCATCTAGTTAGACGTACAGATAAATGGTCCTAATCAATAAACTCGGCAGGAGTTAACATTTCATTTTAAATCTTATCTGATGGCAAATAGATAATGGAAAATTGAAAGGTAGAGAATTTCAGTCAACTCAATGAATTTTTTTAACTACAACATGCTGGAATTCAGTCATCCAAAAAGCCCACATTCACCTTGCATTAGAGATGAGGAACAATCCAAGCTGGAGGGAGGGGTAGAGAGGAATATTATTCAGCCAGTCAACAAGCATTTATTAAGTGTTTTACTATGTTCTGGGCATTGTACTAAATGTAAGATTTCCAGAAAATGCAAAAACATGATCCCTGGCCTTAAGTAACTCACTGTCTGATAGGTCAGATATCAAGAACTGACCCCCACCTAAGTATAGCCTCAATCACCAGAATTCCCACTCATGCAGAAAGGATTCTTGCCTTATCTACAGAATTCAAACCCTGGCAGCAACTAAAAGAAGAATACAGAACCTGGGATTTTTTTTTTTTTAGAACCTGGGATTTTAAAAACTTTTTTTTAATCTACCTTCTCCTTGAGGGAGACACGGAAAATTTTTTAGGGTTGTTATTTTAATTTTACATTATATAATCATGCAAAATGCTTTAAAAGAAACATTCTTCTGAGAAGAAATTTGCTCATGAAAATTCCTCGTATACCAGTACTGTGCATACACACACACACACACACACACAGACACAAACACACACACACACACAGAGTAGTTCAAATACTTCTGACACTTACTAGCTATGTGATAATGGGCAAATTGCTGTCTCCTAGCCTCAGGCAACTCCTTAGGACTTCTCAGCTAAGTTATAAGTGGATTGCTATCTGCCTTGATGAAGGGAGTTCCCATTCTGGTGAAATCATAGATCCACTATTTTTTAACTTGGACCTGTGATTTCATCTATATGGGGAACATGTGTGTGTGTGTGTGTGTGTGTGTGTGTGCGCATATGAATAAGAGGCAACAAAATAATAATAATTAGAATTTATATAATATCTGCTATGTTCCAGGCACTGCCTCCATTTTATATTTCAGGAAACTGAGGGAAACAGAAGCTAAGTGAGTTACCCAAGTTCATGTAGCTAGAAAGTGTCTAAGGTGAGATATGAACTCAGGTCTTCCTAATTCAAGGCCCAGCACTCTCTCTATTGTGCCACAGACCTGTGTACAAAGACACCAGACACTGAGGTTCAAGCTATGTGACCGTGGGCAAATACTGTCCCAGGCAACACTCTAAAATTAAAAGGGACAAAGAAGTTTCTGGTCTACACACAGGAAGTTCCACACTCACATAAAATTATAAATCCGAGCCAAACAAAGTATCTGTGATTTCATCACTGTGGCAACTCCCTCCTTCAATGCAGGTAGCAACTCTTCTATGATTTAGGAAATAAGTCTTAAGGAGTTGCCAGAGAAATATTTGAAGGGTATTTGAATCCAGAACAGGTGTAGCAGATAAAGTGTTGGAAGTGGAGTCACGAGGACCTGAGTTCAAATCTTCTTAGACACTTGTTAGCTATGTGAGCCTGGGCAAGTAGCTTAACTCTCTCTCTCAACCTTAGTTTCCTGTCTGTAAGATGGGGATAATAATAATGAAGGTCCTATGAGAGAGTATATGTAAAGTACCTTCCAAACCTTAAAGTGCTATATAAATGCTAACTATTTTCACATACATAAATGTGTTGTCCCATGTGTGTATGTGTATAATTTTTTTAATATTTCAGTCTTTTCCTTTTTTTTCTTTTTTGGAGGCAATTGGGGTTAAGTGACTTGCCCAGGGTCACACAGCTAGTAAGTGTCTGAGGCCAGATTTAAACTCAGGTCCTCCTGACTCCAGGGCTGGTATTCTGTCCACTGTACCACTTAGCTGCCCCTGTATTTAGTTTTTCCACTTTAAAATTGAAGGTTGCAATGATTTTAGACTTTGGTTATTTCATAGGTTTCTTCTCAGGTAGTTAGGCTCTTTTGCCACCAAAGGTTGATTTCCAGCCTCTTAGGAAGACTTAAGGCTGAGACTGATACTTGGCTCCAGACACAGTACAGGCTTGCCCAGAAAGTCAAGGTACACAAAACACAAAGGAGATTTTCAAATGTTCTGTCTGGATCGTGGCCTTTTTTCTTTTGACTCTTGCCTGGTTGGATTCCTGTCCTTATTGGCCATAATCACAGCAGCTGCTGTATAGATCTATTTTTAATTGTGTGCCCTTTTAGAAGTTGTGTTCTCTTATTAAATAATGCATAGTTCAGTAGTAATAATAGGAATAATGGTCACTTGAACATGCTTTCTAATGCAGGGTCGCCCAAATTACCACTTTTACTCATTTTTACTATCTGTAATGGTTGAGTAGACTGATTTAAGTAACAAGGTTTGTAAGATACACATTAGCTGTGAACTGAGAACAGTAAGAAGAGAAAGGAGGCTATGATTTGTCTCAGCTACCAGCAATTTGTCTTCTGAAACCATGACAGCTACCGCCTGATTTCCATTATGCAATGAGATTGCAAATAGCATTCCACTGCAGTCTTAATCAATAGAGGGTCACAAGAGGCCCCTTTTGCCCCACCCTTAAGAAAGGACCTGTTTGCCCATTTAATTGATAGAACCACACTTCATGGCAAAAGAGATATCTCTTCTCTTTTAATGTATAATATTATAAACTGTACCCAAATATCCTTGATAATAGTTTTTTAATCCCATGAAACTTTTCTAATACTTATAATGAACTGAAACCTAACTTCAGTGATTTAAAAAAAAATATGCTTGGTCAATGCATACACATGGAATGTGAGTTCTTGAGAGCAGGGATTGTTTCTTTGGTTTTTTTGTCTTTGAAAACCTAATTCTTAGCACAGTGCTTGGCACCCAATAGATGCTTAATAAATGCTGAATGACTGATTGGTATATGTTGCTACCCTATTTTTCAATATATTACTAGAATCAATAGAAAAAAACAGAAGATATCATCTCTAATAAATAATATGTCAGAAACATAATGTATATTCTTTTACATGAGTACTTGACCAGAATGAGGGGGAAAGCCAGTCTGAATTTGTTAAAGATCTGCATTTTAAAAGCACATTTCTTTTCAAAGATTCCATTGCTTCCAAGCCTACAATAACCACGATGTGTTACTAAGCAAAGCAACCTGCTTTCATACACAGAAATGGATGATTTGTAATTAGCATATGAAGTGTTTGTATATAAATGTATATAAACTTCTTAAGTACTTGAAAAAACTTTAGTCTCTTAAGAAGACTCAAAAAGTTTGATTTTTATAACATTGATTTATCTAGCCAAAGTGAGTGCAAAGGTCAACTCCCAGCCTGTTCTAATGATCACAAATTCCAAATGAGTGACATTTGAATTAATGAGATGTCACTGTGGTGTAATGCTTTTTGATGCTTTGGGATTAAAACTTCATCACATACTAATTCCTAGGGAATGTTAAGACAACGGTCCTAAGTTTTCCTGTTAAAGCCCAAATGCGCCTCCTTAAAGAGAGATTTCTACAATCCTGGGCTCAGATTCAAGAAAGTGATCCCTCCAGGGCATATTGCATGCAACTTAAGGAGAGCTAACTGCTGCTCCCTAGCCAAAATGGAGTGACAAATGATGGTTAATTTTCCGGTGGATATCTAAAGAATCTATTAATTTTGTGGTGGATATCTAAGGGATCTATGTTTTGTCACAGAAAGTTGCTTTAAAGAAATTAATCAGAGGCTTGACGTGGGTTCTAAAGTGGTTTGGCAATCAGTATAAGAAGTTATAGAATACTAGGTCTTCTCTACTTGACTAGTTTATCATCTTCGTACTAAAGGTACTTGTATGTATTGTAGTTGTCAGTTACAGAACAAAGGATATGTTGTGTTTGGGGCATGAATTTGGAAGTAACCGCTAGACACTTGGGAAGTTTCTAGCCCAGACATAGATTATTATAATGTACTTGGTCAACCAGACCTGTGCTATTCTAATGACTTAATATCATATTAATATGAATTATAATGACAATGTACCATCCCTTATATGAAAATAATTCCAATGAGTCACTGTCCAGAAGACACACATGCTGAGTCTCCCCCACCACGAGTCAGATTGGGCTACCTCTTGTCCCTCTTAGGACATTTGTAAAACAACTGGTTTGGGTTAAAGGTAGAGCCTGTGGCCACGGAATGGAGCGATATTGCACCATTTGTATGGACTAGGCCAGTCATTTCTGTTGGGCGGGTCTCCTTTTGCTCATCTATCAAATGAGGTCAAACTAGATCAGTTCCGTGATGCATTCACAGTGGCTATAGATACTCGATTCCCTTATCCTCATTTCTCCTCCACAATTACAGAGAAAAGGTAGTTAGGCATTCATTGAGTAAAAACTATGTTCCAGGCACTATGTTAAGCACTAAAGATATAAAAGAAAATGAAAACAATAACTGCCTTCAAGGAACTCACTAATGAGACATAAAACTTGCAAACAATTATGTACATATAAGATATATACAGGGTAAATTCTCTAAGGAAAGGTATATTGAGAAGGAAAGCAGGAAAGCCTTCCTGCATAAGGAGGAACTCTAGCTGAGACTTGAAGAAAACCTGGGAAGACAGGGTGAAGATAAGAAGAGAGCATTCTAGGCATGGGGAAGAGCCAGTGAAAATGGAGGAAGTCCGGAAAGGGAGTATCTTGTTTCTGGAGGAACAGCAAGGAAGTCAGAGTCAATAGAGCATAGAGAACAGGAAGGAAAAGAAAGGATAAGACGACTGGAAAGGTATATAGAGACAAGATTATGAAGGACTTCAAAAGTCAAACAGAATATGCTATATATGACTCTGGAAGAGATAAGGAGTCCCTGGTGTTTATTGACAATGGGAATGACATTATCAGATCTGGAGTTTAGTACAATCAATTCAGTAGTTGAGTGGAGTATAAAGTAAAATTTGGGAGAGTCTTGAAGCAGGGAAGCAAACCATCAGCCTTTTGCAATAGTCTAGATGAGAGGTAATAAGGGTCTGCACCAGGGCGGTGGCAGTGTCAAAAAAGAGAAGGGAGAGTATATGAGAGATATTAGGAAGCCAGACATCACAGAACTCAGAACAGATTAGATACAGGGGGTATAACAGAGTGAGAAGTCAAGGATGGCCCCTAACATACTAGCCCAGCTAGACTGGGAAGATGATGGTGCCTTTGACAGAAGTAAGAAAGTTAGGATGAGGGGAGGATTTGGGGGAAAAGATAATGAATTCGGTTTTGGACATATTGAGTTTAAGATATCTATGGGACATCCAATTTAAGTTGCTCAATACACAATTGGAGATGTGATACTGGAGGTAGGGAGAGAGGTCAGAACTAGATAAAATAGATCCAAGAATCTGCATAGAGATGATAATTGAATCTATAAGAGCTGATGAGATCACCGAGAAAAATAGTATAGAGGGAGAAGGAACAAGGGTCCAGGACAAAGCCTTGGGCAATAAAATTGGGTGCAAACTAGATTAAAAATCAGAAGAAAAAAAAGACTGAGAAGGTGAAGTTGGACAGGTAGGAGGAGAACAAGGAGTAAGCTATAGTATGAAAATTTAGAGAGAAGAGAGTATTTAGGAAAAAGTGACTGAGTCTCAAAGGCTGTAGAGAGAGGTCAAGAAGATTAAGGATTGAAATGAGGCCATTAGATTTGACAATTAAGTAATCATTAGTAACTTTGGAAAGAGTAGTTTTAATCGAATGATGAAGTCAGAAGCCAGATTGCAGAGTTATGAAGAGACTGACAAGAAAGGAAATGGAGGCATCAACAAACATAGACAATTTACTCAAGTTGTTTAGCCATGACAGAGAGGAAAAATACAGAAAAATAACTAGCATGGACCCATTGAACAAATGACCATGTTGTGTAAGGATGGAGGAGACATAGGAATATTCATAGACAGAAGGGAAGCAACCAGAAGACAGGAAAAGTTTTGAAGTTAGTGAGAGAGTGGGAATGATAGAGGATACAAGCTGCTAGAGAACAGAAGATAGAATGGAACCACTTATGTGTGACTAGGCAAGAAAAAAGATCATCTCTTCATATGATACATAAGTGAATGAGGAGATAGAAGGGAAAGGCATCTGAGTGATATGAGATGATGAGAGAAAAAGAGGGAATCCTTGGCAATGAGATTTCAAAAATGAAATTCTGATCACATTAATACATTTTTGTTAAGTAAAGGGAGGGGAACTATCTAAAGAGATGAGTGTGGATGCACAAGAAATTCATCAATGAACTGACAGTGTTAAAAAGATTGTTGTGATTGTTGTTCAGCCTTTGTTCTCAAAGAAGACCAATGACATTACAAGAGTGATGTCTTGACTTACTTGTGAATTGGATTTAAGTGAGGCAGAACTGCTCAAAGTCATCAGTCTCACTCTCTCCTCCAGGAGAAAAGAGTCAAGAGGACTAGTGATAGACAGAAGAGGGAGACAACGTGGTACAATAGAAAGAATACTGAACTGTTTCACTGAATGTGGAATCATGTGACCTAGTTCCTATAGGTCATTTAATTTCTCTGGGTCTCAGTTTCCTCTTATATAAATTAGGGACTAGACTCTAAGGTCACCTACAACTGTAGAATTATGATCCTAAAATGAAAGTAAAGGCAAATAATGGAGATGAATACAAAAAGAGAGGAGTGATTACAAGCTAAGGTTGACGGTGAGAAAAGTAAAAGCTGAGATGAGAACAATAAGGATGTTCTTAGCAATGTTGGAGCCAAGAGCATAAAAAAAAGAGATAGGACCACTGCTCAGAGTCTATGAGGTGACAACAATGGATGGGGGAGAAAAAGCAACTCATATTTTGCCTTTGTTTTCTCTGCCAAGGAAAATGATCTTTACAAGGGGAAGGATAAAATAAAAGTATTTAACAGAGACCCCTCATAAGATGATAAGAGAATGTCTAATCTACCTCAGGAAATCCAAGTCACTCAATGCATTTGTATCCCCTATGCCTAGCATGTACAGCGAGGTAGCATAGCTAATAGACTGCTGAGCCTGGAATCAGGAAGACCTGAGTTCTGGGGCGGCTAGGTGGCACAGTGAGTAGAGCACTGGCCCTGGAATCAGGAGGACCTGAGTTCAAATTTGACCTCAGACACTTGACACACTAGCTGTGTGACTTTGGGCAGGTCACTTAACCCCAATTGCCCTCCAAAAAGCCAAAAAAAAAAAAGACCTGAGTTCTAATTTGACCTTAGACACTTACTAGCTGTGTGACCCTGGGCAAGTCATTTAACCTTCTTTGCCTCAGTTTCCTCATCTGTAAAATGATCTGAAGAAGTAAATGACAAACTACTCCAGTATCTTTGCCAAGAAAACCGCAAAAGGTGTCATAAAGAGTCAGCCGTGACTGAAATGACTCAACAACAACGAAATGCCTAACACATTGCATAACACAGTGCCTGACACTTAACAAGAACTTAATAAATGCTTGGTAATATTGATTAATAAGTGCCTCAGTGGTACTGAAAGAACTGGTGAATGTAATTTCTGATTCGTGCTGGTGGTCTTTGAAGTAACAGGAAGCATTGTTACAGAACTTTAAAAAGAGAGAGAATAAACTCTTCAAGCTATATGCATGTGACTATGATTTTAATTCCTGGCAAAATTCTAGTGTAGGGAAAAAAATTCAAACATAAAAAGAAAATACAGTTAAACCTCATTAATTCAGAATAAGATGAAGACGTCTTGTCTATATTAGTGAAAAGTCAAAGAATAAAGTGTTTTTAAGAAAAGGCACTTTTATTATTTTTCAAGGGGTGTATGTATTATATATGAGGATATAATGGGCTTTAATAAGTAAGATGAGCAAAGTAATGAAAAATTCAAAATATAAAAATACTGGGTAATTGTATAGGGCTTTTTAATTTTCAAAGTGTCTCACATCTATTCATTTTACCTGTTACTCAATAATTACAATGAATCTAAAATCCTGACTTCCAATACTTACTTTGAACTTTTTAGCCAATAAGAATCATGTGTGTGATTTTTCTTTATAACTGAAAAAGTTCAGTTTGAGTTAGCAAAGTTTTACAATACTCGGGCTGTATGTAACGACTGACAATTTTATAGACCTCATGTCTCCTAAAGAGTTATCTAATACTTTAGTATTAAACATTATTTCTTCTGATTTGAAATTCTACCATTACAGAATGTCCCATACACAACTAATTTCATTAACTGAACTACCTGATATTTCAAGAATAGAGTATACTATAGACAAATTTCATGAAATAAATATGTTAGGCATTTACTATACTCCTATAAAATGTCCCTTCCTATAGATGGAACCAGTATCTTACTTAAAATGAGCCTCAGTGTGGAAGAGGTCCCAAGTCTACCCATGTTAAATATCATAGAATACCAAAATTACTACTTTCTTTATAATGGGAAAAAATATGAGAAATAATCAGTGCACTTACTTACTTATGGACAATTGAACAGAGCATCATTGATTTTTTGAAAAAACAAACCTGGCCATAAAATCCCCAATGCAATTAACATAGTCACATGTCCTAATATTTAACAATACTATCTCCTCTCTTCCCCATGTTGCCATAGGAGCAACTTATTGAAGAAAGCTGTGCTCCGAAAGCTAAGTATCAATCCATAATTGGACATAACAACAGATAGAAGGACCTGAATATCAGGGGTTGTAATGGAGCAAGAATTCAACTCCATCACTCTTTTGAAGCTAGAGAGATGGGGAAATAATTAAGAAAGTGCTTGGGAATACACTTTCAGTTGGCATGGTAAGGAAAGGAATTCAGTATCTCTTGCCTTGCTTGCCATGAATGCTATTCTGAAAGTAGCTCTTACAATGAAAACACAACAGTTGCTTTGCTAAGCTGTAATGTATTCCCTTCAGTTTCTTCTTGAACCTGTTATTAAAGTCAAAAGTTTTTGCATCCCAAATGATTAGCAAATTAAAGATTTTTACCTACCTTAAAAAGTCTTAAAATATTAGCAACCATGATAGATACAGAACTTGCTGCAGCACCTATGACCCCTGATATCTTGTCGGGCTTAGTGAAAATGGGTGGATCTCCATTAGCGCATTTCACATCAGAAGCATCTTTCTCTATTAATGCTTGCACAAATGTTAAAGATTGCTCTAAAGCATAAGTGTCTCGGGAACAAGTGTCCAGGATCCGGACCCCGAGAGTGATATTGGCAAGGAGATCAGGATCTTTATTGATCTGGTCTATTGCATATAGCATGGCCTCAAGTCTGTGGATCCCTTTTTCTTTCTTTAACTCTCCACAAGGTACCCCTCTATCTCCTTTTGCATGGACAGGGAATAGTCCTCCCAAAATGACATCCCCATCCACTCGAATAGAATGGGCATATTCCTGGCTGTGAGTTCTTTGCATCATGGTGAGAATCCAGTAGAACTTGGCTGTCAGGAAGAAGAAACAAGGGCAAGAGGGTGACCGCTTTCCTTCGCATACCATTTTCTCCACAGATGGTATTGTAATCCAAGACCCAAAGTTTATTCTTGCTGCAGAAGGAAGGGGACCATATGAAGCTGTACCTTCTGAAGGCTACCATTAGGGCCCATGAAGTAAGGGCTCTGTGTGTTTCAGCAAGGTTTCTGGATGTGAGCTTCACAGTGAATTTCCATTGGGCCCATATGATTCAAGTTTCTCTATCAATCAATTCAGCTCCCATGGACTGATTAGATAATTAGAATATCTGAGGTTCTGATGTTAGGATGAGGTCAACAATACATGAAGTCAGCCCTGCAGCAGAACTATTCCTAAAAGGAAGAAAAGAAAAAACAGTGTAAATGAATTCCATTTGATGAACCTAGAGTTTTCATCTTTTTAAAAACATGGTTAACTTGGTGTAATTTTTTGTTATTTTATTTTCCCATTCAGTAAGAAACTAATTCTTTTTATCCTCCTGTGGATTCAAGCACCTGGCTACACTGAACTATAAAGAGTGAGATTGATTATACCATCAGAGCAAAGAAAATACAAAAGTATCAAAAACTAGGTTGGTGCTCCTAAAGCAAAAACTATTCTTATTTGCCATTTTATTCCAATAAATTCTGTTTGAGCTAAGATAACTTCACATAATTTGTGGTACTTTTTCTCAATTTTTTTAACAGCTGTCAGGGCTTTTTATTTGGACTTTGCCTACAAAATCATGATAAAAGTTTCTTTATGTGATGTATTCAATGAGTCATTCATTTGTTAGTGAAATTTATTTGGTGCCTCAAATTTCCCAGTGAGAAAAATGATTATTCCATCACACAAAAAAAGATCTACTAAGGATCCTAAAAGAGTATGAGATTTATGACTTGTGAAAGAAATTCAGTGTAGAGTATCAGCTATTTCATATAAATGCACCTCATCATGGTCTGACACAAAAAAACAGATAAAAATTAAACACACAGGAAGGAACATGTATCAATATATTCCTGTTACCTTTGTCTAAATATTCTATTAATTTTCTTAGGTTGAAGGCAATAAGCATGATTGTTATTTTGAAGTAAACATGCCTTGATCATAGAATCACTAAAAACAAATCAGAACTGGAAATCAATTGAATAGGCTCTTGATTCTGCCCATCTTTCCTGCAGTCATGATGGGGATGTGGCCAGAGGACAATTGACTATTTCCCTACTGACCTTTGAAGTAACTTTCACTTGTACTCACTTTTAGGTTTAACAAAAGGAAGCAGTTCACTTCCTAGCTTCCTTTTAAAACTATGTCTATCAGCTTGGGTGGGAATTTGCTTAGTCTGTTTTACAAAAATAATCCCAAGAGAATTCTAGAATAATAGAAAGAGTAAGAAGCAACAAAACAGAAACTAATGGTTCTAGTCCTAGTTCTACAACTACCAAGTTGCTAACCAAGAAACTCTGGTGCCATTTAAGCATGTTGGACCCCAGCTTCTTCATCTATAAAATTAAGAGATTAGTGTTATCTCCAGGTGCCCTTCTGGCTTCAAAATCCTATGATTCTGCTTATTTCTTTACCTTTACAATCTCTATGATATACCTAAACCCTGAATTTTGTTAATCCCATTTCCAAAATGGCAGCCAGGACCAATACTGAGAAGAAAGAAAATTTGTGGCTGTTAGTCTTGCATTCTGTCCTAACGCTTATATTACATTGCTAGGGTATATGTTACTCTCATGCATAGTTTGAAAATGACCTCAGATCTCCTCAAGCAAATTCCAACCTACACTCAAAAGTTTAAATTCTACCTAACTACCCAACACAAGTATTTAAGTGTCTTATGATAAAATAATTTGATATCTGTTATTTTGGGAGACAGTGTCGCTTAATGGGAAGAACACTGAACAGAAATCAAGAACAACTGTGGAGAAAAGGAAAGAATATTCCAAGCAAAGGAAATTATATAAGCCAGTGGTTCTCAACTTGTGGATTATGTTCAATTTGTAACAATGAAAATACATCCTGCATGTCAGATATTTACATTACAATTCATAACAGTAGCAAAATTATAGTTATAAAGTAGGAACAAAAATAATTTTATGGTTGGGGGTCACCACAACATGAGGAACTGTATTAAAGGGTCACGGCATTAGGAAGGTTGAGAACCACTGATATAAGCAAAGGTACTGGGGAGAGGAATGTTAGGAAATCCTGGGAATCAGAAAAAGAAAACATTTAAGAGAAAAGATATGCTATCTGAGGGCTCTTGCTTGGAAGAGGGATTTGATTTATTCTTTTTTGTAGCAAGAATGAAAAACTAGTTAGAAGCTGAACTAGTTGGACCAACAGTTGGAAGATACCAAGAGGCAGAATTCAAATCAATTAAAAAAAAAATCCTATCAATCAGAATTATGCAACAACAACAAAAAATGTGGTCTGCTTTAGAAGGTCCAAGGAGCTCCATGTGACTGGCAGTATTCAGGTGAAAACTAAATGAACACTTTTCTGGAAGGCTATAGCATGCATTCATGCTCCAATTAGAGTCTTCTTTAACCTTAGTGTCTTCCCTCTATTGATGATCTCCGATCTATCTTGTATATATTTTATTTGTACATAGCTGTTTGAATGTTCTCTTCCCCATTAGACTGTGAATTCCCTGAGAGCAAAGACAATTATTTCCCCCTTCTTCATATCTCTGGGGCTTAGACCAGTACCTGCCACATGGTAGAAGCCTAATAAATGCTAGTCGATTGACAGACTGACTAGATGAACTTTAAGGTCCCTTGTACCTCTGTTATTCTTTGATTCTATGTACACAGAGGAGTAAATGCAAAATAATTTGAAGAGAAATAATATGCTATGATAATAATTATTATTATGATTATAGCAAATATTTATGTAGCGGTTTAAGGTTTGCAAAGTATTTTACATATATTATTTCATTTGATCCTCTCTATCAACTGGGAAGCATGGAATCAAAAATAATTGCTAATATTTATGTAAAGTTTTAAGGTTTAGATACCACTCTGGCATTGTTTAAGTGCTAAAACAACTCCATGAGGTAGGTATGACAGGTATTTTTGCCTCAGTTTTATAGATAAGAAAATTGAGATTCAAAGAAGTTAGTTGACATGCCCGTAGCTGTGTAGCTAATCCAAGCCAGAGGCCAGATTTAAAGCCAGTTCCTCCTGACTCCCAAGTTGAGAACCCCAACCATTCATCCAGCCCTTGCTTCTCAAGAAAAGTTCTGCATAAGAAAGGGAAATTGAAGGGCAGCTAGGTGGTGCAGTGAATAGAGCACCAGCCCTGGAGTCAGGAGGACCTGAGTTCAAATCCAACCTCAGACACTTAACACAAAAAACTAGCTGTGTGACCTTGGCAAGTCACTTAACCCCAATTGCCCTACCTTCCCCCCTCCAATTAAAAAAAAAAAAAAAAAAAAGGCCTCAAAGGAAGATGGAGGATTCTTTGAGATCCAGGTGTGGATGGTCTGTACCCTGTATGGGGAACAGTCTGAAGAAATATCCAAAGGCAAAAATGAAATGTCAAATATAGGGAACAGCTGAAAGGCCAGTTTTGTTGGAGCATAAGAAACTCCATGAATGAAAGTACTGTCAGGTAAGTTGGGAAAAGTAAACACTAGCTAAACTTTGCAGAGCCTTAAATGCAAAGCTGAATGGTTTGCATCTTATCCTAGACACATGCCCTTTCACTTTTGATCTTTATAGTTCCTCCTCCATACCAGAGCTTCCACCTTCCTCCCATTATATTCACTGACTCCAAGACTTCCTAGTGAGCTGAGCTCAGAGAGCCCTAAAAAAATACTTAATGAAGTGAGCTTGGCTTTCTGTTTGAATTTATCTTGAAATAGAGTAAGTGTCACTAGGTGTTCATTAGAGGAAAGAGTTATGAGTCTTTAATTTTCAAAACAAAGGCCTATTATACTAGGATCATAAGATTCAAGCAGAAAAATATCTTAGAAATCAGTTAATTCAATCCCTTTGTCTTATAGAATAGGAAACTGAGGCCCAGAGAGGGAAACAACTGATGGGCCTACTTCTGCCTTTGATAGACCTAGAAGAAAAGTTCTAATTATTATTCTTTGACACGAAAACTCTTAAAATTTTTGAAGGCATCAATCATGTTTCTCCCCAAGTCTTCTATTCTCTGAGGCAAAATATTGCCAGTTCCTTCATCTGATTCTGGAATAGCATGGCTTCCCTCATGATCCTGGTTACCCTCCTGGTGATACAGTATAGTTTATCAAAATCTTTCCTAAAATATGGCCCCAAGAACTGGGCACAATATTCTAAAGATGGTCTGACCAGTGCAGAAAACAGCAAGACCCTTACCTCTTGCTTTCTTTATTTTCAATTTCTATTAAAACTGCTTAAGGGCCCGTGCTCCATTCACTGTACCACCTAGCTGCCCCTCAGTTTCCCTTTCTTATGCAGAACTTTTCTTGAGAAGCAAGGGCTGGATGAATGGTTGGGATTCTCAACTTGGGAGTCAGGAGGAACTGGCTTTAAATTGGCCTCTGGCTTGGATTAGCTACACAGCTATGGGCATGTCAACTAACTTCTTTGAATCTCAATTTTCTTATCTGTAAAATTGAGACAAAAATACCTGTCATACCTACCTCATGGAGTTGTTTTAGGGCTTGAACAATGCCAGAGTGTTATCTAAACCTTAAGCTTTTTTTTTTCTCAGTTGGCACAGTTGACTCAGATTGAGTATGCAGGACACTAAAAAACATCTTTTTTTCTATAGTAATTGCTGTCTACTTAACACCAATTAATATGAGAGGTCACCTCATGTACTACTAGGCAATCTGCAGCCAACACATATAGAAAGTGACAACATAACATTTGGCTGTCAGATTTCCTATTAGCCATTGAGACCACCAGTAAACAGAATAGAAGGTTCTCACAGTTCTAGACTTAGAAGGAACCTCAGAGGCCATCTAGTCCAACTCCTTCACTTTAGAGATGAGGAAATAAGGGCCCATGGAGGTTAAATGACTTCTCCAAGATTATACAGGAAATATTAGAGGTAGGATTTGAACCTAGGTCCTCTGATTCCAAAGCTAGTATGCTTTCCACCATACAGCAACTACTTTGATCTTCACTGAATTCATAATGATAGACTTTAGTCAAGATGAATTGGAAAGCCTACACAGCTACCAGTTCAGATCAGGTATAAAAAGCCACCTGCTCTATAAACCCTTGCAAATCTATCCCATACACTTATAGGTGAGGTCTATCCTGGTCCAAACTATAGACATCACTTATTCACTCAATCATTCAATCAGCTAGTATTTAATAAGGGTTCACTAGGTGCCAGTTACTATGCTAAGTGCTGGGGATATCACAAGAAAAGTGAAATAGTTCCTACCTTCAAAGAACTTACATTCTGATAGAGATTCAACATGTAAACACAGAAGTATATAGAGCATATATACAAAATTAATACAAGATAGGGGTTTTTTTTGTGGGGGAGTTGCCTTAGCAACTAGGGGGAACCAAATAAAGGCTATTAAAAAAAAAAGGTGGCATTTGTACTGAGTCTCAAAGGAAACCAAAGATTCCAAGAGACAGAGATAAGGAAAAAGAACATTGTGGATTTGAGGGACTGTCGCTTCAGCTTCTGCAAACTATTTTCAGTGGTGCCAGGCCCTAAGAAGATGAAACACTGAACCCAGGGATATGCCTTGGGTTTAAGGTCCATGGCATTTCACAGGTACCATTTCAGGATCCAACTTAGAAGCCACTTCCTTCATGAAACCTTCCCTCATCCTCCCAAATGAACTATATCTCTCTCCTAACATTTTCTTAAGGCATTTTCTCTAGATCTCTCCTTTTGCCCATATTTCACCCTCTTTAGCACTATACATTTGTATCTGTATTGTACCTACCACCTCTACCTGCCCCCCATTAGAATGTAATCTCCTAGAAGGCAAAGACTAGGCCATTTTTCATCTGTATATCCTCAGTGGCTGGTATGCTATTTTGTAGGCATTTAACAAATATATAATTTTAATAAAATCGTTAATAAATTCAATGGTACTTTCGGGGAGGGGCACTAAAAACAAATTAAAATACCCAAAGTCTGGATATCTCCTATGAAAGTGGCCTCTGAAAGTCAATCAAAACTCACAATATACAATACTTGAAGATATTTCTTTTTCTGCATCTTTTCACTAATATTTTATCTGTTTGCTTGCTACATGAATGATATTCCATACGCCAAGTCTATGGGTCCTTGGCCCTGTTGACGTGGCACTAAAACTGCTTTGTGCTGGAAACACACTTCTGCCCTGGTCTCTGAGTCATTAGAGTCTGGCCTGTGGTTGGCTCTGAGTTTTTGAATTAAGTTGATTAATGGGCACAGGCAACAGGGTGAATTAAAGAGTTTTTCTTCTATTCTTCAGGTTAGGACATGCAAAGTTGGAACAAAGAATGGCAGAGCAGGAGAAACCTCACCTGAATCAGTGTTTCTAAAGAGGTGGGATCATAGAATCCTAGAATCAGAAGCAATCTCAAAGGCCTTTTATTCCAATCCTGGGTTAAAGCATAAATCCATTCTACAACATCCTCAATAAGTGATATTCAACAATGATGGAGGACTTTGTCTAACAATACTTCCATCTGATTTTCAGAGAATTTGAGTATTTAGGAAATTCTTCCTTCCACTAAGCCATTAATTTGCTTCTCTATAATTTCTCTTCATTCATCCTGATTCTGACCCTCTGAGTCACACAAGACATTGCTATTAAAAGTAGTTAGCAAAGCAAGTTTAGAGTTGTAGTCATTTCACACAAAGCTTCCCACAAACTTTGAGGAAACTAACCACCAGTATGCTAAATCCTTTCCCAATTAGATACATCTTTGTCCTCCAGACTCTTAGAATTAGAAGTGACCTAAAAGGCTATTTATTCCTCACTAATTCACTCCACTGAATGGGAATGTGTCATAATTTCCATAAAAGCTAAGCTAAAATTTGCCAGAGTTCAGTTGACCAAACAGGTTTGTCAAGGCTAGTACATCTTAATGGCAAGAACAAGATTAAAGAAGATTGTTGAAAATAATTATGAGAACAAACTGTTTTCAAACAACTTAAAGACATGACTTTACATAAAAACAAATGATATGCTAATTACAAATCATGCTAAATTCATTAAAGCAGGTGCCAGTAGTTGATAACTCATTAACCTAATTCCACTTAGTCCATGTTCTTCAAATTAATGAGCTTGAAGTTCTTTAAGGATTTCTTAATTCTTATATTCACTAGTACAGACTAGTCTTCTCGACATTAATCCAGTATGCTTTTTTGATCTTTGTGCTTATCACTTACCTTGGAAATGAAATCAAAACTGTTGATAAAATACATAATCCAATACAGTTTAGGTTTTTAGCTCCTTTTTATTTTCTGAGATGCAAATATGCATACTGCAATAGTTTATTCATTCAAAACTTCATCACTTAAATTCCATGATTAGACTTCTTAACTATTGCTTCTATGCAACTATATTTAACTTTAAGGATGGCAAAATGTCTTTAAAATATTTCATTTGTTCCTCATAACAACCCTGGGAGGTGGGTACTATTATTATCCCCATTTTATAGATGAGAAAACTGAGGCCAACAGAGGTTAAGTGATCTGACCAGTGTCACACAATCAGTGAAGCTGTCATGTTTTCCTGACTCCATGTCCAGGGCTCTATCTAGTGTATCATCTAGCTAAATAGTTTTTGTTTTAGGAAAATATTGACCTTGCATTGCTACAAAGCTAAACAATGCAGTTTTGTGTTCAGCACAATTTCTTTTATCACTAAGGCTGACCTCAAAGTTGTAACAATTCGAATTCCTATTCTGCTCTAACTCCTCCCTGAGATGTCAAACTCCATGCTTCTGAAAAGTGATCTCTGTGCAGAATTGGTGCCCTTTCTTATTACTGAGCATAAATAAAGGACTAGAACGCTTCAGATGAAGCCTTATCTGATTAGCCCGGCCATCCAATCACTGATTCCATCACTTTGCTTTCCCCTTGGCTCTTTTGTCTACAATCCAGATTGGATTACCCAGAACTTGCTTTTATATCACTTTACCATTACTCTCTAGTTTTCTCCTGTGAATTTTTTCTGTCCCCAATTAGATTAGAAACTCCTCAAAGTCAGGAACCCTGCCTGCTTCCTTTTATTGATCTGTCCTCAACTTCTGTCCACAGCATGGATTCAGTAAGTGCTAAATAAAGATTTGGTGACTGACTGATTAATCTTTAACTTAATATGATAGATTAGGCTACAAAAGGTTTTTCTTAACTCACTTTAAACTAAATTCTAATGGAAATGAATCATAGCCTTTGTATAATCTTCCTGTGATTTAAATTTATGTTTTGAGATGCCACATTGATCTTTTCAAAGGACATCTCCTCTAGGGGACCATTCCCAAAGATGAAGTTAGTTGGACATGGGGACTGGACAGAGCTTGCCTCCCTTAAACCAGGGAATTCTTAACTTGGAGTTGAAGTTTTAAAATACTTTGATAACTGTATTCCAATCTAATTGATTTCCTTTGTAACCTTAGGTGTTTTATTTTCTGCATTTAAAAAGCATTATTCTGAAAAAGACTCCATGGATTTCATCAGACTGTCAAAGGGGTCCATGATGCACTCACGTGTGTGTCACACACACACACACACACACACACACACACACACACAAGATTACAAACCCCTGCTCTGAACCCTTCAAAAATTATTTATGGCAGTGCTTGGATTTGGGGGGGAAGTCTTCTAACATTAATTATTTCTAAACTTAAGGGATTTGGATGGTGGTATGTTTTCTTAAGAACACTAATGTTTATAGCTGAGTAGAGCAAAATCAGTGTAGAATTAAGGCCATTGCATCAAAAGCAATAGCATGGAGAACTTAAAGGAGGTTTACAGAATACCATTCCCTCTTGTTAATCCATCCTTCACAATACTACCAAACCAGTCTTTCTTGTTCGTCAGCCTGGTCTTGTCACCCCTCTCCTCACACACCCTCTTCAGATGACTATTGACTAATAAACAAAATTCATACTTCTTTATCTGATATCCAGGGTTCTATTCTCTGCCCCTCCAACATGGACTGTACCTAACCACTAGTGGGTTGTTGTTGTTGTAGTTGTAGTTGTGGTTGTGGTTGCTGTTACTGTTGTCTGTTCCTGAAATGCTCTTTTCCCTTCTTTGCATACTGAATTTACAACCCATCCTTTAAAGTCCAATTCAAATATTATCTCCTCTATAAAGTTTGATCCTCTGTTGATGATGATGATGACATTACTCCACAGTCCTGACACACCATTTTCCTCTGCAGCTCTCTAATACATATACATAATAGTATATATGATAGTGATTCATGCGGTGTCTAATCTCCATCCTAGAATTGTAAGCTCCATGACTACAAGGAACCCTCCTTACTTAAACTTTATATTTTCCTCTAACCCTGATCCATTGCACAAAGGAGATACTTAATAAATGTTTGATGACAATGAAAAAAAAAATCAATTAGCCACAAACATTATTAAAGAGTTAAAAGCAACACCTATGAGAAAAGATTAAGGGAACTGAAACTATTCTGAGTGGAGAAAAGAAGGCCAACGCATAAAATTCTCTTTAAGTATCATAAGAGGAAAACTGGAGATGGAAGTGTAACCACTCTGTGATAAAGTTGGTGTGTTAATGTCCCAGGCAAATACATCACAAATTAATGGAGATAGAGGACCCAGATTCAAATTCCACATCTGATGATTCTTGCTCTTTGTGAAATCTTGGTCAAATTACTTCAACTTCTGGGGCTCCATTTCCTCATTTGTTAAATGAAGTAGTTGGATGCAATAGTTTCTGTAGTGCCATTCAATTCCAGCTCTGGGATCCTATGAATATTACACTTCTTGGTTATTTTGATACTGTTCATCTGCAACATGTCACAGCAATTGACAACTTGAGTGTTAGGTGACCTTAGACAAGTCATCTCTCAACAAGACAGAAGGAGAGATTAAACACCATAAGAGAAAACTTAATAGGAATTAAACTTAGTAACTTAAATTTAATGCAAAGTCCTATACTTCTTTTCCAAACTCCCTTGAAATAATAACTATTATTATCATAACTAGCATTTATATATCACTTTTAGATTTGCAAAGAGTTTACAAATATTACTCCATTTGATCCTCCCAACAACCCTGGGAGGTAGATGCTGTTATTACATCCATTTTATAGATAGGGAAACTGAGAGGAGTAGGAGCTAAGTGACTTGCCCAGGATCATATATCTAGTAAGTGTTGGAGGCAAGATTTGAATTCAAGTCTTTCTGACTCCGTGTCCAGTACTCTACCCACTCAGAGTAAGTACTTTAGGGAATTGTGTCTAGGCAATAGTTCACATGAAAAAGATTCAATAGCTCCTGTGAAAAAGATCTGAGGATTTTAGTGGAATACCAGCTCAATATAATTTGAGTCAGTAACATGACATCATAGCTAAACAACAATAGCTAATGTGACCTTATGATGCAATAATAAAAATATAATATCCAGAATGAAAGAAATGAGTCTCGTTGTACTCTGTTCTGGTCAAGCCCCACTTGAAGCATTACAATCATTAGAGTTAATGGAGGTCACATTTTTAAAAGGATATAAAGTGAAGCTGGAAGACAGCAACCAGCATGGTGAGTGGGCTTGGAGATTATGCCATACAAGCATCACTGTGAAAGAATTTTGTTTATTTTGCCTAGAAAAGAGAAGGCTCTTGAAGGGAAGGAGAGTGTCTATGATACCTGTCTTTAAATATTGGGAGGACTGTCATTCAAAAGAGGACTTAGCTTGATTGGATCCCAGAGAGCAATCACAATCAATAAGGGCAGAAGTAATGGATGTAAGTTACAGAGAGGAATAATTTGACTCAATACAAGGAAAAACTTCCTAATAATTAAAACTATCTCCAAATGTAATGGCCTGCTTCAGAAGCCAATGAATCCTCCAGCATTGCAGGTCTTCAAACACAGGCTAGTTGACTACTTGCCAGGTGTTTTTAGAGGGAATTCCTGTTCAGGAATATCTTGACCTAGATAATATTTGATATCCTTTCCACTCTAAGATTCTATAAAAATTTAAATTAATGTCTGTGTTGAAATTACAAATAATGGACCTCAGGTGCAAATTATAAAATATACAAATAAAAGAATGTTTTTTTTAACTGATAAAAATCATTCCCTAGACTGAACTCCATCCTGTCCACTAACAAAATCAGTAAATTTGAGGAGTGTGATCAGATTATAAAACTATACATTACTAAATTCTCTTGATATTTGTAGATTATTTTCTAATTGTTCCTACTTTTAACTATTTTAATAACAATCCTATTTGGTGTTTATTTAACACTTTTAGGGTTTACAAAGGACATTACCTTCATATCTCATTTGACCTCACCCCAGTTCTATGAGGTGGGTGCTATAGATACTATCATTTTTTTTTTTTTACAGATGAGAAAAATGAAGGTAAGAGGTTAAGTGACTTTCCCATGGTGACTTTTTCTACCTGGGCCTACCCTATGTTTCAGTCCCAGACATAGCCTCCCCCTTCTCTAAGCCTTATCTGTCCTGTTTTTATTTCCCTTAGCACTTTGCTAAGTGACTAATTTCGAATTTTTTTTAAAATCTCACAGAAGTGTTAGTGGTTGGTCACTTCTCCTAGATTTTGTTTGTTTTGTCTTATTTTGTTTTTTTGTTTCTTGTAAAATGTGACACCTAGGGCTAACTTAATTCCAAGAAATGATCCTTTGATGACTGGAATGTCACTCATTGTGGCAAGCTAGGAGAGAAGAATTTTCAGGGAAGAGAACCTTTTAGCAATATTCTTCAAATCCAACCCACAATCTATTAGGTCTTATATTCATTGAGATGGCTGGCCCTGTGGTAGAGTTGTAGATGACTTCTTAAGATCCTTTCTGGTTCCATAATATCAGTATGCCACCTCAAAGGATCCAGGTCTATAAGGTTAGTACAAATACAATCTGAAATCCTATAAAATGGCAAACTCGCTTCATCCAAAAAAGAACTTGATCCAATCCCTTATCAATTAAGAAATTTCCCTCAGAAACAAAATGAAGTAACTTCTCCAACTCTGTATCAATTACTTATACACATAGTACCATCCCTGTGTAGTGTCAAGTCCACAGATAAGAAAAGAACATCAATGAGTTCATAAGCTTTCCAAGCATATCTATTGACAAATATTTCTGGACATCACTTTGCTGCAGCTGTAGTTGAAGATGTTCTACTAGGGCAACTCAAATCCTAAATAAGGTCTCCTTATTAAGGTATTATAAAAAAGTTTTGAGGTAAGGGAGGGGAAAGAGAGAGGGGGAAAGTAGAGTTAAACGCATTATACTGATATCTATCCAAAAAACATATTTAAAATTCTGTACCTTACAGTCTGGAGACAATGGTGCATTCCAACAAACAAAAGCTACCATGATGCTGCCAAGCTGTATGTCATGCCTAAATACAAATTACAGCTACCCTATAACAACTCTGAAAACTGCCTATGACTTTGTTATGAATTTTGGGAATTTAGCTCCAGCTCAGTTCTTTTGGATTCAGTATTTTTCAGATTATTTCTGTTGCCTACAACTTGCTTGCCAAGGAGCCAGAATGCTAGAGAAATAGTACAGATCAGAAAGAAGAAACTGGGCCTAAGTCCCTACTGAGGGTTATGTTTTCAGCACCTTTTTCTTGAATCTATGTAAATACTCTGCAGAGGGCCTTCTTTTGTTGTCTATTTCTTTCTCACCAATTCACAACAATGTATTTTGTTTTGTTTTCAGCTTACCTGCAGTGTACCCCATAATTTACCCTGACATGAAAGATTTGTATTACAAAGTCTAACTCAGCTTTCCCTGCTGGATCACAGGCCTTTCTCATGGAAATTAGTAAACCAAATAATCATTGTTTCAAGAATATGAGAAAGAACTTCACAGTTCACCTGACAGTGATCTCTAAGGTCCTTATCCACACGCAGGTGACCAGATTAAAGTAAAATCATTTCTGTTGCCCTTTTCCAACTATCCATAAGCAATCTCTTAATCAATAGTGGAACTTCCAGACAGGACGTCAAATTGTTTATGCACGATAAGCATTTGTGCTCCTCACTAGTGGTTCCTTTCCCCTTTTCTCTATTTTCTCCTTCCTCCTCCAGACAAAATGCAAGCTATGATTTGATTGCTCTTCCTCAGTTTGAAAGGAAAAAAAAATCTTCGCATGAATCCACCCCCAGCGCCAGTGAGGCATTTTCCAGCTCTAAACGTCAGCATGCTTGGCAGGATTTGCATGAGATCAAGTCAGTAATCAATGCAAATTACTGTACTTGATTTGGGGGTATCCTACATTCACTTGCAAATTGTTTTGTCTGTCGCCTTTCCCTGACACAAGGAACAGAATCCCCCTCCCCTAAAAACCACTAGTAGGGCATTCCCTCCCAAAGCCAGAATTTATTTGATAGTTGGAGGGTTTTTGTTGTTGTTGTTTGTTGTTGTTGTTGTGATAGCTTCCTTGTCAGTGGTGGTTCCAGGGAACTGAGGAATCCTCTGACCCTGGGCTCTACAAACTTGAGAAACGGGTGAAGCAATTCGTCAGCAGAGCGCGGGGGTGTCATCTTGCGCAGCTCTATGCCTGGCAAAGTCCCCCTGCGTTTCATTTGCACCAAGCGGGACGTGTCAGACAGACTGTATTTTGTGTGATTCTATTATATTTTCACCAGCTGAACAAGCCTCAAGGGATCTTCGCGCTATTTCGCTGAGCAGATGCATTGGCTTTCTGTGTTGCTGAGAGGGCTCTATTTTATGACAGTCAGCCCACCCCGCCCCCATTCCCCTTCTTTCCTTCCCTGTCTTCTTGTTACTTCTCTCCTGTTGTTCTTAAGACTCCCCGGCCCTGAGCAGAGGAGAGCTAGGCTTAGGGCTAGACCTAAGGGAGAGACGTGGGAAAGGTCCTCCCTCATTCTACTTCCTTCCTCCTGTTTCTCCAGCGTCCGCTCCTTTCTCCAGTCTTTTTCTAAGTTCCCAGCCCCACGCTGCTCATCTGGACCCCTGCCTTCGGAAACTATTCGCCGTGGGGGGCGGTTTAATAACCCGTCAGTAGGTTCTGACTGCCTAGCGTTATTCAGCTCTCAAGTCCCGGCGCGCTGAGACCCACGCAGGTAACCCCGCATAGATTTGGAGTGAAGGCAAAACTGGGCACCCGGGTCTTTGGGGACTTATCTGGGGGCCCTGTTTTTTCCCACTCAAGATCGCTATGGCCGTTTTCACATTTAGAAGACAATCGGAAGACACACACAACCTATGAGAGTGGTGGGAGTAAAGAGGGGGGGAGGGAATTCCGACCTCGCCACGGAACCAGGAGCAATCTATGGCCGAAGACAAGAGCTATAGACAAAACTTGCACCCGGGGGAAAGGGGTAGAGGATAGGGGAGGAGGAAAAGGAGGAAGGGCTGTGCCTGCTTTCCTGTCTTAGCCCCAAACACCGCTTCCCCCCACCCCACCCCACGCCCCAATATCTCCCGTTAGGGAGAGGTTTAGTTACCTATAAGCTCTTCTAAGAAAGGCAAGAAGTCCCCGGAATTCACTATAGAAGCCTCTGGCTTCGGAAATACCCTTCTGTAAATTCTGTACAACAAACGAGTAAACCATTCCCTCACTGTATCTTTCCCAATAGCGTCAGCTTACTATGCAGGAGATAATACGGAGCAGGTAGCCTGAGGGAGAGCTCCTTAAAACGCTGCTGCTTGGCACATTTTATCATCGGAGGCAGAGCTTCCCCCACCCAAACACAAAGACATACACATCCTTACCCTTCATCTTTCAGCCCCAAATACATCAAATAAACTTTTTGGGACCACTTTACCAAACCTTGGAGTTCACAGCTAAGCCCCTTCCCTCTGTCTTAAGATCTTCAACCTAAAATTTAAAAGAACATTTTAAAAGGCAAGTGGGATAGTCTTTTACTTTGCAATGCAAAATCATTTGAAACAAAACCATGCCCAGATGCCCTGGCATCCCCCTCACCCTCCAGTTCACACTCCCCTTCGCCCCCCCCCCCCCCGGCTCCCACTTCCCACCTCCACCGCCTCCGCCCGTTTCCACCCGTGTTTTCGGTGCACAGCTACATGTCCCCAGCGAAAATCCAACCACCAAACTCCAGGAAGAAAGAGAGGTGCAACTGGCTGCCCATCGTACGGATTTACGAAATTAAAAGAAAAGGAAAAAAAATAGGCGAGAATCTTCCTTTTTCAGTAAACATAATGTTTTGTTGGGTCTGGAGGGGAAATTTTTTGTTTGATTATTTTCTTTTTCCTCTTTTTTTCTTTTTCTTTTTCTTTTTCTTTTTCTTTTTCTTTTTTCCTGCACGATCAGATTCTTACCCTATTTCAGGCAGAGGGTGCTGTAAAGAAGCCCGCCTTGGCTGCTTGCAGCTCCATGTCAGGGCATGCGGCTGTGAGAGCCTGGGATTGGGAGCT
Source organism: Pseudochirops corinnae (assembly GCA_028646515.1). Classification (NCBI taxonomy): domain Eukaryota; kingdom Metazoa; phylum Chordata; class Mammalia; order Diprotodontia; family Pseudocheiridae; genus Pseudochirops; species Pseudochirops corinnae. The sequence goes on from CM053585.1 coordinate 459,845,522, forward strand.
GCACTTGTAGCTGTTCTTGGTGCTGAAAGGGGCTGCGATTCCAGAGCACAACGCAAAGTCTCTTCCATGTGAATAACAAATACTCCCACTGGCAGCAGCTATTGGTCTGTCTAACTCTCCTCCTAATCCACCTCTTATCAGCCATTCAGCCTGGCCACGGGCTAAGGGAGCTTTCCCTGCACGGGATCTCGCGGACTAATCGCCAATCTTTGCGTGCCAAGCAAGTCACATCTGGAATGCAGAGGAGAGATCCCGAGGTTCGGAAGCCCCAGGATTCCGATATCACGAAGCTGACCCGAGGCTGGTTTTGAATGTGTGTGAATATGTGTGTATGTGTGTGTGTGCACGCGCGCGCGCGCGCGAGTGTGTGTGTGTGTGTGTGTGTGTGTGTGTGTGTGTGTATGTGTGTGTTGTGGATTTCCCCTCCTCTAAATCGCCGCAGCCCAAACCAAAGCTGGAACAACGAAAAATGTAAATGCTTCTGAGGAGGGAAAAAAGCACACCTCCCCACTCCTACAACAGAAATGAAGACTCTTAGACTTGAAAGGGTTAGGAAGGAGAGAGAATGAATAGAAATAAATAATATGGCTGTTAAGAAATACATAGCTGTTAAATAGCTCTAACTGGCTGAGAAGCACTTCACTGCGGGGGGTGAAGTGGGGTGGGAACTACTGGGGAGGGGGAGTGAGGGGAGAAACCACCCCCAGTAGACCGAGAATATTTTTTTACAATAACCGCTGGGGCTAACTAATCCTAGCTAATGATCACTTCTCTGAAAACAATCGCAATATAGAATACGTTACAATAATGAAATATCCTCTTTCTTCCTCCACCCCTTCCCACCTTAAAAAAATGAAATAGGGGCTGAGATACTCATAAACAGAACTAACTAGCGCGGATCTCCATCAAAGTTTTATCCCCACGCCGTGCTAAGCTGCTACCTGGCTGTTTGTCCTGGAGGGCAGCAGCAAAGGACTCAAGAGAGCGAAGTTACTCCTGAGACAGGAGACAGCCTTTCCATGAAACCCCCAGAACAGGCGAAGTGGGAGGCCAATTCGGGCAGAGATGTGAGGTGAAGTGAGATGAGATAAGGGATGGGTGAGGTTGGGGGGGCATGCCGCGGTGGTCTTTATTGAAGACCTTTACTGCTTTATGGAAATTAGTCAGAAATCGGGAGTCGGGTTTGGTCTCAGGACAGAAGACCACATCAGCACATCCATAGCTGTGCTATTTTCTTCTCTCCCCTTTTTCATAGGAAACCCTCAGGTTTCCCTTTGACATCGATTGTATGGAAACATGCCCCCTCCCTATTCCCACCCGCCCGCGCCCCTTTCTGGGTGTTATCAAAACATCTCCCCCCAAAGCGCTAGGAAGATGTTGCTAAGCCTATTACAACGAGTCACTGCACGCGCTGTGCGCGCTGCTAGCAGCGGGTCTCCTCGCCAAGGATTATTAGCAAGGAGCCGCCCGCGCCTCGGCGGCCAAGCCTTGTCTTGGTGAGAAAGTTCCATCTTGAGGAAGCTGTGGGCAACTGCAGTCTGCTGGAAAGCCGGGTCCGCCCGGAATTTCTGCACATCCTTGGGTGAGAAATGTGTGAATCACAGAGAGGATAAGAGCCACTTCTCTCATCCAGCAATCTGATTGTTCAGCAGCTGCAAGAGAGAATTTAGGGCAAGCGTCTGAGCTGGAGGATGTGTGGAGGAGGGCGTCAAATCCTACATCTGAAGGCTGAGCTTGCTAGGAGAGGGGAGTACAGAGTGGGGAGGAAGTAGTGAAAAAATCTGGTGACGAAAAGAGTACTGACCAGGTGCAAAGCAGTCCCTGGGCTTAACCTTCTCAGGTCTGTTTCTGTATATATCACTTTTCATATTTCTGAACCCGCACTTTAAAGATTCTTTTACTCTTTGTGCTTAAGTTTAAATTCTGGATGCTGCCCTAACTCAGGGTACATGTTCAGAGCAAGCTTTTCATCCTTTGTTACTTACAATATTAACTCCCTAGCCCAAAATAAAGAAACCTAGTATGGTGGAAAATGCACTGGTTTTGGAACCAAAGAGTTTGGCTTAAAACTTCACTCTGGCTCTTTACATGCGTGGTCTTGAGTAAGTGATGTCCCTTTCCAGGCCTCAGTTTTCTCATCTGTATAATAAGAGAATGATGGGCAAAGTGACCTGAAGTTCCCTTACAGCTCAAATCCTATAATTCTCTTCTTAGTCCTTCTACTTTTTTTTTCATTAGGGCCAAGGTAGAGGGAAGAAGGAGTGGCTTGGAGTTCAGACTAAAAGCACATAAGTCTATGTGCCCCCAAACCCACAGCAGTTTTACCTTTGCCATATGGAAAATGATTTCATATGTATGCATGTATATGTATATGTGTGTCTATAAAGGAGAAAGCACTGTTTGGCAAAACTAACCTCTTCTTCCCAATTGCCTAACTTCCTGAGTCAATGCCTAGATGTTTGATTTCTGAAATAGAAATCCTCAAATGGTCCCTGAGGCGGTTACCCTTTTTCTGTCATTCTAGCAATGGCTATCTGTGGATGGCACATAAGTTCTTTGCAGAGCAGTCAAACTTGTCCAACCAAGCTGAGTATTATTGAATACACCTGTCTGTGGATTCACATTTCTGCCCTTAGAAATTCTTTCCTATTCATATATTGATACTGGGGAGAGAGGGTGATACTGAAACAAAGGCAAGAATGAAGGAGGTAGGTAGAAGGGAAGATTCTTGAGAGGCTCCAACAGCTATCATAGTTATCTTTGACGTTTGGTGAGGCCTGCCTACCTGTGTGCAGAAACAACAAATAGGGAAAGCCTTTTGATTAGGTTTTTAAATTATTAAAACAATAATAGCTAGCTAGCATTTAGATAAGGTACTCTACATGTTACCTCATTTTATCCTCATAACAACCTTATGAGGTAGGTGCTATTGTTATCCCCATTTCACAGATGAGGAGAGAAGGTAGAGAGTAATTTACCCAGTGCCACGTGTCTAGATGTCTGACAAGGACTGGAACTCAAGTCTTCCTGACTCTAGGTTCTATAAATCTTACCCATTATCAACACCCAGCTGAGGACTGTGTATCATATTTTTATTCCACTAGAGACTATACAGGTGTGACCAGCATTTCAGAATATTCTTATAAGTCTCTTTCTTTTTCCACTTGTTGGTTTTTACCTTTTAAAAAATTATCATCAAAATAAATGCAAAAGACTTCAGCGTTACCTGGATACTTCCATTTGGAGAATTAATGACTGATTCCCCCCCCCCACACAATAATAAACCTTTTCCAGGCAACAAGAGACCACCAGAGTTGGATTCTAATTTTCCATTTCACATTATCTTTAATTATTCCAAATCAGAATTAAATCACTATCCAAAATTGCGCATGAACATCAATATCAAGTAGATGCATTTCTTGAATTCTTGTATATTTTAAATTACTATAAAAAATGCCCTTTGCTTCCATGATTTATGTTAAATATTCAAGCTTCCTCCTTAAAGAACTCAGAATCAATCACAATCTGAAGAATAGGAAAAGAGGTTTTCTACAAATGGTACATTGAGCGGCCTGCTGAATCTGAGGTCAGGAGACCTGGGTTCAAATCTTGTTTCTGCACTTACTCCTTTAGAAGGCAACTTCATCTCTCTGGGATGCCATTTTCTCCAGTGTAAAATGAGGGGGTCAGATTAAAAGACCAAAAGGTCTAGCTCTAAATTTATGATCCTACTCTCTGGTCATTAGTAGTAATGCTATTGTAAAAAAAAAAAAAAAAAAAAAAAAAGATATTCAACCTCCCTCTACCCCAGCCACCTTTCATCAAACCCAAGTTACCATGGATCTATTTCCCTTTTACAGTAATCTGTGCCACAGCAGACTGTTTAAAGTCAAGTTAATACAGACAAGCAGAATCAGTGCTTAAATCCTCTATCCGTTCCCTCTTTAGTAGCTTGCAATGAAGAATATACATAAAGCACTTTTATAATGGTAAAGTGCTACATAAATGTTGCTGGTTCCCTAAGCCTTACTCCAAGGTTTCATCTTGTGGAAGTGGCTCTAGTCTCCCAAGGGCTATTCCATCAGAGAACAAGCTCCTGTTGTTCATTTGTTTCAGTTATGTTATACTCTTTGTGATCCCATTTGGGCTTTTCTTGGCAAAGATACTGGAGTGGTCTGTCACTTCCTTATCCAGCTCATTTGACAGGTGAGAAAACTGAGACAAATAGGGCTAAGTGACTTGCCCAGGGTCACACAGCTAGTAAGTGACTGTGACCAGATTTGAACTTAGGAAGATGAATCTTCCTGAATTCTTCACTGCCCCACTCAGCTGAAAAAGACTCCAAGTACACCTGGCCACAGAATATTTGTCATCCGACAACCTGACTAAGCTCAGAGAAACCCACTACAACATTGTTGGTCACTTGTGATGGATGTTTTGGGTCAGAGCAACTCGTGAAATCATCCATTAAAGCATGAAGGAGCTGGGATTTGCATTGATGGAGAAATTGCCTATATCAATGAAATAGTGGAATCTTCTAACATATTAAAGTTTTATTATTATTATTACTATTATTATTCATGCTAGATAATATATATATGTATATATATATATATATATATATATATATAAAATTATTTCAGGCCATATTACTGATTATTACTTTTTGGTACTTTGAGAAGTCTCTGTCCTTTGTAGCATTGAGTGTTAGTTATCCTAACCTCAATCTTTATGCAAAATAGAACATATTTTCTAGTAGCTAATCCTCAAAGTAGATTTGCCCATAATCTTCTCATTTTCAGTTAATTTAAAATGTGAGAAACTGCCCATGTGTTGGAAAATGCAGAAAACAATGCCATATGTTTAGTGTCCATTTAATTCAAGCTGTGATATATATTCCACACATGGTGCTATTTGCCAGAATTCATGCTTCAGTACCATCATTAAGGCTCAAGCCCTGTATTGGCTGCTCTCTTAGAGAGCTGCCAGTCAGTGGTAGGACTTTCCCCCATCCCTGTTTTCCCAGTGGTCTCAATAGCAGCTATCAAATATGTAGCTCAAAGCTGAATATGAGTCACTGATCATTGCTAATTACCTCCCCTGGTGTTGTAGTATGGGTCCAGACTATGTAACAGCATAACATCACAATTCCACATTTACTCAGACAAGCAAAAGATCAAGACATTACTTGCCTTCCTATCAGGCTCTCCCAGAGGACTGAGCATACAGGAGATGGAGAGAAGGACAGAGAAACAGAGAACAAGACCTTAAACCAATCCAAATCAATTCAGGAAGCATTTAATATGTGCTTACCATATACACAGCACTGTACTAAGTGCTGGGAACACAAACACAGGAACAAAATGTTCCTTGTTTTCAAGGAGGACAGCTAGATGGTTCAGTGGGTAGAGCACTGAGCCTGGAGTCAGGACAACTTGAGTCCAAATCCAGCTTCAGACACTTAGTAGCTGTGTGATCCTGGGCAAGTCATTTAACTCTGTTTGCCTCAGTTTCCTCATCTGTAAAATGAGCTGAACAAGGAAATGGCAAACCACTCTAGTATCTTTGCCAAGAAAACCCCAAATGGTATCATGACTGAAACAGCTAAACAAAAAACTGTCCTCAAGAAACTTATAGTTCATTGTATCAGAGCTGCTTTGCCATTCTGTCACTTCTATAAATACTACCTAGTGTATGTTTCACATGCTTTTTTCACAAAAGTCTTGTTGAAAAAGACTCTAGATTTTGCCCCAATTTTGACACATCAGCATTATTATCAGCTTCCATCCTGATGAGCTACCTTGCTAGCTGCAGCCCAGAATAAGTCCAGTGTCTAGGATGTGCTTTTGATGCTGGCATACCCCCTGCTTTGTGCTATTTGTACTGTAACTACATTACTCTTATTAAATCTCAGTGTCATAGATTTAAATCTCAGTGCCAAGATACCTGGCAGGTATCTTAGAGGTCATCTAGTATAATTACCGCTTAGTATAGATGAGAAAACTGAGACTGAGGGTTGAACAACTTGCCCAATGTAAAGAGGAGATTTGAACAGGGATATTGAGACTCCAAATCTAGACCACTTTCTATGTATAGTAGGACAACTGACTTTTTTATATCATTCAATTAACAAGTATTTGTTTCTCTTCATTCTACCTCTCTATCCTATTGGGGAAAATCAAATAAAAACAAAACTCATAACAAATATGTGTAGTCTATCTACAGACAAAAATTGTATCTAGTGATTTTCTCCATGAGTATTTTGCTCTGTTCATTAGATCATTGTGCTTTTGAATCTAAAGCTACAGGTACAATTCTGAAAAGGCCAGGTGAAATCAATCAGCTCCATTACCAATGAAGATAGCTAACCCCAGTTAGACATTTCCCAGATTCATGTAGTTGGCTACAAAGAGAAGTTTTGTGAGAAAGAATGAATGGGTTCATGAAATTCATTTCTTACTTAACTTCAAATATATGTAATCTTGATAATGTAGGTAAATGGTCTTTCAGAATTGCCAAGGGTAAAAAATTAATTGCCCTGCTGCCATCCTTGGAAGGAGCCTCTCTAAATCTAGTTAGACTAATCCTCAGATAATAGATATATAGTCCATCATTTGGCCCATACTCAAAGCTTTTCCATCATGGCAGAACCTGCCAAAGCTTGTACTCTATTAGTACATCCTTTAAGAAACTAGGGTCACCTCCACACTACCATGAGACATTGAAATAGAATTTTATTGGAGTCCCTATTACTAGAAAAAACAACTCACTGCACATCTAGTAATGGTAGGTCAATAGCATGAAGGAGAACAAATTGAAAATATTCTTAAATATGCATAAACTTAAAATGCATACATTACCCCCTTGTATTTCTGCTGTTTACACCTTCCTAATTCCTTAACCCTAGGTCATTCTCACCATCTTTCTTTTATATTCCTCCTCTCAACTTGCTAAAGGATTTAGGGGAAACTTATAAAATAATACTGTGTAGATCCACTGAAAATTCACATTGTCTAATGTTGGGTAGGCTCACCCTGTCCCAAAGCAAACTTTCAGTTTTCTTTTATTGATTCTCTATCACACTCATGGCAACTGTTGTTTCAAATATTCTCCTCTCTCCTAACACCCCAATTCAACTCTTCTCTCTACCCTGACCCTCAGGAAATTATCTTACCTGCCATCAAATGCTTATTACTTTTCTCTATATTCAATCTTTTCCTATTGGCTAGCTCTTTCCCAATTTCTCTCTACACCCTCTACCTTGGTGCTGTTATCTAACCTCTTTGGTTCAGTTATCACTTCAGGGAAAGGATTCCCCAACCCATATATCTAGCTCTTCTCTCTCTAGCACTTTAGTCCTGCAGCTTCAAATACCTCCTAGACATCTCCACTTGGCCAGCCATTAGAACTTCAAATTTCAATATGAACTCACTCTTGCCCCCTAAATCTTTCTCTCCCCTAATTCTCCCCTTTTTGTTGCTGGCACCACCATCTTCCCAGTTAACAAAACTCAAAACCTGACTTCCCTCTCCCTTGCCACCCACATCCAAGTCCTGTGGATTTCATTTCAAATACATCTTATGGGTATCTATCTCCATTCACATTGCTACCACTTCAGGATAGGGTCTTGTTACCTATCTCTTGGACTATTATAATAGTTTCCCAAATTGTCTCTCTGTCTCCAGTTCCTTTCATTTCTAATCCATCTTTCACAGTTAGCAAAATAATTTTCCTTAGGCATAAATTTGACCATATCATTCCCCTACTCAAAAACCACTAGTGGCTCCCTAGTGCTTCAAGGATAAAATATCAAATTCTTACCCTGGCACTTAGGACCCTATACAATCTGAATCCAACTTGCCTTTGTAATTTTGTTTCATATTATGCATGCATTTTCATTCTAACTGAACTGGACTCCTGTAACAGCAAGCACCCTAGCATACCTAGGGCGGCCACTAGCACAGGTTCCTAGATTTGCTTTTCTAAAGGAAAGCAACTCAAAATGGGTTAACAATCTTACTTTAATCAAACATATCATTTACCTAGTTCAGGGGGGAAAGTCAGCACCCTGAACTTCAGAGAATACAAACACAAGTTACAAACAAACAGAAAAACAGATCAGCAGACGGCTTCCAGCGTCTGACTATTACATCAGTTACCCATTCAGTTACCAGAGAGGGAAGCACCAACATCTGGGTTTTTCACAGCCGGGGGGCTCAACGGCTTCCCAGAGTCTCTTCTGGCTAAAT
>CM053585.1:459854270-459880751 GCA_028646515.1 Pseudochirops corinnae
CAGCTCTGGCTAGCCCTCGGAAATCCTCAGCAACTCTGGCTGGCCCTCAGACTCAGCAGAATTTTCAGCTGGTTCCCAGAATCAAAATCACTCCAGGTTTTCAAAATCAAAATCATTCTCTCCAGGCAGCAGCTTCTGCCCCCATGGAACTTGCTCTAAGAAGATTTGTCTTTCCTTCTCTGGGACTTTTCCTTATATACAGTATTTCCCCTCCCTGTTCAGCCCCTTACTGTTATATCAGCAACAGGAGACAGGAGTTCATACCTTCTGTTTCTTTAACAGAGGCTTAATCTGAACTAGGTGCTTAGCTTAGCAATACAAAAGGAACTTCAAATCTCATTACTGTTACAGAGACAGAGAGAAAAAGGAGGGAAAGCAAGAAGCTTCACTCTATTGTTTTTATGCAGAGTGGGTTTTGAAGTATGATTGCTATTCAATATGTTCTGACTTAAAGGAAATGAGTTTCGCTAGCAACATCACCTTGAATTTGAAGTAGAAATGGACTTGGAGTCAGGAGACTTTGACACTGACTAACCATGTGGTCATAGGGACAATTCCTCTCATTTTCATTCATAAAGCACTTATTATGCCTCCTATATTTGTAAGACACTGTTCTAATAGCTGGAAAAAACAAAGACAAGAGTGAAACTGTCCCTATCTTCAAAAAACTCATTTTTAAAGGGAAAGGAATGGGGAGGGGGAAGAAGAATACAGAATATATAAAACTAAGTAAATACAAATTACATAAAAAGTAAAGCAATTTCAATTAAAATCAATTAATTAACTAGAGCAGGCCTGCACAGTCTGTGGCCCACAGGCCACAGGTTGTATAGGCTTGAACTAGAGGCATGAAGAAAGGTCTTATGTAGGAAATGGAATCCAAGCTATGTCAACAGGAGGCTAAAACTCTTACAAGACAAAATGGAAGAGTTAATTAATTATTAATTGGTTACTTTGGAGAGAACACGAGATACTGGAATGGTTTGCCATTTCCTTTTCCAGCTTGGAAACTAAGACAAACAGGGTTAAGACCTTTGCAGTCTTTTTACAATTTACTCCCCTCCATGTACTCTATAATCCACGCAATGGCTCTGGTGACCCAGTGACACTGACCTCCTTGCTGTGCCTCACATGTACACTCTATGGACCCATTTTGTGTATTTTCATTGGCTGTCCTTCCTCCGTAGAGTGCTCTCCCTCCTCATCTCATCCTGCTGTCTCCTCTGGCTTTTTTCAAGTCTCAGTTCAAATGACACCTTCCCAAAGAAGCCTTTCCAAGGCCCCCCAATGTTGGTTCCTTCTCTCTGAAATTATCTCTGGTTTACCCTGTATGCACCTTGCATGTATATAGCTGTTTGTATAATTCCCATTACAACATGAACTCCTTAAAGGCAGAGAGTGCCTTTCTTTGTAACCCCAGTATTTAGCATAGCACATAGGAAAACACTTAATAAATGCTTATTAACTTATTGACTTGATTCTCTAGGGAAGGGCATAAGATAACATAAGGACAACAAAGTTGCGTTCCCATAACCTTCCGGAGTTGTACCTGTGCTTAAATGGACTGAATACCATTTCATAGGAGCAGCATGACCCTGAATTACCCCAGCCATGAAACCTTTAGAGGAAGCATGTCTTCATGAAAGAGGATGAAACAGATGCTGTGCAGCTGTGATGTATTTGCCATAGCTCTGACTAGCCTCTCCACAGGAGGCATAAATGCATTCATTTCAGGCCAACTATAACTACATCCTTCTCATAGCAGCTGCTGAGCTATTGTCCTCCCCAACCAGGCTCATACCTATGAATTTCCTGGGAACAGGGAGGCTCATCTTCATGCAAAAGATGAAGACTTCCTGGGAAGCTTGTGCATCATAAATACCACTCTGAGTCAGATCCATAGACCATCTAGTCTAGAACACTCTCTCTAACAGTGGTACCAAAAGATATGTCATATAAGGTTATAGTAATTGACCTCCAAGACATTATCTTCAGTGAATAGAGAGAGTTCAGTCATTTTTCCAGTCACATCCAACTCCTTGTGACCCCATTGAGAATTTTCTTGACAAAGAAAGATACTGGAATGGTTTACAATTTCCTTCTCCAGCTTATTTTACATATAAGAAAACTGAGGCATAGTTAAGTGACTTGCCCAGGGTCACACAGCTAGTAAGTGTCGGGGGCAAGATTTGAACTCACAAAGATTAGTATTTCTGACTCCAGGCCTGCAGGCCTGGTGGCCACTGCACTACCTAGTTTTTTTTCCATTGTGCCACCTAGGGATGTCTCTAAATTTAGACTAAATTCTAATAACCACGTTTATTTGTGGGACTTATATAAATTCTTGTGGTAATGTGTTCCCTATGTTTACTGTCCATGGTTAACATAAAGACCTTAGTGATCATCTGTATCAACCCCTTCAATTTGCAAATGGACCAGAGAAACTAAGTTACTTGCTTAAGATATCCCAGGTACTAAGTTGCAAAGCTAAACTTCAAACCCAACTCTTCTAATTTCAGCGCTCTTTTTACTAAAGAATAAAACCCTATAACATCACCTCACAATTATGGGAAAATCACTTTTAATTTCTTTTTATATGTCCTAAAACTAGAGAGGCATCATCGTATAATCCAGAATGCTGAATTTGGGGTCACAGGAGCTGAGTTTAGATTATTGTGCTACAAATTAGTATGTGAACACACACAGGTCACTTCTCTTCTTTGGACCTCAGTTTCCCCATCTGTAAAATAATGGGAGGAACCTCAATAGCCATCTAGTTTAGTACAAAATAATTCCCACTAAATTCACATTATGGTGTAGCCCAGCCCCTCTTCCACTTTCAGACAACAATAACTGTTAAGAAATCATTGAGTATGAATTTCCCTCTTTGTAATTTTCATCCATTGCCCTTAGTTCTATGTTATTAGACCAAACAGGAAAAGTAAGCTCTCTTCCCTATGGCAGCCCTTTATGGGCTTAAACCTGACCATCATGTCCCACCTGGTGTTCTTTTCACATAGGATGATCACTAGGGTCCCTTCCAGACCTAACTCAATGATCTTGTGACCTATCCCCTTCACCCTCCAAAGAGAGAAGTTCATTGACTTCCTTCCAGACTAGGAAAGTGGACAAGAAAAGACAAAATTTTGTGGGATCCATTCATTTCCTTTAAAAAAAAAAAACGACTAGAAAAATGTCATGTCTTAGAAGATAGCTAAGCAGCACAGTGGATAGAGCTCTGGGTCTGGAGTCAGGAAGACCAGAGCTCTAAATTGTCCTCAGATACTTACTTGTGGTGTGAACTTGGGCAAGTCATTTAACCCCTGCTTGGCTCATTTTCCTCAAAAGGGAACAATAATAGCACCTACCTCTCAGGGTTGTTGTGAGAATCAAATGAGATAATAATTGTAAAGCATTTAGCACAGTGCCTGGCACATTATAAGTACTATATAAATTTCGTTATTAATAATAATAATAATAATATTGTTGCTTATTACAAGTCTATTAGTTGAACATAATCCTTTAAAATATATTTCATATATAATAACATCATAAAATTGCAAATCTTATTCTTGGAAATCGTGTTCAGCAAACAATAATTTTTAACTTCCTACCTGGGTCTCAGTTCATAAAGACAGCATAGTGTGTCAGCCTCAATGTCAGATCAGGGTATTAATTCCAACAGGCTGCCAGCAATAGCATGTTTCTTTGCTACTTGTCTCCAATTGACAAGGCATAATTAACCCAAGTGTCACTCTGAAGTTGAATATTTTATTCTACGAGGATCTACAAAAGAAAATGAATTCAGTGATTGGTCTGTTTGATCCTTCTCCAATCAAGCATTTATTGCATACTTCATGAGCCCAGCCTTGCACTACTCAATAGAAAATACAAAAGAAGACACAATACTTACCCTAAAATGTTTTGGAGTTGTGTTGAAGTGATAAGATTTACAAACAAAAAGTAATTAGAGAACAATATGAGGCAGTAAATAACATAGTACATCATTGCATGGTTCTGACTTGGAATCCAAAAAGATCTCAACAAACTAATATGGGCCAAATCTTTAAAAAAATGAAATGTAATAGTTATAAATGTAAAGTCACCTACACAAAGGTTCAAAGAATGGACTGTGTAAGTATAAGACGGGAAAGATGTCCCTAACAATTCATATTAAAAAAAAAAATTCAGGAGGGGCCGCTAGGTGGCACAGTAGAGCACTGGAGTCAGGAGGACCTGAGTTCAAAGGTGGCCTCAAACACTGACTTGACATTTACTAGCTGTGTGACTCTGGGCAAGTCACTTAACCCCAATTGCCTAGACAGACAGATAGATAGATAGATAGATAGATAGATAGATAGATAGATAGATAGATAGATAGATAAATAGATGAATGCATAAATGAATGAATGAATGAATGAATGAATGAATAAATAAATAAATGAAAATTTAAAAGATGCAGAAATTTTATAGAACTGCAAACTCCATATGAGTATAGCATGGCCAACTAATAGATACATATATACAGAATGAAGGAGACAATAGCCCCATTATGTTCTGTTCTTGTCAGACCATGCTTAAAGAATCAAGTTTAGTTTTGGGGGTCCATTTTTTGGAGGGGAGGGACACTAACAGACTAAAAAGAGGAATATATTACACAAAGATGTTTAATAAATGTTTGTTGAATTGAGAAATTAACAAAAATGGTTAGTGGACTTGCCACTCCTTATCTTGCTATGCGAGGACCGGATGAAATGACAAGAAATTCTTAACTTTATAGGGAGAAGACTTACAGAGAGCATGACGCACTCCTTAAAGTATTAGGGGTAGAGGGGAGGCTATAGCATAGAAGATGGGTTAGGCTTATTTTGTTTAGCCCAAAAGGACAGAACTAAACTTTTAAGTTTGCAAAACACTTTAAATAGATTATCTCATTTGATCCCTGCAATAACCCTACAAAATTTGTCTGTCTTCTATATGTAATTTGGGGGAGTACTTTCTATGAATACTTCTCTCCTCCTTCCCCTCCCTTCTCCACTCACATCTTCTTTTTCCCTTCTCTTCTTTGAACAACCATTCTTCCATTCTCCAAAGGAGTTTCCCATCTTCACTAGAATTTTTTCTAGTTGTACTTTCAGAATTTAGTTCCTGAACACTTCTTATTTTATTGGGTTGACTTCCCCTATAGCCATAGGCATGCATAGAGGCATGGGTCAGATGTGCCAACATACCATGACACCAGTACACAGTACATGCCTATACACCTTGTCCATGTTCTTTATGTGCCTATCCTTGTAGCATTTTAGGGCAGATGGCCTTGCCTTATTCTATCTCTGAACACTTTGAAATCTCTCACTAAATAAATCTAGAGCACACATGAGAGTATACTTGGTTTTTCTCTATCACAAATTCTGAGATTAAGTGGTCACTTCCCACCAAGGATCCCATCATTTCTAATTCAGCAACCACTTCCTCTGTGAAGTGATGTGGGAAGAGTTTATCTATTGTTGACTCTCTGTGAAGTAGGAAACTAATTAAGCCATTGACTATAAGTGAGAAAAGAGGATATGCAGTTGGGAACTTGAAGAGATGGGAAAAGATTTGGAATAGTCACTGCGGGAAATGAGAGAAATCAGGAGGAATAGAGGAGGAAGACTGCCAAACATCATGAAGGTCTCTGTCTCTCTGTGTGTTCTGTCTCTCTGTGTGTTCTGTCTCTCTTTGTGTTCTTGCTCTCTCTCTGTCTGTCTGTCTCTGTCTCTCTGCCTCTGCCTCTCTGTCTCCCTGTCTCTCTCTCTCTGTCTCTCTCTCTCTCACCTTCCTTCCTTCTCCCATACCTTCTTTCTTTGTCCCTGTTTTTCCCACCCCACCACCCCTTACTTGAATATGCTATGGAAATTAAAGTGATTTATTTTTGTTGTATTTATGGAATAACATTTTATATTCTTGGTTCTTACTTAATTTAAAAACAGATAAACCGGCTGTTTGCTGTTTCTCTTTCAAAAGCTTAAAGAAAGTCTCCAACAGGATTTGGTTTTTGTTGGGGAGTTTTTAAAGCCTGTGAGAGAAAAATAAAGAAAGTGGGGAAAATTCCCCATGCCTGCTTTGATTAAATCATGTTGGGTTGAGGTTTTTTTTTTCAATTAGAATATACAAGCATCAAGAAAAATCTGTCCAATTAAAAACTAGAAATGACCCTCAAGTGTCCGTTAAATTTTAAATCCTTATGTCCAATATTTAGATTGGTGACTATCAATAACACATGGTCTATGTACAGAAATATTTCTCTACTTAAACAGATTTAATTAATGGTCCTTAAATTGGTTTAATACAACTTCTAATTTGGTTTTATATTACTATCATAAGAAAGGACAGTAAGAAAGTGTTCTATTTCCAATCCTTACACACATTACAAGGATGACTAGCAATGGTTTGTTCTCAGCTTTTCAAGGTCTATTTTTAAAAATAAATTCAAATTTAAACCTTTCACCTAAGTCATGATACTTTTAGCTGAGTAGATAGAGCCTCCAACTCCAACACCCAATGGTGTGATCCTGTCAGCTCTCACAGCTTTTAGAGGGCTGTGTCAGATAAGTATTGGAATTGGGAAAACTTCCAGGGATATCCAGGTACTACCAGTATATACAGTTTTTGTCATGCCTTAGAGCAGATGTAAGAAGCATATGGCCCTCTGACAAAAAGACACACTCTTCCCTGTAGTTATGTCTACACAATGCCAAAACATCTGGTCGAGTCAATAAAATTTCTGTCAATCCAGCTGTTTGACAGACACAACATCTGGAATACTGAGTCAATTATTGTTCAGTCATTTTTCAGTCATGTCTGACTCTTCATGACCTCATTTGGGGTTTTCTTGGCAGAGATACTGGAACGGGTTTTGACATTTCTTTCTCCAGCTCATTTTATAGATGAGCACACTGAGGTAAATAGGGTTAAATGACTTGCCCAGGGTCTGAGGCCAGATTTTAATTCAGGAGAACAAGTTTTCCTTACTCCAGGCCCAGCACTCTATCCACTATGCCACCTAGCTGCCCTGCTGATTGAATAGGTCAGATTCTTTTGAAGAAACAACATAGTACATGGAAAGAACACTGTATTTGGAGCCAGATGATCTGGATTTAAATCACAGCTTTACCACTTACTACCTGCCTGACTTAGAAAACTCCTTTAACATCTATAGGTCTCCATCACCTGAAAATGAAAGGATTAAATGAAATGAGCTCTAAGGTACCCTCCAATACTAAATCTATAGATCTATAGATGTATATTCTTGGAGTCAGCGCTGCACCAGGAAGGTCTCATTCTGAAAGACTGCTTCCCTCAAGGTTTTATTGTCACAGGTCTCTGAGGTATAAATTACAGTTCATTTAAAGTCATAGGAGCTAGATTTTGGGAGGACCTTGGAGGGAGATCACCACTCTTGCCTTCATCTTATTTTACAGATAACAACTGAGGCCCAGAGGAATTACATGACTTGAGCTCATGGTCTCCCAGATAATAAATAGTAGCTGGCATTTGAGCAGAGACCCTCTGACTCTGAACCCAGTGTTCTTTCCTCTCCATGTGCCATGCTGCCTCTTTGTGGGATTATAAACAAGACTTAAAGTTTGGAGGGATAGGGTCCTTAAATGGTTCTCCATGTAGAGTGAAGACAGACTAGATTTTGTCTTCAGGAACTGGAGAAGTCCAAAGAGAAATATTATGGAATTCAGAGATAAATGGAAAGCAATAAAGGGAGGGGGAGGCAGTAATTGGACATGATGAAATCAACAGATTGGTTTAAAGCTCAGATCTAAGGGACCGGAATAAAAGTTGCCCAAAGTGTAGGATCAATATTCTAAATGACTGAGTGAATAAATGAGAATATTGATAAAGAATCATAGAACTGAAAAAATTTAGAGCTCATCTGACTCAATTGCTTCATTTATTAAGAAGGAACTTAATTTATTATTAAAGACCCCAAAGAAATGAAGTGGTAGAGCTAAGACTAGAACCCAGGATTCCCAATGCATTGTCCACGCCTCTAATAACTAACATGTAGGTGAGGATAACTACACTTACTTAAGGTGATGGTCAAACTTTGTATACTCCTCCAAAAGTTGCATTTTTATCACTTATTTTCAATAAAAATACATTTATTAATCAACAAGTAATTATTAAGGGCTTCATATGCCAGGCCCTGTGCTAGTAACGAGGTACGAAGACAAAAAGCAAAACAATCCCTGCCTTTAAGAAGCTTATAGTCTAGCCAAGAGAAATGTAAATATAGAGAAAGGCATATACACAATAAATATGAGACAAGAGGTAAGGAGGAGTATTAGCCATTTCTGAATCTATAGGCTATTTTATGGACAGTGACAAGCTCTCCCTGATACAGGAACACTCTTCAATTGTGCAGAACCATCCAATTGTCTCTTCTAACCGCAATCCATGTTCATGCCCACTTATAAATCCTCTAGAGAGGACGTGCTTTCCTCTGGGTCTTTTAACATTATATGGGTACCAGAGTAGTACTTGGGCTGTCCATCTGTTCTGTCTTGATCTTACTACATGACCAGCCCACATCTTCTGAGAATATATTATTGGTGATATCTTGAACCTCACTTCTTGGCTGCAGAACATACTTTGTAATTTAAACTTGTAGAATCATATAACTAGAAAGAAACTTAGAACTGTAAGGAACCCATTTTACAGATGAGGAAACTAAGACTGAAAGTGAAATGGCTTGTCCCAGGGCATATGCTATAGGTAACAAATGGAGGATCAGAGACTAGAATCCAAATCTCTTGACTTTCTGTCCAGGGATCTTTTCACCCCAACACAATGTAGTCATTTTCTACTAAATCAGGAGAACATGAAACACTATTTTGGTTTGTATCAGTTTACACATTGATATTTCCATCATAACCAAAAAAGGGGGCTTAAATTCTTAAATTTACATAGTACAATATAAGAAGAGCGCTGACTAGAGTTAGAGGACTTGGATTAAAGTTTCAACTTGATTTCTACCATATTTGTGACTTTGAGTAGGTCACTTAACCTGTCTAGACCTCAGTTGCTTCATCTTTAAAAACATGAAGGCTAGACTAGGTGACCTCTGAGGTCCCTTATAGCTCTAGATCTGTGATCCTACAAACTCTAGTAGGAAAGAGGAAGGAAGATGAGAGGTGGAGAGAGAGAGAGAGGGAGAGAGAGGGAGAGAGACAGAGAGAGAGAGAGAGAGAGACAGAGAGAGAGAGAGAGAGAATAGACACACACAGAGATAAACAGTGAGAGAGAAAACAGAGCAGGAATTACTATGATCTATTAGGTTATAGATAGTGATAAAGCTAATAAAAACCCATAAGAAAAGAGATATTACTGGGCTCTTCCATTAAAATAGACATGGCTCTAGGAAATACCAACCCTAGAGAAAATTAGGAAGCAGATGGTTTGTCTTCCTAGTCATGACCCTAATTCTAATCATCCTTCTCCCTATACCAGTCCCACCACAACCCCTACTAGAATCTCCTCTCTTCTCCTTTGAGTGCCCAGCTTCCACATATTATCTTTGAACCAAAGGCTACTCTCAAGAAAAAAAAAATCTGAGTTCTTTCACACTAAAATGATAATGGCTAATAACAACTTCAAGTACTACCCTTTCAGGGAGAAATTACCTGTTAACAGGGATGAATGCCCAAAACTTAAGACTGAAGCTTGTAATGCAAAATTTCAGTCATAGTTTAAAAAAAAAATAGTTTTTTGTTCTGCTTACTGACAGACCTTCCCAGAGTCCCTGAAATCACAAGTATTTGACTATTCATAAGATCAGTTCAGAAGCCCTATGTCCTGAGACAAGATGACCAAGAATCAGTTTAATCAGTCAATAAACATCCATTAAGCCCCTACTCTGTTCCAAACACTGCCCTAAGTGGTGGGATATAAAGAAAGGTAAGAAACGGTTTCTGATCTCAAGGAGTTCATAGGGTAATAATAGGAGAAACAACATGCCGATAACTATGTACAAATAAGATATACACAAGACAGATTGGAGACAGTCAACAGAGGGAAGGCATTAAAATTAAGGAGGATTTAGAAAAAGCTTTTTGTAGAAAATGGGACTTTAGCTGTGACATGAAGGAAGGAAGTCAGGAGGTAGAGATGAAGGAGAGGATTCCAGGCATGAAGGACAGCCAGAGAAAATGCCTAGTGTTCAGAGATAAAGTGTCTTGATCAGGAATAGAAAGAAGACTAGTATACAAGGGATGTGAAGGGAAGAAGAAAGAAGGTGTAAGAAGGTGGAAGATGGCAAGTTATGAAAGGCTTTAAATGCCAGGGGATCTTATATTTGATCCTCAAGATGATAGGGAGCCAATAGGGTAAATTGATTTGGGGTCTGTGGGAAGGGAGAGAGTGACATGATCAGATCTGGACTTTAAGACAATCACTTTGGTAGCTGAATAGAAGATGGAGTGAAGTGGGAAGAGACTTAAGACTTAAGACAGTGAGGCCAACCAGCAAGTTTTTGCAATAGTCTAGGTATGAAGTGATGGGGCCTATACCAGGGTGGTGGCAGAGTGAGAGATGAGCAGGCAGCTTATGTGAGAGAGGTATAAAGGTAAAATGGACAATGGGGCAGGTAGGTAGCACAATGGATAGAATTCCAGCTGTGGAATCAGGAAGACCTGAGTTCAAATCCAGGCTCAGATACTTACTAGCTGTGTGATCCTGGGCAAGTCACTTAATCCTATTTGCCTCAGTTTCCTCATCTGTAAAATAAGCTGGAGAAGAAAATGGCAAACCACTGCAGTATCTTTGCCAAGAAGAATCTCAAACGGAGAAGGAAGAGTCAGATACAACTGAAAAATGACTGAACAAAAAAAATGACAATCTTTGGCACTAGACTGGATGGGTCGGAGTAGGGTGGGGTAGAATGAGAGACAATGAATGAACCAGACCAGATATTCACTCAGGTCCCTTCTAGTTTAGGATCCATGATGATAATGACAATGATTCTACATAGGACCATTGTGAGAGTGCTTAAAACCTACAAAGCACTATTCAAATGTGTAAGGCATAATAATATATAAGAAAGTTGGATTTTTTTAAAATCCCTCTAGCTACTTTCAAGATACAAGAAAATGAAAAGCTGAAACATATCCTTTCACCACTATAAAATATCTGGTGCTGACCTTTCCCCTTCAGAGGGATTAAACCTTGAAGCTTCATGTCTAATGTAAAAATATAGTTGTCAAAGGAGTCAACTTGGTACTAAGCTGGAAAAATATATCCAAAATTAAACCTAATAATAATACTTGGAAGAGCCAAGAAAAATGTGCACAGTGAAAGGTGTTGGCAACTTTCTTAATTAAATCTCGCATTTAGAGTATTACATTCATAAAGCCATGGATCAGTGGAAAGAGAACTAGATCTAAAGTGAGAGGAATTGACCTTGGGTGAGTCATTCAACTTCTCTAGGACTATTTCCTCATCTGTGAGATTTAGGGGCTCGGACTATATCAATTCTAAATCTTGAAAGATTCGTAGATCTTTAGCACCACAGATTTTGAGTTGGAAGGGGCTATCTGGTCTAGTGCTCACTCTTGGGCCTCCTGACCAACCCTACCATATTTTGCAAGTGAGGAAACTGAGAGGAGAGAAGGAAGAGAGGTAGGGAGGGAGAAAGGAAAAAAGGAAGGAAGGAAGGAAGGAAGGAAGGAAGGAAGGAAGGAAAGAAGGAAGGAAAGCAGGAAGGAAGAAAGGAAAGGAAAGGAAAGGAAGGAAGGAAAGAAGGAAAAGAGGAAGGAAGGAGGGAGAGAGAAAGAGAAAGAGGAGGGAGGGAGAAAGGGAGGGAGAAAAGAGGGGGAAGAAAGAGAGGTGCTCTTATTAAGCACCTACTATGCATTGGGCAGTATACTAAATGTTTTACAAATATTAATTCGTTTGATCCTCACAACAATCCCGGGAGGTAGGTACTATTATTAAGTTCATTTTATAGTTGAGAAAACTGAGGCAGGTGGAGGTTAATCAACTTGCCTATGTCCATATTGATAAAATGCTACTGAGATGGGAATTAGATGTAGGAGCCCTGGACCTGAAGTCAGGAAGAGCTGAGTTTGGATGCCTCAGATACTTACTAGCTGTGGAGTCCTGGACAAGACACTAAACCTCTTGTGTACCTCAGTTTCCTCCTCTGTAAAATGGATATAATACTAGCACCCACCTCTCAGGGTTGTTCTGAGGATCAAAGGAATTAATATTTACAAAGCATTTTGCAAACCTTAAAGGACTATATAAGTGCTAACTATTATGATGCAACATTTATGGATATATGCACTGTCATAACTAGTGATCCAGAATGCCTTGATCATTAAAACACATGCAATAATCCAACCCATTTGACTAGCTTAATATACTGTGTCCTTCACTTTTAGGGAAACAGGATCAGTCTTTTTGGACATCTTAAAAATCTACCAAATAATGCATTCCATGTTTTTGTCCTGTGTATATTTAGAGGTAAATAAGTGAAAAGTGACATAAGTAAGCACCAGCAGATGCTGCACCAGCTAGTAACCAATTATTCTAAAGTAGCTGCAGTTTGTCCATAGGTCCCAGGTATAAATGGAGCCTGGGTGCAGCAAAATGAATTCATGTTGAAAGGGAATATCTCTAGTGCAAATGATGGACATGAGACCATGGAAGGTTTGGACTGGTGGCTTCAGACTGTGAAGGATATGGATAAAACCTGTGTTCTGTGAGTTTGGGGAAACATTTCCTCAAAGGAAAAAAGTTACCTTAGAGATCAAATAAACTGAACCACAGGCTTTAAGGAAGATCTGTATAAATAAAGACAGATACTCAGTCTGTATTTTATTCAACAGGAATAAATGATGTTATCTTATCAGGTGTTATTCAGTCATTTCAGACTCTTCGTGATCCCATTTAGAGTTTTCTTTGCCATTTCCTTCTCCAGTTCATATTGACATATGAGGAAACTGAGGCAAACAGAATTAAGTGATTTGCCCAGGGTCACACAGCTGGTGTCTGAAGCCAAATTTTAACTCAGGTAGATGAGTCTTCCTGACTCCAGGCCCAGCACTCTATCCACTTTGCCACCTAGCTACCCTTGCTGGAAGCCTCCTCATTGGGGTGGGAGGGGGCGTGTTAGGCATTTTAGAGACTCTTGTCCCCACCAAGATATTCTAATGAGATTAACTAGGGACCTCCTGCCCCAGCAAGATGTTCTGATAAAATTAAATACAGAGAAAATATCCCCACTGGAATAAACCTGATCTATGGCAACCCCTGAGACCCCAAGGTTAAGATATTCTCCCCTAAAAGTCACCTGATACCCTGTCCCTTGCAGTCAACTTCCTAAATAAAGAAAGTGGATGAGCAGCCTCAATTGAGAGCTTCCTTTTACTGCCAGGAATATCACTGTAAGGCTATATAAAAACCTTATATATTGTGTATCTCCCTTTGTTTCTTGTAGTTGCTATCCAACTGGCAACTGACCAACAGCTGATGCTAATTAATCTGTTTATCTTCTAACCTGGCCTTCTCATACATTGACCTCTATTCCAATGCACTAAAGTGGGAGGAATTACACTCTGAGAGGATTTTTGGACCAGGGTTTGAGTGATTCCACAACAAGAATTAAAGGTAAAAGAGAATAAGGGAGAGACACATATGAAGAGGAAAGAGGAAAAAAATGGATGTGGAAGTGGAGGAGAGATTTCCCTTTCCTGTGTCTCACTACTACTATGGACAGCACCTGACTTCCCCATGTTGATATAGTATCAATGTCACCCATGGCCCAAGGAGCAACCCTCTCCCTCAATAGACTCCTACCCTAGACTCACAAGGAACAGGTTCAGTCCTGGGGGACCCTAACCCCAAAGAGAAGAAATTAGGCTTTTCTCACACTTTTTGGATCATCATGCTCCCATCCCAGAATAAAACTCCAGGGAAAATTTCTTAAATAAAGCTTAGGTTTGTTTCATATCTATAATATTCCCAAAAACAATTAATAGAATCCTTTCTAGAAAAATGACTCAGTGTATAAAATAGGTATCAAGTGTAGGACAGCTATTTATTTCCTCTATAGAAAAGAAATATTTAGAGAACAAAAAACTTATAAGCATGCATCAACAAATATGGAGTACCCCAATCTGGGCTCACTTCTCCTGAAACCTGGTACTAAGGAGCTAGATCCCCAGAATGCAGTGGCTTTCTCTCCCATCATGGTTCTATCATCAGGTAATCCAAAGAGGATAGGGTTTCTAGAACCATGGCTCATGAACACTGAGGAATGACTTTCTTGGCCCAGCCCAGCAGTGAATTGACCTGTGTATGTAAGGAACATTTTGTTATCCTTCTTAGAGTGTTTCTCAGAATCCACCGCCATGGAAATGTCTAGCTTCCAGGTCTTAGATAACTCCCAGAACAGCCCCAAGGATTCTAGATAGTAGTTACTATGCTTGCAGAGAATGATTCTATATTGCTAAAGTTAACCTGTGAGCTTAATGTTGGCAAGATGCCTTCTTTATTTGTTGCCCTATAAAGCAGGTAGGGACTGGTCAGTGAGTGGGGAAAATTACAGGGAAGCCATAGGGGAATCTATGTGTGCCTCAGTTAGCCCCCATTGAGGCTTAAGGGGATTTATGGGAGTGTGTAAACTGTGCCTGTCTCAGCTGACCCCATTGAGACACAAGGCTAGATGTCCCCCCCTTCTCACTGGCCCCTGTGAGAAGGGTGATTAGGGAATGCTGTAGGAGCTGGTTCTCCCAGCAACCATTTGAGAAAACTAGACTAGAATAAAGCTGATTATTAACCTGTCTGTCTGGTTAATAATCCTATTATTATTGAAGCTGTCTGCCTATCTGACCAGATCAAGAGTGAACCTGCTAGAGGCTGAAGACCAAGAACTCCAATGTCTCCTATGTGTTATCTGTGAAACAACCTAGCAGCTAGAACACCAGTCAGGGAAGTGACAGATCCATTGGCTATGCCAAACCCAGAAGTAAACTTTAGTGAGAACCCTGAGGAGAAAAAAGGACTTTCAGAATCAGGCTCCTCACCAGACTTGGCTGCTCTGGCTGCCAGCAATCAACTCCCTACCACACCTCTGATGAGGATGAACTCTTCTTTGAAGCTCACAGGATAGTAACCAGGAGCAGTGCATCTCCTAAAATCAGGAAAGAATAAAAGAAAGAGACACAAAGAAAGCAGAGGCCCAAGGTAACAATAAGCCTCCCTGTTTGAAAGCTGAGATCATCCCATGGAATCTTTCCTGTGTACATTTGGTTCTGCTCAGGGTTAACTGAGTCATTAAGTATTCCAGCTCCTCAGCCAGTCAGAAGACTTTATCATTTCATCGTAGTGACTCAAGACTCTTAGTCACTCATGATTGGAAACTGGATCTCTCCAGTTTTACTTGTTAGACTGGCAGCAAGCAGAGAATATTGTACATGCTCCATATAATCCAGCAGAAAGGGGAAAAAAAATCTCTCATTGGCCAGACCTTCATTACATATATTTAAAGTATGAAATAATAACTCACAACAAAATACTAACAGGAATCCATAAATATATACCAAGCACACACACAAACACACACACACACACACACACACACGGCACTCACAGGACATAAAGAAATCTATCACCTCTATTATATATTTCCAGGAGATAAAGACCCATGAGAGATTTGTGGCCATTTGGATACGCAGGTTTCATCCTCCTCAAAGTGAGAAGAAGAAAAAGCTGAAGACAAAGACGAAGAAAAAAAAAAGATCAAGAAGATAGTTTTAAGAAGCAGTCCTACTGGGCAACCAGGAACCAAGCCTCTCCATGACTCCAGATGGCCAGATCTCACAAGGTACCTAGCTACCAAGGCTGGAAACATCTGAGAATCATTGTTTGATTGCCAACTATAAAGGAAAGAAATACATGTCAGAATAGGAAGCTAGGGATGTGAGATTAAGTCTCAACCTCACCCAGCAATGTACATTCATTTGCTGTCATGTGCATGCAGCTACCGTAGCTATAGATAAGGAACGGAGAGAGAAATCTTTGCCCTCACTAAAAGTCAGAGGGAGAGATGTAGGGATGTGGGGTTGGAGGGAGAGACAAAGGGGTGGGGGAAGAGACAGACAGACAAACAGAGATGTGGAGATATAGAGAAGTGGAAATGTTAAGTCTCTTTTTAAACCTGCCAAGCAGACAATCCTATCTGGCTCAATCAATATCCTCTCTAGTAGAGCCATTCCCCTCACCATCCCCATTATGAGGACTAAGGGACCAATCAGGATTGTCTAGCCATATACCCCTAAGCAAGAGGCCAGAGCAATGTATTTTATTTTAGAAAGTCAAAAACATTATTATGAGAAAAGGTCCATAAGCTTCACCAGACTGACAAAGGAGTTCATTACACACAAACACCGTAAAAATTCCTGGCAAGTGCTTTCAGATGCTTAAAAGGCAACACAGCTTTCTGACTTTGAAGGTTTACTCACACCATGTAGGAAGCATCAGCTATAGGGGGCCAAGATGTCATTGTGCCTATGCCATCAGACAGCAAGGTCTTCCTTTATGAAGACACAAAGATTTCAGCGTTTGAACTCAGACAGGTCACAGAATCCTTTCTGCTACCATTTTGTAGCATCATGCTGCCAGGCATAGGGAATGGAGCTCAGTGGTCTCACCCCCCCCCCCCCCCCCCGCCCCGGGACTGAAGGAATTGCGGGAAAATGCAGGATGGAGTGTATGCCACTTCGATTAATTCCTTGTTGTTTACTTTGTATGATATTTTAAGAAAATGTTATTTTTGCCTTAGTGTGATATCACTTGTTTAATTCTGATTGTTGGGAATGGGGGCAGAGGGGGGGATTCAATGAGAAAAAGAAATTCATGAGCACTGCTTTTGAATAGTTAATGGAGCCAGACAGGTACTAGGAACCTGAATGTGGCAGGGAAGCATGATCCTAATTGAATATCATTTTCCTAATGAACAATAGATCTGTTATCCCAGTAGACTCTTATTATTCCTCTCCTTTCTTTCTCCTGTAGATGGGATTGTTTTATCTGTAGAATTAGGTGCCTGCAATCCAACCTTCTGGATTTATCCCCTGGTAGCCCAAGATCTTAGGTTGTGATATTTAAACCTAGGTTTATGAAGAAGCCAAAAGGTTTTTTCATCATGTGTGAACAATAGTTTTTTTAGGTCATTGCCTAGTTATATGCCTATAGGGAGAAAACAGGCTGTCCACAGAGATTTATTACTAATGAATTAATTAATTGGGATCATATCTACACTTCTATCAAATAATCATTGGTTGGATGAGGGCTTCCCCATATTTGATAACTATTTATCAATGTCACTACTTTGTGTCGATAAGAGATAACATGCTTGACTTTTCAATTGTGTATGAATTTTACCAAGTAAAAGCCCAGCCCTCAGTCAATATTTTCACAGAATGACTCATTCCCAGGAATGTTTAAAGTCTGCCTTAAGCTAACTAATTATTCTACTCAAGAAAACCATCAGGGCATCCTGAAAGGAAGAATTAGCAAATGGTTGACTTATATTTATAGAACCATACTATTCCTAGACAGAGGCATCTTGGCAGAATAAAAAGAGAATTGTCCTTAGAGTCAGAAAGATCTGGGTTCAAATCCTCTTCCTGTAGCCCATTGGCTATGTGACCCCTAGACAAGTCACTCAAGGCTCAGCTACTCTCTAAGCCTGTAAAGTTTCAGAGAAGGTGCCAATCTGCATTGGTAGAGGAAGTCTCATCTAGGAATTCCCAATCCCAACAAAATAAATCTAGTCCCAATCTCTACCTTAATAAATGTGATACATTTAAATGTGCATTTTTCCCTATTGTGTGGAGGCAAATGAAAGAGATAAATTTAATACCATAGGATCATAGATTTGGACCAGGAGGAATTTTAGAGACCATCCTGTCCCATATTTCAGAGGAAGTATTTGAGGCATAGAAAAGTAAAGAAGCTTCTGAGTTTGGATTTGACCTCAAGTCTTCCTAACTCCAAGTCTAGCCCTATTTATTACACCAGAGGTGTCAAACACGCAGCCTGTGGCCTGAGCCAGACTAAAATGTAATTGAGAAATGTTTAACAAAATAAATTCAAAATATAAAAGAACATAATAATGTTAATATGTGGGTTTTTCTTAACTAATATGGGCAGGTAGGGATCCTTATGAATGATTTAATGGCCCTTTTCTATTTGAGCTTGACACCTCTGCATCATAAATTTCTGCCTCTCAATGTAAAAATGAGTGAAGTATGTATGTGTTTTCAAAGACTTAAGAAAGCCTTTTAGCATTCAAGGCAAAGAGATCTAAGTATCAAATCAACTTAGTAATTCATGATGTAAAAATAATAATTTAATCACATTCAATTGGATGGGTTCTCTCCCATGATAAAGACCCACTATTTGCTGGTAGACCCCAACACTGACCCTGTGGGGAGACATTGAGATATTACATTGTAGATAGGGTAGGAAACAGAGAATCCAGGATACCATTATGGGGAGACCTAGGACCATGTAAGGATGAGGCTGAGAAAGCTGCTGCCCCAGGTGAGGATATATTAAGTGACTGGGTCAGAGCTTACCTGAGGGAGGAAGGACACCTAGAGGTAACTTCCTAGGCTAATTCATTATTCCTGCTGCCTATATTGCTGAGTTAATATGTAAATATAACTTTTTTTAACTGTATCACTTTTAAAATCATTCTTTTAAATGTTTATTCCCTCCAAATCCTAATGTTCCAGAGCAAAATTCTAGTGGCCTTGCCTTAATTATGGTATGTGTGTGTGTGTGCCCTAAATCTGCCTCTAACACAAACCCAAAATGTGTGTGTGTGTGTGTGTGTGTGAGAGAGAGAGACAGAGAGACAGAGAGAGAGACAGAGACAGAGAGAGAGAGACAGAGACAGAGAGAAACAGAGAGAGAGAGAGAGAGAGAGAGAGAGAGAGAGAGAGAGAGAGTAACAGACAGAGATTTGGAAGGAAATTTATATGATATTTATCTCATTCATTTTTTTGCTTTTTTTGTTGAGCAAGGACACAGGAACTCCCCCCACCTTTTTTCAGTTCAATTATGAGATTCTAATCATTATGTGTTTCAGGGACATTTACTGCAAAAATTCTGGGTACATCTTAGCAATCCTGGCATCATAGACAGTGACACTCTATACCTTACTTCACTCCTGAACTCTTAATAGCAAGTTAATTTTTCTTGTTTTGTTTTACGGGCCATTGCACTTTCTAATATAGGCTGGATAAAGCCTAAGTGTAATAAGGTAAAATTTGTCCCATGGTACCAGTAAAGGCCTCACTATTCAATCTGGGCCCTCTGCTCACAGCCCTGTGATTGCTGTTACATAGGCAGGATATGATGAGCTTAATGAATCCTTTAATTATTTAAACTTTCAGATGCAAAAAAAATGGTAATAATATTTCAAAGTGTTTTTAATGTTAGAGAAAGTACAATAAATTATTCAACTGTGTACATCTTTTTCTTGACCCTTCTGGGGATACTGGAAAATCAAATCAAATCATCCGATTGGACATACCAGTTAATAAGCTTATGTTACATTTTCCTTCAGTGGCCTAAAGCCTGCTACACACTACTGTTACGGTAATATTCTTTTAAAAATATCTTTTGTGACTATACCAAGCACTGATTCAAGTAGAATTCTTTGAGGATGGAAATAATGAACGTTGAGGTCTATTGGTTTGCTTAAGATGCTAAATGAAAGTGATCAGAACGGTCTGACTTTCTTATGATCTTACCTAAAAGAAAGAAAAACCTAGAGCTCTCAGAGTGTTGCCCATAATGTTGATTTTGCTTGGCTGGTTCCTACCTAACATAAATGTTTATCCTGAAGACAAAAAGGCTGATGGGGGGCACAATAGCCATGTTCAAGTATTTGAAAGGTTATCACATGTTCTGATTCACCCCAGAGGGCAGAACCAGAAGCAATGGGGTGGAAGTTCGAAAGAGAGCAATTTAAGCTGAATGTCAGAAAAAAATTCCTGACAACTACAACTGTCCAAAAATGAAAAGGGCCACATCTCTACTCTCTGGTCATCTCCTCTATAGCCTCACTGATCTGTTTTCCTACCCTGGGATCCTACTCTCCTAACTGTTGACTGCCTCTCCCAAATTAGCACTTCAGAAATAGCCTCCATCATGTTTCATCTCACTCCAAAGTATCCAGTCACCTCTTCTATAACTTTATTAACCACCTTGTTCCCAACCTCCCCTCCTCCACCCCCAGGTCTTGAAGATGAACCCTGATCAACTCAAATCAGCAATACAGATGCTCTACTCACCATCTTTCTAAACCAAAATACTTCTCTCTGGTTACCACTCCCTTTTGAGTCTTGTTTTCCCAGTTAAAATGGAAACTCCTTGTGGGCAAGGATTGTCTTTGCTTTTAGTATTGAATACTCAACTTTTAGCCCATGCTTTGCCATACTAGCACTAAATAAAATTAGTTTTCATTCATTCATTTATTCAAGAAGTAATGAGTTCTTCCTCCTAGGAAGACTGCAAACCAAGCCTAGATGAACACTTGGTGGTATGTTATAGTGAGGCTGAATTAGATTGCTGCTAAGGTACCTTACAATTCTCAAATTCTGTTATTCTGTGACCCACTCATCCCCCAACTCTGTCTAGAAACACTTCCCCAAGCCTATAGTGTCTGCCCACATCCATCTCCTTTCATTGAAGGAGCCTAGGCATCAATAAAGTTTCAATTAATACTCTTCCAAATGTTGATCAGGGATGGGGAATCTGTGGCCTTGAGACCTTTTGACTGAGCCCAAGTTTTACAGAATAAATCCTTTTATTATGGGGATTTGTTCTGCGAAGTTTGGATTCAAAGGGCTGCACTTGAGGACCTAGAGGGCCACATGTGGCCTTGAAGTCTAAAGTTTCCCATCCCTGCTCTAGTCTATCTCTTCCTTTGTCATGTTCTCTTTTACCTCCTTGTCCAGATTCTTCAGACCATAGGAACTCCTGGAGACTATCTACAATGAGAAGACTGAAGAAACATTGTTATGCTTCCTCTGTGAAAAGTTGGTAACTAGAAAATACCAAAGACTAGTTAGTGCTGACTGCCCATTTCACACACTTGTTTATAAGAAAGCACTTTGTAACCTTGAATGGACTCAACACTGAGGTAGGAGGAGGAGGAGGAGGAAGAGGAGAAAGAGAAGGAAGAGGAGGAGTAATAAATACTTTTAGAAACAGGGCAGAGGGGGCAGGGAGAGGGGGATGGAATTCAGAAGTTGTGTCTAATCCACAACTGTGTTGATGCCCTCTTGAGTGTTAATTCTGTGATACTTTTATGACTGGTGTCACTTTCCCAGAATCTGTCTGTCCCTTCAATGAGCTCTTCTGAAAAAGAATTTGGAAATTCATGCCTTCTCATTTGAAGGTGGAAGCCAGAAGACCAAGATCTCTCCTCTCTCAAGTGCTCAGCAACTCCTTTCCTTATGCAAGTGTGGAACATTCAGTAATCACTCTCTACCAATGAGGAGAGATTTATGCAAAGGAACTTTGAGCCCCAGGTTACATTCAAACATATAGGAGACACACTTAAACAATGAGCCATGATCATTGAGTTGATCATCGTTCACCATTCAGGTGTGTTCAAGTGTGTTCCAGACAGCTGCAAGATCAAAGTTTGAAGGACGCCATAGATCATCTCAGGCTAACTAAGCCCAAGAAGAAATAATCTCCAATAAAGATGTATACTCTCTCCTCCTTTTAAGAAAATCTAATAAAAGATCATAGATTGCAAGTGAAGTGCCAGAAGGGTACTTAGAGGCTTTCTAATTTAACCTCTTAATTTTATAGATGGGGAAAGTCAAGCACAAACACAAATGAAATTCCTTGTCAAAGGTCACACCAGGAGTAAGTAGAAGAATCAAGATTCAAACCCAGTTTCTCAATTTCTGAATTAAAATAATACTGAGGTTGGCTGTTTCTATTTTTTTTAATGCTTCTTGACTACCAAAAGATTCACTACATATTTCCCTGGAAAACAGGGACTCCCCCTCATACATTTAAAATATGTTTAGGTTTTGGAAAAAAAGAGTTTGCAGATAATATTTTAAAAACACATTTATCTGTTGCATAAAGCAAAAGTCATGTGTAAACGAGACCATTAGCAGACAGCTATAAGACTGACTTCTCTGTCTAAGATTACTGGAGAATTGCCTAAGGGCACTTACCCATGTTCATTGAAATGAGCCCATGTAGACTTCCCTGCTCTTTAAAATTAATATCAGTTTCAAATTGGGTCATTCAGTAAGTAGAGAATATAGCACCAATTAAGCACTTTCCTACCTCCAGTCACTATCTAGAGTTTCAAAGAGATTGGAAAAACTTGTGCACACTAATAGTCCTTATCATGTTGCTTTGCAAAATGTTTATACTTCTTTAAGTTTATTCTCTTTTTCTTTATTCTAGATATACTTATAATACACACACACACACACACACACACACACACACATACACATAAAATTGCCTGTTTTCTATATGGGCACCTGGGTGGTACAATGGATAGAGAGTCAGGCCTGGAATCAGGAAGACACATCTTCTTGAATTCAAATTTGGCCTTACATACTTACTAGTAGTGTGACCCTGGGTAAGTTACTTAACCATGTTTGCCTCAGTTTCCTCACCTATAAAAATGAGCTAGAGAAGGAAATGACAAACCATTCCAGCCTCTTTGCCAAGAAAACCCAAAGGGGGTCACAAAGAGTTGTACACTACTAAAAAAAAAAGACTGAACAACACTTGTTATATGTATGTGTGTGTGTATAGATGTAGATGTCTATGTATGTATAGATACTTGACTCCTCCATTGGACATTAAGATTATTGAGAGCGGTGATGGCTTTATTCTATTTATAACCACTGCTGCTAGCACACTGCTTGACATATGGTAGATGTTTAATAAATGCTTGTTTGTTGATTGAAGAATTGATTGATTTGAGGGCATCTCATTAACTTAACAGAGATTCCTTTCTACTCACATCTCATTTCCTACACACTCTTCCTGCATTCAACTACATACTTTTTACCTTTTGCCCTAACAGACCACCTTTTCCTGAACACCTTATCTTACCATCCCCCTCCTCAATACACTCACTTTTCTGATTTTGAATAAGCACATTTCCAAACAGACATGAACATCTGCTTGATTTAAAGTTGCTCAGTATAACCCAAAAAAAGGACTGAGGAACAATTATTGTGCCATGCTCATAAGGGAAACTTCTAAGATAATTGAATTTGTACCCAAAATTCTGTACCATAATGAGAAATAATGAAAGTATTGGTCATAGGCTCATAAATATTGAATGGAAAAGAAACTTAAAAGGCATCTAGCAGAACACTTTCATTTTAAAGATGAAGAACCTGGGTTTATATCTAGTGTTATATACTAATGGAAATTTAACATAATAGCTAATAATAATGGTAATAATAACTAGCATTTATATTGCACCTTCTATGTGTCAGACAATGTACTGAATGCTTTACAAATATGATCTAATTTTATTATCACAACAACCCTGGGAAGAAGGTATTATTATTATTTCAATTTTACAGATGAGGAAACAGGCAAAAAGAAATGACCCTTGCCCAGGGTCACACATAACTAGAATGTGTCTGAGTCTGGATTTGAAATCAGGCTTTCCTAATTCCAGGCCTAGTAACTCTATCCACTATGCCAATTAGCTGCCATTACCAATTAAATTGACTTAGAACTCATAAAAAAATTTTCTATTTTTTAAATTTAATTTATCTTGGGCTGCTGCCTAATTTTCATTTGGTTCAATACCTGATACCCTGAACCCTACCCATGACTGGTTAAGGTCCTGGATGAACATTAATTTTTTTAATTAAAACTTTTTCAATCATCAAGTATTTATTTTTTTCTCTCTCCCACCTTCCACACCCTGCTGGGGGAAAAGAAAAACACAGGCCTTGTAACAAGCATAGTCAAGCAAAGTAAATTCCCATATTGGTCATGTCTAAAATTGTGTGTCTCATTCTACATATTTTAACTTAGACCTTATAAAGTTTTGTGTCAATGATCCTTTTATGTATTTGCTATGCATTATTTTGTGTTATGATTCATAGGAGCATACGACCACAGATTTAGAGCTGGAAGAGACCTCAGAGTTCATCTTATCCAACTCCATTTTACAAATAGGAAAACTGAAACTCTGTGAAGTTCAACCGGTTGCAAAACTAGCAAGTGGAAAAACTGGGCATTGAACCTAGGTCCTCTGACTCCAGCTTTCTTTCCACTGAACTATGCTGCCTCACAGTTTGTGTGTGTGTCCACCCAACAGATCTGTGGCAAGGCATGGACATGAGTCACACAGGATAGGCCCACATGGATGGGTTGTAATCACCAATGCTGGAGGGAGTACTAACATTGATGAAACCACAGACCCACTGGAGCACTGGCCTGGCAGGAGTTTGCTGGTAAAGCTTCAACAGAAGGCACAATACACTTTTTTGCAGCAGTTATTTAGGTCTATCACTATTTTTATAAAGAGAATTTTATAATTGGATTCCTATAGTTCCTGGATGTGTCTTTTTGGTTGTTGCATTTTGAGTTCAGAGCTATCTCTCTCCCTTCCTCCTAATCCCACACTAGAAAAGGCTAACATTTGACACAGATATATGTGTGTGTGTGTATATATATATATATATATATATGTGTGTGTGTGTGTGTGTGTGTGTGTGTGTATGTGTACATATATATATACATATATATGAAATGATACATACTTCCATATATCAGTTCTTTCTCAGGAGATAGATAACATCTTCCTTCATAGGTCCTTTGTAGTTGTTTCTGATACTCACATAATTTAGAATAGCTTAGTCATTCACAATTACTCTGTGAACAATATGTCTGTTACTGTATACAATGTTCTCTTTTCACTCATTTTCTCATTTCACTCTTCATTATTTCATGCAAGTATTTCCATGTTTTTCTGAAATCAACCTGCTCATCATTTCTTAGGGCACAGTAGTATTCCATCACATTCATATACCACAACTTATTCAGTCATTCTCCAATTTATGGGCATGCCCTCAGTTTCCAGTTCTTTACCACCACAAAGAGAGCTGTCTATTTATTTTAGATATAGGTTCTTTTCCTTTTCCCCTGATCATCTTGGAAACAGAACTAACAGTGGTATTGCTAGATCAAAGGTTATAGGCAGTTTAATACTCTTTGGGCATAATTTCAGATTGCTCTCCAAAATGACTTGGATCAGTTCACAGTGCCACCAATGCTTATTAGTGTTTCAATTTTTCCACATCACCTCCAATGTGTGTCATCTTCCCTTTCTATCATTTTAGCCAAACTGATAGGTGTAAGATGGTATCTCAAAGTTGTTTTAGTTTGCATTTTTCTAATCAATAAAGGTTTAGAGCATTTTTTAAATATAACTATATGTAGTTTTGATTTCTTCTTCCAAAAACTGCCTGTCTTACCCTTGAACCATTTATCAACTGGGGAATGACTCATATTCTTATAAATTTGACAGAATTTTCTATTTATTATGATGTGAGACCTTTATCCAAGACATTTCCTCCATTTTTTTGCTTTCCTTCTAATCTTAGCTACATTGTACAAAATCTTTTTAATTTAATGTAATCAAAATTATCTGTTTTACATCTCTCAAGGCTCTCTATCTCTTGTTTATTCACAAATTCTCCTACCAAAAATCTGATAGATAATATGTTCATGTCCTTCCAATTTACTTATGATAGCTCCTTTTATCATATGTCTATTTTGACTTTATCTTGGCAAATGATGTAAAAAAGTTATTTATAACTATTTTCTGCCAGACTGCTTTCCAGTTTTCCCAATGATGTTTACCAAATGGTAAGTTCTTATTCCAAAAACCTTAAATCTTTACATTTATCAAACACAAGGATATAATAATCATTGACAACTCTGTATTGTATAGACATACCATGTTCTGCTGATCCATTGCACTATTTCTTTGCCAGTACCAGATAGTTTTGACAACTACTGCCTTGTAATACAATTTGAAATCTGGTGCTTCTAGACCTCCTCCTTGTACACTTTTTTTCATTAATGCTTTTTATATTCTTGACCTTTTGTTCTTCTAAATGAATTTTGCTGTTATTTTTTCTAGTTCAATAAAATAACTTTTGGTAATTTGATTGGGATGGCACTAAAGTAGATTAGTTTAGGCAGAATAGTCATTTTTATTATATTTGCATGGCATATACATGAACACTTAATAGGTTTCCAATTATTTAAATCTGACTTTACTTAAATAAAAAGTGTTTTATAATTATGTTCATTATAATTCCTGAGTATGTCTTGGAAGGTATACTCCCATATATTTCATATTATCTGCAGTTATTTTAAATGAAATAT
>CM053585.1:459881251-459893777 GCA_028646515.1 Pseudochirops corinnae
TTAGTTTAGGCAGAATAGTCATTTTTATTATATTTGCATGGCATATACATGAACACTTAATAGGTTTCCAATTATTTAAATCTGACTTTACTTAAATAAAAAGTGTTTTATAATTATGTTCATTATAATTCCTGAGTATGTCTTGGAAGGTATACTCCCATATATTTCATATTATCTGCAGTTATTTTAAATGAAATATCTCTTACTATCTCTGTCAGTGATATATAGAAATGCTGATGATTTATGTGGATTTCTCTTATATCCTGCCACTTCGCTAAAATTATTCATTGTTTCAACTAACTTTTTAGTTGAATCTCTAAGATTTTCCAAGTATATCATCATACCATCTGCAAAAAGGGATAGTTTTATTACTTCAATGCCCATTACGGTTCCTTTGATTTCTTTTTCCTCTCATTGCTTTTGCTAGCATTTCTAATACAATATTGAATAATATTTTTGATAATTGGCATCCTTGTTTCACTCCTGATCTTATTAGGAAGGCTTCTAGCTTATCCTTATTACAGTTGCTTTTTTACCCTACTAGATGCATATGTTATTCCCTCTTTGACCCAGTTCCAATGAGAATAATGTCCCCAAACTATTTTCCTTCTACCCTCCATTGTAACAGTTCTTCCATTCATGTCTTTTTTGTATGAGATCATTTGCTCCATTTTGCCTCTCCTTACCCAATTTTATTTTTTAGGATCATTCCATAGTAATTAACTCAATCCTGTAAGGGATGATTTCTCAGAAGTGAAGCCTCTTCAAAAGGGTTAATAGTTTTAGTATTATTGAAACACATTTTCCTGCCTTTTCTTGTCCTTTGTTCTTTGTTACTGGGGAAGATTCACAGGAATAGATTTTACCCCCTGAAGCCCGGCCAATGGGATAAGGGGAAGAGGGTTAGGGAGGGTGAGGGGGCTCTGTTAGGGTACAAAAGGACCTTGCTTTCCAGAATCAATTTGTACTTCCCTGGCCAGTGCCAAGAGTGACGAGGGGCAGTACCTTTCTCATGAGAAAGCAATAAATTCATTTCTGCTTTCAGGTATCTACATCTTTGTAGTGACTTTTTTGGCAGTAGTCTCTCTCTGTCCCACACAATCCCAAACCTTCTATCTATGCCTATTCTTTCTAACTACCCTGATAATGATAACATTCTTAAGAGTTACAAAGTTTCCCCGTATAAAAAGTAACCAGTTTAACCTTATTAAATCCCTTATAAACAGTCTTTCATGTTTACCTTCTTATGTTTCTCCTGAATCTTGTAGGTCAGATTTTTGCTCATTTCTGGTCTTTTTCTCAGAAATAGCTGCAAGTACTTTAATTCATTAAAAATCCATTTTTCCTTTGCAGAATTACACTCATATCTGCTAGGTAGGCTATTGTTGGTTGCAAACCCAGTTCCTTTGCTCTTTGGAACATCATATTCCATGTCCTTCAGTCTTCTAATGTAAAAGCCGCTAAATCATAAGTTATCCTCTCTGTAGCTCCAGAACATTTAAATCGTTTCTCTCTAGTTGCTTGTAATATTTTCTCCTTGACCTGGGAGCACTAAAACTTAGGCATAAAGTTATGGGAATTTTCATTTTAGTATCTCAGGTGGTAATCGGTGGGGTTTTTTAATTTCTATTTTACCCACTAATTCTAAAGCTTCAGGTTTAAGGTTTTTAAAATTATTTTTTGAAGTATTGTAACTAACATTTTTTTTTATTCATAACTCTCAGATAGTCCAACATATCTCTCCTCACTCTGTTTTCCAAGTCAGTTGTTCTTCTAATGAGATATTTCACATTCTCTTCGATTTTTTCAGTCTTTTTATTTTGTTTTATTATTTCTTGATATCTTATTAAGTCATTAGCTTCCTCTTGCCCGATTCTAATTTTTAAGGAGTTATTTTCTTCTGCAAGCTTGTAGGTCTTTTAATAATTTTCTTGATTTTCTTGCATTACTCTTGGGGGTTTTTTCCCCTAATTTTTCCTGAAACTCTCAGAGTTTTAAAGTCTTTTTTAAGCTCTTCCAAGAATTCTTTTTTGAGCTTGTGACCATGTTACATTCCTCTTTAAGGCTTTACAAGTAACTGTTTTGACTTCATTGTCTTCTGAGTTTGAACACTGAACTTTATCACCATAGTTACTATCTAGGTCTGGTTCTTTCTCTATTGCTTATTCATATTTTTTTTTCAAAGATCTATTTCTTGGCTAACTCTAGGTTAGTGTCAGGCCCTGTCTGCTCCTTGGGTTTGAGGGATAATGTCTCCAGCTCCACATCCTCCCTACCCTGTTGTTTTCTGAGCTCTATCTGGGGGGTGGGGAGGTGGGGAGGTGGGGAGGAGAAGGTATCTTTGCTCTTCTGGCTCACCTCTTGGTCTATAGGTGCCCTCAGGTATTCCTCTGAGCCCCTGAGCTGTGACCAGGGCTGTGCCCCCAGCACTTTGACCACCTCAAATGCTCCTGCTCCCTACCCTCTCTCAGACACCTGTAAGCATCAGCTTGGCTCTCTGCCCTGGTATTGAAACTGGGTTCTGCTCTCCTGAGAGTGACCACAAGTAGAAAGGACCGCCCTTCTACTATCCCTCAGCCCCCCCCCCCCCCAAAAGGTGAGTCCTCGACCCTTCACAGCCCCAGGCAGCAGCCACCGCCAGGGTCCAGTGTGCCCCAGTCAGAGCACCTTGGCCCCATGTGTCCTGGGGCCAGCAAAGGCTGCTCCTCCCCCCTTTTTCCTTTCCCCTCTTCCCCCCAAGCCTTTCCCTGATATTCAAAAGTTCTCAAAGGTCTGGACCTTTGCATCGTCCCACATGGTCTTAGGCTGGCTGACAGCCTTATACCCAATTTTTCTGTCACTCTAAAATTCACTTTGTGTATTTTAAATTATTAGGGGAGAGTCAGGTAAAAGTTCCTTTCTTATCTTACCATCTTCCCACAATTCCTGTCACAATATGCTTTTAAATTTAATCTGCATTATTAACATTTTCTTCACCATTTTCTCAGGTCTAAACTACTAATAAAATAGTAAATGAAGCCCTGATGTGTAGCAGTTGCTGATTTCTGTGGCATAAATGCTTACATGGAAAATATAACAATCCACTCTGTCTGTGTGAGTCAGCATTAGGATATGCTTTCCCATGTGCGTCAGTAGACTGTAAGTTCCTTGAGAACAGGGAAAATATTTAAACTCTCTAACATAGTGTTTGGCATAGTGCTCATAGTGACTCATACTAGCTGCTTAATAAATATTTATGGACTTGGATTGAATTGATGCTTGAATAGGAGAAGAAAAATATGCCTAAAATAACAACAGGGTATTTCAGAGGGAGAAAAAAAATGTTTTTAACTTAACAGAAGGTAAAATAATTATCAATGACAGATACAATTTTCCTAAAGTAGAAAATGGATTATTTTTCACGAAAGTGCTCGAACTCAAATAACTCATGACAATATCTATTATGCCCCCAAAATGTACATTAGCCAAGCTGACATCTCATTGTATGTATGTTTTTGTTAATCTCAGTGTAGACAACTGTATCAGTCCTAAGAAGCTAATAAATGGCCTTAGAAAATAGCGTTGTTGTTTTTTTTTTCCTCAAAGGCTTTACTGATCAGCATGAAATTGATAAACTAACACCTAAAAGTTAGTTTGGTTTCCCAAGAGCCTCTGAATATACTGTCACTTGTGGCCTAATAACAGCTCTGGGTTTACACAGACTGAGCTGAATTTCAGGGGCTGCTCAGGTACTGATACTCATTGGCTCATACCCTAACTAAGAGTTTCCCTTAAGAATATGAGAATCTGTGTCTAGATAAAAAGTGGGGGTGGGGCAAGAGAAGGTCCCTCAGCTTCAACAGAAACACTCACACTAACTAGACAATAAATATAAAATAAGCTTTATTTAATCTGACCAAAAAATGTGAGTGATACATACCCATGCCAGTCAGTCATCAAAACAATTCTCCCTTCCTTCTCTAGAGAGGCTCCTCTAGCCTGGGACCTACCTGGGATCTCTCCCATACAATGCTTCAGATGTAATGAGAAATACCCTGGGTACAGCTCTCACTCCATAAAGGGTGGGGGTGAGAGGGGAAGGAGAGAGGAGAAGGTGGTGTTGCTAGAGACTCAAGGTCTCAGTTCCCAAAGGCCTCTATGGCATTTATGATATATATATTATTATACTGGGTGGCAATTATTCTCCAGAATGAGGGGAAAGTAATTAAGTTGCTAGAGACCTTGTTCTCTGGACCGTCACAATCCACATAACTCATGGCAAGGAAGGGCAAAGTCTAGATTTGTTCCTTGACAATTATAATTCTGTCCTGTGCTACTCCTTAACTCTGGTTCCTGGTAGGCCCAGGAATTCTTTCATCACCTTACTTCTGTAGCTCCCAGCTGGCCAGGAATTCCTGGTTACTCGGCTTCTTCCTCCATTTACTGCTGTATCTGGAGACCTATGGTTCCATTCATTAGGTCATGTGACTTCCCTTTGACCAATCTCCCAGATCTCATCTTCAACACTAGCCTCCCTCCTTTAGCCTGCTTTTAAAAGACCAACCCCTAGAGTGTAGTTCCAAGATATTATGAAATGGTTGTGAAACATTGATTGTCTACATGATGCCAATAGGATGACAAGTACCCAAATGAGGCAAGAAATTCTCACCTTATCAAGAAGTTAAACTTGTGAAGGGGATTTCACAACTGGTTAAAGAGACAGCATCATTACCAGAACAGGGTCCCCCTCGGTGGGGTCCCAGAACACACCTTCTGTAATGTCATTTGATCTTGGGATTCTGTGTTAATATTTGAGCATAGAACTTGTCCCAGATATGACAAAAACAACCATCTAGCTCAACACCAGTGAACTAGGGTAGGGTACCAGTAAACCAGCTGCACTGGCAACATCCAGAAGAGTGTTGACTGTTGAGTCTTGGACCAACTGTTTGAATTCTCTAAGCTTCCATTCCCTTATATGGAAAATACAGATGATTATACTTGCACCTCTACTTTAAAGAGTTGCTATAAAGAAGCAGTGCTTCATGAATTTGAGCATTATCTTCACTTTACATTTGAGGAAACTGACTCCATTAAGGACTGTCCAAACTTTCACTACCATACCACCAAAACCTTGGAACTTTGCTTCACCCTTGGGGCCCTTTCCTCCGATTGGCTGGATTTTCCCAGAATTTCCATGTTTAAGGAAAATGATTGCACCAACCATGTCTTCATTCCTCTCCAAGCTCCACTCAGAGTCTGCAGACTTACTCTAACATCACCCCACCCAGGAACCTTCTTCCCCACTCTGCTTTTCAGCTCCGTGTTATGTTATCTTCTCCCATTAGGATATAAGCTCCTTGAGGGCAGGGGTTGTATTTTCTTTCTGCTTATATTTGTATCCTCAGCACTTAGCACAGTGCCTGGCATATAGTAAGAGCTTAACAAATGCTTGTAAAGGTGCAGTGAATAGAGCACCCACCCCGGAGTCAGGACAACCTGAGTTCAAATCCAGCCTCAGACACTTAACACTTACTAGCCATGTGACCTTGGACAAGTCACTTAACCCCCATTGCCCTGCCTTCCCCCTCTCCCCAGAAAAAAAAAATGCTGGTTAACTTGGACTGAACTTTTGATAAGCTAAGTGATTTCCCCAGAGTCAACCAGTTGTGAAACATATCTCCCAACCAAAATACTGCTCCCTATACCCCCACCAACCCTAAAGAGAAAGATTAAGTATTAGAAGATGCAGAGGAGGAGAGACAAGATTGTTGGACTTGGGCAGGGAAGAGAAGTACAGTGACCATGAGGATAAAGCGTGGAACCCAAGTAAGAGAAAGGGGCTCAGATCTTGGAATTTGCCCTAGGTACCTAAATAGCTAAGTAGGCATCTCAATCAATTAATCAGTGACCATTTCTTAAGTCTCTACTATATGGCAGGCACTATGCATGCTAAACTCCAAAAAGAAGAGACCAAAAGAAGCAGAAGACAGTCCCTGACCTCAGTGAGCTTATCAACCTTCCCAAGAATCCTTTTCTCTTTACTCCATCCCTCATTTGGCCTGGGATGGTGGACAGGTCAGAATCATAGTTCACTAGGTCAAGGTTTGGTCCATATTTGTACTTTCAGCATCCAACACAGATCATGACTCCACATTGTCTTAGTAGAAAGGAAGGAAGGAAGAGTGTTTGTGGAGCACCTACTGCATGCCAGGCACTGTTCTAAGGGCTTTACTGGTATTACCTGATTTGATCCTCATTTCCACCCTGTGAGGCAGGTGCTATTGTTATTCCCGTTTTACAGCCAAGGTAACAAAGGTAAGCAGAAGTTAAAGGACTTATCCAGGGTGACATAGCTGGTAAGGGTCTGAGGCTCGATTTGAACTTGAGTCTTTCTGACTCAATCCACTTCAGCACCTAGCTGCCTCTGGTAGATAGTCCTTAAGAGCTGGGGTGGCCAAAATACTCATCATCCTATGACCAAACAGGTCATAAGAAGCTCTGACTTAGTGAGAGTGATGTTCTGATGACACGTCTACTGTCTGTCAATGGGTCTGTACTCGAAGCGTTTCTAGCTTGGAAAAGGCTGCCAGAGCCCAGGCTCTGCTGGTGTGATCTTTGAGAAATCCAAGGCCACTTCTGTGCTCCAGTGAAAGCACCAGAGGAGGCCTTCAGCACAGGATAACAACAAGGGAAATCCTGGTTTTGTACAGTCCTTTAAGTTCACAACAGATTTTACCTCTATCATCTCCTTTGATCCTCACAGCAACCCTTTGGGCTTGGCACAGCAAGTATTACTATAAAGCCCCATATAATAGAGAAAGAAACTGATGTTCTAAACTGCGATTGGTCATAAAGCTAGTGGCTGTTGGGATTTAAGCCCAGGCATCTCCTGACTCCAAGTCCATTGTTCTTTCCATAACATGGGTTTTTATTGTATTGATGAGACAACATGGTAGAGTGGAAAGAGTCTGAGACTAAAGAGCTAAGTTCAAGCTCCATTTCCTCCCAGCCACATAATTCTGGGCAAGACACAAGCACTCAGAATTCCAGTTTTATCTCCCGTAAAATGGAGATAGTATTCAAATTCACATAGCATTTTAAGGTTTGCAAGGTGTTGTTCTCAATAACCCTATAGGAGCAAATAGTACAAATATACCCATTTTGTATAAGAGTAAACTGAGGCTTACTCATAGACCCTAGAAAGAATTTAAACAGTTTGTCCAAAGTCACACAGCTGTATGAGAGGTAAGATCTGAACCCAGGGCTCTTGACTCCAGGTATTTTTTCTACTGTATCATACTAACTCATACCTCCTTCCCTCCCTCCATCCTGGGATTATTGATAGGAAAATACTTTATAAACCTTGAAGTGCTACATATATGTGAGTTATTATGATTATTATTCTCAGATCAGCACTTTATGCCTTTCTTAAGTGGCATTAGAGCAAGTAGGATGTATAGTGGATAAAGCATGAGACTTGGAGTCAGGAAGACAAGTTCAAACTGCCTCAGGTACTTAACTAGCTGTGTGACTCTGGGCAAGTCACATGAACTCTGTTGGCCTCAGTTTTCTCATCTGAAAGGTGATGATAAGAATAGTCACTACTTCACTGGGTTGTTGTGAGGACAAATGAGATAATACATATAAATCCTTTTGCAATCCTTAAAGCTCTGTATAAATGATAGTGATTATCTTGGGTTACAAACTATATTTCCAAATTGTTTAGGTTTCTGACACAGTAGGATATTAAATTGTTTTCCCCCCTCCACTCTCTCCAGGTGGGAAGCACTTGCCATCAATCCTGCCTGAATGGTGGAGGAAGCAAACTTAGGTATTTTGAAGATTCCTATACAGTTGATCCCATCAGGAGTCTCCAGTGATGAGAGGGAAATGGGAATATTTTAAACAAGCTTCTACATCCACAGGACGTGCTGACTAGGGTTAAGCAGGAAACAAAGTGTACAGAGGCTGGTGACCTCTGGATGTGGGTTCTTCTTGACTCAACTTGACGTTAATGACAGACACATTCAGAGATGAGAGGAGCTGGTTCTTATTCTTGGCACTTAAATGTGTGAGACCAAACGCTGGGGAAATTTTAGCACAAGAGAGAAGCATGAGAGCAGAAACACCCTGATCAGACTCATCAGAACATCATTCCAACAGAGAATTCTGAAATACTCACCTTTGCACTTCAGGCCCACCCTAGACAGACAGAGAGGTCCTTGGGGACTCAGGTTGATATGGGGGACCTAGCAGTGCTACCTGACTGGGGATGAAGAGAAATACAGAGTGACATAAGGGACCCATAGGGCTGGAGAATAGCAGAAGTGACCATGGACATGACCAGCTGGGAGCTCTAGAGCAGGGGTGGGGAGTCTGCGGCCTCAAGGCCACATGTGGCCCTCCAGGTCTTCAAGTGCAGCCCTTTGACTGAATCCAAACTTTACACAACAATTACCTTTAATAAAAGAATTTGTTCTGTAAAACTTGGACTCAGTCAAAAGGCCATACCCAAGGACCTAAAAGGTCACAAGTTTCCCCACCCCTGCTCTAGAGAGATGAAGGAAGGATGATAAATACAGAGGTGTCCTATAACCAGCTCAAATTGACTCATGAGAGCTGATTGTTAAATTTTCAGCATGAGCAGAAATTGGCAAACACTACAAATCAGGATTTGATTTATTATTTTGCTGATTGTTTAGACACAGGAAAGTATCAGAGAAATTTTTAATCTTGCAGGTAAAACTTTAAAATATCATATGTTTTCAGAGTGCCAGTAGCTAAACCAGAACCTGGACAAATGCCTCTGGCTGAGAGTGGTAGAGTGCTGCATTAGATACCACATACTAAGAAACTAGGTGAGGCTGTACCTGCTGAGCATTCATGCACTGAATGCTACAGTGTGGGGAAAGGGCTGGCTATACAGATGTCTGGAAATCAATTGTTGGTGGGTGGGTGAAATAGGGTGAGACTCCCTATGAGTCTCCTTCAACATCTTTCTTTTTGGGAGTGGAGGAGTGAGGCAATTGTGGTTAAGTGACTTGTCCAAGGTCACACTGCTAGTAAATGTCATGTGTCCGAGGCTGGATTTGAGCTCAGGTCCTCCTGACTCCAGGGCAGGTGCTCTATTCACTACTCAACCTAGCTGCCCCTCAACATCTTCTTTGAGTCTGAACAACTGTGTGATTGTAAGAGGAATTGGTGATAATACTCTGAGTAGAAATTCTAGTAGTGTCATAGTTACCAGATCTAGGAAGAAGCAAGAAGCCAGAGATATGAAAAATCCTCAGAAAAGTACCTGGTATTAAGTGAGAACCCCCCACATGAGAGGCTTCATGTCACATGAGAGCCCTTGAGACAAGGATTATACCAGTATAAGCCTGTAGCAATCAACTACAGTAAGATTAACATTAAAAATTAGTATCTCTGCTGAAAACTCACCTTGTTAAAATTTGGGACAAGAAAATGTTTCACACACAGAATGTACATGTGGGTACTTGATGAGCCTTTTAAGTTATAGCTTTTCATTCACTTTGTTTTGAGTGTAAGAAAGAATAATGAGATAAGATATAAAAGCCAATTTCTTCTCCAGCTAAGTCAAACCTCACTCATTCATATTTTATCATCAGGTAGCACTGACAGTCATTAAATTAATTCCATTTTAATGCAGCCCAAGATTGAATTAGTTTTTTTAGTAGCTGACTCGTATTAAGCCTGTAGTCCACCGAAACCTCCAGATCGTTTCTGGAACAGTGGCTATGTAACCTTGCCTCCCCCATCTTTTACTTGGTGATGCTGATTTGTTGAACCCAAGTGTAATACATTAAGTTTCTCCCTACTGGACTTCATCCTATTCAGTTCAGCCCAAAGTTCTAATCTTTCAAGATCCTTTTATA
The DNA here is from genome assembly GCA_028646515.1 of Pseudochirops corinnae. Lineage (NCBI taxonomy): Eukaryota > Metazoa > Chordata > Mammalia > Diprotodontia > Pseudocheiridae > Pseudochirops > Pseudochirops corinnae. The sequence goes on from CM053585.1 coordinate 459,891,130, forward strand.
TCTTGTCTCTATCATCCTTCTTTGCATCATCTGAAAATTGGGTAGAGATCCAAGCCTTTATCCCTCGAGTGCTCCAGTAGAGACCTCTTATCACATCTCTTTGGGTTCAAGTAGTCAGCCAACTAGTGCAAAATTCATCTGTTTTCATCTAATTCAGGGACAGGGAACCTGTGGCCTAGAGGTCACCTGTGGACCTCTAGGTCCTCAAGTGTCACCCTTTGACTGTCAAAGGCCACATGTAGCCTGGAGGCTAATCCTTTTCAGGGCTGCTTATCTATCTTTTGTATCTATCTGTCACCCAACTATCACCTATGGCTTCAAGAAGTTGTAGCATGTGCAATGGCCACACCTTGGTAAAAAACCATCTGGGCAGACAGACTAAACCAGGTTGAGGGTAACTGATAGGCCTCAAATCCATCAGTGAGTTAGGGGGATGTCTACTGCAAGCATGTGAAAATTTCTGTCAGTGCAATGGGTGGATGAGAACAATTTGCTCCAATGGCCTTGAAGGCAGATGAAGCAGATGCTATGGAGCACCTGGTCAGACATGGGAGATGCCAATGTCATCCACTGCATCCCAGGCCATCACCAGCTATCCTGACTTTTGTCTTGCCACTAGACTTTGATGACTGTAGAAGAGAGAGTGAGGTTGATGACTTTGTGCAACTCTGCCTCACTTAAATCCAATTCATAAGCAAGTCACAATGTCATCCCATGATGTCATTGGTCTTCTTGGAAAAATTCCATAAGAATAGCATGACAAACCTTATCAAAAGCATTGCTAAAAACTAAATGAATTATATCCATGACATCCTCTCTTCTACTTGTTTAATCATCCTGTGGAAAAAAAAGGAAATGTGGTTAGTTTGATATGATTTGTTCTTGATGAAGCCAAGCTGGCTCTTTGTCATTGCTACTTCACTTTGTAGATATGGCCCCCGGAACTGAATGCAAGACCCTAGCAGGGGCTTAATCAGTACTGGGTACAGCAGAACCATCACTTTCCCTTTTCTGGGCACTGTGCTCCTTTTGATACAGCCTAAGATCACTTTAATTTTTTTTTGGCTGTCATGACATGCTGTTGACTCATACTAGCCATACAGTCCTCTCAAAGCTCCAAAAAAAAATTTTCACATGAATTGATGCTTAGCCATGCTTCCCCACCCTGTATTTGTGCAGTTGAGTTTTTAAAACCCAAATACAGGAATTGATGATGAATTTCATCTTATTATATTCAGCCCATTGTTCTATCTCCATCCTATAGAGGCAGCTAAGTGGTGCAGTGGATAGACCACTGAGCCTGGAGTCGGAAGAACTCAATGTAGATCAGGCCTCGCATACTAACTAGCTATGTGACCCTGGCTAAATCCCTTAACCTATGTTTGCCACAGTTTCCTCAACTGCAAAATAATAATGTCACCTACTTTGTAGGGTTGTTGTGAGGATTAATTAAATGATATAATATTTGAGAATCTGGTACACAGTAGGAGTTATATAAATGCTTATTTCCTCCTCCTAGCATAGTAAGATCTGCTTGATACTGAGTTGTAATCCAGCCTATTAGCTTTCCCACACTGCTTTGTATTACATGAAAATATGATTGACAAGCCACCTATGCCTTCCTCCAAGTCATGGAGAAAATGTTTAGAAGAAAGCTAAGGACTGATTTTGGGAGCTGTCTACTTGAACTTCCCTCAGACTGATATTAACCCATGAATGACTATTCTTTGGCTTAATCATCCAGATCCACCTAGTCAATCTAGCCCACATTTCTCTATCTTGTCTACAAGAGAGCAAACGCTTTGCCATAATCCAGTTATAAGTTTATGACATCTCTTTACCTGCCGGGCTAACAAGCCCTATCCAAAATTTAGGCTAATCTGGCAAAGCCATGCTGGCTCAATAACAACCATTTCTCCATTTTCACAAATTATATTTTATATACATTCCATTTTTTTTCAGAAGTCAAAGTCAAGCTTTTAGATTTGAAAACTCTAATCACTACACATTTTTTGAAAATTAGGTCAACAATTGTGCCTCTTTGGTACTAAGGCATCTTTCCTATTCTGAATGATTTTTAAGAAATCACCATTCTACTCATTTTTCAGTACCCTGAGACATAAGTCATATAAGGCCTAATAACCTGAACTCATTGAAGCCATCCAGTTTCATTCCACAAATCTCACTCTACTTGAACTAAGCCAACAAAGTGTTATTTGATATTAGTATATAAGATTATATGTGAAGAGTTTTTAAATGCTAGAAATTGTTATTCTCTTCAATGGTTTAAATATCTCCTTCACTTTTTAGACCACTCACTTGTTTATTGAACCCCTTTTTTCTTTCTTTTTTGTTTTGTTTTGTTTGTTTGTTTTTAATTTATTTTATTTACTTTTAGTTTACAAGATTCAGTTCCACAATCCCTTGAGTTTCAAATTTTCTCCCCTCCCTCCCCCCACCATGGTGGTGTGTAATCATGTATAGGATCTTCAAATACTTTCACATTGTACAATAGTTTGGTTATATAGAAGGGCTATAACCAATGAGTAATCACTGAGAAAGAAAAAAAAACCAAACATGAAAAAGAACGATAGTGTGTTTTGCTTCAGTCTCCATTTAAACTATGGTCTTTCTAGATCTTTCTCTGA
>CM053585.1:459900791-459931834 GCA_028646515.1 Pseudochirops corinnae
AAGGAAAGAACAAATAAAATGTTCTAGGAAAATCTGAGATGAGACAAAGTACTTTCTGCTCAGTGGATCAAGGAAGTCTGAGATATTCAGGAGGAATTTGGGAACATGAGATTTGAAATGCAATGTTTATGTTGAAGAGAGAGATAATTGTTGGATATATGGATTTAGGAGTCATTGAACCTATGAGGAAAGAGAGACCACTAAAGAGTGGAAAGAGAAAAGGGGAGATGGCCCAGGAAAGTGCAAGGAAATAGGGGCAACTAGATGACACAGTGAATAGAGCACCAGCCCTGGAGTCAGGAGGACCTGAGTTCAAATTTGACCTTAGATACTTAACACTTACTAGCTGTGTGACCTTGAGCAAGTCACTTAACCCCAATTGCCTTGCCCTCCCTCCTCCAAAAAGGCAAAAAAAAAAGTGCAAGGAAAAAATTAAGGGTAAAGGGGAAGGATGGATAAAATGTCCATTCCAAGAATGTATTAATAGCGCTAAAACCTGGCAGGATAGATTCAGATCCTCAAACAAAACAGCATCCCATCTCCTCCCTTCTAATTCAAATGTCATTTCTATAAAGCTCTGCACAGATCCCCAGATGAAAGGCCTTTAAAATTCCAGCCTTTATGACTTGCAAACTACAACAGCCAATTTAAAAGGAAGTGGGACATGGGATTTAAAGCAGAGAGAGGACTTTAAAAACCAAGGCCATATATTACAAAAGAGGATATTGAGACATAGAGAGATTAAATGACTGGCCCTGGGTCACAATAGGTAGTGATCAGTAGCAAAGTCAGGATTTAAACCCGGGTTCTCTGACCCCCAATCTAGTGCACTGTCTACAACATTTTGTTGACTCTATTATCATTCACCCCAACCCTTGTGGGAACAATTTGCTCACCCTCCTGTCCCATTCCATCACCTGTGATCCGACTCTGACCTCGGCTTTGGACCTTAACATTAGCTCTGGCATTTCTTAAATTTAGTTTTCTTCCCTTCTAATAATTTGTTATTTCTTGACTTGATATCAGACTTCTAGACTGGCATTCATTAATTTTCAGGTTCATCTGATCTGTGTCCTCCTTTCTTCCCAGAAATCCACTTCTTAATACATGTCACAGTGTGTTGATCTGGCAGATTTCCTCTGACTCCCCTTCCTGCACAAGCCTTACACTTATTCCAATTGTAACTAAACCTAAATCCATTTCTTAGCTTTGGTTTCCTCTGCTCCAAGGGTTAGTTCATGTACCTGATTAGCCCTTTTATAAGTGTTCATAATTCTCAATTGCCCTCATCAGCCACCTAAAGACTTGTTTGTGTCTGCCTTTAATCCTTGGTGTACTGGCAGCAATTGTCTAGAGTTGATTGTATCTATGACTATTCCTTAAAATATATGCTGCCATTTAAATGCTTTTACTTAGTGGGAATGCTAAGTTCATTTTAAGGATGACGTCCTTTCTTGCTCTATAGATTTGAACTCATGTTTTCATATGTCCTAATATGAGGTACCTTAAAAAGGAGTGATAGTTGAACACCCCCCCACAAAAAAAATAAAATGAAAAAATAAGATAATAAATAAATAATAAATAAATGAAATAAACAAATGGATAGATAAACAAACTAATAAATGAAATGATAGATAATGAAATGTGATAAAATAAATTAATCATTCAGCCTAAATTCTTTATTCAGTTCATTTGATTCTGGAAAGGGGGCTCATTTACCATTGTCAGTTTTTGGTAATTATAGCTGTCTTTGAGTTAAAGACACTTCAATGAGACAAAATAGAAAGAATAAATATGAACCAGATCTACTCTGGGGATGAGTTAATTGGACAGAGCTGAGACTATGAGGTTCAGTTTCACCTGCCACTTAGATCTAGCAGAAAAGAGTCTTCCTCTGCCTATACTTAATCCACTGTTAAAGGATGATGTTGGTGTCAGGAAGACATAAGCTTAGATGAGGGCTCATAGAATAACAGATCTAGATATGGAAGGGACTTTAGAGGTCAAGTGTAACCTGCTCATTTTAAAGAAGGGGCAACAAGGCTCAGAGGGACCAAAGGACTTGTGTAAAGTTACATAGCTAGAAAGTGTCTGGAGAAGGATTCTTGTCCAGAACTCTATCTACTGCCACAGAAGTATCAAATTCACTGCCCAGTGGGGCTGCAAAACTCCCGAGTAGGGCAAGAACTAAATTAAAATGTATTTGGGAAATGTTTAATAATTTAAACAAAAATACAGTGCAACATAGATAATACTAATTTGTGGTTTTGTAAGTCAGTTTGGTCCTGCAGGGAATTGTTTCTATTTGAATTTGATACCATCATTCTATGCCACTAACTGCACAGTCTCTGACCTTCATTTTCTTGATTGACAAATAAGAGATAATGATAACTGCAGCACCTACAACACAGGGTGACTGTGAAGTTCAAATGTGTTTATGTATTCATGTACTTTGTAAATTTTAAAGCACTACATAATGTCCGTTGTCAAAAACATAAAAAACAGTCTCCATCACTGACATTGCTGTAGTATGGAGGCTAACCAGGCAGGACTAGGCTGGGGCCAAAGGAGCTCCTTTTGGGAAGCTCTATTTTGGGGTTCAGTCTAAAAGGTCCTCCCCACTGAGGGTGGAGAGTAAGGATTAAAAAAAGGTGTCCAGCATACAAACATGAATCAGGTATAGAATGTGCAGTTTTATTCCCATATTCAGAAAAAGGAATGCTAAGCAATCCAACATTATAGAATGATTCCAAGCAGTTGAGAAGCCAAAATCTGAACGTCATCAGGGCATTCACAGCTTCTTTGCAAGAGCTGCTGACTAGCTATTTAACATTTTACATCCACTGAGTACAGCGCAATCCATGCCAAGTGGGCTCTCTCTTTGCCTGGTTTCTCTCTGTGTGAGAAGCTCTTCCTCTCTTGGTCAATCTACTGTTGACTCTGTCAATGCTACTGTTGCCATCTGTGGCAACTGCCACTGTGATACATCCTATTTGGGTGCCCCCAAAAAGGGACAATACCAACTGTCTTTTGAGATTTTACAATGTCCTGTTCCAAAGGAAGGAAGGCGCAACTAGGAAGTAGCCCCATCCCAGTCACAGGCCTGATTAGGAGGCCATGAACTCATAGCTTTTAGCTTAGTTAAGGAGATGCAACCTCCCAACCATTAACCCTCTAGAGTCCAAAAAGTTATCCTCACACCTTGAGACCAGCAGAAAGACGAACCTGAGCATCAGAAAATGACTTTTTTATATATTCACATATTTCTGGTTCACAAGCCTTTTGAAAAAGTCATCATCGTCTGACAGGAAGCAGTCAGAGGATATCTACCCCTGCTCTGAAGCAGGAATGGGGAGATCCCCTCCATTATATCTCTTCAAGTGACTATTATATTAGAAGAAAACAGGAAAAGCATAGAGACGTAAATACTATCTCTTCACCATGTTCTGACCTGTCATTATGTTTCATAGACTGTTCTATCATCATATGCTGAGCAACTGTAATATTTCAGTCACTGATCAACTTAAAATATTACAGAAAAAAAACATGGTTCCAACCTCCAAGGAACCTACACTGTGAAGAAATCATTCTAATGTTCACAGAATCACAAGAGGAGAATCATGGACCAAACCAAGAAGTATACTGCCTTTCAGTACCTAGAGATTACCATTCAGTAATAAAATATTGCTGTTTTGGGAGACCATGGCCATTTAAACAGCAGATACATAGCCAAGGATATCTGATATGCACCCAGTGAATGGTGTTCTCTTATGGCAGGTTCTGGCTAAATGGTTAAAGACCACTTGGTGGATTAATCTGTTCATAATTGGGCACTTTATTAAAGAAGCCACATAAATTTGAAATATCATTGCCATTCCCTGAAATTCCATTTAAAATCTTTAAGCTGAATGTGTCGAGCCAACCAAATGTGCAGTAGCATATGTTTTTAAGGATCTAACAGCTGTCTGCTGGAAACTATAGAGGACTCCAATTCAGCCAACATATTTCTCACCTCTAAATGAAGGGGCTAAACAGACCTGTTTGACCCTTATCTATGCTCTCAAAATTTATGAACAAAGAGTGTATTTTCTTTTGCATTATAAAGCACTTTTTGTTTGCAAAGGACTTCCTAATCACATCTGTTCATCACTATGCACAGCAGACCTGTGAATTAAATTTCCCCTTTTGACAAATGAGATAATGAAGGAGTGCAGAAAAGAAGAAACTACCCAAGATCACATAACAGGCTAAGGGCCAATGAGTTCCAAAATGACAAGATATGGGGAAGTTTAAGATGTGTACAGAGAGCTGTTAATCACCTTCTTCCTGCCTGAAGTGAATTTATCTTCACTGAGCTGTTATATCATAATCACTTTTTACCATTAGGAATATGGATGCAATATAGCTGGCCATATTCCCTTTTTTTCCTAAGGTACTTAAGGAGCTTTTCTGGTAATAACTCAAGAATTACCCTAACATCTCTATGAAATATGAATACAGAGGGTACCATTATTCCCATCTAAGAGATGAGGAAGAAATTGAAGTATCAAGTTATCCAGCTACTAGGTGACATCACTGATTTTCATTGGGCAGATTCTCTTAAATAGAAGCCACATATATACTAGACAAACAGACAAACTGATCCAGACTCAGGTGTAAATTATAAGGTGCTGAAAGTGCTTTACATAAGAGACTAATAATATTAGAGATGTTTTTTGAAAAATATATAGGAACTAGGGAAAATTAGCAGTCCCATGTTGTGTTCCTACTGGCTCTGAAGTGGCAGCTTCATTCAGAATATCCAGCTCCAAACTGCAGTTTGCTTAACTCTGAGATAATGATGGTTCTGATGTGATCTAATGCTGCTCCCTATAGTCTGGATACCCCCAATGCTGTGTTAGCTCACAGGCCCTCTTAAAGGATAGGCTTTTATACTGCAAAGGATGACAAGGCAGAAAAATATTGGCCTCTGCTGGGTAAGGCTTGGGCAAGAAACTTCAAGGAGAGGCAGGGAGCTGGTAGAAACTTGTTACATAAGGGAAATGACATCTCTAGGAGAACCATGCAGGAACTGAGACAAAGCAATAGCAGAAATTACTGTATATTCTACTAGTACATTGCCCATATCTGTTATTTTCAGTGGGAAAAAAAGTTCAAATCAAAGTCCACAAAAGCAAGACTACAAATCTGCTCTAAACCCCAGTAAATTAAAAGAGCAATAATTATTTGATACTACATACAATAAGGTCAAAATTGAGTCAGTGTATAATGAATCCTTTTAAATTGAAAAAATTATTTTTAATTAACAAACATTTATTTTCTTTCCCTCCCACCCACCTCATTCAAAAGGGGGAAAAATGTAATAAATATGGTTGGTCAATCGAAACAAAATCTCACATTGCCCATGTCTAAAAATGTGTGTTGTTGGAGTGCTCAATGTCCAGCATTAAGCATGACCGGAGATGTGAATAAATGAAGTGACCAAGCCATGTGGGTAGTTCAAGGAAGAACCATGAACTCCGTTTATTGATGCTTAGAACAAAGTTTTTAAAGATCCAAATGACAAAGATTCAAGTATCCTTATCTCAATCATATCCCGGAATATTATTACTAATAGAATAGTCTGCCATACCCGGCAAGTAGCTTGGATAAGACAAGACTTGTTATCAAGGACCCAGGAAGTCATGGGGAAAGTCAGTTGTCTTTTATCAAAATATATCTTACAGGACAAAGGATGCTCCCTGAGAGCAGGCCACAATCTCAAAGACATCTGCATAGAAGCCCAATCCCGGATCCCAGAAAATCAAGCATTTTGACTTACAATAGTCTTTTAGCATAATATGATGAGGAACATGTCCTTTTTGGTGTCTGAAGATTGGGGGTAAAGGTTTTGATGTCAGGATATCAGACAGAAGTCTTTTCAAGTGCACTCCCGAGGTTCCTTCAGGAGAGCCAGCCTTTGCAAGCCACATCACCTCGAGAGGAATTAGGGTACATAATTAAGGTCTCTTATCTGAGTCCTGCATCAGACCTATTTGGCTCCCCTCAGTGTGTCTTATATATCTTGAATCCATTATTTCTCTGTCAGAGGTAGTATGCTTCATCCAGTCTTATGAAATCATGGTTAGTCACTGCATTGATAAAAGTCCTTTAAATCTTTCAAAATTATGTCTTTATAATGTTATTATTATTGTAATAACTGTCCTCTTTGTTCTGCTGACTTTGTTCTACATAAGTTCATATAAGTCTTCCCAGGTTTCTCTGAAACCACCCCCTTCTTCATTTTTTACAACAATCCATTACATTAATATACCATGATTTGTTTAGCCATTTTCCTATGAACGAGTTCTTTGCCACCACAAAAAGAAATACTATAACATTTCTGTACATATAAATCATTTCCCCCTTTTTTGGATCTCTTTGTGGCATAGACCTGGTTAATTGTATTATTGGGTCAAAGGGTATACATAGTTTAGTGACTTTGAGGGTATAGCTCCAAGTTGGTTTCCAGAAAGACTAGGCCAATGCATACTCCCACCACTAGTACATTTAATGTACCTGTTTCCCCATAACCCTAAGATTGGTCATTTTCCATATTTGTCAACTTTGCCAATCTGGTAGGTGTGAGGCAGAAGCACAAAATTGATTTACTTAGCATTTCTATAATTATTGATGATTTGGCATACTTTTTTCATGTGGGGATTTATTTATAGCTTAAATGTCTTCCTCTGAAAACTACTGTTCATATACTTTGATCATTTGTCAATTTGGGAATGGCTCTTATTCTTACAAAGTTAAATCAGTTTTTTACATATCTTGGAAATGAGACCTTTATCAGAAAAACATGCTGCAAAGAGTTTTCCTAGTTAAATGGTTCCCTTCTAATTTTAGGTGCATTTATCTATGCAAAACTTTTAAAATTTTATATAATCAAAACTGTCCACTTTACCTTTTGTGCATCTCTCTATCTTTTGTTTAGTTATGAACGTTTCCTATATCCATAGATTTGAAAGGTGATTTCTTCCCTGCTTTTCTGATTTCTTTATGATGGCACCTTTCATATCTAAGTCATACACCAATTTGGAGCATATCTTGGTGTACACTGTAAGATGTTGATTTATACTTAATTTCTGACAGACTGCTTTCCAGTTTTCCTAACAGTTTTTGTTGAACTATGAGTTCGTACCTCAGTAATTGGGATGTTTGGGTTTATCAAAAACTAAGCTACTGAGCTCATTTGCTTCTGTATTTTGTGCATAAAGTTTTTCAAAATGTTATGAAAGTAATCAACATTATTTTTTAAAAGTCCATTAAAAGGAAGAACCTTGGCAAAATTGCACAATAATATGGGAGTATAGGTCAGGACTCTATTGAGCCCTATGGTATAGAGAAGAAAAAATACTGGTTTTCTCATATCAAAGGACTTTAAAAGGTATTTGAGTTAAAAAAGGAAAATTTTCAGTGAAAACCCATATTGTCAGTGATAACAAAAAGATGAAATAAATTCATTTTATAACAAGAAATTTCTCCTAGAATTTATAGTAAATAATTCCTCCTAAAACTCTTCCTATGAACTTTTCTTATGATAGCACATTGAATAAGTATTTGAACCAGAAAATCTTATGATATTATAACCATATGTGAATACAGAGCTCCATGGTTTATGAAACAAATAGATACAAATTTTACTACTGTTTGCAACATCCTATTTCTGTAAAATGAGGTTTTTTTCTATACCTATTATAAAGAAAAAATATTGATCTCAATTAGAGGTTGAAAACGAGTTATATGAAATAATATCTTCAATGACATCACATTTTGAGAAGCATGCAAAAAATAAGCCCATTCACTACATTAACAATATTATTATTGTGGTTATTATTTTTCTGTTATAAATGTGAAAACTTAGAGGGTTTCATCAATAAATTTCTGCATGTTATTTTATTGCCTAAGATCTTTGTTTTTCAAAAATTGAAACAAATTCTTAATTTTATTTGAAAAATGCTAGCTAAGAAAATTACTTGCAAAAGCTGCTTTTCTGCAAAGTATCTAGGGACAAAAAAAAAATTGTAAAAAAGATTATCATTACATAAAACCACTGCCCCAAATTGCTATTGTGACTGTGATTATGGTTTCTCACATTTTTAAAGCAAAAGAGAAAAGCCCTCTTCTAATACACAAAGTGGGGGGGGGAAGGGTATCTAACTAAACTATTGCATTGGTGCCAGACTATTTATTAAAGATGATAAATCAGGTATTTGTCTGCATCAGAGATAGTTTAATATCTAAATTTAAATAGCCTCCAGAATTAATTTGAATTGGGTAATATCTTAATTACACATTCCTTTCAGATTAATGGTTGACTTCCTATTTTCTCCATCTATTTTTCATCCTTTAATAATGCTATGCTTGAGCAATTGTTTATTTGAATGCCAATAAATTTTGATAATACTACAACTCAATACAGAATCACACATAGAATCGTGGTTACAACTTTCAGATTGTGTTAATTTATTAAATGTTTAGCAAGGCACTTTTAGTGTGCCAACTCTTAATATTCTCTCATTTAATTGCATGCATGTATCATAACGACATATAAGCAGGGGGCTGAGCTGGCTGCATGGGGAGAATCTGAGTGGGTACTTTTGATAGTATGAAAAAAATGCCTTGTTTTAGTCAAGAACAACTGTAATTTCTAACCATTATTCCTAAAATGCCAGGAAGCCCAGAAATATTTGCTATGTGCCATCTGTCCCTACTTTTTTAAGCTATATATTCACTTAGGGCATAACATTTTAGAACTTAGAGACCACTTAGTCCAATCAGCTATTTTATAAATGAGGTAGCTGAGACCCAGAAAGGTTCTCATGGGAGCTGACAGAATTCAGAGCTGAGAGGTACCTTCTAGTTCAATCCCCCCTCTTTTTACAGTTGAGGAAACTGAGGCCCGTGCGACATTAAGTTCAAAGGAATTAATAGGTTTCGGAATAGAGAAGGACCTTCTAGATCATTTAATCCAACTCTCTTCATTTTACAGATAAGGAAATACATGCCTTACATGTGACTTATACACAGTCATAGAAGAGATTCAAACTAAGGTCTGCTGACTGGAGACCAAGTATTTTTTCTACTATACTACACTGATTGTCCCATAGTCACACACCTGATGACTGAGAGAGCTGTAACTACAGCCAAGATCTTTTTGACAACAAGGTGAGGGTTTTTTAAAAGGAATGGCAAAGTATTATTCTACTAGGAATCGCACTGTGCAAAATTTGTCAGATAAAATAGGAGTGAATGCGACTGTTTGTTTCTTTCATCTATTTGTACAATAAGGAAAGTGTATCAAGTTATTTACTTATTAAGGACCCAGTGGCCCAGTCTATTTTGGTCTTTCCAGGCTATTTGGTCAAAAACCAAGAGATGATTCAATTCAACAATCATGTATTTAAGCAACTACTCAGGCCAGGGCACTGTAGTTGATGCTGGCAGACAGAAAAGGATTAAATAAGATACAGTCCCATCCTTACAACTCAATAAGGGGATATCATATAATATATAAATGATGACAGTTGAGAAAAATATAGAAATGCCAGATGAGCTTCAAAACAGCTGCATCATAAGAACTGAATATTAATTGGGCAATTAAGATGAAATTGAAGAGAGCTCCTGAGGCTGACCTTATCTACACAGAATAACCAGATCAGTGACTCAAGCTTGATGGTCACTTGGGGATACCATAGCAAGATCTCCTTCTGGGCATGGTGAAGTATGCCCGTAATCCCTGCTACTGGGGAGGCTGAGGCTGGTATATGTGTTGAGTTCTGAATTGCATCGGGCTATGCCATTCAGGTGTCCAAACTAAGTCTGGTACCAATAAGCCCTCCCCCAGGAACAGTGAGCCATACATTGCTTAAGAAGAGATCAACTGGCTCAGGTCAGAACTCCAGTATCAATGATGAGGAGAAGCAGTCTTTAAAAAAAAAATGTAGGTATTACCACACTGATTGATTAAGGAGTTGGAGGGGGCAATGGAGTGATCCATTGAGAATCTAAAGCTCTATGATTCTCACTGTATTAACCTTTCAGTTCAATCTTATGGGCCAGGTAATTTAGGGGAAAACAATGGATCAACTGGCACTATCCTTGAATGGGTCCATTTTAGGCTGAGTTGACAGGATCGTTCAGCTGTGGGTCCACTGGGTAGTCACCAAGTTCAGGTTCTTTCAGTTTGAAGTCTTCAAAACAGTCTCTTCACTTCCCACTCTATATATCATCTTATTCCCCTGGAGAGGAGCTCCATTCTTCTGCCAGGAATCTAAATAGTACACAGACAAGAATTATGTAATGGAAGCCAGATAAGGAACGAAGAATCATGAGGAGCAGAAAATACAGACATACACCAAATCCAAAAACATACCGGCAAGCCCTCTTCTCGTATGAGATGATACTGAGGGAGAGAAGAATCTACTGCTCTTAGGCCTTCTTCAACTACCTCCATATTAATTTTCAACTATCATTTTTCCAGAAACATTATTTCCATTATATGTTTATATGTCTGTGTGCGTATGTATTGCTGTGGGAAAGTGTGTATCCTTTGGGTTAGCAGAGCTCACCCTTTCCCAGCCTCAATTAATGTTCTAATAATACTCTTTCTTTGCTAAAGAAAAATCACCACTGCACAGCCATTAGAACTGTTGTCACTCAAAGTTAATTTATTTGGTATTTGATTGCATATGAAATACCATGTAAGAGCTTTTTTTTTTTTTTTTAAGAAGACCCTAGGAGATTACAGAAACATACATGTGGGTTCCTGGTGAATAAACTGTTAAGATAAAAATTTAATAGATTGGGTTAAGAAATGAAAATAGAAACAGAGGAGCCAGACAACAGCTTCCCATAATCTAAGTCAATTTTGAGTTAATGTTTTGAATACCAGTAGCTGACTTTGTAGTAGTTCACAGTTCATAAAGTACTTAACACAGGTTATCCCATTTTGATCCTCTCAATAACCCTGTAAGGTAGACACGAAAGATATTAATGTCTCCATTGTAGAAAATAAGAGAACTAAAGCTCAAAAAGGTTACCAGTAACCTCTGAGAGTAACTTGTCTCAAATTACACAGCTAATAAGTGCAGCAGAGTAAAGGTGGCTATGATTCCCACCTGTCATCTTCAGCAAAAAGAGCAAGCACAATATAGGAACACGGTAACCAGGTAAGGATTTTTAAAAGGACTCAAGCTGAATGTGAAGAGAGAGAGATGACAATGGCGGACTGTTCGAAGAGCTGGCCCCTTTTTTCCTCTAATTTCACTGGTAGCATAGAGGATGCCCAGCAGTCTGCTCCCATGAGGAAATTCTCTGGGTACTCTGGTCAGTACACGTGAAAGGTGACTGTTGTGGGCTTTTCAAGGGAAAGGGGAGATAGACTAGGAGCAATTTACTTGACCCCACCTTGGGTTGTTTGATTTGAAAGAGACTCTAATAGCAGGCAATACTGCCTCTCCCCACTAAGGAAACCCCAGAGACTGTTTTAGGACTAAAGGGGAAGAGATACACATAAAAGACTGACCTAAGCAGAGTCCATCAAAACCTTGTGCCTGGCGTTTGCTCAAGCCACACCAAAATGTGCCTTTGAGTAGGTAGTGGTGATGAAACACACAAGTATCAGAAAGGAGATATAAACCCAGGTCTTCCTAATGCTATGAATCAATCTCTATTCACTATGTCATGTAACCTTGGATCTTTTTGAAATCCCCATCCTCTCTTAAGCTGAGGAAGAAACTCCCTGGCAGTTAAAGGTCTAATACTCAGTCTAAGACTCAGAGATTCAGATATGGGAAATATGAGAGGTTGTAGCAGAAGGGGCAACAGTGATGCTACATTACTGTTAAGTTTTGGTCTATCAAGAACAGAAGCTTTTTCCTTCTGTTACCAAGGGGAAAAAAATGTGAATAATAATGTTAAAATTAGTTACAGTCAAGACCAACCATTGCCATATGTTGATTATGTAAATTAAGTAAGTAGCAAAGTAAGTACTTAGCATTTTAAAGTGGAGGCCTTTCCTATGGAGATACTAGTGTTCTATATAAAACCATCTAATTACAAGTTTTCCTGTTAACAAGATTTTCCCCTTCCAGCACAGGGAGATAGACAGAGAGCTGGTCCGGAAGACTGGAATCCCCAGGTTCAGTCCTGCCTCTGACCAGTCCTGAAGGTGTGATGCTGGACAAGTTACAGCTTCCAACTGCTCTAGATGCTCTCTAAAATAATACTTAGTGGGAAAGGTGCTGACCTGCATTGGTATCAAAGAGTTTCAACATCAGGCAGTTCCCTATAAAAAATTAAATCACAGATCTTGTTTGTATCCCTATCTATTCTGTATCAATTTTTCATGAATCAAATCTCCATCACCAATACCATAAGCCTTTGAGTTTCCCTTTTCATTTTTTAAAAATGATGCATCTCACAGAGTATATTGCTTTCCCTCCATTCTAAGTATTTTAGACATTGTATGGATCACACATCTGGGAGGTAATACATGGTATACACCAGATGCCTCAAAGGTATTCATTTCACCATGGATACCCATCTCACTTCCCCACCTTGCCTCTGTCCCTAATGACCTTTGGCTAAGGTTAAAACCAACTTCAAAGATACCTAAGTGGTTGCAGAGGCAGATATCTTGCCAACGTGAGAAAAGAATCTACTTTAAAAAAATGAGTGGTGAAAAAATGAGTAGAGAGGTAAAGTTGCATCTCTCCTGGTTTGGGCTAGGAGAACAACTTAAAGTATCATAGTAACAACATATCTTTGATACTACAACTACCATCAGGTAAAATCCACTTGCTTTTATAAAGAGACAGGTTACCTTCAAGATCTTAGGGGCAGCTAGGTGGCACAGTAGATACAGTGCCTGGCCTGGAGGCAGAAAGACTCATCTTCATGAGCTCCAACCTAACCTCAGACACTTCCTAGCTGTGTGACCCTGGACAAGTCACTTAACTCTGTTGGCTTCAGTTTCCTCATCTATAAAATGAGCCAGAGAAGGAAATGGCAAACCACTCCAGTATCTGTCAAGAAAACCCTCAATGGGGTCATGAAGAGACAAACAAGACTGAACAACAGCAACCTTCAAAATACACGCTGTATTCCCTCAACAGAATCTAAGCTCCTTGAGGGTGGGTGCTTTCAGTTTTCATTTTTGTATTCCCAGTGCCTTATTTCCAATAGGTATTTCAAAATATTTGTTGAATTGAACTGAAAACAAACAAATCTGAATACCTCCCCAGTAGCTGAATGTAAGTCCTCACCCTAAATTTTATATTCTGGATTGAGGAGATACAGATAATGTAGAAGGTTTACGGACTCAGAAATTTCATCCTTTATCCCACAGAACCTTGCATCAGAGTGTGGTAATACAGTGTGACAGAAAGAGTATGTAATTACGATGCCCAAGCTTGGTCTTACAGAAAAGATGAAAAACTTCCCTCCTTTCCTAAAAGAGGTTGGAGCAGCAACCACACCGGCATACCCAGGATGGCTGCTAGCACAGGTTCTTAGATCTGCTTTACTAGGAAAGACAGTTGTTTAATTACATTCATTAGTTCAGGGGAAAAATCAGCACCCTGAACTTCATAGAAAATTCAAAGAAAATATAGAAAATACAAACAGAAATAAAGACCAACAGACAGGGCTTTTAACTGTCTGAGAAATTAGCCCAAATTAACAGACAGATGCCACTGTCTGACCAAGGCAATATATATATATAGTTAACAGAGAAAGAAGCACCAACATATGGGTTTTTCAAAGCTGGGGTGGGGGGCTCCTTAAAGACTACCCAGAGTCTCTTCTGGTCAAATCACAAGAACACTCTTCCAATGAGTGAGCCCCAAAGCAAAATGCTAACCTCAGAGTGTGTGTGTGTGTGTGTGTGTGTGTGTGTGTGCGTGTGTGTGCGTGTGTGTGTGTGTGCGTGTGTATGTATGTGTGTGTGTATACCCTTTTTAGAGCCAGAGGTCATCATAATCTTCATGACTCAGTGTCTAATCAGAAGTTAACAAAAGGTGTGAAAATCTTCCTACAAGCAAGCCTCCCCTAAGCAAGCTTCCTTTAATGGGCTCCAATACTATTGAGGATTGTAACTGAAGGAAATGGGAAGAACTGTGAGAAGGGGATACGCCACTCCAAATTATGAGGGTCCAGTAAAATTTTGGGATGCCACATGATATTTTTTTTTAATTATCCTGAAATGTACCCATAAAGTTCAACATAAATCACAGCTATCTTGGACCCCGCCCAAGAAGCATTAGTCACTTGCTAAAATGTCAACACAAACTGATTTCATCCATTTTGTCTTTGTATCCCCCTGGGCCTAGCATACAGTAGGTGTTTAATCAATGCTTGCTGATCAATTATTGTTGATAGTTTTAAGATGTTCCCATGACATGACCCCAAAGAACAACATCAAAGAGAATTCTCATTGTCTTTGCAAAGATACATTCAACATCCTAACTTCAACAAAAAAGCAAGCAAACCTTGACCTACCTTTTCTCTCTCTCTCTCTCTCTCTCTCTCTTTCTCTCTCTCTCTCTCTCTCTCTCTCTCTCTTTCTCTCTCTCTCCTTTCAAAGAAACTCACTTTAATGCTAGATAATTGTGACCCACTTGTCTCAACAAATCTACAAATTAGCACCAAAAAGAAAATCACAGAAAGTTACAGCTCACAGGTTGTAGATTTTTCAGTTCTGAGTTCTGCTACTTAAGAACCTTTTAATCTGTGTTTCCAAGTACATATTGGGAAAGTCTTCATTGTATGAACCAAGAGGAGCTTCTAGCTCTCTGAAATTACAGATAATAATGAAACTTTAAAGCCCAATTTCCCTCCCAGGCTGGTTTCTGGGGGATGTATTTCAGCAAGGATTAAGCTTCACTGTGTGAAGCAGACATAAACTCAGAGTCAATGAATGAAGCCTAGCCAACAAAGCGATACAGGGTCAAGGGGAGAGTGACTGAGCTTTTTATAAAGCAAAAGGCTATCAGCTGAGTAGGGCTACCTGTGTCAGAACTTATGGGGCTAAGAGAAAGAGAAACCTCTGAGAAAGAGAGAGAGAGATGAAGGTGGAGTATAGGTCTTCATTTCTAAAAATGACAGTGTGGTTCCCCCTAAGTAAGAACCTGTTGTCTGATCCACTTAGCCACGGTAGCTGTGAAATGCAGTGTATGGCCTGGCTGATGGCTGTCCTTGCATGCCTCACATACACCCTGATACCTTTGTTCAAGTTGAGCCTCCCCATTCTCAATACCCCCAAAGTGACATGCCCTGTCACACACATCTGCTTCTCAGAAGTCAGTGACTGCTGCATTCTATCATGGGTTTGGGACAATGCTTAAGGTGAAAAACAACAATATCAATAATAACTATCATTTATGTAGCATTTAATAATGGTGCCAGGCACTGTGTGAAGGACCTTACAATTATTACCTCACTGGATCCTCACAACAGTCCTGGGAGGTAAGTTCTATTATGATCCCCATTTTACAGATGAGGAAACTGAGGCAGAGGTTAAATAATTTGCCCAGGGTCACACAGCTAGTAAGTGTCTGAGGCCGGATTTTAATTTGGGTCTTGCTGACTCCAGGCCTAGCACGCTGTCTGTCCACTGGGCCACCTAGGTAGCAAAATAAAATAATGGGGATTCAATGATTCAACAAGTGTGCATTAGGCACCTAGTCTAAGCAAGGGAGGAGAGGGGAAGGATTACACAGACAAAAGAAAAAGTAGTCCTTGCCCTCAAGGTTCTTCTACTCTGTTGTGGGGATACAATATTTCATGCATTGTCTTTGAGCTTCTTCTTCCTATGTTCTGTGCTCCTGCCTCAGTTTCCCAGTAATACAGCACAAAGGGGATTCCCAATTACATAAGTGGTTTTTTTGGACAGAATGTTTACACTGGGTCCCTGTCTCCCTTCCTGCCATGCAAATCCAGTCTAGATAACCTTGAAAATGATCTGATGGTCAAAGCTTGGCAGAGAGAGCAGAGAGAGCAGTGGGCCTCGAGTCAGGAAGACCTGAGTTAAAATATGGCCTCAGACACTTACTAACTGTGTGACCCTGAGCAAAGCACTTAACCTAACCTCTATCTGCCTCAGTTACCCACTCCTAGAAGCTCTGGCTTCAAGTCCTGTTATTTCTCTTCTCTACCTTTCTCTCTCTTTCTATTAACTGCTTGTTGTCTCCTGGCTTCAATTAAAGGCCACTCTCAGTGCTCCAGCCTGGGAAGCCAAAAGGGCTTCCACCTGCCCTGGTGGTGAGGCTAACCCTATAATACTAAAGAGGTGAACAGCAAGGTCCTTGCTGCAGAGTCAGGGGTGTTTCAGGATTATGTGGGGCTATCTGAGCAGTGATCTGGGAGGGATGTTAGGGCTAGAGAGGCCAGAGGCAGGAATGCTGGCAGAGGAGCCTTCAGTTATTAAGTGATTAAGTAATTAAGAATTACTGTGTAGGGTTCTTTCCCTTTTTATCAGCCAGTCATTATTGAGTTTTCTGTGTTTAGGTGACTCAACTTGTATTATTTGGAGTGGGGGTGGGGGTGAACGTAGGAGCATTGAACCCAGATCACCTCTCACTCTTCTCTCCTCCCAGACTTCCTTTCCACAAGTTTGTCTCAAGAAACAGTTCTATAGCCTTGGAGCAGACTGAGAGTTGGCCCCATGGAGGCCCATTTTGCTAGTAGCTACTAACAATAGTTGGGAACTAATACTTGGGAAAATGCAGGAATTGATTCATTGATATCCCTATTTGAATCTTACTGAAAAGTGGCCTCAGACTTTCAAATAAAGTGATTTCTCCCTCTAGTGGTTGTTAGAGAGAGGAAGAGTCATCAATAGCCACTTCCTCAGATGTTTGGAAAAGGGAAGAGGAGGCAGGGACAGAACTGGAGAGATATAATGATGACTTGAATTAGAGTTGGGAGAGTAAGCATGGTAAAAAGGGTCCAGATGCAAAATGAAGGTATTGATGAGACATGACAAGTTATTAGCTATGAGAAGTTAGGAATGGATGGCTAGTTCCCCAATTGATAAGTGGTCAAAGGATATGAATAGGCAGTTTTCTAAGGAACAAATTCAAGCTACACAGAGCATAAAAATCATTCCAAATCACAAATAATCAGAGAAATGCAAATTGAAATAACCCTGAGGTTCTCTTCCTCACCCATCAGATTGGAAAACATAACAAAACTAGAAAATGACACATGCCAGAATAGCTGCAAGAAAATAAGTTCATCAATGTCTTGTTGGTAGAGCTATGAATTAGTCCAGCAGAAATTTAGAACTAGGGGCGACTAGATGGCACAGTGAATAGAGCACCGGCCCTGGAGTCAAGAGAACTTGTGTTCAAATCCAGCCCCAGAAACTTAATACTTACTAGCCGTGTGACCTTGGGCAAGTCACTCAACCCCAATTGCCCTGTTCTCCCTCCTCCAAAAGGCAAAAAAAAAAGAAATTTAGAACTGTACTCCAATATTTACTAAACTGTGCATACCTTTGATTAACAATATCATTATTAGACTTGGAGGAAGAGGAGGAGGAAGAACCTGGAAACCAAGGAAATCCCTATTAATTGGGAAATGGATAAACAAATTATGGGAGATGAATGTAATGGAATACAATAATTGCACTAATATAAAATGGTGAAAAGGATAGTTTTGGAGAAATCCCAGATGACTTATATAAACTGATGCAGAGTAAAATGAGCAGAACCAGGAGAACAACTGATAAAACAACAACATTATAATAACAAACATCTTTGAAAGACTTAGGAACTCTGATCAACACAATGACCAACCATGATGCCAGAGGACTGATGATACAGCACATGGTAACCTTCAGATAGGTGACAGACTCAGGGTACAAAATGTGACACATTTGGTTTTTGGATATGACTGATGCAGAAATTTGTTTTGTTTGTCCATGTTTGTTGCAAAGGTTTTGTTTTCTTTTTTTCCCCCAAGAGAGGGATAGAGGGAAGGGGAAGAAAATTGATTTTGTTCCCCATAAAAAAAAATAAAATTTAATTGGAAATCTTTAAATGACAATAAAAAGAGTAGCAGGAAGGATGGTGGTTCCATTAATAGAAATAAAGAGAAGTTAGAGAGAGAAATTGATTTATGGGTGAGAATTAAGAATCAGATTTTAGACATACAGAGTTTAAAGTGGAATAAAGTCATGGGACAACCAATTGACCATCCACATGCTCCATTTGAATCCATGTATTGCTAAGGGATTTAGAGGAAAATCCCAAGCATTTTGGTGGATCCCCTGTGAGAGCTTGACAGGAGTACATAAATAAGAATCACACAAGATCAGAAAGCATGGTTGGGTTGAAATCTGCATTGATAGATGGAGTATCCCCATTGATGAGATCACATGTTTATCAAAGTACTGAAGAGTTTGAGCTGGACAACTAGATGGAAATGTCCAGCAGAAAGTTACAACTGGACAGGAACGTGGGAGAAAGGTTGGAACGAGAGAGAGAGAGAGACAGAGAGACAGAGAGAGAGAGAGAAAGAGACAGAGAGAGAGACAGAGAGAGAGACAGAGAGAGAGACAGAGAGAGACAGAGAGAGAGAGATTGATTCCTAGGTCATACACATAGAATCAACAATCATTGCTGTGTCAAGATAACTGGATTTATTTATTAAATTTCTGTTTTTGAGAGTGAAAATAGAAAAATACCAAGATGTTGAGATTTCATCATAGAGAATTCAGAAGGCTGGTTGATGTTTTCCTATATTTATGCTGATTGATTCTGATAGGAAAAGGGAAGTACATTGTCAAAAACTCAAGGTTATATTCAAGTTGTTAGTAAGAACATTTAATGACATCTCTGATGACTTCATTGATCTTCTGTTCACCCTTATCTTGGACTGCTCTTTACTTCTTAATAATAGCCCCATTTCTCCTTTCTTGGAATGAATTTATCTTTCAGTTCAGGTCTTGTCCTTCAGAAAAGAAAGAATATGAATATTCTTGCCACCAGAAGATGGAAGATCTTGAAGAGAATGTGGAATGTATTATAGATCCATTTTTAAATGCGGTGCTTTTCTGAAAAATCAATAGGTCTAAAAAAATTAAAGTTGTTGGAAATATAGCTAACAATTTTAATTAGCACAGAAAAGATTTAAGATACATTTATTAAAATGGGAAACAAACTGCTAACAGTGAAATCCTCTTCTACTTAGAATGAAACCTTTGGAGACCTTTTCTGCTAAAGGTAAATTGGATTACCTGCCAGGTTGTCCCAACTTTATTGATTTAAACTTACTCTTATTCAGTTTATAAATGACTACATGTAGAAACTTACAGTCATAGAGTATTTTAAGTCAGAAGGCACTTTATGAATCATCTAGTCCAACTCTTCACTTTACAGAGGGAGAAACTGAGGCTCAGAGAGGTGAGATGATTTGTTCACCGTCACACAGCAAATTAGCAAATTGGGATTAGAGCCAGATCTCCCAACTCCCTAACTCTTTCCATTATCCCACACTGGAATACCCAATTCTGTAAGAGATACATCTATTTTCCAACTTGTTTAGGATTAAAATTCCATGCAGTATAGACCAAAAGAAGGAAGATATTACAACCAGAATCACAGATTCTCAAATTCAGAAGAGATCTGAGGGTCCAGATTGTACCAGAACAAGAGAGTCCCTCTACATAACATCCCACTAAAAACACTATCACTTGAAGACACAAATTAAGAGGGAGCCCATTACTTCCCAAGATAGCTCCTTCTACTTCTGGCAAGCTCTACTTATTAGTTTTTGCCTCTAATTCCCTCTGGGACCAAGCAAAACAAAGCTAATCCCTAATCCCTCTTCTGCATGACAAGTCTTCAGACTTCTGAGGACAGCTATCATAACCCACCCTCTAGTCCAGTGGTTCTCAGCCTTCCTAATGCCATGACCCTTTAATACAGTTCTTCATGTTGCGGTGACCCCCAACCATAAAATTATTTTCGTTGCTACTTCATAACTGTAATTTTGCTACTGTTATGAATCGTAATGTAAATATCTGATATGCAGGATGTATTTTCATTGATACAAATTAAACATAACCCAGAGGTTGAGAACCGCTGCTCTAGTCTTTTCCAGGCTAAAAATCCCTGAGTTTTTTTCAATAATTTTTCATATGACACTGTTATAAATTTGTTAATTGTTCTTCCCTCATTCAGATATTAACAATAAATTTGAGATACAATCCATAAATGAGGAAAAGTTATTAGTTCATTAATTAGGGCCCTCCTTATAGTACTAGTGACAAAGAATCATTTAGTAGCTTAAGTGATATCCTATGTTTTCCCAACAACTATTGTATTGAAGTATATAGGAAATTCTAACTGAGGAAAAATGGACCTTTGTCACTACTGAAGAGATTTGCAATTAAGCTGTGAAGATAGTTCCAGTCTAGTATTGCCTATCTGAATTTAATCAATTTATCTGAATCAAATTTAATTTGCTCCCTATTCCTGTCCCCTGAGAAGTATACTGATAATAGCCCTAGGTGTATACAACAAACTACTATAAAAAAGACACTGCCCCTGCCCTATAAGTGCTTATGTTCCAGGGTATGTTAGGGGAAAGATCTGATATTAATGAATAACTCTGAAATAAATTAATAACTAAGAATACAGTACATGGATAACTATGAAATAAATTAGGCTAGGATCAGTACGCCAATATTTATTGACCATCTATAACATGAACCCACTGCCATGTTACATATTATGGAGGACATTGATATGTCCACAGGCAGAAGAGAAGCCTCTTGAGGATGGGGACTACTTCATTTTTGTCTTTGTTTGCCTATCATTCAGCAAAGTACCTGGCACTTAGTTTGTCCTTTGTTTTTTAAGACAACCAATGACATCATGAGGTGATGTCTTCACTTGCAAGTGATTTGGTTTAAGTGAGGCTGAGTTACACAAAGTCATCGGTCTCACTCTCTCTTCCAGAGTCATCAAAATCCAGTGGCAAGAAAAAGTCAAGATAATTGAGCAATGGCCCAGGATACAGTGAATGACCTTGGCATCCTCCATGCTTGACCAAGCTCTAGGCATTCCACATTGCCTGCTTCAGCCACCTTCATGGATTTTGGAACAAATTGTTCTTAATCACACAATATAATGGGAAAGTCTTCACAGACTTGGAGTAGATATCCCCCTAACTCCGGGCGGGTAGGTGACACAGTGAATAGAGTACCAGCTCTGGAGTCAGGAGGCCCTGAGTTCAAATCCGGCCTCAGATGCTTAACACAAAAGCTAGCCGTGTGACCTTGGGCAATTCACTTAACCCCAATTGGCCTCCAAAAAAAAAAGCTAAAAAAATAAAAATAAATTTAAAAAATATATCCCCCCAACTCATTAACAGGTTTGGGGCCCATCAGTTACTCTCGACTCAGTCTGCCATCTACCGAGGCAGTCTGCCAGAGTGTGGCTGCTGCTTCTTAGAGCCACAGGTAAGAGTTGGGTGAAGGTGAACAACAAAGGTGGATGGGCAGCCCCAAAAAAGGTTTGGAAAGCCTTCATGCCAGACATGTTAGTCCTCCCAGAACAGCACATACACCCCATATACCTGGCACTTAGTAGGGGCTTGACAAAAACTTGTTTGAATAATTGATAGGGAAGATGAGGCACATGTACAAATAACCCACAGGGCAAGGCAAAGTAGGAATGTCTGAAAAAACACCTACATGAAACCAGAGTAGGAGGGAACTCCCCAGTTGAAACTCCCACATTTCTTTTCTGCTCGCTGAAATTTTCCCTCCAATTTTCCTTCTAACTTCACTCTAACTTTCAACTCCAAACACATACCAGTTGACAGACCATATTATGAAAGCTAATAGGAAGCCTTCACACCATTCAATCAACAAGAATTTATTGTGTGATTACTATAGGACAGGCACTGTATGCCAAGCACTGGGGGTACAAAGAGAGTCAAATACAGTTCCTGCCTTCCAGGAGCTTACATTCTGAAAAAGGATACATGTATATAAATAGGTACATAAAAGATACAGAAGGCGATTCGAGAGGGGAAGGCTCTTAGTGGATCAAGAATCTTGGAAAAGCTCCCTACAAAAGGTGATATTTGGAGGGAATCTTGAAGAAAGCCAGGAATTTTAAGAGGTAGAGGGAAGGAAGCAGAATGGGCACAAGAGCAGGAAACAAAGTGTCAGAAGAACAAGGAAGTCAGTGTCTTAAGTCCCAGCACAGACTGTACTTAGAATTTCTATAGTTTGCAACGTTTCATTTTTATTAACTATGCCTCCCAAGAACCCTGTGAGGTGGATGAGGTCCATGACTTCTATTTTGTGGATAATGAAGAAATCGACACCAAGAGATAAAATACTGAGTTCGTGGTCAAAAACCATTAAATGTCAGATCCTTGTCCCAATCCTTGGCTTATCCTGTTAAACCACACAGCTCTCAATTTTTCTTTCAGTCCTATTCTATTTATTCATTTCTATTAGATTATTCAACCAAAATGAAGTGAGTTTCTATGGTGAGGCTATAGAATATTACAGCTTAAAAGCTAACCATTTATCCTCATCAATTTTCTGTATCATCTTTCCAACTTATATGGGAATCCTGAGTGTCTGAAAGATAAATTCTAAAAGAAAGTTTAGCATTAAAAAATTTTATTTTTCCAAAGCATTAAATTCATCCAGAAGATCAGTGTTTCAAGAATGGCTTTTCTTAATTTATGTATCTCTAATTCTGGGGCTGGTTTCTTTGACTGTATATGTACAAAGTAATGCTGACATAGATGATATTTGGAAATATTCATATTCGAGATGACGATTATCCAATTACTTTGAGATATTTCCTTGGCAATTAATCAGCTGAAGTAATTTCTGATACCAAGTCAAATTTAATACATGTTATCATTTAAAATTTTAAAATTTTAAATATACACCCAGAATTATTATTATAGTTATAAATTTGAATATTCTTGATTGATAAGAACTTAAAGAATTCCCTTGATTGTTTGCCCTTTCTGAACAACTAAATACTTGTACCATATAGAGGGTCCTATAATATAAAAGGGAATAGACTTGAACTGGACCCATTGTATTTCATTTAATAAGCACAATTACAAACAACAATAAACCATAGCATGTAGCCAGTAACCCACCTTATAGGAACAATGAAAAACATGGTTTCTTTCTGGCACTGTTTTATCTCCATCTTGGGTTTTCTGTGTACCGTTTTCATTTATTTTAATTATAAGGCAAAAGTGATGGTTGAAGTCAGTAAGACCTGGGTTTGAATATTTTCTTTAACACATACTAGCTGTGCGACCATGGGCAAGTGACTTAACCTTGCATGCAATTCTCTCTGAAAGGAGTTCATAACCGTGGACCACGTGGAAAGATTTCAGTGAATCTGTGAGCATGGATTGGAGAGAGAAAAAAAACTACATAGTTATTTTCAATAATCTCTATTTAAAATATAACATTTCCTTCAATTATTAAAAACATTATCCTAAGAAGGGGTCCATACACATCACCAGACTGCCAAAGGGGTCAGTGTCACAAAAGAAGTTAAAAACCTTTCCTCTGAGACTATAACAGCAGAGGGGGCTCCGTCAGAAGAATTTCCTATGCCAATGAAACCACATGGTACAAGGGAGGGACCCCATTTCAAACATACACAACATTAAAGGATAATTATTAAATATTTATAGGACCTTAGTTTCTTTTAAAGACTAGAAAAAAAAAACTGGTAACTTTCATATGGTGTGAAGGCAGGGGATTTTGTTTTAATTCCATTTCCGAAATACAAAAGCTTTATGAGGTCAAGGCTCCTTAATGTGTCCTGCATAGTCCCTAAAACAGAGTTATTTCCACATAAATGGCATGGCATTAATAGAATAAATTGTCTCAGTATTTACCCCACCAAACTTTACAGTAGAAAGAAATTCACTTTCTTTACTTTTTAATTTGATCAGAAAGACTGCCCTTCCTTCAAATCTATCTGTTTTATCTGCTTCCCCAGTCAGATGTGTGAAGTGAATTTTCTATAATAATTAACCCACAGGAAAAAAGAAAGATTTCTCTTTTTTAGTAGGTCACAGTATTATGAAACAGAGCATCATTTGAATGTCACCTATTTAATTTTTTTAATGTACAAAGGTAAGGACGAGCCCATTACAATTGTCTTTTATTGACTTAAACTTTTCCTTTGACTCTACTAATCATTTCCGTTTAAGGGGGAAATTTTTCAGACTGCTGGACTTCCAGAAATCCTGGTTAGGTTTATTAACTCTGACAATAAGATATGGAGCACAGGTAAAGTTTGGAGGGAAAAGGGAAATTGTGGTGAATATTCTGGAAAACAAAGGCTTGTACATGGCCTTGCCTGTAGCATTATAGTTTTCTCATTCATGGTGGAATGCTAAATAACTGTTAGTTAGTTAGCCATTTGAAAAGTCCTTATTTAATATATAATGTGGGGAGTATAATTCTTTCCTTTAGGTAGAAATGTTTTACAATGATAATTAAATACATTTGCTTTCTGCTACGATTTGAAAGAATGTAAGGGCACTAAAACTATAGGGTGCAACAACAGTCTAAAGAATTTGAATTCATTCTCTTGATCTGCCATGCCGAGCATTAACAAACTCAAAAATGTTAACTGCTATTAATATTTATGGAGCTTAGTTCAAGGAAAATGTATAAAGGTCACAATAAAATTAAAGTATTATAACGCATGGGAAGAGTGCCAAGACTGTTATAAAACTGGTGGGAAGAGTCATTCTAAGATGAATTCCATTGGTATTTTCAGTTGAAGTAGCCTCATAGCTGTCAAATCAATTTTATTTCATAATGAATGAAAATACAAGAGTGGGAATCATAGCAACTTTGCTTAGGTAGATGATAAACTAATCAATCAATTGCATCGACCTGAGAATCTAATTTTCTGTGATAGAATTAGGTAAAACTAGTTTGGAAGGGGCAGCTAGGTGGTGCAATGGATAGAGGGCCAAGCCTTAAGACAGGCAGACTCATCTTTCTTAGTGAGTTCAAATCTGTTCTCAGACACTTACTAGCTGTGTGACCCTGGGCAAGTCACTTAATACTCTTTGCCTCAGTTTCTCATCTGTAAAATGAGCTAGAGAAGGAAATGGCAAATCACTGATATCTTTGCCAAGAAAGCCCCAAATGGGGTCATAGTCAGACATGACCATAACGACTCAACAACAACATAGTTTGGAAATATCCTTCTAGCAAAACATCATATAACCAGTTTAGATATATTAAATACTTCTTAATAACAGATGACTTAGAAAGATGAAGTTGCAGGTTGCCTTAAAAATTATTTAAGTCTGAAATTCTTTCATGATTATTAAATTAATAAAAATATCTAAGATTAAAGGAATAATGTTTACACTGCGATTTAAAGTTTGCTAAGCATTTCTACATTCATGATCTCATCTTTTCCCCACGCCTGAAATGTACTCCCTCCTCACCTTTGCCTCTTAGACCCTCTCACTTCCCTCAAACCTCATCCGAAGTATGAGGCCTTCCTGACTTCTCCCATCCTCTAACCAAAGTTACCCTATGCATGCTTTGCACAGATTCTGTATCAACATATCCCAGTCTTACTTTTTGTCTTTGAATCTCCAGCGTCTAGAACACTGCCTGGCACATGGTAAGCCCTTAATACATGTTGATTGACTGATGGACATCCATCTGGTGAAGCAGTCTAGCCAGGTTTACAGATAAGGAAAATAAAGGCAAAGAGGTGATTTGCTTTAAATCCCACAGCTAATATATAGGGGAGAGTGGTGAGAATAAGCACTTATTATGTACCTACTGTGTTCTAAGTACTGTGCTAAGTGCTTTATGAATATTATCTCATTTGACCTTCACACAAACGGAGAGATAGGTGCTATTATTATCCCCATTTTACAACTGTGGAAACTGAGACACACAGCACTAAGTAACCTGCACAGGCTTACATAATCAATAAGTGTTTGAGACAAGCTTTGAATTCAGGTATTCCTGACTCCAAGCCAGAGATTTATCCACTGTGCCATCTAGCTGCCAGATTCACAATCAATATATTCTCACCCCAAAATGCAATGGGTTTTTTTTTCTTACAACTCACTATTGCAGAATTTGAGAGCTCCACTTCTGGTACAATAGTCGACTTCTCATGAAACAAAAAAGAAAAATTGTCTTCTGGGGCAGGAATTCTGCCTGTAGGTTACAGTCCTATTCCCCAACCGTTGTGGGATCTTCCATAGGAACCTGACAATTACCAAGTCTCTGCTTGAGTATTTCCAGTATGTGGAAGCTCACTGCTTTGTCAAGAAGTCAGTTCTGATGTTGGAAAGCTGTGCAATGGTGATGGTGAATATAATCACTATACTCTAGTGCAATGGTTCTCTCACTTTGTGGTCTTGGCATCTTTTTACGCTCTTAAAATTTACTGAAGACCCTAAAGAGATGTTGTTCATGTGGGTTATGCCCATCACATTAAAAATTAAAACCTCTTAGTATTATCATGAATATAGTTAGCAGAATGCCCGGCATATATTTAGGCACTTATGTTTATTGGGGCATTTAGGTGGCATGCTGTATAGAGTGTCAGACCTGGAGTCAAGAAGACTCATCTCCCAAAATGCAAATCTGGCCACAGACACTTACTAGCTGTGTGTTCCTGAGCAAGTCACTTAACCCAGTTTCTTTCATCAGTAAAATGAGCTGGAGAAGGAAACAGCAAACCACTAAAAAAAAAAACCCATCCAAATAGAGTCACAAAGAGTTGGACACAACTAAAATGACTAAAAATAACAAATATTGATTGATTGACAGTTTTGACTTCAGGTTCCCCCTCTGAGAACCACTGGAAGAGTGGACTTGGAGTCAGCAAAACCTGGTGTCAAGTGATGTGTCTGACCACGGGATCTGTGTGTCCCTGAGCAGATCCCTTGACCTCCAGAGACAATGACACCTTCACAGGGTTACGTGGGAATCAAATTTAGCTAACACATGCAAAGTGCCTCACAGACCTTCACAAGCTATGTAAACATCAATTATTATTGCTGTTGTGAACAGTACTACTAAGAGATTGTACAGTTTAGCCACAAGCTCTTAGGACCACTTTTACAATTTGTCACCCAGCAAAGCCTACCTCAGCTCCCATCACACACACTCTTCAAGGCTGTCTTTCCCAATTCTTCACATCATTGCCATGCTCAAAAATGTTCATGCCGCCCACTTGAAACACTTTCCTTCTCCCTCCTCTCCAAGTCCCACGCACCCATTTGAAATCTCACCCCTTCATAAATCATTCCCAACCACCCCAGGCTTCAGCGATCTCTCACTGAGCACCAAGAGTAATTATTGTCTGAAAATTTCATTTGGCAGTTCATCATGTCATCACTGACAATTTTTCTATTGTCTTGAGCTGTTTTTTAAATCTTTTCTTGTTAATTAACTTATACTTTCTCTATTAAATAGGGGCTTTCCAACTCTAAGAGTATCTTACGGGAGGAAGGAAATAAGCATTTAGTAAACACCTCACAAACATTACCTCATTTGATTCTCACAACCACACCAAACAGGTGAATGCTCTTATTTTACATTTCACAGATGAGGAAACCGAAGCAGAGAAAGGTTAAGTGACTTGCCCAGGATCACACAGCTAGCACATGTCTGAGGCAGGCTTTAAACTCAGGTCTTGCTGAGTCTAGGCCCAGCACCTCTCTCCCCTACACCACCTACTGACTCCAGTAACACTGTCTAACAGTGTCTTTCAGAAAACACTCTATCCTCATTGTCTTATTTCTTCCTCATAGCAATGCTGTAAAGAAAGGCAAAGCAGATAGAATTATCTCCATTTTGGAGATAGGGAAACTGAGATTGAATCAGATGCATTGTCCAAATTTATATAGTTCCAAAGTGACAGATTCTCAAGATGAATCCAGGCCTCCTAACACCTAGTTGAATGCTCTTCCTGCTACCCCAGGGACTGCTTTGTGTGCCCCCATAGCACTTGCATAGTACTTTACATGTAGGAAATGTTTTGTAAATATTGGCTCATTTTAGTTAGATTTGATATATAGTTTCATTCCCTTCCCTTACCCAGCTATTCCCTTGCTTTCTCTGCCCTTTCATCTTTCCAGCCCAATGCAGCAGTGAATCTGCACCAGAGGTGAAGGGCAAAAGACCAAGACTTGGCAACGAAAGGGGATAGGGCAGTTTTCACAATGTCCCTCCAGAACCTGCTCTCATATTCTTTAAAAGGGGTTAATATGCTGGCAAAGATAACAGGGATGATGCTGATATTTTCTGCCAAGTACCTGGCATCACCTCAATCATCTCCCTTCTTTCATTTTATGCAAAATGATTTCGGTTTGTCATTCAAAAATACTCTTTGCCTCTTCTCTAATCTCATTGTTGTTTGCAGATACATGATAAGGGATTAAAAGGGGTCCATGTAAAGTATGGGCATCCCAAGAGGAGAAAGTATCAAGTTTACCATTGCCATCCAGGACACCTGCTTGACGTTTCTCAGGCTGTCTATCTTCTTCACAACCTAATCAATCAACAACAACAACGACCGATGTCATTTACATGGCAGTTTATAGTTTTCAAAGCACTTTACATACATCTCAGTTGATTCTCACAGCAAATGTTCAGGGCAGGCAGTGAAGGTAGAATTATTTCCATTTTATAGATGAGAAGTAAAGTGATTTGATGGAGGACATACATCTAGTAAGTGACAGAACCAGGATTTGAACCCAAGTCTTGATAAATATACAAATGTAGCCTATTATTATTGTTAATGATATTAACAACAACAATATAGATAATGAGAAAAGTAGTGAGAAATACAGTCTTCAAAAAACCCAAAGGACTAAACCTGGACTAAACCACAGGTCTAGAACTGGAAGGGACTCCAGCTAGTCCTACCTCCTTATTTTACAGAGAAGAAAACAAGGGAAGGGGAGAGAAAGAAGCATTTACATAGTACCTACTATGTGCCAGGCTCGGTGCTAAGCACTCTTTACAAATATTATCTCATTGGATCCTGACAATCTTGTGAGGTAGGTGCTATTATTATCACCATTTTACAGTTGAGAAATTCAAAGCAAATAGAGGTTAAGTAACTTGCCCAGGGTCACACAGCTAATATGTGTCTGAGGCCAAATTGAACTCGTCTTCCAACCTCCAGAGCACTTCTCCACCAGCTGCCTCTAAAATGAAACTAAGGACCAGAAATATTAAAGAATTTGCTCCAGGTCACACAGGCAGGAAGTAGTAGAGCCAGGATTTGAAACGAGGTTCTTTGACTCTAAATCTAAATGCTGGGTTCAAATCCAATGCTTTTTATATTTAACATAGAAATTTCCAGGCTTCAAGCTCATCTAGTCCAACCCCACCATTTTCCTGGGGAGAAAATTAAGATTAGATAAGATGTCACAAAACCCAAATAGAGATCTCCTGTACAGGAGATCTCCTGTACCTAAGCCATTCTTACTGTAAGGAGGCCGTATGGTGCAGTGAATAGGGTGATAGACATGATTTCAAATCCCACCCTACCACCACGCTTATCAGCTATGTGACTGAGCAAATCAATTAACCTCTCTGGGTCTCAATTTCTTCATATGCAAAATGAAAGGGCTGGATTCAATGGTCTCTAATGTCCCTCTAGTCCTAAATATATGTTCCTATTACTTTTCTTTTCATTCTTTGCAATTACTACTAGATCCTCTTGCCCAATTCAAGCATCTACTCTTTCTTTATCTTACGAACAAAAGCCATTTGGCACTTAAACAAGGTGCTTCTTTCACAAAGAAAAGGAGAACACAAATTCAGAAATAATATACTAGGGGGGGCAGAGTCAAGATGGTGGCATAGAAGCAGGAGAACTCCACGAGCTCCCCCCATAACTACCTCAAACGCCTATAAAATATGACTCTAAACAAATCGTAGAGCTCCAGAACCCACAAAATGACAGAGTAACAAAGCTCCCACTGAAGGCAGCCTGGCAGGCGGACAGAAAGCATTCATTGCAGCACGCTGGGAGCAGAGCCCAGCCCCATGCGGTTTTAGCCCAGGGAGGCCAGGACAAGCTGCTGCTGGCGCTTTCAGGAGAGTGGATCACCTGCAGCTGTGGCGGTTTCCAGAATTACCAACCCATAAGAGCCAACTACAAAATGAAAGGTTAGTGGAACTCAGCTAAATTTGGGGGACACAGTCTGACTGACTGCTCCAGAGCTAGAAGCAGCAGAAGCGGCAGTCCTGCAGCCACCTCCATGTGGCTGCTTCAGAGCTCCCGGTCTGCAGACTGCAGGGGGGACAAGCGATCATTCAGAGGCTAAGTGCTCTTGCCTTGAGCTGCCTGGATTGGGACTGCTGTGTTGGGTGGTAGTCCTGAAGTGTGTGACCAGTGAGCCAAAGCTGGCGGGGGCTGCAGAGACGGCAGCTGCAAAAACCTCTGCAATTTCGGACAGAGCTCTCCCCCTCTGAAAGCAGAGTTCTACTGAGCCCAAAAGTCAAGTAACTGACTGGCAACATGAGCAGGCAAAGGAAGCAAAACAAGCTCAGCAATCCAACTTTAGATTCCTTTTGGGGGGACAAAAAGGATCAAAGGATGGAACAGGAGGAAGACAACACAGTCAGAACTCCTGCACCAAAAGCTTCCAAGAAAAATGTAAACTGGTTACAGGCCATGGAGGAGCTTAAGAAGGATTTTGAAAACCAAATAAGAGAAATAGAGGAAAAATTGGGGAGAGAAATGAGAATGGCGCAAGAAAATCATGGAAAGAGAGTCAACAACCTGACTGAAGAAAATAACGCCTTAAAAAATAGACTAACTCAAATGGCAAAAGAGGCTCAAAAAGCCAATGAGGAGAAGAATACCTTAAAAAGCTGAATTTGCCAGATAGAAAAAGAATCACAAAAGCTCACTGAAGAGAATAATTCCTTCAAAATTAGAGTGGAGCAAATGGAAGCAAATGACTTTATG
>CM053585.1:459932334-459951469 GCA_028646515.1 Pseudochirops corinnae
CTTTCTGGTAGGGCAGGATGGTTCTCCCTACCACAGTGCCTGTGTATCTCAAGTTCCAGTTGGATGTAGTTAATAACAATAATAATACTTGTATATATATACGTATATATTTTTAACATTTGATTATAGAACTTTAGATTCTAGATTCTCTCTCTTCCTCCCTCGTCACCCACCCCCACTGGAAGGACAAGCAATCAAATACAGGCTGAACATGTGTAATTACGCAGAACCTCTCCACAGTGAGCATATTGTGAGAGTCTGATTACATGTCCCTTCTTCCTATCCTGCCCCACCCCCTGATCCACTATCTACCCCGTCCCTGTCCCTGTCCCTCTACAGAAGTGTATCGCAATGGTCTTATCAAGAAATGATGAGGACCTGAAGTTGGGTTGTGATTATATGAGTGAAGAGAAGCGCATGTCTACAAGAGATATTGTGAAGGTAAAAACAACGACATTTAGCAATGGATGAGATATTTGGGATGATATAGAGTGAGAAAGACATCAGGATTGCAAGCCTTGAGGACTGGGAAGACAGCAATATCCTAAACAGTAATAGGAAAGTTAGGGAAGGTTTAAGAGGAAAAGATGAACTCTGTTTTGGGAATGTTGAGTTTGAGATGCCTATGAGGCATTCAATTTGGAGCATCCAAAAGGCTATTGGTGATGGAGGACTGGAATTTACAGGAGAGATTAGGGCTAGATAGATGGATCTGTGAATTATCTGCCAGAGATGATAATTGAATACATGTGAGCTACTGAGGTCATCCAGTGAGATAGTATAGAGGAAGAAGAGAAGGCTCAAGTCACAAGTCTCAAGACACATTCCTGGTTAAGAGTGTTCACAAATGAAGATACTGAAAAGGAGTGGTCAGAGAAATAAGAGGGAAAATTGGGGAAATAGTGTAAAAAAAACCTAGAAAAGAGAAATTATACAAATAGAAGTGATCAGTAATGTCAGATACTGCAGGAAGGTCAAGAAGAGTCAGTTGAGAAGTCTATTAGATTTGACAGTTAAGAGATTTTTAGTAAATTTGGAGAGGAGAGTTTCAGTTGATAGGGTTGAAAATCAGACTACAGAGGGTATAGAAAAGAGTGGGAAGAGAGGAAATGAAGGCATCTTGTATAGATAGTTTTCTGGAAGAATTGAGCCACAAGAGAGGGAAGAGATGTAGGAAGATAGTTCATAGGTGTTGTTGGATCAAATGAATATTTTTTAGGTTGGGGAAAGGCTTAGTTGTGTTTCTGGGCAGCAGGAAAAGAGCTAACAGATAGGGAGGGATTGAAGGCTAGAGAGTGGGGATGATAATGGGGACAGTCTGCTGGACAAGTTGGGATGGAATCAAGGGTGCAGGTAAAGAGAAAGGCTGACTTTGGCAAATTAAGGAACTATAATTATGATTTAAATAGATTGACTTTCCTGTAAGATTTTTTTTTCTCAAAACAGGTTATAAGAATAGATGTAAAAACTCGGCCTAGCAATATATTGCCAATAGGAAACACTTAAAACAGAAAGTCACGTACAGATTTAAAATAAAATACTTTTTTCTTGTCTAGTCCTTTATCATTGTTCTTACCTACCTTTTTTATGCTTCTCTTCTTTCCTGTGTTTGAACTTAAAAGTTTCTCCTCAGCTCTGGTCTTATCATTAGGAATGGTTGGGAGTCGTTGGTTTCTATTTCATCCATTCAGATATTCAGAATTTGTTGTTTGCTTAAGGTTTTGTACTTCTTTTGCCAATGCTGTTAACTCCTTTTCCCATTCTTTCTTCTGTTCTTTCATTTCTTTTCCAGTTTTTTTCTCAAGTACCCTCATTTGAATTATAAAGACATATTTTAATCCTCCCTTAAAAAAAATCAACCCC
Organism: Pseudochirops corinnae; assembly: GCA_028646515.1. Lineage (NCBI taxonomy): Eukaryota > Metazoa > Chordata > Mammalia > Diprotodontia > Pseudocheiridae > Pseudochirops > Pseudochirops corinnae. The sequence continues at coordinate 459,934,198 of CM053585.1, forward strand.
AAAACCAAAACTCTAGCTTTATGTCTTCCAGGAATTCTAGTTGAGTTTGTGCCCAAGCTATGTTTTTCTCTGAGGCATTGTTAATAGATATTTTGTAGTCATTTTCTTTTTTGTTTATGTCCTTGCTACCATAATAACTCATTATGGTGGAGTCCTTTTTTAAATATTAGGCCATATTTTTGGAGAGAAGATCTGAGATATTGTTGTTGCTGCTTTTATTGTGTATAGGATGTGTTATTCTAGAATCTTAGAGACCTGCTAGAGACTTAAACGTTTTCGTTGCTTCTGTAGGGGTTTGATCCAGTACAAATTCTGATTGCTATTGGCTTAGTCTGAGCTCTGCGAGTTCCTGACCTAGGTTTGGGTCTGTACAAGAACAGACTGCTATTAGACTCTGCCCCATTAGCCAGCTGGAAAGTTCTGTTGGTTCAGAGTGGTAAAATTGTAGGCTCCCTTTTGGTTTAGATTTCTAGTCTTGTTTATTTCTCTGTAGGCTGAGTTAGATATTGAAAATGACAGCTTGAGGTCTGAGCCACACCACTGCTGCTGCTGTTTTCTGAACTTCCTCCTTTCTTGGCATACTGCCCAGGCCTTCTCTGCTTGGGAAAGGCAGCCCTTGTGGGGCACTGAGTGTAGGGCTCCTCATTCCTCTCTGGATCTGTGACGCAGGATTGGGTAGTAGGCAACAAACTGCCAAATGGCTCCTGTCCATATTGCTGTGCCCTGGTTTGGGTCTAGGAGTTCTCCATTATGGGTCTGAGACTTCCTTTTGTGCTGGTATGCAGCCTCTCTGTGGGTGCTGGAGGGCCCCCAAAACCCTGTACTCTTTCCCTGACACCATCCCCAGGGTCTACAGACTTTTCTGTCTATTTCTATGCTGACCCAGGCAAAGCACTCATTTGACTTTTTCTGGAATTTTTTATAGCAAAATTTTTATGATATCCATAATGTATAAGACATTGACATTTATCAAAGCATGCCTCTGAAATGCAGCATGGAATAATGGATAGAGAGTTGGCCTTGGAATCAGGTAGACTGTGGGTCCAGATTCACCTTTGGCACATGCTGTTGGTCTGACTCAAGCTGAATCACTTAACATCTCAGGGTCCCAAGCAACTCTCTAAGACTATAAGGTGCAGGGCAGTCACTAGTACCTCCTTGGGGTCTGTACCTAGCAGGGGAATCTTTGAGTCTGAGTATGGCCATTTTAGCTGCTTTATTGGCCGAATTCCCCATTTCTTTCCAGAATGATTGTACTAATTCACAGTTCAGTAAACAATGCATTAGTGTGGCTAGGCTGATTTCTAATGATTGGTAATCTAAACAATTGACTATTTTTATGTGCTCTTTGCTCACTTACCATTACTGGTCATCATTATGATGCTGGCTGCAACTTTCCACGTGATGTAAGAAGACCCCAATAGTTTCTGAAGCTGTGTTGGCTCACATGCATGCTCATTGTAGTTCATCTGGAAGCCTGTGTTAGCCTATCCAGGGTTCTATTCTGTGTTGGCTACAAGAACCATGACTGCAGTTGTTTCCACTCTGTGACACATTCTGTTTCCTTCTCTTTTTATCTGTGAGCCCTGGTATAATCACTCTGTATTTCAAACATTTAGTCCTATAGCAACTGAAGTCTCAGGAACCTCTATCAGAGCCCATAGGACATCTAATTCTTTTTGGATGTGCCCCTATTCTAGTCACATGTAGTGTTTTGTGGAGATCAGACTCCTGTCTTCACTCTCTACCCTGGATCAGTTGTTAAGTATTTGCTGCATTTGGAAGTATAGGCACACTGTGGAGATAGTGTGGGTTCTGTTCCAGATCACTGCAGTAAAGCGAATATCGCATAAAGGGAGTCACACAAATTTTTTGATTTCCCAGTACTTTTAAAGTTAAATTTATATTATACTATAGTCTCTTAAGTGTGCAATAGTATTACATCTAAAAAAAATGGACATACTAGTGCACAGTGAATAAAGCACTGGCCCTGGAGTCAGGAGGACCTTAGTTCAAGTTCGGCGTCAGACACTTGACATACTTACTAGCTGTGTGACCTTGGGCAGGTCACTTAATTCCAATTACCTTGCTTTCCCCCCTCCAAAAAAATAGATATGCTGTAATTAAAAGTACTTTATTGCTAAAAAGTGCTAAACATGAGCCTTTGGTGAATCATAATCCTTTTGCTGATGGAGGGGCTTGCCTTGATGTTGTTGACTACTGACTGATCAAGGTGGTGTTTGCTAAAGGCTGGGTGGTTGTTAAAGGCTGAGTTGGTTGTGGCAATTTCTTAAAATAAGACAACAATGAAGTATATCTCATAGACTGACTCTTTCTTTCCCTTGAACATTTAGAGGCTGTTATAGGATATTGATTGACCTAATTTTTATATTGTTGTGTCTCAAGGAATAGAGAGGCCTGAGGAGAGAGATATGGGGAATTGTCAGTTGGTAATACACACAACATTTATTGATTAGGTTAGCCATCTTCAATAGGTATAGTTTGTGGTACTCCGAAACAATTGGAATAGTAACATCAAAGATCACTAATCGCAGATCACTGTAATAGATTTAATAATAATTAAATAGTTTGAAATATCTAGAGAATTACCGAAAGGTAGGTAACACAGAGACATGATATATACTGTTGGAAAAATGGTGTTGATAGACTTGCTTGATGCAGGGTTGCCACAAACCTTCAGTTTGTAAAAAAAATGCAATATCTGGGAAGTACAATAAAGCCTAGTACGATAAAATGAGGTATGCTTGTAGTAAATTTTCTTGATTCTGTCCATGAGTTCTAGAGATTGGATAGTGTAAACTCTTAGGAAGTAGAGACCTCACTCAAGTGAGGAAACTATCAGTCTGTCTGATCCTGTCCAGTGCCCCGTTCCTGAATTTTGTCTCTTGTGATAAACTCTAAAATCCCTGAAGTTTGAACCTAAACATAACGGCTCTACATTCTGCTATACTTTTTGTCTTTCCTGTCTTTCCTGAACATGAAGCTGGCTTTGCAAGACTATTAATCTCTCTACTTGTATTTTGAATGACTGAATGATTGTTTGTCAACCCAGCTAAATGAGACTTCACATTATCTTCTTCCCCGCTTACTCTGAGTTGTCTTTTTTTTTTTCCTGGAAGCAATCTATGCATTCTTTCAGTTGGCACTTTGTTTTCAGTATTTGTAAGTTCTTGGAAATTTTCTCATATTATTTCTTGCATTATGGTGTTCAGCTTTTTGACTTGTCATATTATTCTGAGAGACCTATAATCCTTAAGTTGTTTCGATGTATTTTCACTTCAATATGCTTTGTTTGTATGAAGATTATGTTTTCTTTGAATGTTATTACTTTTTGCTTCTCTTCTTCCAGATTATCCTTTATGTTTATCTATTTGCATTTCTAGTTACTCTCTCTCCTCCTCCCACCCTATTTTTTTTGGTAAGACTTGCCACATGAATTCAAGTTTTTATGTTTTGCTATTTTTTCTATGTAGGCTATAAATTCTGCTTTGACAATTCTTATTTCTCTTTTAAACTTCTAAAGAACATCCTGTTTTGGTAACATGCTTTCTTGGAAATCCATAGGATCCTCTGTCTCATCAATTATTGATTCATTTTCCTTTGTCTTAGGATATTTATTCATAGATATTTGGGCTCACTTAGCTGATCTAGAGATTATATTTCACTTTATGATTTATATCCTCCCTGTTAATTTATCTGCTTATGCTCAAGGCCTTTAAATGGATTTTCTTTCTCCAGTGATCTTCGGTGATTTCAGTCTTTTTTCCCCTTATGTTCCCTCATTGCTTATATTCTGATTCCTTCTCTCAGGACTAGACCTCCAAGCTATTTGATCCTCCTTCTGTACTGGTCAATTCACATTTCACTGATCTCAGTCTCTGCTCCAAGTGTTCCAGCTAGTTGCTGGGTCCTTTGCTTCAAGCAGGACTGCTAGATCCATGTGTACCCTGGAATCCTGCCACAGACCTCTCTCTCCTTTCTTTCCTCTCTCTCTCTCTCTCTGTCTCTGTCTCTGTCTCTCTCTGTCTCTCTGTCTCTGTCTCTGTCTCTGTCTCTGTCTCTCTCTCTCTGTCTCTCTCTCTCTCAGTGCTCTTGTAGCTCAGTGTTGTAGTCTCAGATAGAATAACCTTCCTTTTAGTCTTCCCAGTACTTGGAGCGGGTAGTCAAAGTGAGTTCTGAGCAGCCCTGCCAGAGTATGGTGAGCAGTAGGGGAGAGGGTACTGAATGCAAGCATTAGGGGTCAGGAAATTAGCCTTCTCTGCTGGTAGTTCATCAGATTTTCACTTTGTTAGGGTTCTTCATGCCTTTGATTGTGAAAAGAGCTAAAATTGCTTTATCTCTTGAACATAATTATTATTTTGAAGGGTTTGAGAGATTATTACAGTAGAGAAAAATCTTGTCTTCCTTCTTGTTGGTCATGTGACCTGGAAGTCTCCAGTTGTCTTTAAAAAGAATTGGGAAAATAACTCTATGGGCCTGTCTGGACTTTGCCCTTAGATCTTTCCTTTAAATTTCTTGGCTATCCAAGTTATATGGTTTCTGACTGGTCTTCGTACTTTGTGCTCTGGACTAGCTGCTCGAATTTTTCCAGCCGAGAGGGATTTTTTACTTTGACTTTCTCCATAAAAACCTTATGGTTGTCAAGTGAGAGCTATAGAAGGGCAGTGAAGCTAGAGAGAAGAAACTGTCAGCTTGGCCCCAGTGTGCCGTCAGATGTTTGTGGACTTGACAGTCTATAAGATCTCCTCCCAGGGAAACCACAGGACAGTGCAGAGCCAGGATTACAGGAATGGGTTTATATTTTCCTTATATATCCATCAAATCTAACAGACAGAGTTAAGGCCTAAGAATGCTATTGGCTGGAATGAGCATATATACATAGTGTGTATATACATACATATATAAAAATAAAATGTTAACATAAATATATACACACACACATACATATATACAATGTATATATACACACTATACATATGCATGTGTGTATATATTTATGTACATCCACATGTACACACATGCATACATACATATACATATATGGATATGGATACATGTATGTATGTGTATATGTATTAGACTGAGCATTGGATGGGGTACCAGGCCTGGAGTAAGGAAGACCTGAATTCAGATGTGACCGTAGACATTTGCTACATGTGTGACCCTGGGCAGATCATTTAATTTTTGTTTGCCTCAGTTTCTTTATCTGTAAAATGGAGATGATAAATAATAATGCCTACTTCCCAGGGTGGTTATGAGATCAAATAAGATAATAACTATGAAGTGCAGATACAGTACATATAGCACATAGTAAATGCTGTGTAAATGTTAGCTATCATATATGCATGTATCTACACATACGTGTGTGCATATACATAAATATATATGTATTTGTACTCAATCCAGGCAAGGAGACTGGGGAAAGGCATCTGGGTAGATTCTAATATAATCTGCAGGATGGCTTTTCTATTTATTAAATTATTTGAATGCATTTAAAAAGATGATATTAATGGTTAGATGAATGAAATATACTTGTTTTCACAAAATCATGGAAATGTAGAATTTTAGATTTAGAAAAGGACCTTGGCCAACCTATATGGGAAAATTAGTCTTCATTATAACATTTTTGATAAGTGGTCATCCAGCCTTTGAAAATTTAAATCTTGGATCCTGAAGAAGCCTTGTGTCTTTAGATTAGCAGTGAACACAATGTTGGTCCCCTCTTTTCTGCCATTCATGCTTTTGTGGTCACCACGGGCTTTCCCCATCTCTTTTCTGGAGGAGCTGGCTAGCATAGAAACTTTTCTCGACCTTGCTATTGGTATAACCACTGTAGTTTTAGCCAATTATTTTTCTAATATGGACAGCTGTCTACCAGAAATTGAACCTGATGCATTTATGTCACTTGGGGCACTGGATAATCCTGAAAGTGAAATGACTTTTAAGAAAATGAGCAATCTGGCTCAAGATTGGAACCAGTGATTTGCTATAGGGAGCATAGGCCCGGTGTGCCATTTGAGCTGCCCAACTACCAATTAATTTTTAAAATTTGTCTTTAAAAGGAATGATTCCCTGGGAGATTCAGTATGCCAAGTTTCAGCAGAATGAATTTTATGGATGAGTTATGAAACCCTGAAAACCAAAGTCTATAATAGAAATGCTGACAGACCTGAACTAGAATACTACCACTATAATAAAGCAACTTTTTGTTATTCCCTTATGGTCTCTATCACAATGAAAAAAGAGCTAAAGTTTTCAGTTTTAACACTTTGAGAATGTTTTATTTTCCTGATCAAGTATTCAACATTAAATTAGCCATTAATAGTTATAGCCATAAAAACACAATATCTATATAGACTAACAAGGCATAGCTATTTTGAAACAGAATAGAATTATTCTGAGAGATTAATAACTAGTATATATTTCAGATCTACATCTTGAAGAAATTTGTTTTAAACATTAATTTTTAAAAAAAGGAAACCATCTTCCCCACTGAATCATCCTCCTTTGCCTCCCCTAACTGCCATGCCAGTATACCTCCACCAGCTATTGATAGGAAGAATCAAAATAGTTTTTCAATAAACTTGCTTTCTAAATACAATTCTTCCTTCTGCTTAATAGCCTTTCTTTTCAACCAGTAATAGTCTTTATTTTCCAATGCCCAAATGTTTGTTGCTAAATTCTCCTTTTTTGAAAATTTAGGTCCTACAGCAGGATTTATTATTGTACATTATTATAACCTACCCCCAAGAAACATTTCATAACCATATGATAACAAATACCTTGAAGTTATATTGCATAATTTCTCTCAAAGATCTGAAATGATACACACAAACATCCGTATACACAGATACATGTACATATAATTAGTTTTATAACATCCCAAATGGATAGCAAAAGGATAAGGATTTTTATTGTTGTGTTGCAGATGGCTATCCCCTAGGGCCCTAAGAATTCATTAATAGAACTAACGAATGGAGCAATGAGACCGGAACAGTTGCATCTCCCAATTTCCTGATTTTTGTGCTCTCTCTACATAAACTTGCCTTTTCAGTTGAGAAGGTTGAGTTGTGATAGGAAATGTCATCAGGGACCTGTGAGAAAATACTGGAATAGACTTGTGAAACGTCACTTTTATCTAGGAGCTTTCCATATGTTAGGTTCCTGCCCCATTTTATAATGTTTGAATGCTTACAAGTACCTTTTTCTTCCCCTGCCCTGTTAGATCCTGCTGTCTACAGTTTGTCCATAAATCCCCCTACCTTCCATTCAGTTTCATACAACATTTTAAAACCACGAGGCAACGAATAAGGTACTGGAGTAATAAAGATAAATAGGGCTCCAGGAAACTAATAATCTAGTGAAGGAAGATAAAAAATATACCCACAAAAACCACAATACAGATTGGAGCGTGTTACATGTCAGAGTGAAGCACTGAAGTGTCGTGAGAGGTTCACAGATGGAGAAAGTTCTTGTGGCTGAGAACGAGGAAGCTGGGAGGAGAGGAAGTTTCTTGGAGGGAGGTAGTACCTGAGGTAAACCCTGAAGGACAGGAAGAATTTCAATAGGCAATGACCACAAGGGTATCCATTTCAGTGAATGAGGATGGTGTGAGCAAAGTTTCAGGAATGAGAAAGGTCAGGAAAAGAATTAGAGAATGTAGAACAGTCTGGTTCTCCTGGAACCCAGAGTGTTGTGAGGAGTAGAGTGGGATAGGTAGAAAGTAGATGGGATCTAAGTTGTCCCAGGCCCTGATTGCCAAGACAGGGAGTTGGTACTTTGTTTGGTGGGCTTGTAATAATTCTTCAGACTAAACTGGGCAGCTGCTTCTTGGACAAAAAACATTTCTCATGGACCCTATTTTCCAGGCTAAGCTTTGCATGCTCTCAATTTACTTTTATGTTTCCCTTCTCTTATAGTGACAAAGTAAACTTCTCAAATTCTTCACTAGGATATCACTTTTGTTCACATGATCCATGACTCTCTTATCTCTAATTCTGACTTCTCTTTTTATCTTCATGTACATTATTTCTAACAGTTTACTGTACATTTCAGGGCCCAGCAACTATCCCAAATTCAACACATTTAGGACTAAACTCACCCCTTTTAAACCCTTTCAAATCACCACTTTCCTGACACCCCTGTTTTTGTCAATGATGCCATAGAATTTCTCAGTTACTCATGTCCAAAAATTCAACCGTATTTGCCTCGTTTGGCCTTTTTATATCTAGTCACTAAATCTGGTCAGTTCTTCCTTAGTAATATCCATCATACATGCTTTATTTTTCTTCCTACCGATGCTGCCCTTGTCCATGACCCCATCCCTTCATTCCTGGGTTATTACAACCGTCTTTTACCTGACCCCATAGCCTCCTGTCTCCCCTACATTTTCTCCCTTACTACTGCCTCCTGTAATCCACCTTACATAACATTGTCAGATTAATAGTAAAGTTCTGGCTTTAGTCTGCCCCTCTTCTGCCCCAAAGCCATCAAAGGTCCCTCATTACCTACAGGATTAAATCCGCATTCCTTATCTTGGTAGTTTTAAAGTCCTCCAAAAATCTCTGGACATCCCCTACCCCTTGCCTTTTCAATCTTATCTTCTATTTTTCCCCTACATGAATCCTCTGCTACTGCCAAATTGGTCTATTATCCCAAGTTGTGCACAATACACCTTTCACCTTATAGTTGCTAGGTGGGCAAGATGAGTGACAAGGGCTGGTATGAAGGCTCCTTGAATCTATTGGGGGTTTAGCAATTTGAGGAGGTTCAGGTGAGATGAGCTAGCTAGGCAGGGGTTAGAGTAGTCAATAGCATGTTATACAAGCATGCTGTCTCATATCAGGAGACAGGAGTTCTAAGAGGTATAGTAAGTCCTACAACTTCTGGGTCATGTGACCAACAGGATGGCAGATTAGATATTTCTTTGATCCTCACAACCTCTCAAATCCCTCCAAAACAGAAACTATGCACCAAAGGTAAAGCAATTTCATGATCTAGTACATTTCCAAACCATATGGTCTACAGATCACATGCAATACATAATACTCCCGAGTACAGTTTAAATCAGATTAAAATGTAATTGGAAAATATTTAACAAAATAAATAAAAACACAATAAAATATAGATAATATTAAAATTTAAAACTAAGTCATTATTCAGCCCACAGGGATCCTTTATGTATGGATTAGTGGCACCCATTTCTACCTAAGTTTGAAATTTCTGGTTTAGGGCAACAAGACCCCAAAAGATGGTAAAAATTACCATGAAATAATTTCTAATGAGCTCAGCTCAGCACTCCCACCCCCACACTGCCTACCACACTTCTGGCAACAAGGCTGTACTAGATGGACTTGCATGGACCCATGGACTTGCAACAACTCCACATCCCATTCTCCCTTCTTTCCAGTGCTGTGGAGATCTAAGCCTCAAACTGTAGGAATTTGTTGAGACCTGAATAGCCTGTGCCACAGCAACATTCTATGCTGTAAAAGAGCTCTGTAGCCGAACAGAGAAACAGAGAGAAGAGGGAAGAACACACATATAGACTTGTTATAGAGCACAACCCCATACCAGGACACTCCTCCCCTCCCCTCTTGCCAGAGCCTTGGTGATCCAAACTTTAAATTATAGAAATCATTTGAAGTTACAACAGCACCAGCATAGCAGCTAGGCCGGAAAACTAAGGAACAGAGGGAATGGGACAAGTCATCATATATGGGGGATGGTATAGAAAAGGACTGAAGGAAAGTCCTCATCATCTAGATGGGGATGTTCCCCTAAAAGTCACTTGGGGCAGAGATCTAGGTTGGTGAAATAAGAATTACCCAGCATGGGAGGAGGCTGAGATGCTTTGAAATCCAGCTCCTAGTTAAGCCACTATCAGATGGGTAGGGAGTCAGACAGTGAGCAATAAGGGAAAATAAAGGAAAAAAAATGCTGAATCATCAAAGATCTCAGGAGGAAGAAAGACCTTGAGCATAAGCAGATAAATCAACAGGGAAAATATTAATAGCAGATGGTAACATGGCCTCAAGATCTAATAAATGAGCTCAGGCATCTATGAATAAATAATACACAACAAAAGAAAGTGTCACTTGATGAGGCAGAAAGACCCTATGGAATCTGAGAACATGGAACCATAACACATTGTACCTGAATGGTTTAAAATAGATATGAGAACTGTGAGAACAGAATTTATGGTCTGCACAGCAGAAATAATTGGCAGAATAAAAAAACTTGAATCTGCAATGGCATATCTCACCAAAGAAACAAAAGAGAGGACAACTGAATGGGAATGCAAATATGCAGAAGTGAGGGACAATCTAGAAGAAGAGAAGGAAAATGCAATAACATTAAAAGAAACCATGCTTTCTAATCAAGAAAGCCATGTCGATCTTGAAGACAGAATGAGTGGAGACAGTGTGGAAGAACACAGGTCAAAGAGGGGTCTGGGTTGTGGGAGTAGGCAGGACAGAAGAAATGGTAATGGTGCGTGCATGGGGGGCTGGCAGGTTCTTACTGGGTAAGTAAGGTGAAGGAATTCAGTACTGAACATTCCATAACTAGGGTTGGTGGAGCAGGAACCTCACTAGAGTAGAAGATAATTCAATGGGTTACCTCTGCTCTTAGGAACTTCTCTGCATCAACATAAAAAGGGAACCTATCGGATCAGAAGGTAGAAAAATATCCTCTGGAAAAGCAGGAGTGGGGTCCTGTTGTTGAGTTTATCTCAGTAGAGGCAAGGAGGTTGGCTGAAGTCATGTGGTAGGATCAATATCCTAACCCCGACTTCCTTGCAAGTTAGGGATTTTTTTTTCCTTAACAAGTATAAAGACTGTCTTCCAGCCTTGGTTCATTTGGAGGACTAAAGGCTCAGGCTGTTGGTATTGTTTCTTCATCCCATGAGCACAAAACAACAATGAAGAGTTCCAGGCTAGCTCTATGATATTTAGCTGGTGGATCATGACTTTAGGCAAGGGACCTTCAGTCAGCTGAATCAACTTGAGGTATCCTCAGTTGAATGTCCTTCTGTAATAGTTAAGTAAATCTCCTTTTGTTAATTATTGAATTATCTGAGTATCCCTTCCCCCCATTTTGTTAATATTGAACCTAAATTATGAAGGGAATGGCCTGAGTCAGGCCCAGCCAAGAATATGAAACAGGGATATAGTGGCTCTTAGCTTTTCTGGATGTCTTCATTTTGAAACATGTCTAGTCAGAAAGTCATCAGCCTTGGCAACTTACTTGGACTCAGGCACCCACAACTCTGAGAGGCACAAATTCTATGAGGCAGGGACTTTTTATGCCCCAGACCAAGAAGCCTTGTTAGAAAAGACGAGACCAGCCAGGCGCCTAGAGTTTCCTGGCTTTGTTGTGGATGGAAGGAAAGAAGCTGTGTCGGGGAAATGCCAGTTCTAACAAACCAGTATATATCATGAGCAGATGCAAAATTTCTCACCACCTTCTGTAAGAGTGACTGAGTTATTGCCACTCTCCATGCTGTGCTAGGAAGAAAAAATGATTTTTTGTACCCCAGGAAGTTAACCTGGATCCTTCTTTTATGATGCAAAGAGGCAACAGGGGGAAATAGAGACTAAATTCTTCTGGAAGAGATGGGGAAGTTTGTTAAGGGAAATGAGTATTGGTAGTGTTTGATATCAGTGTATTTTCCTAATTTGACTTGAAAGTTTCTATATTGAATAAGTGATACCCTCCTCTAAACTTTTTAATAACCACCAAAATTGTTTTATTGTGCAATAAATTACTGGCTGTTCTGGGGAAAGAAATTGAAAGGGAATGGGGACTCAGAATCTTAATTTGAATGCATATGAACCCAAATCCATTTGATAGTTGGCAATAACATAAGGATCCTGTTACATTTTGAAATTAAGGTTCATTCTTATTTTATTTTGCCACTTGGCATTTCCTGTGCATTCTTTCATTTGCCTAGCTTATCATGGAAGAAAGTTTGTTGCAATCCTTGGGGTGCTCTCGATATTTTAGCCCCAAGACTTGAAAGCACTGAAACCTTGAAGTATGTCTTCTCTAGTTGGGAAATACAGCAAGGAGCTTGGCAGAGACCTTAGAAATGTTCTACTCAAGTCCCTTCATTTTACAGAGGAGGAAACGGAAGCCCAGAAAAATGAAGTGATTTGCCTGAGGTCACATAGTGACAAAGCTGAGAGTAGAGAACCCAGGTCTGTGCTTCTTACTTAGTCCAGTGCTGTCGTCAGTAAATCACAGGGCCTTTATAAGACTAGCAACTGTGTGTGTGTGTGTGTGTGTGTGTGTGTGTGTGTGCACACGCATAGACCTGAACTGATGTTTATTCATTTTGAGTCTCTTGTATATCAAGTATGCCACTTCATAATGTAGTACTTTCCCTTATTTTTTTCTGTTAGAAGCATGTTATGAAACATGGAAATCAGCCAATTTTTTTTGTTAAATATTTTATTAAAGCATTAAAATATGTTGAATTAAAAACAAGTTAAATAGATTTTTTAAAACGAGCAACAAATGCTACTCTATTTTGGAAGGTATTTTCTTTCTCACTTAAGCAAGAAAATAACACATGATGTAGGCTTTCCAGGGGAAGTTAATCACTTCCCTTCTGACATATGGATGTGGGTAATAGGCTACCATTAGCTGATCAAACCAGCCTCTTAGCTACCTGCCTATTGAGTCAGCAAAGATCCCAAGTTTCCTACAACCATGTTTGCTTTCTTCTCTGGAATGTCCTATATTCCTTTTCTCATATTTTAGTAATGGAATTGATCTCTCATTCATATTTTCTGGAAATGTTTTTTTTAACAATATGGGGTTTGCCCTTAGGCTTAATATCATGCCTTTTGCTATAAGTCATATGTGTAAAATACATTAGTCGTGTGTATAAAATGCATTGTTAATTTTGATCAATTGCGTTTTGACAGGTTTTCTTTTTGGCAAGAAGAATGTTAAATTATCATTTTTACTATTTTTATTTTTAAAAAAGAGGGTGCTATGAAGAATTTGCAGTTAAAATTGAGTTGCAGGCATGTCTAATTTTTAAATATATATCCATCTATCCATATACTGTATATGTCTGTATATACAAACATATGTGTATATACATACATATAAACATGCATACATATATATGCATACACACATATGTATATACACATACAGCCAACCAATGCTGCATCACAAGATACACAGTAAAGAGAAGTTGAATATTGCTTATATAACTCTGCATTGCCCCAAATGCTGATCAACAATATTACATTCTCCCAAAAGGTGGCAGTATTCTTCTAATTCTGTTGTATTTTATTTTGTTTTATCTTTTTATTTTTATCTGTCTTAAAACTTTTTATTACTGACTCCTCAAAGACCTATTCCATCATGGCATGGGGACAACCTGAGATTGTTGGAGGGTTGGCCAACAGAACACAAGATATCCTAGAGTTTGTCCTCTAGTACCATTCTTTAGGGAATTTCTCTACCTTATTATCTGCCAGAACGGTTGTGGGCACACATCCTTCCTTTATTTTCACAGTGGCTTTCTAATTCTATTTTAGCAAAATTCAGCTATTTCTTGAGTACCTACTATGTGCAAGACAAAGCCCTAGACCTCAGAAAAAACTTACTATAATGTAGCTTGGAAAATTTAAATGGATTAAAAAAACATTCATGCTAAAAGCAAAATAATTATAATTCAGTAACTCTCTGAATAAAATTATGATCCTCATATTTATAGTGACCTTGCAGATTTATACCCTTAAGCACATCATAAGATCATAGATCTAGATTTGTAAAGGACTGGGAGGGCTATCCAGTTCAACCTCTTCATTTTATGGTTGAGGGCATGGAAGTTCAGGGGAGTTAAATGATTTGGCCAAGATCATACAGGTATTAAGCATCAGAGGTGATATTTGAATTCCAGAATCAATTTACTTCCCACTGCATCATCCTGCCTTCCAGAAAGCCTAGAGTCAGTATTATCCTTGTGTTCAGCATTATGCTGGATTTGATAATGGGTTCTCAATATTGATTGATTGATGATTATATTTGGATGTAGGGATTCTTGGTTGTAAGAATAAGAGCTAAAGTCACATCATTACTGGAAGATAGCTTGTTAGAACCATAATATATTGAGTTTTCCTCTGTTGGAATGGGCTTAAGCCAGGGGAGAGTGGGGAAACCACAACATTCTAAATGACTAGATAGTTTCCCTGTATGTGGAGACATTCGGCATGTCTTGCTTCTCAAACTTCTATAAAAGTTGGCTTGCATGAGACCCATGTGAATTGTGAACTATTTTTCATTTATGTAGTTCTAACCCTTCACTAAAGTCTGGGTTTATGTGGCCAGATTCATTTTGGAAGCTTCTCACTAAAATGTATCTTTTTTAGTTCCTATCTCTACCTAGTGTTTTCCCTGGGAACATCAGAATTTGGCTCATGTCTAAGTCTCTGCAAAAATAGGTAAAGAGCCCTCAGCTTTCATGAAAGTACTCAGGTTAATAATACATTAAATATAGGACAGGCTTTATTTCACTTGACAGGAAATTCAAAGAACAAAGGACTCATAATATAGCCCTTCGACAGCCAAGAAGCTTTATTTCCCTCTCTTGGAACTGCTGGGAGGTGGGGGTGGGGTTAAGCCTCCCTTCTTCTCAAGGGGAAATCAGTCTGGGTCAATAGAATGCTAATCCCTCTCCTATCAGAAAACCCCATCTTTCCATGGACCTCTAATTTGCTTCCAGATTTGTAATACTGTGCTAACTGAGGCACTTTCCTCCCGCTCCCAGTATGGCAGAGCATTCAGGGCTACTCAGGACATTACTCTGTGATGTCATTGGTCCTCTTTGAAGATGAAGGATGAACAACAACTACAGCTGAGGAGTGAAGTAGTGCTTTGGTGAGCCTTACCTCCTGTAGGGACCTGAACAGTAATCTCTGGCATGGACTAGCTGGGTGGCTCAGTGCATAGAATATTGGCTCTGGAGTCGGGAAGACTCATCTTCATGAGTTCAAATTTAGCCTCAGACACCTACTGCATTACCCTGGGGAAGTCATTTAACCTTGTTTGTCTCAGTTTCCTTGTCTGTCATATCTGGTATTGTCGAGGAAACCTCAAATGGGATCACCAGGTGGACACCACTGAAAAGATGAAACAACAGCAATTCTCTAGTTTAGCACCTTCTATCCCTACTCTCAGGGGATAGGACTGGGAGACTGCTGGAGAGTCTGTTCCCTTTTCTTGCACCTGCATGTTCTGCATAATTCACAGTACTAATGGAAGGCATGGATTTAAGCCTCCACACCAAAGCTCTGTCTCTTACTGCTTCTTAACTCCTACTTCTGCCTAGTCCTAGAACTCCTCTAATTGATCCAAGGGCATTATCCAAGAATAGAACCTCTTTTCTTCAGGGAGCTTGTGGTTCCTGAACTAACCTGTTGGGTGTTCTCTCCTCCAGGAACTCCTGGAGCGGCTCTCGAGCTATGCAGATGCCACGCTAGGGATCGGAGTTGGCTCTCTTTCCTCTGTGTATCTCTTCCTGTTTTAATTCTTTTGTTTGGTGTAATATTAATGGAATAAGAAGATCTTCCCCCTCCATTAATAGGCCTATGTGACCACATGTGTCCCCTTTTCCCTTGGAACAGGAGCTGTGTTCCCAGGTCTGAAGGTACACAGGTATTTCACTAATGGATGTCTTGGGGCTGCTTTCACAGCTGTGATACATCCTGAGTTACATAGAGCACGTTGAGGGAGGAACTTCCTTAGAGGGAGGCTTGGTTACAGGAAGGCTTGCTTGTAGGAAGGCTTTCACACCTCTTTTCATGAGGGTTGTGGTGCCCTCTGATTTCTAGCCCATTAGTTGAAAACTATATATACTGGGAGGTTGTTATTTTACTTTAGGGGTTCACTTACGAGAAGAACCTTTTGATTCCCTGGAGAGGTGTGTGTTCTCCCAGTCCAGTGGTATATGTAGGTGGTTGTACTACTTTGTTCAGACAGTAGGAGCCCTGTCTGTTGAATCTCTGTGCTAATTTCTCTGCTTGTATTTTCTACTTATCCATAATTAAAATAAAATTCTTGACCCCTTTAAAAGTTGCCTCTCCTTTAGCAAAGCAGATCAAAGGACCTGTACTACTAGCAGTCCTATCTGGGTGTGGTAGGTTGCTTGCTAATATACTTGGTCTGTCCCTGTTAAAGTCCCTTTTATAGTGCTCTATGAGTCTGTCCAGTTTAGTATTAATGGAGATGTTTACAAGTTTGTTTATGAAGATATCTTCAGTGCCAAAACAAAGGTCTCATCTATAGGTGGCAGTGATGACTAGGGAAGACAATGCTTGTGCACTCAGCCCCTACATAGCTACACTATTTTTTGACAAGTCAAATATAAACATACCTCCCATAATCCAAATTCAAAACATTATGTTATTTAATGTTTGCCTCTCTTCTTGAACAAAGTATTTATGACATGTAGGTGTATTAGTCTACAAATTTTGGCCTCTTTTGTTTCTTAGTTCTGGACAAAGTTTTTGACCATCCTCCTCTATGATGACCTTTACATTGAAGTCATCAAATAATGAAATATATATGCATTTAATATGGATTTTTGAGTTTTTCATGTAAGTTCTCTATCTCCTCATCCTTTGCAACAAATATTGGTCTGTAAATAAGCTGCAATTTACTTTTTGGTGCTATTTTTGTAAATTCTTATCATGAGGAATAGATGACTGATATCCTATGAAATAAAGTTTCTTGTTGCTCTTAGATGCATAACGAATGAATTGGTAGATTTGATTTTACTGACTTCTTCAAGGAAAATCCATGACCCATCCTTCCATTCATCTACAACTTTCCTTTGTTGCCTGGTTTAATCTATAGTGAGAATGTGTAGATGAGTATGATTCAGATCCTCCAGTAGCATGGCCACTTTTGGATACTAGATGCTAGTATATTATTTCTTTTTTAAATTTTTTTATTTTATTAACTTTTGTATATTTTTAGTTTATATCATTCATTTCCATGAGATTTTGAGTTACAAGATTTTCTCCCCCTCCTTCCCCTACCCACCACCCCAAAACAGTGATCCCACTGTATATCCCCTCCCCCAATCTGCTCTCTCCTATATCCTCCCCCATCATCCCTTTGAGTTTCCAGTAGGGCAAGATGTATCTCCCTACCCCAGTGCCTGCATATCCTATTTACCAGTTGCATGTAAATAATTATATGTATATATATATATATATATATATAT
>CM053585.1:459951969-459995216 GCA_028646515.1 Pseudochirops corinnae
AGATACACAGGCACTGTGGTAGGGAGAACCATCCTGCCCTACCAGAAAGTCAGAGGGGTTAGGGGGGAAGACATAGCAGAGAATAGATTGGGGGAGGGGGGGTACATTGGGATGGCTGTTTTGGGGCAGTGGGTAGGGGAAAGATGGGGAGAAAATTTGTAACTCAAAATTTCGTGGAAATGAATGATGTAAACTAAACTAAAATAAAAATAAAAAATAAAAAAACAAAAAACAAAACAACAACAAAAAAAGATCATTGCAATAGTCTGGTATCCCTGCCTGCCCTCCTCAAGTATCTCCCCACTCCCAATCTATCCTCCACTTAGTTGCCAAGGTGGTTTTTCTAGTTGTTCTGACATATAACTCCCCTCCTCAATGAACTCCAATGGCTATTACCTCCAGGTATACTCAATATATATGAGCAGTGAGGTGGTACAATGGACAGAGTACCAAGCCTGGAGTCAGAAAGACTCATCTTCCCGAGTTCAAATCTGTGCTCTAGCTGTGTGACCCTGGGCAAACCACTTAACCCTATTTGCCTCAGTTACCTCATCTGTAAAATAAGCTGGAGAAAGAAATGGCAAACCACTCCAGTGTCTTTGCCAAGAAAACCCCAAATGGGACACAACTGAAACAACTCAACAACAAATACTGAATACAACCCTACACACACACACACACACACACACACACACACACACACATACATACTTTGGCATTTAAAGGTCTTCATAACATGGCCCCTTCCCACCTTTCCAGTCTTTTATACTTAGTTCTCCTTCGTATACTCTATATTCTAGCTACCCTGGTCTACTAGTATTTCCTAGAATATGACACTCTTTCTGTCTCTCTCCCTATCTCTGTCTCTCTCTCTGTCTCTCTCTCTTTGTGATCTCTGTGTAATGACCATGACCCCATGCCTGCAAGGTTGTACCCCCTCACTATAATCTCTTAGGTTTGCTGAATTCCTTAGCTCAAATTCAATCTACTCCAGGTCTTCTCAGTTTCCCCAAAACCACTAAAGCCTTCCTCTCTGATAGTGTCTTTTATCTACTTTGTTTATATAATATATATATATATATATATAATGCATGTATGTAAGATAAAATATGTTTATATATGTATATATATAATATCACATGTCATATTATGTGCCTAGTTATTTACATCTCTTCCACTATAAAATAAGCTCCTTGAAAACAAAGACTGTATTTTTACCTTTTGTATTCACAGTGCTTATCATAGTCCTTGTCAAATAATGACTAATACTTCTAATAATTTGACTTTGTTTTTCCTCTTCCAATTCTTTATAATAAAACTATTGTTAATTTTATCAAGGAGTACACTGTACCTAATTTCATTAATGTTAATTCAATCCCGTTTTTTTTCAGACAAAGGTGCAACCTTATATGCATATCTTAAATTTCCAGTATTACATCTATAGGTTTTTCAAAATTTTTGACTACACCACTTACCTAGCCCATCTTATACAAGAATGTAACTTTTTCTCTTCTCTCCCCTATCTATCCTTTTCCCTCATTCTTCCTCTGTGAGCCCCCCAAACAAAGGACCCATTGCCCCTTTCTTCACTTTTTATACTTTCAAACAAGTTAATATTAACATTTTTTTATTTATTCCAACTCTCTCCCACCCACCCAAGTCTCTTTGTATTATTACTTACTAATCAAAACCATACCATTGCTGGTTTGTTTTTCTCCCTTTGAGGTCTGCCTTGAAGTATTTGTTAATCATGTCAAAGCTAATACTTCTTCAAAACAACTATATAGTGATTACATTGATATGATTACAAGTAATCATTTCAACACTTCCACTATCTTATTTTTTCTCTCTTCTGCCTAACTTAGATTACTTTGATAATAGCAATAATGACATATTTCATTTGCACTTTAAAGTGCAAAACAGTATTATTGATGTTTTGTTATTCCTGTCTAGAACTTAAATAGACAATGCTCAGTTTTAAAGTTCATTTAGGGTTTACCTTGGTGAAGTTCTTCTCCAAGGTTGGTTTACATATCAAAGATCCTATCCAACCTTGGCTAGAAATCCCTTGGATTCTTGGGGGGACTTAAATAACTATCCTTTATTTTAGAAAGACAAATTCATCCTAGCTAAATAGTAAGTTTTAAGATTAAGTCAAATTTCCCCTAATTTTAAGTATATCATATTCCACTATTTCTTTTGTTTTTCATCTCAGTCAAAAAAGCCTGTGCTATCTGGATTAGCTTCTTTTTTTAAGTGATGTGTTTCTTCTTGGTTGCTTTCAAAGTTATTCCTCTGCTCAGAGTTTAGGAGTTTGACAACAATATTTTAGTTAGGTTGATCTGAGTTCATCTCCACTGGTATTTGATATTGTCAATTTGTAATTTTGTCCTTTGATTTCAATAATTCTAGGGAAATATTCTTGGTTTCCCAAAATACGCTGGTAAGAATCCTCCTTCATATTTGGTGGATGGAAGGATATAATAATTCTTGCTCTTTCTCAAAGATGTTCTCCAGTGTTCTTTTTCTAAGAATTATGGTCTAGTTCTGACTCTCACATAATGTTATCAACTTCTTTTCCATATGCACTGTTTTGTTAACTTGTGTAACGCCATGCACCAGCAGATTCCCAAAAGAATGCTACTGTGAACAGCTTTTAGGGTTCGGATTACACAATATAGTGAACACTCTGTTTATTCCATTACAAATCAAGACAAACATTCACAATATATCACAACATTACATCTTATCACAGAAAATGGCCACACAGTTTTCACTACAGTGGCCACAATATTTAGAACAAGAAACAATAGAAGAATCAAACTTCCACTCATGGGGCAACTCAATACTTAATCGTTCAATCAATTTACAGCTTGTTTTAGTAGTTGTTCTACTGCTTTTGTAATTTTATCTCCCAAAAGAACAATTTTATTTCTTAGTAACTTTGTATTTTGTAAAACTATCTACAATTTCAAATAACTGAGTTCAATTATTACTTGTTTTGTTCCTTTTTTACTGATATTAGTTCTCTCCTTATTGACATGAGATTCCCCTTAGGCTCCATTACTGAGCATACTTTCCATGATAAGTTTTGAGACATTTGTTAAATCATTCTTCCTTCAAATGTCTTCTCTATTTTCTTTTAATCCACAGTACTTACTCATCTTATTGGAAGCTTCTGGGGGGTTTTCCTCTGTTTGCTAATTTCTGTGACCAAAGCTGGTCCCATATTCACTAGGTAATACTCTAGCCATCTTCCTGCCATGGTACTGCTTCTACCCTGTCCTCTTCCTAAGCAGCTCCTTCCAAGAAGCTGCTCCCGATTGGTGAGAGAATTCACCATGTCTACTCAGCCTCAGCTGTACACTGGCCATCTTCCATAACACCCCACTGCTGATCCTCCTTTTCCACCTCCAGCCGAGAACAGTAAATCAAATAAAATTCCTAATAAGAGCCTTCCAGTCAATTGCTCTATGGCTCCAACAAGCATCTCAGTGACCTCCCAAACCAAAATGCCCCTCCCTGTTCATCACTCCCCTATGTTTGTAGTCACCAGCTATTAGAATGTAAGCTCTGGGGTGGCTAGGTGGCACAGTGAATAGAGCACCGGCCCTGGTGTCAGGAGGACCTGAGTTCAAATCCGACCTCAGACACTTAACACAAAAACTAGCCCTGTGACCTTGGGCGAGTCACTTAACCCCAATGGCCCTCCAGAAAGAAAAAGGAAAAAAAAGAATGTAAGCTCCTTGAGAACAGAAAGTCTTGTTTTTTGTATTTGAACCTCAGTACTTAATGCATAGTCAGTGATTAATAATTTTTTATTCACTGATCCATTATTCCTTTTCAGGGAGGCAATATTTGCTAAAGCTTTTGTTTCTCGTTTTTTCTTTGGCCCATGTGTTTTTAGCGGAAAGGTTGGGGTGATGGCCTTTTTTTTCAAGCTCTTACTCTGCCATCTTACCAGAAGTATCTCCTGCTCATATTATTCATAAAGCATCCTTGCCATTAAAAAAAATGTACTGATCCTTGCCATTTAACATATGGGGAAACTGAAGTAAAGGGGAATTGACCTGAGGAATATAATTGGTCAGTAGAGAAGTGTGGAAAAGAGTTTAAGGTACTAATTTGTATCTACCCGAGTACAAGGCACTGAACTAGATGAAATCTGAAAGTAACTCATAAAATACTTTTTCAAGTACCTGAAAATAATTATTAGGAAAATATAAAAGAAAAAATCTATTTGAACTCTTTAATTTTTGCTTTACACTAGAGGCAATATATTTTGTATTTTAGGTAGAGTTTTCCTTGCTGTTTCTTCAATCTTTGACTCAACAGATGCAAGCTGATTTTAATTAAATCCCTTCATCTCTACATGGTCAATGACAAGCTCTATCATAGTTTGTAACACAATTAGTCCTACCAACAGAGATGTTTAAGTGCTTAAACTTAATTAACACATAGCATAAAAGTCTATCATTCAGGAAGTTATAAATGTACAGAGATTAATTCTACCTGGATGGTACCTACTAGCCACCATGCCAGTGGCATCTAAGCACTTGCAGCAGTCAAATAACAAAAGGGAAGCTGCCTTCTTGCCCTCCCAAGTTCAACCATGGTCACAACAGCAATCCCTGGCCCTTCATCTTATATCCCTACTTCCCTTAGATACAACCCCTGAGACAGCTATGACCAATTATCTCCATCCTCTATTCTCCATATAATGTTGGAGCATGAAAAAGTGGCTCTCCAGCTGAGTACTTAAGCTTTTTATTCCTAACTCTAAGGATAATTTATCTATTCAGTTTAATTCGATAAACACATAATAAATGCCTGTCATGAGCAGGGCACTATGCTAGGCACTGAGGGAGATAAAAAAGACTTGATAAGATATGGTTTCTATCTCCATGGAACACAAAATCCATAGAATATTATTGTTATGCTGTCATTTCAATCAAGTACGACTCTTCATGACCCCATTTTAGGGTTTTCTTTGCAGATGAGAAACTGAGACAGAGTTAAGTGACTTGCCCAAGGTCACACAGCTAGTAAATGTCTGAAGCCAAATTCAAACTCAGGAAGAAGAGTCTTCCTGGTTCCAAGCCCAGTGCTTTATTCACTGTACCACCTAGCTGTCCTTAATAGAACATGTTGTTGTTCAATAGTGTCAAACTCTTCATTACCAGATTTGGGGTTTTCTTGGCAAAGACATTGGAATGGTTAGTAATTTCCTTCTCCAGTTCATTTTACAGATGAGGAAACTGAGGCAAACAAGGTCAAGTGACTTGTCCAGGGTCACGCAGCTAAAAAGCATCTGAGGCCAGATTTGAACTCAGGAAGGTGTGTCTTCCTGACTCCAGGCCTAGCACTCCATCCATTGTACCACCTAGCTGCCCCAAGAATATTATTGCATATACATAAATATAATATTAAAATAGGACAGGATTTGAGCATTAAGAGTTTATTTTATTTTAAAAGACAATACCATGTAAGGTACAAGGAAAAATCATTTCTGACAAAAAGGAAATTTGTCAAGGAGGTGTCATTTGAGCTCGATCTTAAAGGATTGGTTGGATTCCAAAAAGCAGAAAAGGGTGAATAGGGTGGGGGCTAGAGGAATTTTAAGCATGGAAAATAATAATAATTATTATTTTCATTTGCTTTGTGCCTCTCACCCACCCCAGGACTCTTCCAGCTCTAGAGCTATGATACGTTTGTGTGAAAAACTCCAACATAGAAACTCCCTCCACTGATACTAAGAAACCCATTAACCTATATTTTTTCTTTTTTTTTTTTTTTGAAGAGGGGGAAGGCAAGGCAATTGAGGTTAAGTGACTTGACCAAGTTCACACAGCTAGTAAGTGTCAGATGTCTAAGGCCGCATTTGAACTCAGGTCCTCCTGACTCCAGAGCCAGTGCTCTATTTACCATACCACCTAGTTACCCATTACCTATATTTTCAAAGAGTTGCTTGGGTCAACTTGAGAAATTAAGCAATTTGCCCAACATCACTCAGCTAACATACATCAAAGGCAAGAGTTGAGACAAAATGTTCCTGATTTCAAGGCCAACCCTCTATTTCCTACAATATATAACTTCATTGAGAATTAAAGTTTGCAAAAGTACTTTCCTCACAACCCTATGAGTTGTGTATGTATGTATGAGTAAGTATGAATTATTCCTATTTGACAAATGAGAAAAGTGAGACACTGAGAGGCTGAGTGTCTTGCCCCACAGTCACTCGTGAGAATAGCAGCTGAGGTGAGATTTGGACTAAGGTCTCCTGATTCCAGGTCCAGGTTCCATTTACTATGCCATCCTAATCTTCCATACCATGAGCAACATCAGAGCATGGGATGTGTAGTCAGAATATGTTTACTTTACATTGCTGAACATATCAAAACTTAAACTATTCAGGCTTGCACTTCAGAACTAAATTTTTAAAAATACATCTTGCCCATTAAAAATTATATAGATTCATCATTAGGCTGATAATGGCAAGAAAATAATGCTAGTGTGAAAATCCTCAGAGGGGGATTTTTGTTATTCTAAGGTAACCCCTTTTCCACATACAACTTCTTTCTCCCTATTACTACAGTCTGCCAGGTGTCTTTTCCTTGAATTGCAAAGAACTACAGCTGACGCTAGAATCAGACAGGAGAAATTACACTTGGATTCAGTATATCAGTACAGATGGCAAACATGCTAGGTTATAAGGATGACAGCTTGTCCCCTGAAAGTTCACACTTTAATGAAAATTGCCAGATGAAAAAGAAATTTTTTTATTGTTTCTAGAGTCCAAAATAATCTTTTAAAAATAAGTAAGAGTAAATGTGGATTTACTCATCTCTTTAAGGAAACTCAACCTATGAAAATGTGATTTTACAAATGGGATAAATTGGAGGGAGATTATTTAAATGACCAAAATTATTTAAATTATTCAGGCTCACTGAAGTGCTCTTTTCAATAACAAACACCCCTAGAGCATTTAAATATGATGTAATTTCTCCACAACTTTTTAGTTACTTCACTAGAGTATAAAGTGAGCTAACCCTGCTAAATCTGTGTACTAACACATAACCTTTTATGATCAGCCTTTAATATTTATTAAGCACCTATTCTATACCAGGCATTGTATGAGAATTTGTTTTTGTCTTTGCATTTAAAGTGCCTACCTGGCACACTGCCTTGCACACAGTAAGAGCTTAACAAATATCTGCTAAATGAAATGGAACTGAGTAAAGGACAACTTAGAAGTCTGTCCTTTCCTATCTGATTCTTCACCTGAACAGAACACATGTAATTACCAGGCCACCACAAGGAAAGCTTGTGATAATTAATATCTCGTTAATAAATGTTTAATTTTATTTCTAATTTATGAAATAACACAAGAATTTCCATAACATAATGGAATTTAAAAAGATGATTGCACATAAAGCTGCAGATCTATTACAACTTGCTATTCCTTTCAAATACATAAGAAAACTACAATGAATTGTTTTTCTTCCTCTTGCCCTAAAGACGGCTACCATTAGACATAAATATGCATATATATATATATATATATATACACATATAAAAATCATTCTGCACATATTTCTATTTATCAGTTCTTTTTCTGGATACACATAGCATCTTCCTCCATAGGTCCTTTGTAATTAGTTTGGTTATTTATCTTAGTCAAAATGACTTAATTGTTATTAAAACAATATTGTTGTTACTGTATACAATGTTCTTTTGGTTCTGCTAATTTCACTCCACGTTTCATGCAAGTCTCACCATGTTTTTCTAAAAATCAACAAACTCATCATTTCTTATAGCAAAGACTTATTCCATCACAATCACATACTGCAAATTGTTCAGCCACTCCCCAATTGACAAGCATCCCAGCAATTTCCAGTTTTTCGCCACTGCAAAGAATGCTGCTATAAATATTTTAGAAAATATAGGCTCTTTTCCTTTTACCTTAATTATCTTTGGAAATAGACCTAATAATGATATTTCTGGGTCAAAGGTGATAATTTATTAACTCTTTGGGCATAACGCCAGATTGTTCTTCAAAATGGCTGGATCAGTTCACAGTTCCACAGTGAATTGGTATCCCAATTTTACCACAT
Organism: Pseudochirops corinnae; assembly: GCA_028646515.1. Classification (NCBI taxonomy): domain Eukaryota; kingdom Metazoa; phylum Chordata; class Mammalia; order Diprotodontia; family Pseudocheiridae; genus Pseudochirops; species Pseudochirops corinnae. The sequence goes on from CM053585.1 coordinate 459,960,084, forward strand.
CCCATCTAACATTTGGTGCTTTCTCATTCATTCTAGCCAATCTGATAAGTATAAAATGATAACTCAAGGTTGTTTTAATTCACATTTCTCTAATCCAGCAGTTCTCAACCTGTGGGTTATGTTCAATTTGTAACAATGAAAATACATCTGCATATCACTTATTTACATTACAATTCATAACAGTAGCAAAATTACAGTTATAAAGTAGCAACAAAAATAATTTTATGGTTAGGGGTCACCACAACATGAAGAACTGTATTAAAGGGTCACGGCACTAGGAAGGTTGAGAACCACTGCTCTAATCAGTAGCGATTTAGAAAATATTTTCCTATGACTATAAATTTCTTCATCACAAAATTGCCTGTTCATATCCTTTGACCATTTATCAATTGGGGAATGCCTCATATTCTTATAAATTTGACAAAGTTCTTTATATATTTGAGATATGAGGAGGTGGCTAGGCGGGGCAGTGAATAGAGCACCAGCCCTGGAGTCAGGAGGACCTGAGCTCAAATTTGGCCTCAGACGCTTAATATTTACTAGCCATGTGACATTGGGCAAGTTACTTACCCCCAACTGCCCTGCCTTCCCCCCTCCAAAAAGCAAAAAAAACAAAAAAAAAGTGATATGAAACCTTTTTCTGAGAAATTGTCTCCCCAATTTTCTGCTTTCCTTCTGATCTTGGCTACATTTGTTTTATTGTGCAACAGCTTTTTAATTTAATGTAATCAAAATTCTCCATTTTACACCTCACACTGTTCTCTCTCTCTCGTTTATTCATAAGTTGTTCACTTATCCATAAATCTGGTAGGTAATATGTTCCATGTGTTGAGGTTTAAACCCAGGGACACCTAAAACTGTTGAAGTGGGGGCTCTGTCCACCTAAAAATTGTTGGGGTTTCATGATATGTTGTGGTGAAACCATCTCAAAGAATTCAGTCAGACCACCTCTAATCCAAGTATAGGCATTTATTGAGATTGATGCCTCTCATGAAGCGGGCTAAATTCCAAGAGAAACCAGCAACTTTGGAGAAAGCAAGATAGATTTTTATAGGGTAAAGATGCAATTACATAACAGAAATTTACATAGAATAGAAGAATATCAGTAATATTAAAAAAGCAGGAGGAGTTTGTTAAGGGATTAGGTAATGGAAGAGGGGTCCCACCTATGGTTTAGTGGTTAAACATGGGAGTCATTCTGCCCTCCAAATGGCTAACTATTGTGGTCCTGTCTAGTTAAGACAGATAGTTAGGTATTGTGGTCCTGTCTTGGCCCAGATGGATGATGTGATTGTGATTAAATAGCAACAGGAGTTCATACCTTCTGTTTCTTTAACAGAGGCTTAATTTGAACTAGGTGCTAAGTACCTCTTAGCTTTCCAATACAAAGGGATCAAATCACATTACTATTACAATACAAGAACACACCTGTTTCTGTGGGAATGGGTCTGGGGGAGGTGACCAGGTAGAGGTGCAGTAGCTGGGTTCCCATCACATGGACACACCTGCCATTTCTGTGGGAACTAAGAGTTCAGGGGCATACCTGTTGTTCTAGTGAGCAGTGAGGCATATATGAAGAAGTTAGGACATTGGTGGAGGAGGGTAGCTAGGTAGGAACAGTGGGGCTAGGCCCATAATGAAGATAGAAATATTGGGGCTAGGCACAGCTTTTATTAGGATGCCATCACATGTCCTTCAAATTTTTCTGGTAATACCTCTCTTTATATCTAGATCATGTATCCATTTTGACCTTATCTTGGCAAATGGTGTAAGATATTGGTCTCTGGCCAATTTCTGCCAGACTGCTTTCTAGTTTTCCCAACAATTTTTACCAAATAATGAATTCTTACCCCCAAAACCTAAGTCTTTACATTTGTCAAATACAAGGTCATCATAATCATTTACTACTGTAAATTGTATGTCTACTCTATTCCACTGATCTTAGCCAATACCAGATAGGGTTTTTTTTTTGGGGGGGGGGGGCGGTTTGCTTTTTGGAAGGGAAATTGGGGTTAAGTGATTTGTCCAAGGTCACACGGCTAGTAAGTGTTAAGTGTCTGAGGCCAGATTTGAACTCAGGCCTCCTGACTCCAGGGCTGGTGCTCTATTCACTGCACCACCTAGCCACCACCAATACCAGATAGTTTTGATAATTATTGCCTTACAATATAGTTTAAGATCTGGTACTGCTAAACCTTCTTCCTTTACTTCTTTTAGTTCCTTTGAACTAAATTTTATTACTTTTTTGTAATTCAGTAAAATAATTAATAATTAAGCCACTCAAGAAGGCAACAACAAGCACAGCTGGAATCACCAAAAAAAGACTTACAAACTAAAATGTAGTGAAAGGCAAAGATTTTCTATCAGCATTATTAAGTATTCTTATCACAAAGTGAACTCCAAATATGTAACATATAAACAAGTGAGGTAAGAATGTGTAAACTATTCATAGCTTTCCTAAATGATGTAAAGGATGAGGGAGGGGCAGGATGTTTTGTCAATGCATGCTCCCTGTTACATAGGAAGTAAACATGAAAGAAAAATGAGGTCTTGGGAATACCTGGCCCTTTCTATAGTAGACACTCTCTTCCCAATTGAGGAAAGGAATGGATGCATGTAATATCTCTCTTCATGGAGTGGTATCTATGCTATGGATCTTAGATAATCATAGCCAATGTTAGTTTTCTTATGAAGAGTGAAATGGAGTTCCAGCATACAATCGATTCAAGCACAAGCACAAGATAATTGTGATTATCGTTAATCCTTCATTCTTGAAGAGTACCATGACATCAGGAGGGTGATGCCATGATTTGCAAGTGAATTGGATTTAAGTGAGGGAAGGCTGTGCAAAGTCACCAGCTTCACCTTTTCCTCCAGAGTCACCTGGGTCCAGTGGCAAGATATAGATCAGGACAACTGGAGACAGCCCTCATTTGTGATTAAGATAGGTGTTAAACCACACCACCACCCCTCAAGTGCCTATGCCAATGGCAGAACTAGGTTCTGGCAGAGATTTTGGCTGCCTTAAATTTACCTAAATCTAACACTAACCTATGATGTTATGGTTGATCATATTAAAATTGATGGTACCAGGCCATTTCCTATCACCTTTAGAGTGAAGTAGGCTGGTCCCAGGATAGAGACTTGAAATCAGACTGCCTCCACGTCAGGAAAACCTAGATTCTAGTCAAGTCTCTGACACATACTGACCATATGCCCTTGGGCAAGTCACTTAATCTCTTAATGCCCCCAGGCAACTCTGTAAAATTACCAATAATGATGGTAAGGTATAAAGGGAGCTGAAAATGATGGCCAAAGTACAGCATGGCTTGTTGGCCAGTATGCTGTAGAAAGAACAACTGCTAAGGGAATGTGCTTCACATAAAGGGAATTTCCTCACTACAGATGAAAGCAAGGTACAGACCCACCCCCCATGCCCCACCCCCAAAAAGTGAATCAGATTTGTATGATAAACACAGCCTTATTTGATTGTTTCTTAATTGTATTTCAGGATATGGCAAAAGACCCAGAAAGTGACATCAAAATATACTTTTAGAAATCTGGGAAATTTTTCCAATACAACCCACAGGGGAAATCATGAAAAAAAATCATGAAAAGCTTTAAATCAACACAGATTAGCTTGTTGTTGTTTTTTAATTAGCACTACACTAGGGAAGATAATAAAGAAGTAGTAACATCTTACAAAGGTGATATTCAGTGACTTAAACTATTCAGAAATAGCCAAGAATCCATAAATTTTTTAATTAATGGCCAGAAAGCAGTCAGAACGGAAATCACAATCTCTTAAGTGCTAAAGCTCACACATTTTACTTATAGAAAAGACTATCAAGCCGTAACTCACATTTACACTTAATTCTAACAAGTTAGATAGAATATCTAGACTTCCTAGCCATGGTAGAATAAAAATAACATATTCAAAAAGGGCCAGGGGAGAGACTGTTAGAGATAGGCACTAATGGCAAGAAGTGATTGCTCATAGGGAAGAATGAGCTAGAAAATTCATAAAATTCAAACAAAAGAACTTAGCCACCTCAAACTATTTAGTGTTGGAGCAGACATCCCTATTTATCTGTAACGTCTGATGCCTCATTATAATAAAACACAAAATACTATTTGATCCTCATAATGTTTCCCCTGACTCATCAACAACAAATTATGTTTTGAAAATGTTGGTTAAGGAGGCAAGGAATTATATAATTCACTTTCGAAGACTTCCCTACAAAATGTTAGCAAATGTTTTAAACTTTGGCACTTAAAAGGAAAAGCTTGAGTACTTTGTAAACATTCATAGTTGTATGTGTGATTTTTATGATTCCTGATAGATGAGGACCTTGCCATTGTTGCTGTTCGGTCATTTCAGTTGTGTTAACTCTTCATAACCCCATTCATGGTTTTCTTGACCAAGATACTGGAGTGGTATTGCCATTTCCTTCTCCAGTTCATTTTACAGATAAGGAAACTGAGGCAAACAGGGTTAAGTGACTTGCCCAAAGTCACACAGCTAGTGTCTGAGGCTGGATTTAAACTCAGGAAGATGAGTCTTACTGACTCCAGGCCTGGACTACCAGATAATAGAAGGCTATCTCAAGGAGGTTACATTCCAGATGGAGAGAGACATTTTCTTTAGTGCCCAGATGAAGCATTTCTCCACAAAGCTCTTTCCAAACAGCACAAGCTATGATGACACCTCCCTTGGCTAAGTTTGTGGCAGCTCACCTATCAGTACCACTGATTCGGCACAAAGGGTTGCTAAAGCCTATTGCTTTTATTTTCCTCTTCTAGGAAGGGTCTTTCTGACTAGACAGTCAGTGTCCTAAGAGTAGAGACCACATCGTTTACCTTGCTCCCAACTCAGTGCCTCTGTTTGCACTACAGGCATACCTCCTTTTGCTGTACTCCACTTCACTGCATTTTTCACAAATTGAAGGTTTGTGGCAACCCTGCACTGAGCAAGTCTATCAGTGCAATTTTTCCAACAACATGCTGCCATCATTTCTCTGTGCCACACTTTGATAATTCTCTCAATATTTCAAAATGTTTCATTATTATTAAATCTGTTAGGATGATCTGATTGATGATCTTCGGTGTTATTACTGTAATTGTTTTGGAGTGTCATGAACAGCACCCACATAAGAAAGCAAACTTAATTGATAAATGTGTATGCTCTCACTGCTCGATCAATGGACCATTCCCCATCTATCTCCCTCTCTTAGGGCCTCCCTATTCCCTAAGACACAACAATATTGAAATTAGGCCAATTAATAACCCTACAATGGCCTCTAAGTGTTCAAGTGAAAGGAAGAGACCACCTATGAGGAAAACTTCATTGCTGTCATATTTTAAAAACACAGCCACCCCAAACTTCAAAAACCACCACCCTGATCAGTCAGCAGCCATCAACATCAAGGCAAGACCCCTCAACCAGCAAAAAGATCATCATTTGCTGAAGGCTCAATGATGGTTAGCATTTTTGGGCAATAAACTATTTTTAATTAAGAAATGTACATTGCTTCTTTTAGACATAATACTTTTGCACACCTAGTAGACTATGGTGTAGTGTAAATATAACTTTTATATGTACTGGGAAACAAAAAAATTTGTGACTCATTATATTGCAGAGGTCTGGAATCAAACCTGTAATATCACCAAGGTATGTCTGTACACACTTTGTTGGGAAAGAAGTGCTTTGCAAACTTTAAAATGCTATATAAATGTGAGCAATTATTTCAAGTCAAATATTTCCCAAACATATACATGTGTATGCATACACATATATATTATGTATTTCTGTCACTGGCTTTACCACTTACCCTGTCACCTATGTTCACAAACTGGCTATTATCTTTGACTCTCTCTCGTCTCACCTGTCACATGCACATTATCACCATGGATTCTTGGATCACTATGAATTATTCCTCCACTATACCTTCCATCTATCCCTTCCTTTCTACTCCCAACACCACCACTCTATTATAGTATTCATTACCATCCATCTAGACTAAAGCCTTTGAATGATTTTTTTCTGTCTCTACTCTCTACCCACTCCTGTCTATCCACTGCTGCCACACTAATCTTCTTTATGCACAGAACGAGTAATATCACTCCTCTGCTCAAAAATTGTTGGAAGTTCTTTATTGCCTACTAAAATTTCTTTGCCTTGAATTTTAAACTCTCCAAAATTTGTTACCATCCTAGCTTTCTAACTATATTTCAATCACTTTTCTCCATATGTCCTATATTAAACTATATTACTCTAGTCCTTAAACAAAGTAACTCCCAACTCTGACTGCCTCTCACTCTGATACCATTCCCTTTATCTGCTGCTAGTAACATTCTCTCACCCTATGCCAGGTTTCATGTAGTACTTTGTTCAATAACTCTCTAATGTATTCATGTGATATATTATACAGTTATCTCCATTTGTGTTTTATCCCCCTACTTGTCTATAAGGTCCATAAAGGCAGGGGGATCATGTCTATTTGTTGGGTTTTTTTTTAATCTTCCCTAATGCCTAGTAGTGTTCTGTACACAACAGGACTTTGATAAATATTTATTGAATAGATAATATACACTCAAATGCTTGTGGATTAAGAAGATTATAACATTAAAATGTAAACAATATAAATTAATACATAACCAAGTGCCAAATGAGAGAAAATCACTAACACAAACATGTAAGACCAGAAGGTCATTTCCCAATATGTAACTGATTAAAGGATTTGAACAAACAGTTCTCAAAAGAATTTCAAATTATTAATAACCATATGAATGTTCTAAATCACTAATAATAAGAGAAATGAATGCAAATTTTATTTTAAAAACAGGTTTAATTTTAAACCATCAAATTGGAAAAGGAGACGAAAGATGAAGTAGTCAATGTTAGAGAGATAATGGAAAGACAGACATGCTAATGAACTTTTAAGAGAGGTGTGAAATGGTCTGACAATTCTGAAAAGTAATTTGGAATTATACTATCAAAGTGGCTAAAATGTCCATAATCTTTGACCCCATAAATCCCACTACTAGTCGTATAACCCAAAGGACATAATGATGAAAAGGAAAGTCCCACATATATCAAAATATTTATAGCAACACCTTTTATAGTAGCAAAGAAGGCATGGGAAGATTCACATGAACTGATGTAAAATGAAGTAAACAGAACCAAAAAAAAAAAAATTATATATATATATAAACTGACAACAATGTAAATTGAAACAATAACAAAACAAAATAAAGTGAATACTTTATCATTATAATGAGCAAGCTTGGATCCAAAGAAGAAATATAAGAGTACACCTCCCTTCCTCTCTTCTGGGCAAAGGCAGGGGACTATGAATATGGAGCAATACATACATCAGACTAGGTTCAAATGCTGGTTAGTTTTGCTGAACTGTTTTTCCCCCATTTAAAATTTTTATTATGAGGGAAACATTAGGGAGGGAGGGAGAGGAGTACTGAAAAATATAAGTGACATACAAACAAATGGTATTAACAAAAATAGAATTTCCTTTTAAAGGGGATTTCTGTATTGGGCAGAAGGTTGGATTAGATCTAGTAGGACATTTTGTGGAAGGAACACAGTGCAAAACAAAGAGTGCTGCATTTGGAGTTACAGGCACGAGCTCAACTACCAGTTTTGCCACTTGCTATCTGTTGGAACTTGAGAGTTTACCCTTTCCAGATCTCAGTCTCCTCATCTGTAAAATGAGAGGAATGGACTAAATGTCCTCTAGTCATTGTGGTGTTTGTTGTATATATTAATGATTTTGAAGAGTCAGAGAAATATGTCTGGTTACAAGGCAAAACGTAGCCTCAGTTTAAACAGACCCTTCCACAAGAATTATGGTTACTGTTACTGTATCTTTAAGAGGGAATTTAAGGGATTTAGAGTTTGTCAATCTGGGAGAAATTTAAGGAGACTGACAGATTAAATGTTCACTTTGGAAAGACTGTTAACTGATGGTTAAAGAGAGATTGCCTGAGAATAGAGAAAGGACTGAGAGAAATTCTTTCCTGAAAGACTTAGTGATTTAACTGTCAAGGAGAAAGAGTATAAAGAGACATTCCCTGAGAGAAATGAGTTTGGTACTTTGCAATGAATCATTACAAAGAGATTTCTTGAGAAGAGAATTTAAAGGGCATTCTGAAAGAGGTGAATTATTGGATTTTGGTCTGTGATCTCTCACTTCAATTTGTCGTAGAGATATTTAAATGTTTTTGTATTGTTTGTTACACTAGGAATAAACTCTATATCTAGTAACACTGTTTAAGTTTATAATACAAGGGAGGTTTTATTGAAAGAAATGAGCAAAAGCATAGGAGGGAAGAAGTTTCTCTGGTTTAGTGCTACATAAATATTTAGTAAACTTAAGTGTGGCTAACAATTAACATGTTGCACTTTTAGTAATTATAGAGTAAATATCACAGCAGGTCATGTGATAGCCTTAGACCCCCCCAGAATAAAAACAAGGAAAATGAGCCAATAGCAGTTAATAAGAGGAATGTAGATTCTAAAGCCTGCTACATGTCTAAAAGTAGTTCCGGATGTTTGACTCCACAATGTCATAATTCTCTGAGTGATCCAAAAAATTAGGAGTTCATGGTCTTATAAAAGCCATGAATAAAATTCTAAACCATCTGGGTTCTCATCTCTGCTCTGCCTCTTACTGGCCATGTGATACTGTACAAAGAGTTTAACTTCTCTAAGCCTTCATCTATAAAATGAGGAAAATATTTGAGCTCCTTATTTCACAGGGTTGTGGCCAGGGTCAAATGAGTGAATACACTGAAAGGCACTTCTGAGATCTAGATAGAAATATACAAGTATAAGTTAGTATTACCATTAGAGGCCTGGTGGTTGATAAATATCTGGATCTGGGTCATGGAAGGTAGGATATGGGGAATGAATTGAGCAAGTAGGATTCAGATAGACAGAGAAGACATCTTGAACTATATGTAGATGACTACTTCAAATTCACATATTTATTAAGTAGCTATATGAAAGACACTATGTATACAAAAATTAAAATTTATAGTCCCTGACCTCAAAGAGCTTACAGACTAATTGGAGGTATATTGGGTGGCAAGTATGACATGAATACAAATAAGTGTGATACAAGGCAAAATATAATAAGGACAAAGAAAATCAGGCAAAATGTAATGAGAGAGTCCAATTTCACTATAAAGGTAGAACAAGGCTCAGGGAAGGCTTTACAGGCTAAGAGGCATCTAAGATGGCCACTGAGAAGAGGAGTAATTTCATCAGATAAAGACTGGGGTGAAAAAGCAGTCTATTTTAGGTATGAAAGAATGTCATGAACAAAAGCACAAAAACAGGAACAGACAAAACAAGAATGGGGAAATCTAGTAGTTCAGTAGACTAGAAAAGGGAATATATGAAAGAAAATAATACTAACAATGAAAAGGTAAGTTGTTCATCAGTTGTGATGCCGACATTCATTCAATAAGTCACTGGGAGCCACTGAAGTTGTTGTTGTGTTTGGTGGGAAAGTGGCATGATCACAGTGGCAGTATATTAGGATTAATTTGGCACCAGTGTGAAGGATAAATTGGACAGAAGATAGACTGGAGAACGGAAAACCAGCTGGGAGTCTATTATAATAGTATAGGTGAGAAGAAATGAAAGTCTTTATTAAAGGGGTTGTAATGGGGGTAAAGAGTAGAAAACAGATACATTGTTAAGGTAGAAACAAGATGGTGTGGCTATTTGATTAAATGTGTAAGGTGAAGGAAAGCAGAGCATCAAAGTTGATTTTAAGGTTACAAGGTGATTCCAAAATTAACAGAGACAAACAAGTTGGTGTGGCTATTTGATTAAATGTGTAGGGTGAAGGAAAGCACAGCATCAAAGTTGATTTTAAGGTTACAAGGTGATTCCAAAATTAACAGACAAACAAATTAGGAAAAAGGGTAAGTTCAAAGGAGATAGAGAGTTCAGTTTGGGCTAAATAGCTTAAGGCACGAGAGAGCCATTAACAACCACTGACATGTAGCCTGGCTTTGTGTCAGGCAGGCACACACACACTTGTGTGTATGTGTATGTACATGTATGTATGTATGTGTATACATATATAATACATAATATAAGTATGTAATTTCAGGAGGAAGACACTACTATAGCTGGGGGAAATCAGAAAAATTTTAAAGTAGAAGATGGCACTTGAGCTGAGCCTTGAAGGAAGCAAGAGATTCTAAGAGGTAGAACTGAGGAGGAAGTGAATTCCAGGCATGGAGGATAGCCAGTACAAACATGGAGAAAGAAAATAGAATGCCACACGTGAGGAACAATTTCAAAAGCCAGTTTGGCTAAGCCAGGGTGTTCATGTAAAGAAGTAACATGTTGTTAAACCTATAAAAGTAGAATGCAGCCTGATTTTGAAGGGATTTAAATTTTAGAGCTTATATTTGATACTTCAGAGAACAGAGGGCCATTGGAGTTTGAATTAGAAGATTAACCTGATCAGGTATACACTTTAGAAAATTCATTTTGGCATCCTCCAATTGCTGAGAATTTGAGCAGATACTCAAGTCAGGGAGACCAGTTAGGAGGCAATTACAATAGTCTAGATGAGAGGTACAGAGGGCTTGAACTAAAGTCATGACCACATAAAGGGTGAGGTGGCAGGGATGCTGTGGTGGCAGAAGTGACAAGATTTAGCAGCTAATTGGATATGAAAATGAGGAGTCAAGGATGACAATGAGGTTGGGAACCTGGGCAACTGGAAAGGATGGTGGTGCCCTCAGCAGAAATAGAGACATTCAAAAGAGGATTAGGGGTAGAGGAAAAGGTAATAAGTTATCTTCTGGATATGCTGAGTTTGAGACTCCCACAGTGCATCCATTTTGAATCCAACAGGCAGTTAAGAATACGTTACTGGGGAGAGAATTCTGGGAAGAAGATGGAGTAGGTGGGAAAATTCCAAGTTTGCAAGATTTTCCCCCAAAAAAAGAGATAAAATAGTGCCTCGGGACAAACATAGAGAAGCAAAAACAAATAAAAATAAGGACAGAACAAGGGTTCTCCTGGGACAATCGCAGAAGATCTGAAAAAAAATCCCAGGATGAGGTTTGGTCCCCGGGAACAGTAAACAGCTAAGGCTAGGTTTGCTTAAACCACAAATGGTAAGTCCTGGGGTTAGCTGGGTTGGCCCCAGCCACAGGAATTTTTATCCTCAGGACAGTGAGGGGAGTTGAGAGTCTGAACTGGGGAAGATCAAGGGAACCTCTGCTGACAAGAAATGCCAGAGCCAGCTGTGCTACAGAAATGCAGCCAGGGATAAGAAGGAATGAGCACATACCAGTGAGTGCAGAAGCAGTAGAGAGGAGATGCTGTCAGCTGTGGGCACTCACAGGAGGCTGGAGATCTTGGTTTCAGTTCCAGGCCAGAGGGGAGAACTGAAGGAGGAGCTGAGGCCAGAGGCACCATTCCCCATTCCCCAGGACTAGAGGTGATTACAAAAACTAAGTTATTAGAAATAAAAAAAAAATTGCAGAGGCAAAGGTGAAAGAATCCAACTATAGAGTTACTATGGGAATAGAGAAGACCAGGCGTCATCTTCAGAGGAGGAAATTGAAGCAAAGAAACCCTCTTCTACCCCAAAGGGTAATGTCAAATGTTCACCTGCCCAAAAAGAACTCATTGAAGAACTTTTAAAAGAGTTTTAAAATCAAATGAGAAAGACTGAGGAAAAACTAAAAAAATAAGAACAATTCAAGGAAAACGATCCAAGAAGATTATGAAAAGAGAATCAACCAATTAGAAAAGGAGATCCGAATCTTCAGGAAGAAAACAACTCCTTGAAAATCAGAATTGGGTGAGGGGAAGCCATTGAAGTTACAAGAGATCAAGAAATAATAAAACAAAATATAAAGAATGAAAAAAACAGAAGAGAAGGTAAAATATCTCATAAGAAAAACAACTGATCTGCAAAACAGATCAAGAAGAGAAAACAAAATAATAATTGAATTACCTGAAAGCTATGATCAAAAAAAGAATCTTGATAAAATAATACATGAAATAATTAAAGAAAATTATCCTTTAGATTAGAACAAGAGGAGAAAGTAGAAATAAAAAAAAATACACTGATCACCACATGGAAGAGTGAAAAGTAAAAGGAAAACCTATAGGAATAATTGTCAGTCAAATTCTGAAACCCTCAGCTCAAAGATAAAATATTATGAGCAGCAAGAAAAAAAATTTTAAACATGGTGGTACCACAATTAGAATCACACAAGACCTAGCAGCAGTGACTCTAAAAGACTGTAGGTCTTGGAACACTATTTCAAAGAGCAAAAGAACTAGGATTCCCCAAAAATATCATACCCAGCAAAGCTAAGCATAATCCTGAATGAAAAAAAAAAAGGATATTTAATGATTTTTAGGACTTTGTTTAAAAAAACCTGAATAGAAGATTTGACATACAAGAGCCAAGAGAAACATAAAGTAAATACAAAAGACTAACTAGAAGAGACTCAATAAGGACAGAGTGTTTAACTGTTACATATGTAAAATGTAAAACATACGTCTAAGATTGTTATCAATAATTGGGTAGTTAGTAAGAAAGACTGGGGTATACACAAGTATGATATGACCATTTAGAAATAGTTAAAAAGAGTAATTATTTTATACAAATGAGGTGCAAAAGGAAGAACCAACACAGAGGAATTAGATAGGGGAGGAAAGCTGTTAGTTCTGGAAACCTACTTTCATCAGAAAATAGTTCAAGAGGGAACAATACATATAAATCTAGAAGAGTATAAAAGTCTTCTAAATTCAGAAAGAAATAAAAGGGGATAAAGAGTAGGGAGAGGATAAAGGGGGGATTCCTATAAGGAAGGGTGAGGGAAAAGGTTAAAAGGGAGTATAGAAGGATATTTAGATTAATGGGAATGGGAGACTAAGGGAGGGATCCTTTGGAGAATAAGAGAGAAATCTTTAGAGGCAAGGATGAGGGAATAGGTCAAAGTGGGGGGGGGGCAGGGCGAAGGGTGTTTAGATTTATGAGAATGGATTTATGGGAAAGGGAGGATAAGGGAGGGATCCTGGGGGGGGAGGTTAAGTAATAGAAGGGCAAGGTAGCAGGTGGAAGTAAAGTACAGAAGTCAAGAAGGATAGGAAATAAGAGATATGCAATAAACATAAAAACAAAGATCAGGAATATAATTTGTTAGGGAAAGTGTATGTTTAAGTATATATGTATATTTATATATGTATACATCCATATCTATACATAAATATATCCATGCTTACTTGTAGCCTTCTGGGGAGGGAGGGAAGGAAGGGGGAGAAGAACAAAGTAAAAAGTGCACAGCAGAGAACAAAAGAAAACTGACAAGGAAGCAAAAATGGACAGCTCTCAACACAATGCATAGTATTTATTACACAAGCTTTCTTGAAATGGAAATTGCATATATATTTTGAATCCCCTCTTATGTTCTGCTGTACACATGACATGTTTTTTCTTTTCTTATTTTGCATTTAATATTGAAGTTTGTTTCTTTTTCTTTTTTATTGTGCATTTAAGCTTTAATATTTAATCTAAAATTTAAAAAGATAAAAAAAATTAAAAAGAAAATATATTACTAAAGTTCAGGAGAAAGACTGAGGCAAGCAAGTCATCCATTCAAGTAGAGTTTTCAGCAGGCAACTGGAGATAATGCATGTAAAGTGCCTTTTAAACCTTAAAGTATTATGTAAATATTAGTTATTGTCATTGTTAAAAGGGAAACAGGGAAATTTAGGCGGTGTTAAAAAGTGATCAGTAAACGTCTATTTTTACAAAGTAAAATTTCCCCAAAAAAGTTTTGTTTTGTTTTGGTTTGTTTTCAAAGGGGAGAGAGGAGAATGGAAGAGATTGTAGATAAATACCGATTTTGAAGTCATCTGCATAGAAGTGATAACTGTCATCAGAAACTGGTTAAGATCACCAAGAGAGAGTATACAGGGGGAAAAAATACATCCATATTTAAGGAGCAGAAGGAAGATGAGTTGCAGCTAGATGGTAGAATGGATAGAGTACTGGATCCAGAAGAACTGAATTCATATACAGCCTCAGACACTTTACCTGTGACCTTGAGCAAGTCACTTAACCTCTATTTACCTCAGTTTTCTCATCAGTAAAATGAAGCACCTACCTCCCAGGGTGGTTGTGAGGATAAAGTAAGACAATAATTGTAAAGTGCTTAGCAGAGTGCTATATATATATATATATATGTATGTTAAGCTATGATCATTGTTGTTGTTTTTAACTAGCAAAGGAGATAAGAGGATTCGTCACAGAAATTGAACCAGAAAAGTATATTGTCATGCAGGCAGCAGGGAGAAAAAGAAAATGCTGCAGAGAAGTCAAGGAAGATGGAAACTGAAATGAAAGTCATTTGACCAAGAGATAAGGTTATAAGTAACTTTGGAAGACAGTGTCACAGGTGACCACTGGAATCCTGAACTTGTCATCAGAAATGAGTCTGAATCCTGCCTTAGACATTTACAAGTCACTTAATCTCTCAAAAGTGTGTTTTCTCATTTGTAAAATGGGGATAATTCTTGTACTACTTCAGATGGTTGTTCTAAGTGAAGTGCTCTGACGATGTTAAGAGTACTGTAACAATATGAATTATTACTGAAGTACATACAAAGCATGAAACAGACTGTGGATTGCTTTGCAAAACAAGCAGACTAATGGTACACCTGAATTTGAAGGTACTATTGGACCCACAACCTAATATTCTATCAAAATACAAAGCCAGAAACTACATGAGTTCTATTCCTTAACGTATTGTCCAATAATAGATTGACTCACAAAGTTGTAGAGATTATATCCTGAGTGCCAGAAAAACTTTATGAAGCTATCAAATCATGGAACCAATCCCAGGCTCAATTATTTCAATACTTCAATGGATCTGTAGTCTTATCCATATGGGTACTTTCTCCAACTGTGCATAATATAACCCATTCATGCATATCCATAATTTTGTCCAAGTCCTCCTCCAAATCCTCCACAGGAGGGGTAAACTCAAAGTGCTGGGGCCTTCCTAAAGAATTATTGACAATGGATGGATTCTAATGGAGCATAAGAGCTATATCCACTGTCTCTTACTCTCACATGACTGACCCATCTTTTCCATTCACACAGTACTCTGAAGCTATCCTTTGCATTCTTCTTGCACAGTTCTTTGGTAACATGATGCATTATACTCATGCCCTGTAGTGGCCTTCAATTGCCCTTGGGGTGATCTTGGGATTGTTCTATTTCATGCCTGCAGCCACACAACATTAAAAGTTAGAAAAGATGGACCTTTGTTAGGGAGAGGCATGGGATAAAGCACTAAATTGTTTCCCAAGACAATCCAGGCCACTTTTCCTCTCCTAGTGAATTCTGGGCCCAAATCACATGGACCAATTGCAGTGTCTGTACAATATGTATGAATTCATGAACCAACTCTAAAGGTTATCCTTCTAAATACAACAGGCATTCTTCATTCATTTAATATTTCTGATGCGATTGTTACAATATGATGATACAATAAATGTTTTTTAAAATCTACTATGTGCCAAGCACTCTGCTGAGTGCTAAGGATAATTTTTTTTTTTAAGTCTCTAACCTCAAGGAACTGAACAAGAAGCAGAAGGGGGTGAGGGTGGGTGGGGAGGGAAAAGGGTATTATAATGATGAATTCGCGAATAAAGAAATAGCTGGGATTTTGATCCCTCTATAAAGGGAGGCTTTGGGAAGAGAGTTTTGCTCTACCTGCCAGCCCTCCAATCAGAGGGGCAATAGCAAGCAAATACTGATGAAGTGTGAGTACCAAAACTGAAGCAATCTTCGTGATGATGAGCTTCCTGATGATAAGCTTTTATGTGTTAATAAGCCAAACTGTAAAAGCTCTGCACTGCTCTTGAGCTTGATACAAAGCCAACCATGAATAGCAGAACGTGGAGTAACTCACAATTTGAATTCCATCTTCCACAAGTGTCAAATCTTCTATAAGCATAAGCCTCCTTCCTGTTTTATGCCTCTTTTTTTCCTGTTCCAAACCTGTGGTTTCATCTGTGTACAGAACTCTCAAAACAGAAATTCCACCTCTAAGATCAGTTTAAAATGTCTAGTTCTAGAGATTAAGTGATTTGCCCAAAGTCACACTGCTACTACAGTCATAAGCAGGACTAGAAGCCAAATCTTCTTGACCTTCCAAAGTTGTCCTTCCTAGTCTCTGTGATACTTTATGCCTTAATACTAGTAATCAACAAATTCCTCTGCTGTTAATACTTCAAAGGTACCTTAGGCAATTTTTACAAATGCCCAAGGAAGTATTTTGTTGGAGAGCCTTTGAGACAACATTTTGTTCTACCAAATCAAAGCCTTTTTTATTTTCAATTAACTGAATTACTGCAGATATGGGCTACTGTAGAATTTCATTTAAAAAAAAAAAAGTGCCTGTTGCTTTCTCCCATTTTCCCCAAAGCTGGCCTTGATACATGTGTAGATTATTCTCAGAAAGATTTTTAAAACATTTTATATGGGAATGTAAGCATATGGATCAGTAGTCACTGATACTCTACCACTTATTTTTGTTAAGTTCTATAACTGTTCACTATCCCCTTTCAGCTATAATGAAAGGCCCTATGAAAAAAAAAGAAAGAAAATCCTTGTAGACCAGTTGCTCCTTCTACCTGTTTTCCTCAGGGCCACACTACTTCCCCTCATCATACCTCAGGGATTGTAATGTGGTGGTTTCCCTAACATTGAGAAAGGAGTCTGTTAGTGAACTCTTGACAGACATTTTCCATTTTTCCTGTTTGGTGCTTTCCTTCCAGGTTCATTCCCATTTATGACTTGGCTTAATTGGTTTCAAGCTTTCTTTAAGTTTTTCCTAGCACTTTTTAAAGAGACAATACTGCTGAAAATCTTTTTTCTCTGATTTTACAAATACATCTATTATAGACCAGTTACCCTTAGCTGCAATCTCTCTCTATTTGGTAAGATCAAGTACTTGTTGGTTGAACCTGTTTCTAGTATCTTTGGGTCTTCACTTTGTAGAGAATAATTTATGTGAGTTAAATTTCCTCAGAAAACAATTGTATCTGATGTTTGCTTGTTTATTCATTTCCCATATTTCAGCATCGAGCTTGCTGACATAGATCAGTTGAGTATGCCTTCAATTGTGAGCTGTTATGTTTCCATTTTTATTCTTTCGACTAATTTGGTATTGCCTTTTAATGTAACTCTGGCCTGGTTGCTCACAGAGAGAAAATTCACAAATGACTGACATCACTAACCAGTCATTTCTTTCAAAATGTAATAATCTCATTTTTAGAGCTTATTTGGTCTAGCACCTCCCAACTCTCTTCTTAAAGAGAGTATTGATATACAGATTATTGAGGTTTCTGTATGTTCGTATAAGCCTTTGACCACTTCTGTTTTACTCTTGAATCATGTTTTCCAATGTATCTGTCACTATATTCCCCACAAGCACCTTTGCATTAAAATTGCCAAGTACCAAAACATGTTAATTTAAGTTGGTGACTTAGTTTTTTTAATTCTCTACATCTCCATTCTTTGCAACAATGTATAGGCTGCATTTATCTTCAAGGGGGCTTTTTTGCAAGTGCTTATCATGAGAACTGCAACATGAGCTGATCAAACGTCTCATGAAATGCTTGTTACTTCTAACATATAATAAAACCAACTCCAATTAACTCATTGGCCTCTTCTAAGAGAATCTTTGAGCCATTCTTCAATTTAGCTAAAGCTTCCATTTTGTCTTCTAGTTTCATTTACAGATATTATTCACATCCTGTATTGTATGTCTGCTCATTGGCCACAAGAGTACTATGTACAAACAGTTAATGTTTATAGACAGTCTAAATATTGTGATTCTTAGCACCCCAACCACTTTTTCTACCACTCGTGTCTCTATCACTACATAAGTGGAAAGGTACCACAAAATCCCATTTTGTTTGCTGTTTGTTTTTTTTTTCAATTACAGGGTTGATATGGTCTGAAAATTCACTAGATGGACGGTCAAAGAGTGATAAGCTTCCCTGTACTTGGGCTTGCCTTTTAAAAGAGAATACTCTCTCTATTCCCTAAGCTGGATTAATTGAAGCAATGACACTCCCTAACCTAACATACAACTGTGAATATTAGGCCAACCACATGTTTCTTAAACAGGGCCTCTGTAACACTATTAAGCCTATTCAAACAACAGGATAACTGAAAACAAAGAAGGAATAAGAACACAAAACTTTAAAGTTAGATAGAGTTAAAACCACCACCCTATTTCAAACATGAGAAAACAGGCCCGTGACAATGAAGTAGTTTACACAAATCTAGTAAGTGGTAGGGTTGAGCATTGAACCTATGTCTTTCTGACTCCAAATCCAGTATTTTTTTTAAGATCACCAAGTCTTGTAAAATAGTCCAACACTAAAATGATTTTAATGACATGAGACACTCTCATATCTACAAAATGGATAATAAGAAGACACTAACCAGCTGCTGTATAGTAAGGTGAAGTACAGAAATTATATGCAAATTATATACATCTGAAGAATTCACTGGAGCAATTTGTGATTTTATATTGTGACCAGTCTAGTACAGCCTTAAGGAGTAATACAAAAGAAATTAATGGAACTGCTATAAGGAATACAGTGGTATTTCTTGAGTAAACTTTAGGTCAAACCAGATTCTAATAAGCAACATTGTAAATGACAATAGGTATTTTGGATGTCAGCTATGAATGCTGAAACAAATGACAAATTCTGATCAAAAGGAAGATTTCACAAGTGCTCCTGAAGAATGATCTTTATAGGCATATTTACAGATCATTAACATTATTTCACAAAATTAAGGACAACTAACTCTCTTCCTGAGAGTTGAACTTATCTTCTATATGTATTACATATCTTCACACGGATTCCTTTCACTTGCCTTTAATAAGCTAACACATCAGGGCCTTGGTGTTAACTAGCAATCTGAGTCTTTACTGATACCTTAAGAATGACTTTGCTTGTTCTTTTTGAGAGTTGCATATCATTTGGCAACAGTGAAGAGCACTCTGAAGAATGGCTTTCACTGAATCCTTGATTAGAACATCAATGGTTAAAATTTAAAACTTTCACTTAAACATCAGAGATTTTTTTTAATGATTCAGTAATTAAAGATGACAAAACTGTTCTGACTCTACTAACATTCTCTATCTACTTCATTTCTAGTTGTTTTTTGCTTTTTTAAATAGAATGTGTAGAGGGTGGGGATGGGGAGGAGCCGCAATATGAGGCAATAAAAATGACCAAGAAAGGGAAGGAGTGACACTAGTAAACATTAAGAATGGCAATCAAAATCTACGATTCAAGTGATATTTTTTTCGAACTTTAATTTTTGAAAAGCATTGCAAAGTCCCCATTTGTGAGTCTTTGTGCTGTGTTAGGACTTCCTATTATTCCTACTTTTTCCTTAAGAGGAAACCCAACCATCCTACAGAGTATACTTAGACTCTTGTACCTTAAGGGATTTCAATAAATAGTTGATAATGATAATGGGGGGATGGGAGGGAAAGCAAACAAACACATGACTACTGCCCTCTAGAGAAGCTAATTATGAGAATGGGTATTTTTATGTTCCCCTTGATAAAAATATCTAACACCTTTCATGCCAAAAATAAAAGGTAACAATAACATTAAAAATCTAATGTAACAATGAATAAATGCCTGATAAGGTATCATTCAATTCTCTCCCAGCAATGGTTTCTGAAAGAAAATCTTTTTATTTCAGTGTAATTCAACCTCCCCCACTTTCAACCTATGTAGTTTTTCTGCCCAGTGATTCATTGTGGTTTTCTTAGTAGAAAAAAAAAGACTTCTGGTTCATTACCTCCAGCTCCTCACCTAACATAAAAACTACCAGACAAAAGTATATAGTAAGGATCTTTCAGCAAATCATCTATTCTACTCCAAGTAGAATAGTCAGATGTTTTTTCACCGATAAGACAAATGCTTCCTACTTGAATTTTCTATTTTCTATAGCTAAAGGGGAAGAAAATCTCTATTAAAAGACAACTATAATATGGTCAAAGCAACAACCATCCACCTTTCTTAAAAGCAGTCTTTTTTCAGGGAAATCCCAGAGATAGAATGCCTTTTCAATTCAACACAATTTTGGGCTTGAAAATTACAACATAGACTTTAAGTACTAAGAATATACTCTATATATTTGATGCAAGTATCTGAGTAATGGCATTTATTAAGAGCCAGTTTGCCCCATGCTAGTGACCAGAGCACCAGCATCAAAACTTACAAATCAGGAAACAAGTTCACTCAAACCTGAGCCAAGTGGTTTATGACATAATACCAGAAACTGTGGTAAGCCCCTAAAACCAAAACTTCAAAATATCTGGCACCAGTGTGGTACCAGGGCACTGGTACAGAGCTCACTAAGATAAATTTTACAAATGCTTCATGAATTTACTGAAACTCTCAATGGATCCTTGAATACAACTGAGTATGGTTAGCGAGATATTCCTGATAAGTATTAATTCTTTGGATTCACTTATGGTACATACACCAATAAAAGGCCTAATTCAATTAGAACTGCATTCCAAAAAAAGAATATACACATTCCACAATCTAGCAATTTCCACAAGTACCGCACTGCAGTAAACCCTCTACGCTTAAGAATTGTTTATTAAATAGTCCAGTAACTCATTATTTGTCCCATACCATCATTTTGCACGTGATCCAAAATAACAAAAGACTTCTACCACTCTTAAGGCAGACACTGAAATGACTCTGCTTAAGGTGACCTTTTAAGAATAAACTTTCTAATGCTTTTCACAAGATGAAGGAACACAGTATTCATGAGGGACAATTAAGCTAGTTAACATCATACCATACTGTGAAATGGTCCCAAAATAAAATCTATCCAGTTGTCTTCATGCCACAATGAAATGCAAAGGTAGCCATTACAACACAAAATGACAAGTTTTTTTCCAAATTGACAAATTTTTAAATATAATATATTCTAGGTGATATTTACAAAAGAACTTCACATTTAGTTAAGATATATATGTATATATTATCCCCACAAGACAGAATGCAAAAATGAGATACCTACCACAAAATACCTGATTAGCATTTTTAAAATGATAAATCAGTATATAAATTACCATATTATTTTGAACTCAGAATTCTCCTTTTCATAATCTTTCACTTTCCTTGGCTGTTGTGGTACTTTCCACAATAAATGTAATTTATCAATATTTTCCATTTAAAAATGAAAGAAAACCTTGAAATCACAAAGGCATATAACCAACTATTTTTGAGATCTAAAAGGTCACTCCCTACTCTTCATCATCAAATATTTATTCAAGTGTCTGGGTGTACATGACTGTACAAAATTAATCTGAAGATACAGTCCCTAACCCTCAAAATCATATACAAAAGCAAAGCAATTCTGCTATTCTATGGGCACAAATAATATCATCCACTCTATTTTGGCAATTTTACTCAAACATGGACATCTTCAGTTAGCTCCATAAATTACAGATATGCATAGTTATAGCAAATATGTGTGAGTCAGGTCATTAAGATGCTCAAAATTGCTACCCTCCCAATAGCATGAGCTGAAGGACTGGGAAATAAAACTGATGATGATGCCTCCCATGCTTGAACATCTTTTACTCCTTTTCCATTCCCCCTATCCTATTTTTATGTAAATTAGTTAATATGTTGGCGGAAACAAAAAAGTTGGAAGGAATAAGGGAGAAGTTACAGGTATTACAAGAAGGAAAGGAAAAAAAGAATTTTGAGGTAAAGACGGACATTGGGAATGTTTGGATGAGGAAATGGACAAGTTATTTTATGCAACATCCTTATACCTTGTACACAATGAATGGGATTAGGTCAAAGCCTTCATTAAACAGTTCTTCCTGGCTATATTTTTTTCCATCCTAGATTTTTTTTTTTTTAAGATTTGAAGGAAAGGAAAGAAACTAAGTTCCCAGAAGCTGACCTCACTCATAGTATGTGTATGTTCGTTGCCTTCATCTGATTCACACTTTGCAGTCTTGTAAACAGCTAATGCTCTATATAGCAATAAAGTTTCAATGACTTAGAATTAAGGGTCTTGAATATATTAGGTAACACTTATTGTCATGTCCAGACACTTTCATAGTCTCAATGTTCAGGGAGCAAAGAAGTCTGTTTAGTATATTTAATGGAATTTACTGCCATCAAATCTGATAGAAGAGCTCATCTACCACAGTCAAGCTTCCTAAAAGGACATTTTCTATATCTCCAAATATGGTAAGGAAGCTACCAGGCCTACATCCAATGGCTATAACAGCTGCAAGGAAATTTCTTCTCCCATCCCCACAATCTTAAATTGTGGTGAAGCTACAGGATTCTTCACTTAATATATCTCTAACCTCTGTAAAACTCAGAGGAAAATACATACTCATTTTAGGATTAATATAAACAATAATATAGTTCTAAAGAATTCAAATTTACTTCTTAACAAAATCAAATTAGTTCAACCAAAAATCAACTCTCTATGAAGAGATAAGCTAAAAAGTAAAAGTTAAGTCATTTGTTTTTTCATCAAAGATTTTGTTCTTCATATAAAAGATAAAACAATGACTCAATAAAAACGGTTTGCTATGTATTAACAGAGTATGTAAAACATCCCAAAACAAGTATCCTTCTATAAGACAATATTAGCAATGCTTTCCTAGGTTTCTCTTCATGTTACATTGTATAATAAATCTGCTTTTCCAAATTATTCTCTTTCATCTTACTTGGAGTAGAAGATACATCAAATAACTGGAATCTTAAGTGAAACCTTTATGCTTCTAAAGTAACCAAGAAGTTGGGCACATATGGTAATCAGTACCAAGTCTAAAATCAGGAACAAAGTTTTTAGTAACTTTCTATTTGTAACAACTCTTTTCCCCTACAATTAAAAGGCACATAAAAACATACACTTCACACATAAATGTTTCTGGGACAAATTTGTAGATCTCTCCTCAGACCTAATCTGGGTTCAAAAACAGAATTAAAGAGAATCTTAAACTTTGAGAAGTAGTAGCATGAGCCAGAAATATGAAGAATTCATCTCTAATTACGTCTCTTGAATTTCTTAGCCTTTCTTAATTTGCTAGATTGCTGCTGCTTCCCTACAACTCATCTTTGTTATGATGTACTATGCTAGAACTTGTAAAAAAAACATATTTTGCCTTTTCTGGTCCTAAAGGCAAATCCTGTTCCAGTATTATTTGCTTATTTTCTATGTGACCCAAATAAGCAAGTTTTGCACCTCTTTCTTGTCCTCCTCCTGCCTGCTCTACATCTTTAGAATAACTCTGTAGCAGATCAGTCGAGGCAAGACTGTGAGAAAAGGTTATTAGAGAAAGGAAATTCCAAAAATCAAGCTAACCCTTAAGACTAGGCTCTTTCCCAAAAAACATATAGCAAGTAGTAAAACAATAAAGAAAAAGGCAGATTACAGCTGAGGGAAGAGCAGTATCAAGGAAGTTCCTCAAAGTTTCAGGGAATCCTCATATATTACTGCCACTGTTTCACTGACTAAAAATTAGGAACTTGAAAGTATTTTGGAGTACGTTTAGTGAGTAGGAATGTATGAGGTACCTTCAAAAACTAAACATACAGGTTCAATAATATTCAACCGGCTAAATTAACTTAGACATGTAATACTAGCTTTAAATTTGAGTCCCTAAAAAGATGTGCATTTCTTAATCATACCTACAAGATGTTTTCTGCATGTAGATTTGTTTTTATATTTTAAAAAATTATTACTTCAAGAGTTTAAAAACAAAGCTAACAGAAGGATATAGTTTAAATACAGCTGCCCATAGTAACTGAATAAAGTGGATAATAAGCATTTATGGTTCAACCAATGCACCTTTGTTGAAGCACATTTAGCTGAAGTGACTTCGAGTCTGGTTTATTTCCATCACATACAGTACATTTGTCCAAACAAAGAATGTACATTCAATATAGAACATTTCCAGCAATAGTTACAGTCTTTCTAGTTTCCTTTCACAGTATATTTTAGTGCAAAGCACTAGGAAGGCTAAATGTTTTTCTATCTATAGAAGCATTTTATTCTTATGACCTTGTGATCTTCAACATTTTTAGATTTTATATACAAAAAGGAAATGGAAACAGGGTCCCTCCTAATTACAGGTATGAACCTATTATAAAAACATGGTATATTTTTTTTTGAACCTTTTGAAATTAGGATAATTTGACACAAATTTCTAAAAAACAAAATAGTTTTTCCTAAAAAGTATAAAATGTTGGTACACAGAAACCTACCAAGAAATCTGTAATGATAGGGTTTTTTTCCCTAAAATCTTGATTTATTATAAATTGGAGAAGAATTCATTGGAAAAGAATTCATTATTTTGCAAATCCTATAGCAAAAATCAAATGTTATCTAAAATGGTTACTTGAAATTTTCTTGAGAGAAAAAAGTTTTCTTGGTTTCTCTTTTCTTCCTCCCTGTGTAGCAATATTTAAAGAAATAAAACTAACATTATAAGAAGTGGTTGTGCATGGATTGTCTGTAAATATAAAATATCAGTAAGATATTACTACCTTCATATTAACATTAGCAAATGTGTTGCCCA
This sequence comes from Pseudochirops corinnae, assembly GCA_028646515.1. Lineage (NCBI taxonomy): Eukaryota > Metazoa > Chordata > Mammalia > Diprotodontia > Pseudocheiridae > Pseudochirops > Pseudochirops corinnae. Next base: position 459,984,771 of record CM053585.1, read on the forward strand.
TTTAAAAAAATAGAAACTGAAAAATTAAGTTGCATCTATCATTAAAGTGCTTGTGTATAAAATTTAAAGAAAAAATAGGGGAATGTTCGATTTTCACAAAAACCTCAGATGTTTAGAAATTAAAGGTGTTACTATGAACCATGCATGAAAATGAACTGGAACTTTCTCTATATTATTTTTAGTACAATGAAACTTTCATTACACTAGAAAATCAGTTGGAGATGAACTGATGTGAGGACAAGTACTAATATTCAGCAGACTTAAGTTCCTCTGTTTTAATACACAACTGTTCTCAGCATACATTCACTGGAGAAAATTTCAAAATCATGCACACAACCTGGATGAAAATCTTGCCAAATAAAATGAAACAATGATAGAACTTCTTTGTCAAATACCACCACCAGTAGAGATATTCCCTCAGGTTGTTGACTGCCTAAAGCTTCTGGTCTTTAAGGGAAAACAAATTTTGCATTTTTTGTTTTGTTTGGTTTTTAAATACAGTAGGATGAGCCTGTAGACCAATGCACAAGGTAAGACAAACTATGATGTAGGTTGAATAAGGTTAACTTCATAGCTAATTGAAAGTGTTGGAAGAGGCAATGACCTTAGAAACATGTAGTCAGATGGTTACTAATTTAGTTAGAAAACAGCAGTAACAGTTGAATATTTATGAAAATATTTTTCTTTTTTTCTTTATAGTACCATTTGAAGACGTTAGTGGTTCTAACACCAATTTAAAGTCTTTCCACACAAATGAACTCCAAACCTTTCCGTACATCACTTGAAGTTATCTGAGGAGAAATGGGAATAAATTAACACCTTTGAGTTTGCCAATAAAACCTTAAAGTTATACAATAGCTAAAATGAATAATAAATGATCATTTCATATAAAGTTTTTCACACAAACAGAAGGAAAGGTTTGTGACTTTAAGCTTGTAATACAGTTTAAGCTACTCAATAATCAAATTAAGTTATGAATTTTAGAAGCTGAATCCAAAGATTAATTTAATGTTCATCAGAGGCCTCAATTCAGGGGGTACTCAAGAATTAATGATAAATTTTTTAAAATGCATGTACTTGCAAAAAGAAGTAGAGGAGAGGTAATTTATTTTGTAATGTATACTGCATTTTAAAACTTGTGTTTATTCCAAAACTTTCTTAAAATGTAATATTTAAAACTTCTCTTTTCTTCCCTTTTAGGGATGTTAACCTACTTCCTGTTATACATATAAAAACAAAGTGAAACAAAAAAAAATCCTTGAGGTAAAATTATTAATTAGGTTGAAATAATCACCAAAAAGTTTATTTGAACAAAAGGGGAAAAACTAAAACATTTTGGGACTAAGTTATCATTTTTTCCACAGAACAAAACTAAAAAACAGTAACCAAAAAAACCTTACAAAAAAATAAAATTCAAATTTTTGTTTACTAAGCTTTCCCCTTGCCTTGAAACTCTATGTTAAAAGTAATTAATAATTGTTTCATTACTGCTAATTATTCTAAATTAATTTAGAGATTTTTTCTGTGTAGCACTTTATTTAGCCATCACAAATCAATTTTACAATAATTACAGTGCCTTAAAAGATTTTTCCTATAATTATAGCCTTCACAAATCTTCATTCTATTATCTCTGTAACTTTCCTGCATAAAGTTCATTAGTAGACTAAGTTACTGAATCAAATTTGTGCAAAGTTAGTAAAACAGAGGTCTTCTACTATAAACATAAGCCAATATAAATGCACATATTTTACAATATTAAAAGAATAGCACTGGCTCCATGCTACCTATAGCTATGTTGCATTGTCCTGTAGAAGATAAGCTCTGAAGTTAACTTTTGTTCCCAAGTCAGTGGAATAAAGGTCACTGAAGTAAATGCAATATGTACATTTCTCCTCAGTTCCCACTGCCATCAGATAGGTGGCATATTAGCTGTTAAAATGGAACCTGCTATAAATTATGGCCAAATGATATTTTTTAGTTTGAAAAGGGGTAAGGGGGAAGCAAAACTCTGTAACTGTTCCTCACCAGACAAGAGCCTTAGATCTTGTACTTCGACCTTTGGTTTTATTTCCTTCAGGTGAATTAGAAGCATTTGCCTTATGAGTTTTCTTATGATGTTCAAGGTAAGTCTTTTTTGCAAATGCCTTTCCACACTTATTGCATCTGTGAAGAGAAAAGTTTTTTGTGACTTTTACTTCAATGCCAACATCAGCTACTTCATACTTTTTGTTGGGAGAATTAGAAGTTCCATCATGTTTTGAATCGTTTTGCTTCGCTTCATCCCTTGGAGGGCCTCTTTTTGCCACTTTATTTAGAACAAAATCAATGGGCTTTTTTATAGCTCTGATCTCTAAACTGGCTGTGATTTTCCCAAGATAACGTGATGATTTTTTGTGAACCACAGTTATGTGCCTTATCACATCACGTTTCCGACGTGTTTCATAAGTGCAAAGTGGACACTTATAAAATTTAACATAAATGTTATTTCCATCTGTGTGCAACTCAATGTGTTTAGTCAAGTTCTGTTTGGAAGTAAATTGGCGTTTACAAAGTTTACAGTAAAGCTGCTTGAAGTCAAAGCCAGCTGAAAGTTTTGGTTTCCTGGTTTTTTGCTGGCCACCTGCAGCAGAAGGACTCATTGATTTAGGGCTGTCCGAGTCCTGCTTAACTTTATTTTTCTGTGCTGCCGGTGTGATCTTTTTCTCATTTGAATGATTTGTTCCCTTTAATTCATTCTGTGGAGAATGGGTAATAGAAGGGGGTGAAGATTCTACAGAGTCTGATGGTTCAACTTTTACTTTTATTTCTGTGCTGTTGGCAGTATTATTAGGGCCTTTCTCTCTTTTAGAGTTTGTTCCAGAAAGAGTTATCTTGTGGACAATTTGCATATGTCTTTTAAGCATTATTTGTGAACTATATTTCCTCTTGCAAAGAAGGCATTTGCATGCAGTTAAATTGTATTCAGCCTTCGAAGAAGACTTTTGTTTCCGAGTCTTAAAAGATTTTTTAGGAGAAACAGTATCCAGGAACAAAGGCTGCCCAGGCTTTGTAGCTATATCAGGAGTAATTGAATCCCTCCTCAGTCCTCTATGAACTTCATCAAAATGCCTCCTTACATTCGCTTTTGTAGCAAATGATTTATAACATACTGGACAACTCCTACTCAATGTTACTAGAACATTCTTATTACGTCCCTTAGTAGAGGACTGGTTCGGATTCTTTCGTGTTTCGATATACTTCTTTAGTTCTTCCATCTTTTTTTTGTGTACTTTTCTGATATGCCGACGAACACCGCGTCTGGAGTTGAATTCTTTTCTACAAAGACAACAAATCAACTGGTGGCCAAAATCAGAATTATCAGAAGTTTCCAAGTCAGTGTGTGATTCCTGAGGCTGTTCATCAGAAGTTGGTACTGCTTCACTGGCAACTGTTTCTGCAGGAGGGGGCTCTACAATTTCTACTTCTGTATCGGGAACTGGAGTTGTTTTGGACTGTTCAATGTTAGGTTCTTGCATCTGAACTTGAGTTTGATCAGGAGAATTACTTGACTCAGTGACCTCAGCTGGATTATTAGTCCTCGAAATATACTGAAACACTGCATTCTGATTAGTTTCTATGGGTTCTAGCCTAATAATATATTCTCGCTTGTCCACGCTTGGATAAATGGCTTCTAGGAGATCATTTATGGCTTGGCTTTGTTTATCATTTACATCAGGAAGGTCTGTTAAAACAAAAACACCATTTTAGGTTTGTTCTAGTTCATATTTTAAAAGACAATATGAACATCTGCAAAAATGTTTATTAAATCACTTGGTCCTTTTTATTTTTTATAAGACTCCCCAGTATTTCACAAAAGTACAACCAGTAAATTTAATTCACTTTTGCTTTCATTTAAATTGTCAATTTAACACAAACATGCAACTTTCCAGTAATAGATGCAGCTTTATATAATACTTATTTCCACTTCTAAGGGTATAATTAGACTACTATAAGTTTATGTTAATCTGTGGAAGGAGAGGAACATGAAGCTAAATGACTTGGTCAAGAAGACAGAGTTAGTAAGTGGTAGAGGCACGATCTGAACCCCGGTCTTCCTGACCCAACACCATATGTACTACGACATTTTGCTTCCATCAATTTAAATTAACATAAGCAAAAAAGATCTCTCTGAACAATATAAAATAAGTCAAATTTTATACTCTGTTAGCAATCAGTCAACAAGCATGTAAGTACTTACTAAATGCCAGGTACTATATTAATATGGAATATTTAAAAAGTATTTCTAGAACAGCAAAGATAAATTAACATAATATGGCATGGATGAATTACTATAGAGAATTTAAAAAGAAATGTTTTAAATGTATAAACTGAAATGGAAAGAGCATCCATTAAGCTAACTGAAGACAAACAAATCCATTTTAATTATGTGAGACCAAACAATTATGCAGCATACTATACAAAATGAAAGAAATTTTAAAATTGAGAGAAAAATAGGAAAATACACGAACATGTATGTTATGAATCACAGCCATTTATTAGAATCAGTCCTAATCAGTCTAATGAACATAATACATTTCTATTGAACATATCATTAACACATAGCTACTGATGATTATTCTAGAAATTTAGCTTTTTTTGTTTAATTGATGCATGAATTCCACCATAAGCAGTGATAAAATATACTTGTATAAGAATTGTCTGTGGGCTATTCATAATAAGACATTGGTATGGACTGTTTATAAAAACTAGTCATTCTTAAGCCTAGTTACAACTATTAAATCAAAAATAAAGGCTAACCCATAGCACTTACAATGGACCAAGCACTGTGGTAAATGCTTTACAATGATCTCATTTGATTCCTATAATAATCCTGGGAGGCAGGCAATATAATTATCCCCATTTTACAGACTAGGAAACTAAGGCAAACAGTTAAGTGACTTGCCTAAGGTCACATAGCCAGTACATGTATAGAGCTTGGATTTGAACTCACATCTTCAGGATTCCAGGCCCAGTGCTCTGTCCACTGCGCTAACTGCCCCAAAATAAAGCTTGGAAAACCAAATTTTTATTCTTATAGCTATTACTTCCTTCTCTAACATATGCCATGTATAATGAGTAATGTAATTAATTGTAAATAAGATAACATTCCTTCTTTTGGAATGAATACTGCAGAATAAAATACATACTGAATTGGGTAGATTCCTAATTAATTATGTTTTCTAGTCTGGCCTAAAGATATATTAATTATCTCATCATGAACAAAAACAACTTTAAAAAATCCAAGTACTAACTGCCTCTTAATTTAAAAGGAAATTTACTTTGGCCAAATTTAAAATCATATCTTAAGAATTAAAAAAAAAAATAAGTAGACAGCCTAAACAACAGCAGGAGAGGTTTCCAGTCTAAGAAACTCCCCTTCACATACTCTACTCTCCAGCTGACCTAGGCTACTCAGTATATTCCTAATTTGTCTCACTCTGTATTGCTTTCTTCCTTTGTTCCCACCATCTCCTTTGTCTGAAAGGGATTCCATCCTCCCCAACATTCAGTTGTTGAAATCCTGCCCTATCTGAGAAGGTCCAACTTGGCTACCACTTCTTTCATGACACCTTTCCTGACCTTCCCAGCTAAAAGTAGTATTTTCCTCTTTAGTTGTATCATTAAACTTTATATTCCATTTCTTATATTCTAACTTGCATTATGATTACTTGTTTGTCCTTATATCCCTAAACAGAATGTAAATTCATTGATATTAGGGATGAAAAGTTGTCTTCATCTCTGTATATATGACCTTGAACTTAATGTTCACTGAAGTTGTTTTTCTCAACAATGTATAAGTGCACTTTAAACCAGGATGAAATGAATCAATTAACATTTATTGAGTACTTATTACATGTAAGCTGCTATACTAAGCACTAAGAAAGACAAAAATAGTCCTTTCCATCAAGTAGTTGACATCCTAATGTAGAATTAATTATTAATGTGAATAATTATGTAAATTATTATGTAATTATGTATATTATTATGTAAATACATGATATAGTGGAACCCCATGACAATGGAACCAATCTACTGGAGAAGACAAGAAGGGATGAGATCAAGGATACATGTAGAAAAATTAGTCTTGGCAAGAAGAATGACCTCTTCATCAGAGACTAACGGAAACAGTAGGGAATTATGGTGACAAATGATGAAATTAGAAGAAGGGGAAAAGAGAGAGTTCTTGACAAATTACCTCATTTTTTTCAGTGAAATATGAGGTAAGGTCCTTAGCTAAGAGAGCAAAGTGAGGGATACCATTAAATGCCTGAGGAGAAACAAGAAGACTTGGAACAACCACTGTGGTGAGTGGGGGAAAAAACCAATTAAATAGGACTACAGTCTTGCTACAGTGAATGTCCAGTAGAAATCAGATAACATAACTTGTGGTTAATACTTCCTCCAGCTCTGTTAAAAAGTACATGAATAGAAATGAAGGAGGCAGATGGTGGAAATAATCCAGGGTTGGATTTTGGCAAGGTATGATTAGTGACAGGACAAAGGGACAAGTGATTCAAGAGAAGACATTAGTATGAGTTGACTTGGTTTATCAGAGGGTTACTAATTAGAAAAGGAGGAGGGTATATAGCCAGTGCAGGAGTGAGGGACTGAGAAACTCTTTAGAACTAAAAGGACTAGAGGCTCCAATGAGGATAAAGAAAGATATATAGAAAGACTAACGTAGTATTATGATCAGATAAAGTAATTTTGGAGCTCATGACCATGGAAGTAGAATATTTTAAGTGATGGCAAAATCCAGAGTATGACTTCCTCTGTGTATAGCTGAAGTAGACTAGAGTAGCAAGTCAGGAAAATGAGTAGAATAAGAAACTGGCAAGTTAGAGTATTTGAGGGAACATCAATGTGCATGCATTTTTTTTATTTGCTTCACTCACAAAATACAAGATTAAAAAAAGAATTCAGTAAACTGATAATGAGGTAACCTTTATATCAAAAAACTTTCTCTAACTTCAATACATCAAAGATCCACAAAGTAATAAATTCCAGAATATTAAATAATAAAAATTACCTTTCAAGTTAGTTACCTAATAAAACAGTACAAAGAACTTAAATTAATTCTTTAAAGCATAAACTAATACCACTACAGAAGCTAACTCAATCCTGATAAATGCATAGATTTAGTCAATTAAAAAGTCAATAACTTAAAAACTGATTGTTCTCTAAATTCTCTACTTGTAAATTAATCCATAGTAATTTGATTTTTGCAATCATACTATCCATCATTTGGCAAGTGCAACTACAAGCAAAAATAGTGAATTTTGTACACAGACCAAAATCTTTAAACAAAGATTTATAAAAAATTAGTTGCTTCAAAATCAAGATACATATCTCTTACCATATCCATTAAATGAAATAAAAATAAAACAAACACAAGAGGAAGCAAAACCAAAATCTAAAGAAAGAATACATTTTAAGTGGCAAGTTCTCTCCTAGGTAGAGCCACTAACTCCTTTTTCCTTTCCTTGACTCATCACTTAGTTCATATTATTTTAACCTCCCTCTTTTAAAGGGATTCTAGGTGAATCATCCAATATAGAAGATGAATGAAAAGAAAAGAACAGAGCAAAAAAAAGTCACCTTTAAAGTAGCATTAAAAAAGAAAAACAAATCTTGAAACCAAACTCCAGAGTTCATTTAGGTATGATTCATACACACATACTCACACACATACTCTATCACATATAAAATCTTAATGCAAATATATTTGAGGGGTAGCATATACAAGAAGCAGAGAGTCAGAATTAGAATCTAGAAGACCTATGCTGGAGTCTTACCTCTGACATATACTAGCTAAGCCAAAATAAACAAATCATTTAACCCTGCAAGTGCCTCAGGCAACTCTGAAAAGACTAAATTACAGATGAGCTGATCTGCACCAGTAGAAAATATTTCCACACAGTGTTATTTAGAAAAAATGAAGTGGAGACTACTAATCGAAAAGTACTGACCTGATAATTGGGGAAAAATAAATTGAGAGAACAATTTTATTTTATTCTTCATGGTTGTTGAAATTATTTTTAACTTCAAGCTAATAATGTTTTAATGCACAAAACTACAGAGTATGAACAACTCTAAAATGCATAAATGAAGACTTTAGTGAAAGAAACTTACTGTCATCCATCTGGAGACTTGGAGGGCAGTAGAATTTTTTATGAGTAATTAAATTTGGTAATCCTCTGAAGAGACTGCGACATAATTTACACTCAAAAATTGTGTCCACATCTCTTAATAAAATGTGTTTTAGCTGTTTAGTTCCTGAGGGAAGAAAGAAAATGAAATTTAAACGCACACCTCAAAACTAGGTAAGAAATGATGATAAGTAAAATACTACATGAAACCAAAAACAAACACTGGTACAGTATCATGAGGGTCACATTATCAAAGACCTAAGCTTTTCATTCAGTTATATGAATGGTTTCTAAAATTTAATTCTAAATTAAAGCTCCTTTCCTGGTTCTGGTTTACTCGTCAGTAGGTGCCAAGAGGCTCTGAAGATATTAGAGAATCCATTATGCAAATACTGTATCAAAAGGTAGAACCAAACAGTCATACATCTCAGGTGCTTGTTATTTTCTTTTCATAAGAATAAATTAGAGTAGCAAAGATGAGCCCTCCCCTTCATCCCCCTGATGATTTGGTTCCATGGTTCTTGGAACAGACAAGTTGATAGATAACTCTGATCTGAAACTCTGAACTAATTTGTGAACTCAGCTCCCTCAACATAAAAACACAAATAATACTGACCTACTTTATACAGATGCTATAGGAGAAAACTATCATTGTCCTAATGTACTACATCTAGGGTCCAAGTGTTAAAATATTTCAAATTCTAGGCAAGTAAGTATTTCTATGGTGTATTAAAAGCATTTTCAAAGATATCAATGGAATATACTTTTGCTATATTTCACATAGAACTTATATTTCTTATGGAACAAATCACAGGGGTTATTATGAATGCTTGTGATTGCATTAAAAATACTCCAGGACTAACATTATAATCAAAATGCCTTAAAATCACTAGCCATTCCTTAAAATGTCACTATAAATGGATGAACAGTAACATCTCTATTATTAGTAGCACTATCTAATGTTAAAAGACCCAGTATATTAAAATAAGTGTGTTTGCACTGGAAACATGTCATTAACAATCATCTAATCCATGAGTTCTTAACCTTTTTTGTGTCACAGACCATTTTTGAATCTGGTGAAGACTATCGATCCCTTCTCGGAATAATGTTCTTAAATGAATAAAATAAAATACATAGGATTACAAAAGAAATCAATCCTATTGAAATTATTCATCAAAACATTTTTTTCTCAAATTAAGATCTACTGCTTTTAATTCCTTTTTATACAGATGAAGAAAGTAAGGCCCAGGAAAGTTAAGGTCAAACAACTAGATAGTGACATAGTAGGTTGTATAATTCTGATTCCCAGTCTGATTTGTTTCCTAGAAACCAAGAGATTTTGGTTTACATCCTAATTTCAGATAAATTAGTAGAATATAAAGAAAACAAAACACACATCTGCATCTTGTATATAACTCAAAGGGACTCTAGAGGTATAAATAAGAATACAGAGAAGTGTTTTGAGTTCTTTAGACAAAGACATTACATAATAATATAAAACTAAGGCCCAAGAAAGGTAAGAGGATGAATAAACCAGAAAAGATATCCCTAACTACAAATTCCTTGCTTGCTCCTTTGTTAAACTATCTCTCTATGAATTCTGAAGCATAAATTTAGAAAGAAGATTCCGAACTCCTAATTTGTGGCTAAACCAGACCACATGTATTCTTTACCCTGATATATAACTGCCCAACAACTCATGTGATGAAGACGCAGTGTTGGAGACCATAAATATCACTCTGGTAAACTACTCTGCTGAACACCTTCAGTTTCCCTCTCTGACTGACTCATCCTAACAATAGTGAAAAAAGCTCTCTCAGGTTATGCAGGTGAGCACCAGGAAGATTCCACCAGAAAGAAAGGAATCATATCACATTCCTATTCAAAACTGAAACAAGACTAGGCTTCTAGAACAAATCAAAAAGTTCAATCTGATTTTTTTGTTAGCAAGGAGATTTTAAAAGTATACAAATTTTTTAAATTATATAATTACAAAAATATAAACCAGAATCAGGTTCAACAGAGTAAAAAACGGCAAATAACGTAAACTGGACAACGTTAACAATGATTTAATATATCTACAATATATAAAGAGATACTAGAGGAATATTAATTTATGAAAAGAAATTACTTATATCCCTAAGTGGAAAGTTTCCCTCTTCTCTCACTTCACCATGGAACGATATTAAGTCCAGCAAAGAAGAATTAAAATTCAAGCTTTTATTTGACTCTTTAACTGTAGAGCTAATAATGAAAT
>CM053585.1:459995716-460023133 GCA_028646515.1 Pseudochirops corinnae
TATATATATATATATATGTGTGTGTGTATACATATTTCTATTTATTCTCTTAGTTGGTGGCAGTCATTTGAGTCAATTGTCTTTCAGGATATAACATTCTGTATAACCTGAGCTAAATGTATTCTGACTGCTATAAAGAATTATTATTTTAACATAAGACAGTTCACCCACAGTTAGGGCTCTACTACATAAGACCCCAGAATCTCATCCTTGGTTATTCCATATCATTACATGATGATAAATACACACACATATACATACACATATATGTACATGTATGTATGTGTCTCTATGTGTCTGTGTGGATAGGTAATGGGTGACAACAATCAAAAGATCTTTCCAAGAAAAAATCCAGGAATTAGTAATTATCAGGCTCATAATCTGACACAACATTAATACCCAGCTGTTTTCTGCTAAACAAACTAGCTTTGTTTCTTTATACTTACCTGACATTATGTTGCTGAGACAGACAGTAGAACTCATTTGACAGCTTTCAGTTATTGTGGCTTCACCAATAACATTTTTTTAATTGGTGTGCTAGTTTAACTGTTGTACTCTGATACATGACCTCCATCTTCTTTAGGAGGCCTGTTAAGCCACAGAATGATATAATGACATTGCTAAGGAATGCATAATCCTTTTTTCATGCCCTTGTGAACTTCTGCTTTCAAGGCACAGTATAAAAGTTATTTTTAAAGTGATAATCCTTAGACCTTAAGCAGATACTCCAAGAGGTATAGAGTAGAATAAAAGCATAACAAATTATTAAGAATGTGTCCCACAACCAGCATATAGATGTATTTTTCAAAACCATTAACTTGACAAACTATCTTTTACTCAATAAACTTTTATTAAAAATGACTGTCCTCTTGGAAAAATCATCCTCACATAAAGTACACTCTGAGAATCACTTTTTGAACACAAAAAGGTTTCTTTTGCATTAAATGTAATGCCAAATTAAAATTTATGCATCTAATATTTTCAACTTACAGTGTATCAAAGTAGGACACAACATTTCAGGATAGAAGGTATGCAAAGTGGAAGACCAACAGAAGCAAGATACACATATTTTGTTCACCAGGCAATAAAAGCTTACTCTATATTACAAGTGTCTGAAACCACTAGGAAATATTTAAAAGTTAAAAAAAAAACATAAGGTGTAGTTGAAAGATCAATGGACTAAGAAATCAGCACATGCCATCTCTGTGCTTACCTTGAGAAATTTACTTTACCTCTCAGAGCCTCAGTTTCCTCTTCTATAAAATAGGAATAATACCTGGCCTGCCTACTCCAGTGTGTTGGGGGAATCAAAAAAGACAACACATAGTAGGTACTTAAGGAATATTTGAATGAAATTAAATAAATGTATATCAAAGTGGTGTTAAGGTACTGTGAAGTCTTGTGATAAAGATCAGTCTTAAAAATGACTTATCAACTTGCATTTTGAACAATTTTTATAGATTCCACATTGCATATGGAAATAAGGATTCACTGGCCCCAGCAATGACATCCTCCTCTCCTCTACAAGTAACCCAGAATGACTCAGATAAGATGCCAGGAAACAGCTCTACTCAACTGGAATATCAGCTTCTTGAGGCTGAGGACTTTTTGCCTTTCTCTTCCTAGTACACGGTGCCTGGAACATAGTGGGCACTTAATAAATGCTTGCTGACTACTGGCAGAACAAAATATTTTGAAGTGAGGCCTTCATTTAAATTTTTGTTCAAAACACTGGTAAAATTTATCTTAAATGGCTTGTTCCTGTGCAGATGCTAGCTCTTTTATAAATCAGTCTTAAGGGACTCTAGCTAAAGCAGTCTGTAGCCAAATTTAACAAAATTTTATTACTTACTATGCGCAAAGCACTGTGCTAGGCGCTGGGAGAGATACAAAATTTAAAGGAATTTGACTGGTCTCTGTCTCATGTTTATTACAAATGAATATAGACACAGAGAGAGAGAAATAAAAATTAACTATAAAATAACATACTAGGAACATATAAATATAACTATAAATAATATACAAAAGAAATACAGTGAAAGGGTGAAAATATTATTATAGAATGGGTGGCATTTGTGCAAAGAGGAGCTTATGAAAGATCTCATGACTATTGTGGAAGTAAATATTAATGACATGTCACTATATGTAAATTTCGAGTAGCACCTACGCACCTCTACAGTCGGCAGTTAAATTTCCTCAGATTTCAAACCAGGAAGGAAAAAAGTTTCCATCTCTGCAGAGAAGAAAACCACTTCCTTCTTACTGAAGAAAAAATAGGTGCATCTTTGTTTAGAGTTTTTTTCTGTGCCTGTTCAGAGGAAGGGGGGGATATAATAAAAGGAGAGTACTGAAAATGGCAAGACAAAGTAAAGTCTTTTTCTGATTAAATGAACAGTAGGAAAAGTCAGAGAAGACCATTCATTAGCAGAGATTCCTAATCTTGTTTTACATCATGGAACTTTCTGGCAGTCAAGTAAACCCTGTGGACCCTTTTGATTTTAAAGGCCTAAAATAAAACATATAGGAATACAAAAGAAACCAACCATACTGAAATATACAATTTTATTTTATCCATCCAAGTTCACAGATCCCCTTTAAATATAAATATGAATATACATCTGTACTTTAAATATACAATTACAATACATTTAATAAGTTTTTGTTATGAATTTTAAAAATTCTATTTATGCCTTTAAGTAAAGAAAAAGCAGTTTTTATCACTATCTCAAGCAAAACACACCTACAGAGTAAGTCTACTGATTCAGACCACATAGTCATGACTACCTTATGACAGCTTACCCTAATAGCAGATTCTGTTCTTTAAAGTGGTGAAAATCTCTTGAAAGTTGAATCTGCGAACCTAAACTTAAAGTAATGACAATGGCAAACATCACAGTTATTCTCTTCATTCTTCTCTACCGTACTACTTTAGAGAAAATAAAGAGCTACTTGTTTACTGAGCTTAATCTTCTCATGGACTCATAAAACAAGGACTCTTTTATCCATGACACCTTGAAAACAAGTTATAATGCCTCAAATTGTCCATTTTCACCTGTTCCTAAGATAGCAAGATGACCTGTTTAAAGGTCATCTTTATTAGAAGTCTTTGCACCAGACCTAGAAACCAACCCTAAAATACAAAAATATGTTTTTGGATTGATTCCTGGGTTCTTTTTTGGAGTTAGATTTTTTTTTTCCCTTTAAAAGGTGAAAAATTCAACAAAAAGGAAGTAGAAAAGTCAGCACATATTACTATAAAGAAATTATTCTCAACCTCAAGTCAAAAGTTAAATTAGAGTTATAAGATCCTCTGAAAATACTCAAAGTAAGAGCTAGGCATATTCTGACCACAACTGCCTCTAAGGCCCTTTGACTCCTTTCCACCACCCCTCAAGTATATGCTGGGTGCAGAGCCCAAAACTGAGCTGCAGCTACTGGGGTAGCAGCTTTTAAAAAAAGTCCCAACAGATGTCCTAACTCAGTGGCGTTATCTGATATTTCAAACTTCTTTTCAAGTTATAACAGAAAATCACAAACATAACTGTGTGAAATGACCTGCATATAGAAAAGCAGGTCTACAGGATTTTATATCTGGAAGCTGTAAACCTTACAGTTTAGAGATCATCTAGTAATCCAAGACCCTCATTTTACAGATTTTGAAACCAAGACCCACAGTAGTTATGACTTGTCCAAGGATACATAACGCAGCAGCGGCCATGAATAAGTCTAGGTCCTTTTAAATCCAAATGTAATGCTCTTCCCTCCATAACACACTGCCTCTACTATAGTCTAAAATGAAACACTAATCACCAGTCATTTAGCATCCAGAATCCATTTAACCTTTTCAACTTGCTAAGACTTGTCAGAGCCCTTGAGAACCTTGTCACCTCCAAATCACAATGGGCCATAGGAATAGGACTTTAGTGAGGGGAAGACTTTACATAATTTTCAAAAATTAAAAGGAATGATAACAATTTCATATGCTATTCAACTCCTGGTCATTTCATGGACTGGGAAAAACAATATGGTTTGGTAGAAAAAACAGTGAGAAGAACTGAAAGGTTGGTACCTTAAATTTAAAAACAAAAATAAAACCCTAACAGGCTTATTGACTACGAAGCAGTTAATAAGTATATAACATCCAATTCCAGAGACCACAATGTGTCAAGAGCTGGAAGACTTATATACAAAAAACTTCTTTCCTAGATCTGGGGATACTCTCCTAATAAAATCAAAAGGCATCACAGGAAACTAAACAAAGATCTTAAAATATCATGATTTCAGGATTTGAATATTATATGTCTATTTTCAAGGAAAGTCTCTTAGATGTTTTAACTTTTAGATATCTAGAGCTGTTTGAGGGAAGCAAGGTTATTTTAAGTACTATAATCATGCATATGTCATGTCTGCACCAAAAATTAAACACAACCACAGGTGAAGTCAAAGGGTCCCTTAATTAAATATCTAAATAATAAATCAATGTCAATACTTTAGGCAATACCTAAAGATTTTACATGCTAAACATAAGCCAACTTTTTATTCAAAAACTCAACTGAATTCAACTAACATGTAACCAGCACCTACTATGTACAGGGGGCACTGCAATAACCCTAGTGCAATCCTTTCTTGCAAGGACCTCACAACCTATTAAGGGAAAGACATGCATAAATAAATACCACAGAAAGACAAATATCTTAAGTACAAAGTACAAGTCTACACATCTCACATAACTCTATAGATGTCTCAAACTCAGCATGTCCAAAACAGAACTCGTTATCTTTTCCCTAAATCCACCATTCTTCTGAATTTCCCAACTTCTATCCCAACTTCAGTCTACCAGGTTCACAACTTTAGTGTTATCCTTGCCTTCTCACTCTCCCCCATTTCACATTATCTATGCAGATATCAAATCTTGTGATTTCTAATTCCTCAATATGTCTCACACGCAACCTCCTCGCCATTCACATAGCCACAATCTAGACCAGTGGTTCTCAAACCTCCCTAATGCCGCAACGCTTTAATATAGTTCCTCATGTTGTGGTGACCCCCAATCATAAAATTATTTTCATTGCTACTTCATAACTGTAATTTTGCTACTGTTATGAATCATAATGTAAATATCTGATATGCAGGATGTATCTTCATTGTTACAAATTGAACATAACCCACAGGTTGAGAACCGCTAATCTAGACAATCTGAGACACAATCTATGTCTCATCACCATCATTTGGACTATTACAACAGTCTCTTAACTACTTACCTTCAAGTCTCTCCCCCTACGAAGTCCATCTTCCAAACAGTTACAGAAGTGGTTTTCCCAAACAGCAAATCTAACCACATCACTCCCCTACTAAATAAACTCCAATTGTTCCCTATTGCCTTTAGAATCAAATATAAATTCCTCTATCACTTAGAGTCTTTGACAACCTTCACATTATTCTCCTTGCTGAATTCTATGGTGTAGCCAAATTGGCCTTGCTAAGCTCTTCATACACAATACAATTTTTTTGCCTGGAATGCACTTCCTCTTCACCTCAGTTGCCTCTTGGTATCCCTGTTTGTTCAAGCCTCAGATCAAATACCACCTTCAGCATGAAGCCTCTGCTGATTCCCTTTCCCCCCAGAAACTAATACTCTTCCCCCTAAATTATCATTTTAAAAACATATTTTGTATCTATTCCAAATATATTGATGAATACATTATCTCTCCCAATAAAATGTAAGCTCTTTATGGGGGTCAGGGACTATTTCATTTTTTCATGATGTCAGTATCCAACACAACAATACCTGATATAAGAGGTATTTAGTAAATCTTTATTTTTTTTACTGACTGATTAACAAAGTGCTAGTATAAATTTCAGGAGCGAAAGAACATTTTCATTTAGGGGGAGGAATACAGGAGCCAATGAAGGTGTCATGGAGGAGGTAGCACCTAAATTGAGGCTGTGAATGAAGAGATTTCAAAAGATGAGGGAGTTGGTCCATTTTAAGCATAATGGACAGCATAAGCAAAAGAAAGGAACTGTAGAAGGTGGGATAAGGATGAGGGAAGAGAGAATGGTTGAGGATGAAAAAAAGTTCGATTTTGCTAGAACCATATCTGTATGAGGAGGAGGAGTATGAGATAAGAATGAAGAAATTAGTTCAAATCAAATTGTAGACAGCCTTAAACTGACAAAAGGAGACATTAGTCTACTTTTCAAAAAATACAATGTGGTGTATAAAGAAGAGTTGATATCAGAATGCCTGGATTTCAGTCGATCAATATTTATTAAGGGCCTACACTGGGGAGAAAAAAAAAAAGAGACAAAAGACAGCCCCTGCTCTCAAGGAGCTTACAATCTAATGGAGGACAACATGAAAACCAAAACAAGAAATAAACAGGATAAATAAAAAATAATTAATAAAGGAAGGCAATGGATTTAAGAGGGGTTACAGAAGGCTTCCTGAGAAAAGAGAGATTTTAGTTGGAACTCAGAAGAACCCAAGAAGGTCAGTAACTGGAGCAGAGGAGCTAGAGTATTTCACAGATGAGGGACAGATAGAGAAAATGCCTGAAACCAAGAGATTAAGTATCTTGTTTGTAAAATAGCCAGGGTGCCAGTGTCACTATACTGAAGAGGTTGTGACAAAGAATAAGGCATAAGAAGACTAGGGAACTGGGTTATGGAGGCCTCTGAACATATTCTGTATTTGTTCCTAGAGGCAATAGGAAGACATTGGAATTTTCTGAGCAGGGGGTGACAAGACGAGACCTGTACTTTAGGAAAATCACTTTAGTGGGTAAATGGAGAATGAACTGGAGTAGGGAGAGACTTGAGGTCAGGCAAACCTACCAGCAGGCTATTACAATAATCTAGGCTTGAGGTGATCAGGGTCTGCACCAGAGGTGATCAGGGTCTGTACCAAAGGTGAAATTTACAGGCCTTGGCAATAGACTAGATATGGTAAGAGAGAGTGAAGAATCCAGAATGACTACTAGGTTGCAAGCCTGAGGGATAAGGAGGATGGTGTTACCCTCTACAATAACAAGGAAGGTAGGAGAAGGAGAGAATTTAGAGGTAAGATAATGAGTTCTGTTTTGGACATATTGAGTTTAAAATGTCTACTGAACATCTAGTTTAAGATGTCTGAAAGTCATCTGGAGATGCAGGATTGGAGGTCAACAGGGAGACTGGGGAAAGACGGGTAGATTTTAAAATCATTAGTATAGAGATTAAATCCATGGAAGTCAATGAGATCACTAAGGGAAGCAGAATAAAGGGAGAGGAGAAGAAGGCCTAGGACAGAACCCTGAGGGACAACTACAGTTAGGGGATGTGATCTGGAAGGGGATCCAGTAAAGGAGACAGATTAGAAAGAGGAGCATCAGCAGAGAATGGTGTCCTGAAAACCTAAAAAGAAGAGAATATCAAGGAGGAGTGATGAACAGTGTTAAACTGAAATCCAAGAGAATGAGGATTGAGGAAAGGTCATTGGATATGGCAAGTAAGAGAGCATTAGTAACTTTGGAGAGAGCAGTTTCGGTGGAATGACAAAGTCAGAAGTCAGATAGTAAGGGGTTCAGAGAATGAGAACAAAGAAAGTGGGGGAAACTGTTGCTCATGGTCTTTTCAAGGAGTTTAGCTATAAAGGATATAAGGGATACAGAACAATAGTTAGTGGGGGGTAGAAGGGTCAAGTGAGAGTTTTTCAGGATAGGGAGGACATGGGCATGTTTGTAGGCATTAGGAAGAGAGTAAGTAGACAGGAAGAGATTGAAATTAAGTCAAAGAGTAGGGATGGGATAACAGAGTAGACAATCTGTTCGAGGAGAAGGGATGGAAAAGGATCACTTGAATAAGTAGAGGAGTGTGTAGCCTTGAAGAAATAAGACCACCTCATCAAGTGAGACAGGGGTTAAAGAGCAGAGAGAGTGTCAGAAGGCACATGAGTTCGACAGGAGAAGAGAGAGTTCAGAGTAAATGGCCTCAATATTTTCTGTAAAATAAGAGACGAGGTTCTCAGTTGAGAGACTTGGTGGAGGGGGAATAATGGGAGGCTTGAGAAGGGATGAAAAGTTTTGGAAGAACCTCTGCGGAAAGTGAGAGAGTGAGTTGTTGAGAAAGGTTATACACAGGTTTATTAAGTAGCAGTGAGGGTCCAGTTGACATTTATGTAACACAAATTTGTAGTAGACTCAATCAGAATACTGATTTTCTCCACCTCTATTCAAGAACACAAAGGATTGGAGTACTACAAGTCTAAGATATGATAAGGGAGCAAAAGATTCAAGAGAGGAAGACTACATAGAAAAGAACTGGTTTACCAATGAGTCTAGATGGGGAAAAAGAAGAGAGTGATTAGTGTAGAGATGACCTGGGAGAGAACTGATCAAGGGTCTGGAAATTATTTCTAACAAGATCCTGGACAAATCACAACCATTATGCCTTAGTTTCTTCATTTGTATAATAAAGATAAAAATAACAGTACTACCTACTTCACAAGGTTGTTGTGAAGAAAAGTAAACTACAAAGTTTGTAAACTACAGTTTCCTTTTTCCTATTATTTCTAATTTATAGGTCATTTATTGCTTCTTAGCAAATTCACCAGATGTTAAGCAGTGGGCAAGTCAAATTCAGTTCAAACAATTCTGATTAAAACTGATTAAAACTTTAGTACAAGACTGGGGAGGGGGGAGGAAGTAATTATGCTTAAAATATTTATAAAGTATGTTTTAAAGAAAGTTTAAAGTAGAAAAATATTTCTTAAAAGGAGATTCTACCTAAATATTCAATAACAGGGAAATGATTAAATTTGTGGTAAGTTAAGGTCATGCAATACCATGACAATTAATATAAAAAATTATGAACAATATATAGAAATTAAGAAAGGCATTAATGAAAAAATGCAAAGCAAAAAAAAAGCAGAACCATGTGAATATTTTAAGAATTAGCTATAACCAAAATATTTTTAATGAAAGACAATAGACATATAAACACAAAAAAATTAAAAGGAGTCACTGAAAAATAGTTATGATATGATATTTGTTGAAATTATCTAAAATGTAAATAATTACTAGGCAATATAAACTGGTTTTGTTGATGTCCAATGTTAAAATTCTAATTTTTTTTAAATTTTAAAGGCAGTTATGGGAATAGGCATGGGATTGTGCTAGGGCTATGGAATTTCACAGATACGGACCTGGAAAATCAGACCAGAAAATCCAAAATATGGCTAGAAACAAAGTACAGGAGCAAGAGAAAGGAATGTCCCTAACTCAAAAAATACATGAGACAGATAAAATAATGAACCAGTTGTCAGGCACCACTACTCAAGTATTATAGAGTAGGCAGGAGCCAATACTCAAGAGAGAACAGTGAGTCAAAAGCCAGTCAGGCAATAAGAAGTCTGAAAGTACCTAAATAATGGAGGTCAAGAAAGAGTGAAATATTAAAAGCAAGAAAAAGCAAAAGCTGAGGTAAAACTGTAGGTCAGTCAAAACCAGGCAAGAAGTTAAAATAGCAAAAACAAAACTCAAGAGACTGGGAAATCTTAAAATTAAGTCAACTCCACCTCAAATAAGAAGAGGTACCAATGCCGGAATATTCCTAGCCTAGCCAGCATGTATGGGTACAAAGAAATGAGATTCAAGATAAAAGATATCAACCTGACTGGAATAGAAAGTATGGTGTCCAACTGAAAAGGGGTATAAAAGGGTTGGGAAGACAGGGGTTCCAGGGTCATGAGTATAAGAATTCTTAATCTGGGAAATTCCTTTTAAATATTTTGATAAACGTATTTCAATATAACTGATTTCTTTTGTAATCCTATGCATTTTATTTTATTCATTTAAAAACATTATTCTAGAGAATGTCATTAAGCTTCTCCAGACTATCAAAGGAATCCATGACACAAAAAAAGGTTAAGAACCCCTGAGCTAGAACAAAGAGTCATCTTCCACTGTGTTCAAGGAACATGACACCACTAAGTCATTCCTTAAGAGTAGGTTGGGGTGGTCCAAATGTAGAGGGCAGAGTCCAGTAAGAGAAAGACACCTGAAGCAGGGACTTGGATCTGGGAAGGGATGTAGGAAAGGAGGTGAACATAGTACTTCAATAATAAGCATTAGGCCACCAAGACAAGGAATAGGGTGAAAGAGAAACAAGAAAAAATAACAAAGAGGAAACAAAGTCCTCCAAGGCAAAAGAAAAAAAAAAATGAGTGGTAGCATCTGGGAAAAGGTACTGAAGATAAAGGAAAGGGAACTGCCAGTTATGGACATTAAAAAGAATGTTCAGTAATTTTCACTTTGGACCCCCAAATTTCTAGCTATGCCCTTGGGAATACTCATAAACTTAAACCATATTTGTTCTCCATGCTCCCATATAAATACATATACATAACTATGTAAAACCATGTGAAAAATATCAGGAAGCATAAAGTCTCTCAAAATTAAGATATATAAAAACCTATTTTTAAATTTCTCTACTTCACAGACATAATGAAAAAAAATGTTTACATTAAAAAATATGCAAACTAAACCTCAGTTAAAGGACAAATCTCCAAAAACTATTCAACTACTTAAAAAAAACCAAAAGCAAAAAAAGTGTTAACAACACATTGTACCTTACGGCTCTATAGAGAAAATTTCAGTCCTCAGCTCACAACCACCTTTGTGAGAAATATGACATACTATTAAAAAAGTGTTAACTTGGGAGTTGAGAGTCTTGGATTTGAAATCACCTCAAGACATTTACAATCAGTGTGACCATACGCCAGTCACTTAACTTCTCAGAGGATCAGTAACAATTCTTATACTACCTGTCTCACAGAATTCTAGCAAAAAAAAAGCACTTTACAAAAATTAAAACACTATATAAGTGTGAGCAATTATTCTTATTTGTGAATAAATCTATAAATCAACTGATAAGATTCTTCCAAACCCAAATTCAATTTTCTGTACCACACGACCTAATTCTGAATCATCTAATGTCAACTCATATATGCTAAGGGAACACAAATTACAGTATGCAGCATTTTCAATATTGGTCTAACAAAACAAAACAAAAATTAACAACAATAATAATAATAAGTCAGAAGCCTACAGGGTGGGAATGACAGGGAATGGTAGTTAACTCATGAATTCCAAAGGTAAGTAAAGGACTAGTGTAGATTTTCAACTCTGCAGTTTGTCATCTTTAGATAGCCCCTGGGTGGCCCTATGGACAAAAGATGGATGTTGTGTATATAAACATAAAAGATATACACACATATACAGAGTATACCAAGAAGACAGCAGTTTTCTCATATTGAAATTACTGTTTCAAGAAGAAAAAAAGTACTTTTACTAAAGGTTCTTAGTAAAAGTATCTATAACAGGATTTCAAGTATGAATTAACTTTAAAATCAATTCTACACCATTTGAACAAATGACACAAAAAATAAAATCAGTATAAAATGACCTTACTTGTTCATTTAGAATTGAGAAGAAAAAGTTAAAAAAATTATAGATGAAGACAATGGTTAAGAAAATTACATATGAAGAAGTCTCATTATCTCTTGCCTTATTTCCATGGCCCAACTAAGAAGTTAAAGAATAGATTACGTGTTTCATATTTCAGGTAGCTGAAAGAAAATCCTATTATGAAATCTGGACACCTTCTGTTACACTAGAAATTTCTTTTGTATTATTCTAAATAAATGGACCAGAATTAAAAGACTTACTATTTAGAGACTTTCATATTCACATTATGTGTTTAACCAGATTTGACCCATAAATCATTAACACAGAACATAATCCCTATTAAGATAGAGAATGTAATATAGGTTGTACCTGTAAGGTGATAGAAACCTAGTAGATACTAAATACTTGACTGTATTTGACTCCTAAATGCTAAGGTTTAAGAACTGCCCATCTTCCTGTGAAAGCATAAGGTTTTTTCCTGATCCCAAAGCTGCTCATACCTGCTCCCACAAAATTACTTGTTATTTCTTTTGTAAAGACTTAGATTTGTACAAGTTATCTCCCCCAACGGAAATGTAAAATACTTGACATAGGAGGTTTCATTTTCATCTTTATATCTTCAAAGCCTGGTGCATAGTAGGCACTCAACAAATACTTGCTGAATGATCTAGAAACTCAAGATCAAGATTCTAAGGAATAAAATCTATAAATGAGCATGCACCAAAGAGGATCACCAATGCAAAATGAATAGCTTCAAGTAAACTGCCTTTTTCTTTGTAACTATTATAAAATTTTAAAAACAGAAGTTCCTTAAGATTGAAAATTCTTTCCAATGATGACAAGATTTTTCAATTATGTAGTCCCAATGAATACTAAGTGACAATCCAGTTTTTCAGGTATATACATTCACATTTTTCAGCAACATATTACCCACCCTGAAAAGCTAGAATATACCAGCTAAGATACCAATCATCTTCAACTGGAAGATTTTCTATTATACCATTCTAAATATAGGCAGAACTGAAGAAAAAGCTAGTTTCTAGAAACAAATCACTTTAAATTTTATCAACCTTCAAAAAGCATACATGAAAATGAAAAGGTACCCTTTAAAGAAAAACATACAAATTTTGACTTTTAAAAAAGTCATCTGTTTCTAAGTTTTTCTAGATTTGTTTCTGCCTCCTCCTACATAAATGTTAAGAAGTACATCTTGAAACAAAGCAAATACTCATACCTGATCGAAAGCATTCAATAATCTGTTGAATGCCAGATTTGGAAGTCTGCAGCGGTTGCTGTAGCAAAGGAGGATCTCCAGGTTCCAGAATATACACTGTATAAAAGATATCAATACCCACCCCATCCCCATAAAGAAATTAATATCAATTATATATTATACCTGAAATACAACA
Source organism: Pseudochirops corinnae (assembly GCA_028646515.1). Classification (NCBI taxonomy): domain Eukaryota; kingdom Metazoa; phylum Chordata; class Mammalia; order Diprotodontia; family Pseudocheiridae; genus Pseudochirops; species Pseudochirops corinnae. Next base: position 460,008,573 of record CM053585.1, read on the forward strand.
ATACTTCAGGTTTTAAACAAATATGTATACATAATTATAATAAAAATTATTATAATGCCTATTGCTCACAATATGCTCTCTATAAGACAAAAACCAACATAGAATGACTAAGTATTCTTCTCGATGGAAATGATATTTAGAATAGGAATTAAGTTCAAAAACAAAAATCTACTTCTGACTTTTAGGTCTTATGACTCTTAACAAAAATTCCCTACATTTCTCTTGAAAAAGAATGAAGGTTAATAACTACGTTTAATTTAAATCACACCATACCTCATGAACCTAAAATCATTGACTCTCAATGTGAACCACAATTCTAAAAGCTCCAGACAGACATAGAGATGTTGCTTGTACTTCTAAAACCACTTAACAAAGCACACAATAGAAAATGAACTGTAGTTGACAAAAACTCTTGAGTACCAGTCCCATTTTTTAATTTCCCTTCATGCCCCTCCCTGCAACTGCCACCACAAGATACTACCAATAAGCATGCAAAGCTAACCAGGGCAGGGCCGTCAGTAAAGAGGTGCACCCACTGTCAGAGAACCTGAGCTTACAAAGTTTTAAGCTTTCCAACTAAGAGAACTGATTCCATTTCTGAGTGCCTGGTAAATTACAAGTTCTGAAATTAAATGGGAACCTAGAATCAATTCAATTCTCCTAAGGAAGTAAAAATGTCTCAGTTTTAATAAACATTTCTAAAATAAATAAAAATAGAGAAATAATACAAGTTCTCTAAATTCTTGACATTAATTCATCTTTGCTACTGTATGTGACAAGTACCAAAGGTCAGAAATCTTTCTCATATGTTAGGAATTGACCCTAAAGGTCAAATATCAAAGTTCTTTTCCAATTTTTCAAAGGTTTAAAAACTTTAAAGACCTTTTTTGCCATATTCATAAGAGGTAGTTGATAGTTGGACTGACTGAAAGAAGTATTTAAAAAAAAAAATTCCACATAATTCTAAAGAACTAGGAATGTTCGAAGGGAGTATCTCTAGGTGAAAACAGTTCTAGAAAAGAATCTAAGGATATAAGAACAATTCTAGTAAAGAACAAAAGATAAGGGCAGGAAAAGAGAAATTTCCACACTTTGGTATCCCTTTCTGAAAACACACAACTCCACTGAGGAGGCATATTCCAGAAATCTTTAGTAATTCCTTCGGAATTAACAAATTTTACCCACACAGCACAGAAAGAGATCCAAACCCAGAAACATGTTCTTCCTGAAGTGCTTCTCACCTCAGGAATTTTCCGGATTTCTAAAGCAATTTGAAAGTTTGGCACATACACACACTTACACTAAGATATAATTTGGCCAAAGATTCTTAGAGTTAATTCTTCCATAAATGGACACTATCCAAGCAGGACAGTCTATGGAGTCATCACTAGAGAAGAAAAAAGTTTCTCCCTCACCTGAAAGCATACTCACATTCATGAAAATATTTCTTGCCACTTCCAAACCTAGAAGAGCTTATCTACTTGATATTGCTTATCTAACTCCTCTCTCATACACCTTTGTATCATTGCCATGACAAGCAACAGACATACTCAAATTATGTGTTCATCTTGGTCAAAGTCATCCACTTTCTCCCACCAAAAAACCCACTCTCATAATGAAATAATCTTCCCTTACAGCCCTGTGGAGCATCCTTCCAGGTAGAGAAGCACACTCGAACAAGTTTCAAATGCAAGGCTATTTTCTTCCCTATCCCTATCAAGGACCCCTAAGATCTTTATCCTTCAAAAATACAATCATACTTTACATTATACATACATACATTACTTAAATACTTCACAAAAGCCATGATTTAATCTATATAGATAATCTAGCCACGAAAGAAGATTGCAACCCCTTTGCACACAAAAGATGTTTTCATGAGTTGCTGCAGGCAACAAAAGTAATCATATGGTGGCCAACCTACTAATGACCTCTCACCTCAGAAAGATATTCAAATACTATGCCTATATTGAAAGCCTTTTGAGGCTTGACCTGTCAAAGATTGGGGGAAAGTCTTCAGGAATCTAGAGACAGCCCCATGCCACAATAAGTTTTATCTATCTCAAGCAGCCTAAAACAATCCCCTTTACTCTTAAAACATTTATTCCCACCTCTAACCTAGCCCAAACAGGTGCCTAAGAATATAGTCCTCATCTGTAGGATCGCTTCATTGATGGCCTATAAATTAAAATAGGGCACTCTCTAACCCCTAGAGAACAACCTTTTGGGATAATCCAATCAGAATGTTTCAACCATCAATTCTCCCAAGACCTCTTCTGAAAATTACCACCAAAATACATTCTTCTCAACTTTGGAAAACTTTTAGGATCATTCTTACAGAAAACACCTTCCCCTGAAATAATAAACAATAGATTACAATTAATCAACACCTACCCAGTCTTCTGCTTAGCTGAAATAAATTAACTTCCTCACATAAAAAAAAAAAATCTCAGAACTGTAGCAAAAACAAAGCAATAGGAACAATACCTAGCCTGAACAGCAATGAAAGATAGTATCATAGAAGACTTATTAGTATTTTTTTTAATTTACTGCAATTCCTCTAATGATTTCTTGAATTATCAAAGATAATCTAAGGTTTGGGTTCATGTGAAAATATTAAAAAGTAATTTTATTATACTGTCATAAAAATCCTCAAGTCCATGAAAAACTTTAATTATTAGAACACTGTAATTAAGGTAACCTTGAAAAATATATTTTCTATTTTTAAAACTGCTTCAATTTAGAGAATGACTTGAAACACAAACTGGAATATAGGTTCAACATGACTTAAATGTGTTAGTACTATCTACTTCAAAAACTGACAAATTTTATTCTAATATTTTTCACACAGTAAATTTTTCTTCTCCAAGGTACTGAAACAACTGGCAGGTATGATCACTGAAATACTAACATATCATAGAGGCCAAGAAAAGAGCCCATAGGATGAGATAAGGGGAAATGCTATCCTAACTTTCAAAAAAGGAAAAAGAATGGAGTCTGTAAACTAAAGGCAATGACCTTAACTTGGAGTCCTAACAAAATTCTAACCTATATTACAAATGAGATGACACATGAACATTAACAAAAGGAAGCAGTGATCACAAAAAGTTTCCCCAAGAAAAGGTCATGTCAGACTAATGAAAATTCCTTTCTATAACAGTTAACATTCAATAGAATGCTGTAGATTGAGTTCATCTGAATTTTAGCAAAACATTTGGCAAAATCTCTCATTATATTCTTATGATTAAGATAGAGATGTGCACTAGTACAATTACAAGAGTTCTAAGCTGGCTGACTAGACTCAAGTTGATGTCAACTTGGCAGTAGGTCTCTAATGGAGGATCCCAGGGATCTGCACTAGGCTTTGTACTATTTATTTAACATTTTTATCAATGACTTGGCTAAAGGCATAGCTTTCCAAAATTTTTAATGAAACAAAGCTGAGGATAGTTAACACAATGTATGACCATCAGATTCAAAAATATCTTGACAAGCTAGAACAATGGGCCGAATCTAATAAAACTTAAAAGCAATTAAATGTAAAGTATTACAACAGGACTCAAATAATCAACTTCACAGGTACAAGATGGGAAAAGTTAAATAGCAGTTCATCTGAAAAAAGTCTGGAGGTTTTTTAATGGGCTATAACCTCAATATGAGTCAACAGTGCATTACGGAAGTCAACAATCTTATTGATTGCATTATAAGAAGCACAATATCCATGGCTACATTAGTCCTACTACACACATACTGGACTACCCATGGTACCACGTTTCAGAAAGAATACTGGTAAATTGAAGAGTATTATAAATGATCTCAAGACAATATTGTAGGAAGATTGGCTGAAAGAACTAGGTACGTTTAGCCTTGAGAAATGAAGACTTAGACCATGATAGCTATTTTCAATTATTTAAAGGACTGTCATTTGCAACAGGGATTAGACTCGTACTGCTTGGTCCCACAGAACAGAACTAGAAAGTATGTATGAAAGTTGCAGAAGAGGCAAATTTAAGAGATAAATTTTCATGTAAGGAAAAAAATTCCTGAAGATCAGAGCTATGAAAAGTGAGATGGACTGCCTTGAGAGAAAGTGGCTTCTCTCTCACTAAAGATATTCCAGAAAAGGCTGGATGACCATTTGTCAGTATGTTGGAGAGGAAACTTATTCTGGTACAAGTTGAACTAGATAAGACTCTAAACTCCCAACTCTAAGACTCCACAATTTCTAATTCACAGAATACACAATATGAATACAACTTAAGGATGTTTTAGGGGTCTTGAATATGTATTACAATGTTTTAACTTTATTAGACAATAAAGCTATTAAATCATGAATATAGAAAACTGGTTTCCCATTCTGAAAGCAGCTATTTTATGGCAAAAGACTAAACAGTGGTAGTAGTAAAGTGACAAAAACAAAAAGGAAACCCAATTATCATGCTCAAGGTAGAAGCTGACTACAGAGCTCCCCAAATACTGAAAATCTTTCGTGTGACCATTTATTCCATTAAGCAAAAAAAGCATTCCACTTAAGTGAATAGTATTGTAATGAAACCTGGTGCATTCAGGTAGTTAAAATATTACCACCACCTCCCAAATGCTCCAAATCTAAAGTCCTAAAGTAGTCCAGCAAACTCTTCACAGAGAATAGTATAAAGTACTGTGTACACTTAATTACTGAACAACTGAATGAATTTGTTAACATTTTTATCTTAATAATTAAGGGGAAAATATCTATAGTCAAAGAGTATGTACATTTCTGGGCATATTCATGCACAATTACCCATAATGAGGGGAAAAAAGCCTTTATTTTGGAAAAAGTAAAAATGTTTACTCTGTGATTCTATTTTAAGCTGCACATATAAATGTCTATAAATAAATTAAACTTCACATCATTGTTCTAATGTAAGTAGAAACATCTGTCAAACAAATGTAGGTATCACCTTTTTAAAGTGAAAATGTAGCTAAAGGGCATCACTAAGTTGTTAAAAGCACTGAATCTCCCAGTTCATAAGTTAAATCAAAAAGCCAACTTTTGTCAGATGTCAGATGAACATACACTAAGAATACTTAGGCATCCTAAATGTATACAAAAAAATAGATTTTTAAAAACATATAACAGAAAAGGATTTTTTAAAATAATTGTATTTAACAGAACCTGGGATTAGCCTAATCAGTCCAGAGTTCTATTTTTTAAAAGCATAATTTATAGGAAACTAGGACTATATCCTATTCTCCTTTCACATAAACTTATCACATTCTTTTGATTTTTAAGAAGCCTAAAAGTAGCAATCTGCAAAAAGATAAACGAAGTTTCTTCCTTTCCTTTCAGTTTAACATTCACAAGGGTATGAGGAATTGCTCAAGCTGTCTTTGAAATAAAGGAAAAAGGATTGAGTGACTGATCTTGTGGAAATGATTTAATGTGGCACCTGGAGGGTATTTTTTTTAAGGAACCAAGTATGGGAAACCTCTGGCTTCTGCGCAAGTCTTAAAGCGCTAAAGCTATTTTGCACCAGGCAAATTATAACTATTTCGAGCCAACTTCTTGGACGGAAGGGAAGGAAAGAAGAGGCAAGGTAGGGACAGAGAAGGTACGCTAAAAGGGTCAAGGAAGTCTTATGGGAAGAAAGGATGGCCTATACCTGGTTCGCAGCATCCATGATGATGGTGGTCAGTCTGACAGCACTTGTCCCTTAGAGGCATTTTCAATGGGTGCGACCTACTTTCCTTCTACAGTTCGAAGCTCCTCATTGCGGCTCTTCTGAAAAAAGCACAAGCCCAGTCACTCACCCTTAGTCTCCCGGGGAGCTGCAGCTGCGTTTTCCAGACGTGTCCACTTCCCGGTGCCTCAACCTCCCGCTCCCCCCACCGTCCCCTTCAGACAAGCTCCATCCACCCTTACAAAGATGAGGAGCCCCCTCCCCTCCCCGGCGCCGCGGGGCAGCACAGAAGGGGCCTCCCTTCTGTGCCAGGGAGCGAGGGAGGAAGGGAGGGACGGAAGCCCGGGGTGGGGAAGCAGGCGTGGAGCCTCGGCCAGAACGAGAAGGTGTCTCCTCTCTGCCCGCAACCCCCGCTTCAGGCGCATGGCTCCGGGCATCCGGGGGAGGAGGGTATGGAGTCGACGACAGACGACAAGTCACGATAAAAATAAGATTAGCAATTTTAAAACCCAACCCAACTAGCTCCAACTTACTCAACTCCCAGGGCTGGCGGGCGGAAAGCAGGCAGGCAGGCCGGGAGGGCGGCCGGGGCCAGCCTAGCGTGGGAGGCGACGGCCAGCACCAGGCACAGCCCCCCGCCGACCCCCGGCGGCGGGAGGCGGGAGGGAGCCGGGACCTCATTCACTCGCCCTCCTGCCCGCCCGCCCCCATCCCCCGCTCGCCCGCCCGGGCCGCGCCGCAACGCGCTGCGCTCCCAAAGAATCCCCGCCGCCGACGCGGAAGCGGCCGGCGCAGCTTACCCGGTGTGTCGGCCTCCGGGGCCGCGGCGGCAGCGGCAGCGGCAGCAGCAGCAGAGACAGCGGCGACGGCTCACGACGTCCCTCCGCGCAGTGGGGCCGGCCGGCGGGCGGGGGCGCGGGCGCCGGCAGTTGACAGGGGAACCGCCCCGACCGCCGCCCCTCCGGAGGCCCGGCCTGGAGTCGGAGGGAGCCGGGGAGCCACCCCGCGGCGACAGCGGCGGCGGGAGCCGGGCGCCCCTTCACCTGCAGGGCTCGCCTCTCTCCTCTGGGAAAGGGGAGGGGCTGGGCTGAGGACGGGGGTTTTCCCCTCTCTCTTTGGGCCTTCTCTTTTTCCCTTTTTTTTTTGAGGGGGCTGTTTGAAGGAACTTTATTGAGTCAGCCTGTCGCTGTCCCTCAGAGCGCTCTCTCCCTTCACGAAGACAGGAGCAGCCGCCGCCGCCGCGGTGCGGATAGCCCGGGGGGATGTGAAGGAGGGGGGAGGAAAGCCGAGGCTCCGAACCCGACGACAGGGAGCTCGGAGGCAGACGGCTGACCCCGGACGGAGATGGGAAGAGGGCAGGAAGTGACAAACGCACGGAGGAGGGAGTAGGAGGGTGGCCGGCACTCCCGGGCAGCACGGCGTAGGGCGCATGCGTAGGACCCACGTTAAGTTGGGCTGCTGGCGAGCTGGCGGCTGTGAGCTGGGCTGGCGAGGAGGGAGGGAGGGAGGGAGGGAGGGAGGTGTAGCGCGGCTAGTTTGGCGTTACTTCGGCTGCCGAAGTCGTCGGAGCAGTCCAGGGCTGGACTTGATGGTGAAAGGGGAGGGAGTGATGCAGCTTCTCAGCGCCCCACTGATGCTGTCTAGACTACCCACCTGTTTCTCCCTCCTCCCGCCCCCCATACACAGTAAAATTGGATTGTGAGAAAGGACAAGGAATACGTGTTTGTTAAATGAATGAATCTGGGCGGCCCTACGTCCAAGAAAAACCAAAGAAGAAAATGCAGAAAGGGTCTGAGGTAGAAAACAAAACTGTCTCAGTAAGAAGCGTGTGACCTGGAATTTCGTAATTTCGGAGTGGCGGTTGGTGAATTTTTCTGAAGATTTGGCCAACTTCTAAACTTCAGAAGTTATGCAGCAGCATTAAAACCGACTCACAGGAGCCAGAAATCTTTGGGGTTTGAGGGGAAAGGATATCTTCTCCCTTGACTACTATGACATTGTTAGTGAAACGTTTTATTAAGTATCTACCGTATGCCAGACCCCGAACATAAGTTCTGGAGAGAAAAAAAACCCGCAAATGACAGTCCAGCCCACTAATCCATCTGTCTTAGCTTCCTTATTCTCCTATCTTTTAAAGGAGTTTTTACACTCAAGATTATGACTCGACTTCCATTCTTACCACTTATCACCTCTATACAGATGACGCAAAGCTAACTCTAATCCCAACGTCTCCCGAGAGTTCCAGTTCCATATTAATTTCCAATTGACTGATATCCCTATCTGAATGTTCCGCCAGGCACTTCAAACTCAAAATGTTTGTTAACTGAACTTAAGTTCTCTCCAAATTTGCCCTTTCCTGTGATTTCTTACTTTTTGTAGTGGTGCCACCATCCTCCCAGTCACCCAGGCTTATAAATTGAGTTATTTTTGAGTTTAAGTCATCCCCTCCCTCAATCAATCCATCCAAGTCAGTTGCTTTGTTCTCTATTTCTTGGTGAGAAGCAGAATAACGTGCTAAATTTACAGTAAGACTTGGATTCAAATCCCACCTCAGATATTCAGTAGCTATATCGCCCTGGGACTCTTCCAATCTGAGCCTTAGTTTCCCCATCTGTAAAATGAAGATAGTAGCACCTACCTTACAGGATTGGTGTGAAGCTCAAAGAGGATAATTATGTAAAGTGCTATATAAGTTCGTTAATATTCAGTGCTTCTTAAATGACCCTCACTCTACTCTCACTACAAAAAAACTTAATTTAGGCTCCCATGACTTCTCACCTAGGCTATTGGTAATAACCTCTCATATCTCCTCTTCAACCCATATTAGACAATGCTACCCAAGTTTGATCTAACCATACCACTATGACTGTGTCATTCATGTACTCAATAACCATCCATGATTCTGCACTGCTTTTTTTTTTGTAATTTTTATTTTACACTTAAATACAAAGTGAGAAAAGAAAACAAAACATTTGCCACGTACACAGCAGACCGTAAGAGAGGATGGTATTTTAAAACAATAAATTTCCATTTCAAGAAATATATATAGTATATATAGTAACTGCTACACATTGTTTTCAAAATTACCCATCTTTGCTTCCTTCTTGGTTTTCTTTTGATCTCTGCTGTGCACTTTTTACTTTTATTTTTCCCCACCCTAAAGAAGGCTGTAATTAAGCATAGATATAGATAGATATATGCATAAACATAGATATCCATAAATGTACACATATAAACATATTTACTCATACACATATACGTAAGACGATACTATGCTTATTTACTCCTCTCATCTGTTTCTCTTGAAGTGAATAGCATTTCCTTTAATAGGTCCAAATTTTTCTGGGTTTTTCTAAATCAACCCCACTTATCATCTATACCACAGCAATATTCCTTTCTGAATTCAAACAGCATCTTCCTTCATAGGATCTTTTGGATTAATTTGGGTATGTGTAATAGGCAGGATGACTTGGTTGCTCAAAGTGATTCTCAGAATGATACTGCTGTTACTGTATAGAATGTTCTATCGGTTCTGCTCATTTCGTTCTTCATTATTTTGTGGAGATCTCTCCATGCTTTTCTAAAATCATTGAACTCATTTCTCATAGCAGAATAATATCCCATCATGAATATATACCACACTTCATTTAGCCATTCCACAATTGATGGGCACCTCCGCAATTTCCAGTTCTTTGCCACTACAAAGAAAGCTGCTATAAATACTTTAGAACATATGGGATCTTTTTCATTTTCCCTAATCCTCTTGGGAAACAGACCTAAGAGTGGTATTGCTGGTTCAAAAGGTATAGGCAGTTTAATAACTCTTTGGGCATAATTCCAAATCTCTCTCCAAAATGGATGGATCAACTCACAGATCCACCAACAATGAATTAAGGTCCCAATTTTTTCATATCCCCTCCAACATTTGTCTCTTCCCCCTTCCCTCATTTAGCCAATCTGATAAGTGTGAAATGATATGTCAAGATTGTTTTAATTTGCATTTCTCTAATAAGTAATGATTTAGAGCATTTTTTCATATGACTACAAATTGTTTTGATTTAGTCGTCAGAAAACTGCTTGTTCATATCCTTTGAAGATTTATCAGTTGAGGAATGACTCACCTTCTTTATAGATTTGACAAAGTTCCTTATGTATGTGAGATATGAGACTTTTATCTGAGAAACTGTCTAAAACTCTCCCCCAATTTTCTGCTTTCTTTCCAATCCTGGCAACATTTGTTTTCGTTGTACAAAACCTTTTTAATTCATACAAATTATCCATTTCAGCAGGCAGACTTCAGAAAAACCTAGAAAGACTTATATGAACTGATGCTTTGTGAAATGAGTAGAACCAGAAGAACATTGTACACAGTAACAGACAAATTTTTCGAAGACTGACTTTGATAGATTTAACTCTTCTCAGCAATGCAAGGATCTAAGACAAGTCCAAAAGACTCACAATGGAAAATACTATCCACATTCAGAGAAAGAACTTAGAAGTCTAAATGCAGATGGAAACATACTATTTGCTCTCCTTTTCTTTTGTTGTTTTGTTTTGTTCTTTCTCATGATTCCTCTCATTCGTTCTAATTGTTCTTTATATCATAATTAATGTGAAAATATGTTTAATATGAAAGTATAAGTAGAATCTATATCAGATTGCATGCTGTCTTGAAGGGGAGGGAGGAGAGAAAGGGGGGAAATTTTTAAGCTCAAAATCTTATGGAAGTGAGTGTTGAAAACTAAAAAATAATTAATTATAAAAAAGACCAAAAAGAATTCATTTTGACATCTCACCATACTCTCTATCTCTTGTTTGTTCATAAATTCTTCACCTATCCAAAAGTCTGATAGGTAATATGTTTCATGTTCTTCAAATTTTCTTGTACTATCTCTGTTTATATCTTGGTCATGTATCCATTTTAACCTTATCTTGGTAAATGGTGTGAGATACTGGTCTATGCCCAATTTCTGCCATATTGCTTTCCAGCTTTCCTAAAAATTTTTACCAAATAATGAATTCTTGTCCCAAAGATTTAAGTCTTTACACTTGTTAAATACTGGGTAACTATATTCGTTTGCTGCTCTAGATTGTATGTCTACTCCGTTCCACTGATCTACCTTTATATTTTTTAGCCAGTATGAAATAGTTTTGATAATTACTGCTTTATAATATAGTTTAAGATCTGGTATTGCTAAACATCCTTCCTTTACATTTTTTTCCATTAGTTCCTTTGATATTCTTGACCTTTTTTTTTTCCAAATGAATTTTATTATTTTCTTCCAGCTCTGCAAAATACTTTTTTGGTAATTTTATTGGGATGTCATTGAATATATAGATTAATTTTGGTAAAATTGTCATTTTTGTTATATTGCCCTGCCTACCCATGAACAATTAATATTTCTCCATTTATTCAAATGTAATTTTATTTGTGTACAAAGTTTTTCATGGTTTTGTTCACCTAGGTTTGTTTTGATAGGTGTATTCTCAAGAATTTTATATTGTGTAGAGTTATTTTAAATGATGTATCTCTAGCTAGCTCTTCCTGCAGGATCCAGTTTATAACAGGAATGTGGATTATGTGGGTTTACTTTATATCCTACTACTTTGCTGAAATTATTAATTATTTCAATTAACTTTTTCATTGAATCTGTAGGATTTTCTAAATATATCATCATATCATCTGAAAAAAAAAAGAGATAGTTTTATTACCTCATTCCCTATTCTGATTCCTTCTTTTCTTTTTCTTTTCTTCTTGCTATTACTAGCAAGAAGATCTCTCCATGCTATATTCATTTGCTGCTCTAGATTGTATGTCTACTCCGTTCCACTGATCTACCTTTATATTTTTTAGCCAGTATTTCACTATTATTGAATAGTATTAGTGATGGTGAACATCCTTGTTTCATATCTGATCTTACTGGGAAAGCTTCCAGCTTATCCCCATTACAAATAATACTTGCTAATGGTTTTGAGTAAATGCTTCTTATCAATTTAAGGAAAAGCCCATTTATGCCTATACTTTCAAATGTTTTTAATAGAAATGAGTATTGTATTTTTTCAGATGCTTTTTCTGCATTTATTGATATTATCATGATTTTGTTTTATTATTGATATAGTCAATTATGTTAATAGTTTTCCCTCTGTTAAACCATCCCTGCATTCTTGGTACAAATCTTGCTTGGTCATAATGTATAATCTTTGAAATTTATTGTTATAATCTTTTAGCTCGTATTTTATTTGGGATTTTTGCATCTATATTCATTAATGAAATTGGTCTATAATTTTCCTTCTCTGTTTTTGCTTTTCTTGGTTTAGGTATCAATACCATATTTGTTTTATAAAAGCAATTTGGTAGGACCTCTTCTTTGCCTATTCCAAATAATTTATTTAATATTGGAATTGGTTGCTCTTTAAATATTTTATAAAATCCACTTGTAAATCTATCTGGTCCCCCCATTGCCTACTGAATAACTTACAAACTTCTAAGCTTGACATTCAAGGCTCTTCACAATCTGGTTCAACCCTAACTGACCATGCTTATCTCATAATATTTCCTTTCATGTATTCTATTTCAACCAAACTTGGTTACTTTGTATTCCCCATTCTTGTCCTGCCCTTTCCCATCTCCATGCTTTTATTCTGCTACCCACCATTGTCTGGAATGGTCTTCCTCCTCTACTGTATCCTACCAATATCTCCATCTATTGATGACCTACCTTACAAGCTTTCCCTGACTGGATTCCCCTAGGTGAAAGTGATTTCCTTCCTTACTTTGGTCATAGCACTTTATCAGCATCTTTTGTATTTATTTCCATCTTCCTTGTATCATGCATGGTCTTTGTATGTCCTTGTTCTGCTCTTCCCATTAGGGTATGAACTTTTTCATATCAATAGTAAAAAAAAAAAAAGTTGAATTGAATTTGGCGAAAACTTTAAAAGTTTACTTGAGTTGCCCAACCTGTGAAAACTTGCCCTACTTCTTGATAAACCCCTTTCTAAGAAAGTCCTTCCCACTTCGAATACTCTGGAGAACTCTACAAATGGCACTTCAAGCTAAGTAAATCCCTTTCTTTAGGGAGATTTAAAAGACAAACAAAAATTATTTACTCTACTCTTCCCTACCTTTCACAAAATAGTCTGACCATCCTTTACCTTATGCAGCCAAACTGGAGAATCCAAAGAAGGGAATGGAAAGAATGGATAAGATGTACATGTTTGGGAGAAGAAAAAGAAATTGAGTTCCATTTTTAAAAATCAGAGGTGGGGTTGAGGTAGACCTGTGTAAATTGATGAAGGCAGGAAGTATTTGGGTAGGTCTCAGAGCTTATGGTTCCAAAATTATGGAGCTAATAAAAGAAGTAGTAAAAGGTCCTAGAGAATCAAGTAAAAACTACTTGAGATAATAAATAAATTTGGCAAAATTGCAGGATATAAAATAAACCCACATAAATCCTTGGCATGCCTATATATTTCTAACGAAATCCAACAGCAAGAGATAGAAAGAAAAATCCCATTTAAAGTTACTGTAGACATTTTAAAATATTTGGGAGTCTACCTGCCAAAACAAACCCAGGACCTATATGAATACAACTATGAAAAACTTTTCACATAAATAAGGTCAGATCTGACTAACTGGAAAAACATCAGTTGCTCATGGCTAGGTTGAGCTAATATAATAAAAATGACAATTTTATCTAAATTGAATTCTGTATTTAGTGCCATACCAATCAATCTACCAAAAAATTACTTTATAGAGCTAGAAAAAATAGTAACAATTCATTTGGAAGAACAAAAGGTCCAGACTATCCAGGGAATTAATGAAAAGAAATGCTAGGGAAGATAGCCTAGCCATACTAGACTTTAATCTGTATTATAAAACAGCAGTCATCATAGTCAGCATAGAGTAGTGGATGAATGGAATAGACTGGGTACATGAGACTCAGCAGTCAATGACTATAGTAATCTACTGTTTGATAAACCCAAAGATCCCAGTTTTGGGGATAGGAATTCACTATTTGACAAAAACTTCCGGGAAACTGGAATATAGTATGGCAGAAACTGGGCATAGACCAATATCTAACACCAAAGACCAAAATCAAGTCTAAATGGGTGTACAATCTAGATATAAAGGCTGATACTGTAAGTAATCTGGGAAAGCAAGGAATAGTTTACCTGTCAGATTTATGGAGAAGGGAAGGCTTTAACAAGAGTTAGAGAGCATTATAAAATGCAAAATGGATAATTTTGGGTACATTAAATTGAAAAGTTTCTGTACAAACAAAGCCAATGTAACCAAGATTAAGAGGGAAGTGGAAAATTGGGAAAGAATTTTTACAACCAGTATCTCTGATAAAGGCCTCAATTCTAAAATATACAGAGAATTGAGCCAAATCTATAAGAATACAAGTCATTTCCCAGGTGATAAATGGTCAAAGGATATGAACAGGCAGTTTTCAGAGGTAGAAATTAAAAATATCTATAAGCATATGAAAAAATGCTCTAAATCACTATTGATTCGAGAAATGCAAATCAAAACAACTTTGAGGTACCACATCTCACCAGTCAGATTGGCTAAGATGACAAAACAGGAAAATGACAAATTCTGGAGAGGATGTGGAAAAAATGGAAGACTAATGCATTGTTGATAGAGTTGTGAACTGGTTCAACCATTCTGGAGAGCAATCTGGAACTATGCCCAAAGGGCTATAAATAAGTGCATATCCTTTGACTCAGCAATACCACTTCTGGGGTTGTATCCCAAAGAGGTCATAGAAGTGGGAAGAGGCCCCATATGGACAAAAATATTCATAGAGGCTCTTTTTGTGATAGCAAAGAACTGGAAATCAAGGGGATGGCCATCAATTGGGGAAACAAGTTGCGGTATATGAATGTAAT
>CM053585.1:460023633-460045863 GCA_028646515.1 Pseudochirops corinnae
TCTGGGTGGTCTCTCTGATTCCCTGGACCCCCTTCCAAGGTCCCAGCTCCCTCCTGAATCCACCAAACAGTCACCTGGATTCAGAAGTAGAAGGTCCTTTTCCAGTCCTCAGGGCAGTCCCTGGCACACACTGAAGTTCACAGGGTCCAGCACATCTCAAACTCTTCACCACTTCTCTTGTCTGGAGCTCAAGGATCAGCCAGGCCACGAACAAACAAAGTCTTATCCTGGTCATGCTTCTTCAGGCAAGCCCTCTCAGCCTTCCAGGCAGGCCCTCTCAGCCTTCCAGGTAAGCCCTCTCAGCCTTTCAGGTGGCCCTCACCAGATTCTGGTCTCAGGAAAACTCCATCTCAGTTCTCAGCTTCCAGATGCTAGGAGAGAAACTCTCCCTCTCTCCCTTTCTTCCTCAGCCGGCTTCAGTCTCCACAATTCTTCCTTCAGCAGGAGCAGAGTTCCAATTCTGTCTGTCTGTCTCTGGAATTCTTGCTTATGTACATACCTCAGCCAATCCCCTTCTTCCACATCAACAGGGGAGTTCATGCCTTCTCAACAGTGGGACAGAGTTTGCACCTTCCACACTTAGCACTTAAGTGCTAAGTATCCTGCTAAACTGATTACTATTACAGAGACTTATACAAACTGATGGTGAGTGAGAAGAGAAGAACCAGGAGAAATTTGTACACAATTTGTATTGTGTACACACACACAATGTATATATGATGACCAACTCTAATATACTGGGCTCTTCTCAGCAATGCAAGATTATAAGACAACTCCAAAAGACTCATGAGGGAAAGAGATGTCCACATCCAGAGAACTACCGAGTTTGAATGTATATTGAAGCAAAATACTTGCTCTCTTTTTTTTCTTGTTTTGTTTTGTTTCTTCTTTCCCATTGTTCGTTCCATAGGTTATAATCCTTCTTTATAACCTGACTAATGTTTAATTTGAAGGTATTTGTAGATCCTGTATTTGATTGCATGCTGCCATGGGGGTGATGTGGGGAGAGGAGATGGAGGGGAAGAAAATTTGAAACTCAAGGGATTGTGGAACTGAATTTTGTAAACTAAAAGTAAACTAATAAATTAATTTTTTAAAAAGAGTAACAAATGAAAAGTTTACATTATAACCCAGATACTTTGTGCTACTGCCAGAGATGATGATGCTATAAATTCCATGTTGATTGTAAGAATTTGCCTTTAATTTTTTAATTGTCATTTTCATTGTTCAGTAAATATCCATCAGCAAACACAAATATTTCAATATATAAAGAACACAGAAGAGGTTTTATGAGAAAAAAAGTAGTAAAAGGGAGAGAGGTGGAAAAGTTGTTTTAAATGAACCTACATTTTCCCCTGAGAACCTAGAAAGTGCAACAGTCATATGTCCCAAGTGATGTATATACTTATATGATCTTTTTTTAAATTTATTCCATGATCTCTTAGCTCTATCATGTACCAGGTTGAATACTGAAATATCACAGCATTAAAAACAATGCAAAAAGGTCTCAGAGTCCTCAAAAGTTTTTAAAAGATCATTTTAGGTAACAAGCAGTAGAAAGGCTATAAATTGTTCTTGCCTGGAACCAGCCCTTCATCTCACCTTCGGGCTATTTCCAAACTGTGTCACTTTCATTCTGGCCACTCTTCTCATGTCTCTCCCATCAGAACTTAAGAACAGTGACTGTCTGATTTGTTTTTATTCGTATTGTATCCTTAGTATGTAGAGAATTACCTGGCAAGTATTAAGCCTGTAATAAATGCTTTATCATTCATTCATTCAAATGATGTTGATAAATGAATATAAGTAATTAAATTTATACAATGATTTAGAGGGTATATCTTTTAGTGCCTAGAGAATTTCCTAAATAACTAATTGACCAATGAATTAGTTTTGGAAAGTTTTTCAAAACTGGAAATTGGAAAATAGACTAAGGTATACCTGTGAGAAAGAGTAAATATATAGCACAGACTTGGATACTAGTTGCCTGTGTTATCTTTCAAGTTGTATACTGAATATATTCAGGTTTATGAAGTGAGGATGAATGGAATCTCCCTAATCTCACACCATTTCTGTGGAGGAAAGATTAGTCTGCTGACAAAAATAGAATAAAAACTAATGGGGTTGAGGTTGCATAGGCATAAAAAGACTCCCTAGGCATCACAATTCCTAAAATCCTAGGAACCCTGGGAGGTCAAGTCAAGTCAGGTCATCTAGAGGAACAAAATTTTAAATCATTACATGAAATAACTTATCTGAGAATACTTCATAATAATAATAAATATGTATATAAAATATAGTAAATCAAAAATTATGAAATGTCTCTCTCCTTCAGAGAAAACTTCACAACCTTCCTTGATGTACATACATCATCTAACAACCTTTAAAAATGTTTAAATGCTTCTTGACATTTCATCCATGTTGGTACTTCTTCCACTAATGCAGATAGCAACTACTATATGACTTAATGGAGGGTTTCCAGGAGATACTTTGGCCAGAAAATTCATCACTTTGAGACCAACCTCATCATGAGCCTTTCTGAAATTACCTTGGGTTATTTTTGGATAATTCTAACCATTACTAAGCCTTAATCCAAGCCTTTCCAATTTTGTGAGGGCCCCAGAGATTGCACTCCACTAGCACGAAATTCAAGAACTAAGTCACTCAACAAAGAACACCTAACAGGGAGCTACCAGCTAGCACAGGCCGCCATGCTTCCCCATAGCTGAGCAAATAGGCAGCCTCCAGAGGCCTAACTGCAAGTGCTTCAGTGTAGCCACTGGCAAATGCAGAAACACCCCAACAGGCCTCAATACATGCTAGATACTACCACTGGGACACCAGCTCAGCACCAGGTAAGCTATCAGACCCCTACAGCCTCCAGCAGCACCAGCCAATCCCCCATCCCAAACTCCCAGCAAAGCACCAAACATGAGTATCCCCCATAGGCCTGAGGGTAACATCAATGTAGCACCAGGTAAACAGCCAGGGCCTGTAACCACTAGCACAAGAAGCCAGAGGCAGTACCCCTTCCATCCTGGGAACAGAGCTCAAATTTAAAAGAAAGGAAAAAGGTCAACAAAAAAAGAGGGGGAGGAGTGAAGAGCAGAAAACAATTAAAAAAAAAAATAATCTGACCAGAGAAAGTTATCATGGTAACAGGGACGACCAAGACATAAACTCAGAAGAGGACAACAATGTCGAAACACTTATGGGCAAAAACCCAAAGAAAAACAGGAAGTGGTCTCAAGCCCAGAAAGATCTCATGGAAGAGCTTATCTAAGAATACCCCCACATCACAATGAGGTATCAGAGTAGGACTTAAGTGAAGGTATTTAAATACCTCTTGAAATTTAGAACCATTTTCTGGTATTCTGTCCTCAACGGAAAAAATAGAATTTCTATCACCATTCAAATATTATACCTTCGTACACAGACTTTAAAAAGTGTTTATACAACAATAAAGAACTATTTTGTGCCTTTGATTCAGCTAAATAATAACTAGCCAATAAACAAAAGTATCAGTTAAACTAATTGATCAAATTGACAGAATTGTCAGTGCAGTTGCCCTGTATGGATACAACTTGAATGGCCCTTTAATTTTTTTTCTTCTCCTAAATCTTCTTTTCCCCCTAATCCATAATCCTATTGTTGCCTTCCAATGGAAAATGTCCAGAATTTTAGTCCCAATTTTAGTTCAAAGAGTTTAAAAACTGATGACAACACTCTACTACAGATAGAAAAGCCCAACTTATACTGAATATACAAAAAGCACAACCTTACAGTTCCTACTACTGTGTGTCCTGGGTGATATAGATTCCTAAAATATCACATTCATCACCCCTGATCATTTGGCAATCCATCCTCCAAGCCTAGGGTTCATTATCCGATATTAGCCTTTTGAATTCCTCTTCCTGTAAAGCTCAGCTCAAATACCACCTCCTCCATGAAGCCTTCCCTCATGCTTGTAGCTAAAATTGGTGGCTCCTTCCTCAGAATTTCTTATAGTATTCTCCTCCCCATGTTAGACTTTAAGTTTTTTTGAAGGCAGGGACTGTGTTTTTATCTTTGTATCCCCAGTGCTTAACACAGTGCCTCAGTTTCAAAGTAAGTGCTAAATAAATATATCTTTAATTTATTTGAACTCTAACCAGGTCACGTACTACTATTTGAGGCTTTACACTAGGATACAGATGTGGTTTCATTATGAAGCAGTTTTCTCTGTAGTGATCTCTTTCTTTTCTCTCTAAACTTTCTATTTTGGTGATTTCACCAGCTCCCAGGGTTCAACTATTATCTATGCAGAATACTCCCAGATCACTATATCCAGTGCTAGTCTCTATCATGAGCTCCAGTTCAGATCAACAATGATCAGCCATTTTAAACTGGATGTCCCATAGGCCTCTTGAATTCAAAATCCAGAGCTCAGTATTCCACTTTCCGCATTCCACCCCTCTTTTAAACTTCCCTATTACTCCCCAAAGCACCACCAACCTTCTAGTCACTCAAATTTGCAACCTTGGTGTTATCCTCAACCCCTTACTCTCATTTATCCCACATATCCAATTAGTTGACAAATCTTGTTTCCTTCTCCATAACATTCCATATATAAATCCCTTTCTCTCAACTCACACAAGTCACCTCATCACTTCTTCATTGGAGGCTACAGTAACCTCCTTTTTGGTCTCCCTGCCTCAAGCTTCTCCCCATTGCTGCTGCAGTGATTTTCCTAAAGCATAATTCTGATCTCATCATCCATCTCCCCAGTAAACAGTCTCCAGAGTTCCCTAATGCTTCAAGAATCAAATGTAAACTGCTTTATTTGATATGTAAGGCTCTCAGATAGCTTGATCCCTTCCTATTTTTCCAACCTTCTTACACTGTGCATTCCAACTGCACTGTCTATGGACTGTCCCAACCACAAGACACTCCCTGGGCTTACTCTGGGTCTTTGTATTCACTGCACCAATGCCTCAACTGCACTTCCTTCTCACCTCCATTTCTTGGAATGTCTTTCTTTCTTTCAACACTCAGCTCATGTGCTACTCTCTTCATGAAGTATTTCTTGGCCCCCTTTCACCCCACCCTGAAGTTGCTATGAGTGCAATCCCTTTAAAAACTACCTTATTTGAAGTTGAGGGGATGCTCATCAATTGGGGAATGGCTGAACACATATACCTTGTGGTATATGAATATAATGGAATATTATTGTTCTATAAGAAATGATGAGCAAGTAAATTTTAAAAAACCTGGAAAGACTTACATAAACTGATGCTGAGTGAAGTAAGCAGAACCAGGCAAACATTGTACACAGTAACATCAACATTGTGCAACTGATCAACTATGATAGACTCAGTGCTTCAAAGCAATACAATAAAGACAATTCCAAAAGAGTTGTGAAGGAAAATGCTATCCGTGTTCAGAAAAAGAAATATGGAGTCTGAATGCAGATCGAAGCATACTATTTTAACTTTTTTGTTTTTTCTTTCTCATGGTTTTTCCCTTTTGTTCTGATTCTTCTTTCACAACATGGCTAATGTGAAAGTATGTTTAACGTGATTGTACGTGTATGACATATCACATTGCTTGCTGTCTTGGGAAAACATGAAGGAATAGAGGGAGAGAGAAGAATTTGGAACTCAAAATCTTATAAAAATGAATTTTGAAAACTATCTTTCATGTAATTGGAAAAAAATACTATTAAGAGAATAATAAAAGGACAATTAAAAAATAAAATAAAAATGACATATTCACTTGTATGTATTCTGTGCAAAATAATAGGTATAAAGTACACATTTTCTTCCCCATTCAAATGTATACTTTTTGAGGATAAGAACTATTTCGTTCTTGACTTTGTATACTTAGTCTTTAATTTAGTGTCTCAAACATAGTAAACAGTTCATAAATACTTGTTGATTGAATGATTGATCTTGCCAATGAGAATGAACAAAGGATCAAGGAGCCCAAGAATTGAAAAAGATCTTTGAAAGTCATTTAAGGTTGGGGAAGCTAGGTGTCGAAGTGAATAGAGCACCAGCCCTGGAGTCAGGAGGACCTGAGTTCAAATCCAGCCTCAGACACTTAACACACACAAAAAAAACTAGTCATGTTACCTTGGGCATGTCACTTAACTCCAATTGCCCTACCGTGCCCCCTCCAAAAAGCAAAAGAAAAAAAAAGAGTCATTTAAGGTAACCCTTATCTAAAACATTAAGCAACAAATGTTAGCATCAAAAATTATGTTGGAAGACACCTTCTACAATCTCTTAGATAATATTCTCTACAATCCAGTCTATGTGTCAGTGTTTCTAGCCATAAAAAATTCTTCAATTGGGAAGACAGCATATTCAATGTTCAGACAACTCCAATTGCTAGGGAGCCCATCCTTATATCAAGCAGAAATATGCCTCCCTGAAATTTCCATCTTTTGACCATACTTTTATCTTCTGTAGTTCTGTCCTCGGTTCACACAGACAGTTCTTAATTCCTTATCCACCTAGACCTTCATATAATTGAAAACTTGTCCCATTTGAGTTTTCTCAATGTCATAGAAAAAATAAAAGGGCAGTAAGATGAGCTAGGCTCTTGGTCTCTGGACCACATCTGTCATGGAATTAGGAAATTTAGTTTTTAGGCAATTAGAATTAAATCACCTCCCCCTTCCCTTTCCAGCTTTCTTGTGGGTTTCATCTTCCCCCATTAGATTATAAACTGCTTGAGGGAAGGGATTATTTTTTCTTTTTTTTTTTTAACCCCAGCATTTATCACAGGCTCTGGCACTTAGTAGGTACTTAGCAAATGTTTGTTATTTTAATTATTAAATTGAATGTCATTCTTGAAGCCATAAAATGTTTATAACATTTATAACATAAATATATAATAGATTTTTAAAACAGCAACCACTGTTAGACAAAAATTTCTACATGCCACAAACTTTAAGAAAACCATCAGGTTTGTTTTTTGGTTTTTTTTTAAGCTTCATCTGAACTTTTGAGGCATAGAAAATTCCAGGTATCTTCTGATTAGTATTCTAATATAAGAGGTAACTGTTACTGGAGGGAACAGGAAAAATGCATCTAATGAGTTTACTGTGGGTTATCTATTATCTTTAATCAGACTACTTTACTGTAAATCATATATTGTGATGCTCTAAGCAATTTCTTTTGCAAGGGTGAGCATGAGGGAAATAATGAGCTGTCTTCTCTATGTGAATGCTATACCATCAAAAAGGCATGTTTTAATTTATTTTTTCTAGTAATGATGCTGGGTTTCTACTTATTTATCCATATTCTTACCTCGTCTACCTGTTTGATGTTAGGGTACACTATGTAGCTGCCGAAAAGACTGAAATTGACTATCCTAGAAAAGACTAAGCTTGAAACTTTAGGGTGGCCAATAGAGTCATTAGTAGGGTCATCCATAAACTACTTACCTATAAATATTCCCTGACAAAACTGACAATTTTGCTTATTGTAAAAATAAGGACAAATTTTATTAGCAAAGTAGCAGAATAGATATCTATTCTGGTCTTACCAAAAACTAATGCAAACCCCAAAATTCTTCATTGTGTACATATACATATACATATATATGGAGACAAGATCTGATTTATGTGTGTATATATCTACACATTATATGTTGTTAACATATATATAACATCAATGTTGTTAGATATGTATGTGCTTATTTAATTTCCAGGAAGATCACATGAAGTATACAAGAAGGAAAAAGATTTCATGTCAATATTGAAGCCATACCTAGTCACTAGATATCCTATAAGTGAAATGCACCAAGGCATCTCAAAGTATGCTGTAGTCAGTGGATGGGTGGATGGGGTGCTGTATCACCAAGGCAATATTCACAGCACCAACAGCAACTATGAATGTGCTGGCATAGTTATGAATCACAAAATATAACATACTCTCCATATAGAAGACAGAAGCAAAACATTTATTCAGACACCAGAAAGCCAAATTCCAACACGAGAAAACAGAATCCATCATAGCAACAAAGAAGTTAATATACAGTATCACTGCAGGGAGCAACACCATCCCAAAGCCTTCTCCCTGCTTGGGCCTTCCCACAAACAAACACTCACAATCTTAATTGTCTGCTTGCCTGTGTCCTCTCTCTCCCTCTGCTCTAACTGCTCTGACTCATTTCCTGCTCCACCCCTTCCTGCTCTACCTGTTCAGCAAACTCCTCCCACCACAGGCTCCATGTGATTACATTCAGCCTATTAAGGTGCAGGGAAGATCTTCAAATTACCATTATAGGTGCTCAGGAGGACTAACACCTCTGGTATGAGGGCTTGTTGGGCCCTTTTCAGGGCTTCTCATCCACCTTCAGTGTCCACCTGTCACCCAACTCTCATTTGTGGCTGCAAGAAGCTGTAGTATGCCCAGCAGCCATACCCTGGTAAAACTGTCTTAGCACACAAGCTAACCTAGGTTGAGGGTAACTCACAGGCCTTAAACCAAGGGACATCTACCCAAAATATATGAAGACTTCCCTCATCAAAATGGACAGATGAGAACAATTTGCTCCAATGGCCAAGAAGGTGACTGAAGCAAGCACTGTGGAGCACTTGGTGCTTGCTTAGACATGGAAGATGTCAAGGTCATCCACTGCATACTGGACCATCAATGGTCATCTTGACTTTTGTCTTGCCATTGGACTTTGATGACTCAGGAAGAAAGAATGAGGCTAAAGACTTTGTACAACTCTGTCTCACTTAAATCCAATTCACATGCAAGTCAAGACATCACCCCATAATGTCATTGGTCCTCTTCAAAAACAAAGGACAAACAATAAGTGAGTAAATAGAGAGTTTGTTCTGGAACCAAAAACCTGTGTTCAAGTTCCACCTATGACACGTATCAGCTGTCTGATCCTGGTCAATTCACTTCAGCTCGCAATGCCCTAGGCACCACTCTCAGACTGCAAGTGGCAGAGAAAGCACTAAAACTTCTCTTGATAGATAGAGTTGCCTTATCTAGGTGTTCTCCATATCAGTGAAATCACATGTACCTTTCCTTATCAATTTAGAAATATGTATCAGATCTGTCTCCATCGTAGAAAACTTGCCCCAATACTTAGGAATAAATATACAGTAATCATGGTACATTTAAATAATATTAAGCAAATTTGTTACATGGAAGTATAAGAAACTTACTCTGATAATCAGCATTCTGATTATAAAGATTCTCCCAAGAGCCTTCTGATTATAAATCTCCTAACTTAAACAATTTTTTTTCCACATTGAAACAAAAGGATCACAAATCTTTTGAAATAGGAAAAGGATAGAATAAGTACAGGTAAACAGCAATTTTTTTTTAAAAAGTCAAATCTACCAGCATTTATTAAGCTACTACTAAGTGTCAGGAAGCTAAGTTGGCACATTGGATAGAGTGCCAAGCTTGGAATCAGAAGACCTGAGTTCAAATATGGCCTCAGACACTAACCCTGTGACCCTAGGCAAGCCATTTAACCTTTTTTGCCACAGTTTCCCCATCTGTAAGATGATCTGGAGAAGGATATGGCAGAGCACTCCAGTATTTTTGCCAAGAAAACCCAAACAGGGTCACAGTCTGGCACAACTGAACAAAACAACAAAATATGTCAGGCATTGTGCCCTGGGAAAGTAAAGAAACAAAAAAAAAAAAAGGCAATCCCTGCTTTCTAGGAGCCCACAGACAACATGCAAACAACTACTTACAAACAAGCGACATATAAGATAAATGTAAGAGAATCAATAGAGGGAAGGCATTAGAATTAAAAGAGATTAGGAAAGACTTCCAACAGAAGGTGAGATTTTAGATGAGATTTGAAAGAATCCAAAAAAATTTCCAACAGTACTCTCTCTAAAAACCATATGTGTTAAGAAGAGGAGGAGAGAGATCTGTCTACATAACTTCAAAGCAGACTGGTTAAAAAAGTTTTGCAGGGAGGAAAAAAACATATCTTTGCAAAACTTCTAAATTCCAAAAGTGGAAAAATTGCCCAAATGAGATCATGAACACCTTCAAAAGTATAGAATGTTTTAGGTAACTAGACATTAAGGGAACCAAAAAGTCTTTGAGGAGAAAAAGTCCATCTGGCACAAGAAAAAAAGTCAGCTAGAGAATAATGAATGATGGGGTGGGGGAGGGATTGGGCATAGGAGGGTAATAAGGAAGAAGTAGAGAAGAGGAGACGTCCAAAAAATCTGAAGAAATCATTTGCCTGAATCTTTTCTGAGGAGATTATCATGGAGATTCCCACTTCCATATCCCCTGAAATGAGTAGGTTGGAGAGACTAGGCTAAACATAGTCAGAACTTCAGGATGCTCTAAGACAAATTACTAAAATAAATAATAGATGTCACCCAACCAAGAATTTTGAAGGAATTCAAAGATAAAATTAGGGAACTGTTGGCCAAAACCTGCAACCTGTCATAAAAAGCAAAGGTGAAGTTGAACTGGTAGTTTTGAAAATGAGACCCTTGTTCAAAAGAAAGGCTTCTAAGGGGACCTGGGGAATTTACAGACTAGTGACTCACATTTTTATAACAAATAAACTATTGAAGTTTATGATGAAGGATAAGATCATAAAACAAAATAAAAAGAGTCTGTTAGGGGAAAGGTAATAGAGTCTACACAGGAAAATCATTCCTGTTATTCTTAGGAATTATTTGATAAGGTGAGAGAAGTAATACTATATAGTGAATAGAGTGCTGGGGTTATAATCAGGAAGACCTGTTTTTAAATTTCACCTCTGACACAAACTGTATGACAATAGCTAAATCACTTAGATTTGCCGTGGGATCAGAGAAATTGTTTTGTTACAAGTAGGAAAGGATTTGGCATAGGGAACAGGGGGTAGGGAAAAATTGGCCACTCCTTCTCTAAATGAAGGAATGTAAATAGAAAGGTTCTAGTCTTAAAACAGGCCTTATTTAGCATGGGAAAGGAAAGGGGAATAGGCATTACATAATATCCATTGTGTGCCAGGACCTGTGCTAACAGCCTGACAAATGTTGTCTCCTTTGATCCTCACAAGAACCCTGGGAGGTAGATGCTGTTATTATATCCATTTAAGTTGAGGAAACTGAGGTAAATAGAGGTTGACTTGCCCAAAATCACATAGCTATAAAGTGTCTGAAATAAAATTTTAACTCAGGTCTTTCTGATTCCAGTCTCAGCACACACCCACTGGGTCACCAGCTGCCACACAAAATTTTATACATGGAAATCATCTCATTTGACCTCTTCAGGAAAAGTTGGCAGATTTAGGCTAGTTAAGTGATTTGCACAAGGTCACAATCTAGTTCGTAATTGAGCATAGATTCGAATTTAGGTTTCTTGATTCCCAATTTGTGGTCTTCTTACCACAAAGAACTTTGGGAATGATTGAAAAGATGATGGAGTATTTAGTGAAATTTCCTAAGTTTGTCCCATGTGACAGGGAGGGCAAATTAATGGACTGGATGGACTGGAGGAAAAATCATGAAAAAGCCAAATGGTTTTTAATGTGAACACATACAAGGTAATACACTTGTGTATAAATGATCTAGATTAAAATTAAATGAATGAATCTCAGCTATTGGGTAAAATCCAGAAGAGGCAAGGTAGTATCGTCATTGTAGAGAGCTCCTTCAGATATAGCTCCAATATATTGTGTAGTCAAAAAAGTCAACAAAATGTTGGGCATCATCATCAAACAAGGATATCCTCTTATGATTCAACTATATCTGGAATACTTGGTGCAGTTTTGGTTAGCACAGCTCTAGATACATGTAAGGAAACTTGAGAAAGTTCAAAAAGCAACTAAAATTACCCAAGTAATGAGAGGGCTATTATATGAGACAAACTAAAAAGAATGTACTCTTTGGTCTGTAAAGCAATATCTGCACAAGATGTGATCAGCATCCTTGAAATTTTGTGAATGGCATGGGTGGAGTGAACACAGTCACCTGAACCAGATCCTAACATAATCGGATTGGGAGTAAAACATGGGGTAGGAATTGGGACACTTAAAACTTGAACAAGACAAGTTTACAGAATCACTGAATCCCCATACCTGAATAGGAATCCCCTCTACAGCACACTGATAAGGCTCATATAACCTTACCGTCAAGGTATCTAGTAAGACAGAGCCTGCTACCTCATGAAGCAACTCATCGCACTTTGGGATTGCTCTAATTGTTAGGGAGCTCTTCCTTTTATCAACCTAAAATCTTCTCTCTGTAACTGCTTTTTCTGCTCTCCAGAGACATGTAGAACAAGTCTAATTACTCTACCATATGAAAGCCCTTCATATGGTGGAAGACAAGTCCCCTCTATGTCTTTTTCTTTACCAGACTAAATAATCCATTTATTTGACCAATCTCCATATGATCTCAAGACCTTTCAACATCCCTTCCTAAAATGTGATAGCCATAATCTGAACATAGTTTATACAGATGTGATCAGAGTAGGGCAGTGTATAGTGACAGTATCAGTTCCCTAATCCTGGACACTATGTACCTAAATGCAGCTTTGGATCAGATTAGCTTTTGGCTGTCATATCACACTGTATTCAACTCATTTTGGGTTTGCAGCCCACTAAAATCCCCAGATCTTTTTCAGACTTCAGCCATCCCTCCACCATCTTGTACTTGTGAAGTTGACTTTTTTAACCAAAGTGTAAGATCTTATATTCACTTATCTTCGCATTGTTTAGGACAAATAAAAGGAAGAATGACTTCATATAGTGGGCAGCTAGGTGGTACAGTAGATAGAGATCAGACCTGGAGGCAGGAAGACTCATCTTTGTGAGTTCAAATCTGGCTTCAAACACTTACTAGCTGTGTGACCCTGGGCAAGTCGCTTAACCCTCTTTGCCTCAGTTTCCTCATCTCTAAAATGAGCTGGAGAAGGAAATGATAAACTACTCCAGTATCTTTGCCAAGAAAACTCCAAATGAGGTCATGAAGAGCCAGATACAATTGAAAAATGCCTGAACACATATACTTCGTATAGTGAATGAAATTCATATAGTGAAATTTATAGAACACCTTGCCACCAACAAGTGATACTGAGTAATGTTTAAAATTCTATACGTAAGTGAATATGTGATACTCCTTCCAACCTTGTAGATTCCAACCACAGACATGCTGGTAAATGTTTAACAAACAGCTTTCTTGGGGGGGTGGAGGGGAGAGAAGTATTCATGACACACTTTTAAGTTTAATCTGCCTTATTAAGATTTTCTCCATAACTTTCTTAAGCCTAAGCAATTAACAAAACAATAAATCAAGCCTGATTTGTAGCATTTGCCAGTTTCTGAGATGTAAATGCTCACTCTAAAAATTTAATAATCATTTCTTACAAGCTGGTACAAGCTGGTTCCAGCACACCCTTGACTTCAAACTATTTCTTCTATTGGGTGACTTTTGTCCATGTCCTCCCATAAATATCTCACAAGAGGTCCAACAAATGTGCTGGAAGCTTTCCTTTGCATGTTATTTCCCCCACTTAAATATTATCTCCTTTAAGGCAAGAGCCTTTTTGTACCACCAGTGCCTTAGCACCATGCTTCACTCACACTAAGTGCTGAAATATTTGTTGACTGACTGACTCTAGATCTCTTGGCATTGCATGGACACTAGCTGAACCCCCTCCCTCTCACTACATGACTAAAGCACCTCTTTTGCCCAATCATACATCCCTCTTATGATACTCTTTGTGCCACTTCTCTTGTGCAGTTCTCTACTGGTAATATGTCTCAGTCTACTGAGGCTCGCCATGTACCTCTCCATTGCCCCTTGGATGAACCACAACTTTAATTCTTTAGAGTAAGTGGTATTACATGACTTGGACATACACAGCATCACCTCACAAATATAGAAAAAGAAGAGGCTTTGTTTCAGGAAGAAGCTTGGTGTCATTAAAAGCTCTATACAATTTCCCAAAATTCAGTTCATTTTCCTCCTATTCAGTTCAGGGCCAAGTTCATGGTATCTGACAAGATATATACACTGATGAACCAGTAACAGGAGCTGTCTAACTGCATATCTAGGTAATAAGCATTCTTTTTTTTTTCTTTGAAAGTAGTTAAGCTTAAAAAATGAAAAGAAAAAAGAAAAAAAGAAAGTAGTTAAGCTTTCCCTTTTGAACCATCTCATTTTGGAGGTTCTCTTGGGTTCCAGGGCTGAAAGCAATCAGCATAATGTTACCTGCAAACTTTGCTATCTATAGGAAATCCCTTAATGTTCCCATTTGAGTTCTGCCCTAAACAACCTCTCCCTGTTTTAAGCTCGATGAAGTTATTCATCAGAAGGTCACTGAAAAAAATTATCTCAATTATATGATTTTAACATATATAAGACACAGCATCTTGAAGCTTTCCTTGCATGTTCTGTTCCCCTTGAAGGAAAGTCATCTTGAAGGAGAGCTGTTAAGGTGACATTATGCTTTGCCAAATTAAATATTTTTTATAGTCAATAAATCGATAAATACATCAGGATCCCACATTTGCCACACCATTTAGTCAATTGTGTTATTGTAGAGGTGTGACCTGCTCTTTTGTGAAAGGCTGCCTATTTGGTTTTCATATCTTTTTCAAGGATGTCCTTGATGCATGAGTAGATTATCTTTGTTTCAACATATGAAACAAAAACAAAAATTATTTCAAAAAATAGGTTTGGACAAATATACAACTGACAAAGACATAAATAGCTACTCTGAAAATCTGAAACTTACCTAGCCTTATGTAAGGTTGACACTACAAAAAACAATCTTACCCTTCCATCTCACCTTTCTGCCACTGGGGAAAAAATAGTAGTCTAAATGGATTGTCAGTCTAGTAAACACTGTTTCTATGTCCTACTTCTTAGATTTTTTTTTTGATAGAGGATTTAAAGTAATATACAGTATGGTATTAGCAGATTAAATTACATCAGGATTTATCTGAAAACAACATTACATATGAGGATAAAACTTTTTTATTAAGATAACTGGAATCTGAATTTATGATACTGTCTTGAGATTTCTCACAGTCTAAAGCATCTCTCATATTGGTCAACTGGTTGGCCAAACCTCTAATTTCAATAGGTTAATTTCTATTATATTCTTAGTTCCTAATTTTATCAGTGAAAGGAAATTATATATCTTGTATCCAGGGTATCTTAAAATTCTGAAATAGGGAAATGTTGTACTTAAGACCATGAGATTTGCTGGGTTCATTTCTTTTCAAGCCAAAATGTATTGATAGGATCAAATGCTGTAAGCCAAAGATGTCAAACATGCTACCTGAAACACTCCCTAATGTGACCTAAATTAGATTAAAATGTAATTGGTAAATATTTAATGAAATAAATAAAAATACAATAAAACATAGATAATATGTGATTTTCTAAGTCAATATGTGGCGTGTAGAGATCCTTGTACACAATTTGGTTGCCCTGTTTCTATTTGAATTTGATACCACTGCTGTAAACTATTCAAATAACCTAGCAAAGCAATTTCTATATTCTTATATACATGAAACTCCATGGATTATAGAGTAAGGAAGGAGTTAATGTAATTAGAATTTTGAAAAGGAACATCAGGGAATTACTCTTTCCACTCAGGCAGAGTAGCTTCTAGTTAGGAGAAAGCCCCACAGGATCCATGGTTTCAGTGTTCTTAGTGAGCCCAGAGTTGCTAGGCAATATTAAATCATGCATTGACACCTGGATGCTGGAGTTAATAGCACTGCTTTCAGAGAAAGAGAAGTCTAACTGGTATTCCTATCCTTGGTACGATGGGAAAAAAATAAAAAGTTCAGTCTAGTGCCATTTCTAGTGTTAAAAAGAATGCAATTCAATTTTTTTTAATGAGTCAGCGTGTGGTACGCATCTATTCGTATTAGGGCTAGAAAAGATATTACAATGGCCACACTATCACAAGTGTCATTTCCATTAATGGGTTTCTCCAAAAGCCTGCTAGAACCAGCTTTGTCAAAAGAGAACAGAATTTATATTCTTTAAAGAGCAAGAGAAAAAAGCATTGTTATATAACGCTCAAATTTTCCATCCATGTTCAGTTCTCATATTTTGATCTTCTTACCTAACATTTAGAAGGTTCTTGTGAGAGTTTCTGGAAGGAATCTCACCACTGGGTTTAAATAAGAATTCATAAGAGGACAAGAAGGAAAAGCGGTGGAACCTTCATTTTTTTTATTCTTTCTTTAAAAATTAAATCAACACAATGAATCTTTGAATTGTTAGACATAGAAGAAATTGGATTATACCAACTTTTTCAAAACATAAATCTAAACTTATAGTTTAGTTAAACTCCCCTCAGGACTTCACTTGAAGAAACAGGAAGTTCATAACATCTGGGAATTAATTGAAAATACACAAAAGAAATTTTCACACTGTTTTTCACTGTGCAATATAGTTGACAAAAAGAGAAAGTAAGAAAGAATTTGAGGAGCAGGGAGGTGGACAGAAAGGAAAGCAAAAATCTTAAACTGCTGAAAAAATTCATTGATTTGCTCAATTTCCCCCCTCCATATATTTCCTGATTGGGATCCTTTTCCACATATACTGCCAGTACTGGAGTTTATTAAATTATCCAGGAGAACCTATCACTGCCCTCAAGCTAGCCTCTTACATTCAGCTGCCCGATCTGACACTTAGATGCTGCTCAGAGGGTGACCCCAACATCAAACTGTAACAGGTGAACAGGGAATGTTACTATACTTCTGGAGAGTACTCACAGCCATTTTCATATCCAACAATGTACCAGACCTCAGCAACTAATTAAAAGATGGGCCTTTCCCCTCCTTGCCTGTCCTCAGTTACCTGAAAGGATGAAATGATTGTGGGTTTTTAGAGTCAGGAAGGACCTTATGGATGATTTAGTCTAGAAATTCTTAACCTTTTTTGTGCCATAGACCCTTTTGGCAATATGGTAAAGACCACAGGCTCCTCAGAATCATGTTTGTAAATGCACAAGAATTGCAAAAGAAATCAATTATATTGAAATA
This sequence comes from Pseudochirops corinnae, assembly GCA_028646515.1. NCBI lineage: Eukaryota > Metazoa > Chordata > Mammalia > Diprotodontia > Pseudocheiridae > Pseudochirops > Pseudochirops corinnae. The sequence goes on from CM053585.1 coordinate 460,040,629, forward strand.
TAGTTATCAAAATAATTTTTAGAACCCTAGATTAAGAACTCTTTATCTGGTCCAGTGCTCTCATTTTATAGCTGAAGAAACTGAGGCTGTATAATGGATGAGTGATTTACTTAGGATCACATAGCAAGAGAGAGACTCAAGTTTCTGATCGCAAATCTAGTGTTCGTTCTGGCTACACTAAAAACCAGACCTTTCTGACTCTGAACTATCTTTGTTATGGTGTTAAAGATATAGTCATTGTAACTGCTATGCAATTAGAATCTTTTTTTCATTGTTTACACCATCTGACTGATGTTGGAATTTGGCCTACAATCAACCATTTCCCAGTTAATCTCACTAATTAAAAACAAACCTTCAACATTCAACAATCTGACCTCTGACCACTACACTGGAACTAAGCACATCATTTTATCCTCCCTATCAACGAGGCACTTAGACTCTACCCTTCATCTATTCATCAACTGGTAAATTGTGTATATTTTAGAATTGGGCTTTCTGTTGATTCTCATTCATTCTGTCTCATTAGTTTATCCTCCTAGTATTTTTTAATAAATAGCTCTTTAAAAAATGAAAACCATTTTTACTTCTATTAAACACTTAGCAGAGGAATCCTGATTAGTGGCTTACAAGTGTTCAATTTGCATAATTTGATTCAAAATATGTATTTCTACATAAACATTTATGTTTTCACTTATAAAATTATTATAAATATATAAGATTTAAGAATGGTTTTATTATGATTATGTTATGCCAATAAAATTTATTTTCATAATATAATACCTATTCAGAAAAGAAGAATAAAAATATCTGGATAACATAAACAGTTCTTAGTTAAAATTAAATGCAACATTCTAACCTATGTTACGTAAATGTCTAACTTTTTGCAACTTTCACCGGGGTAGTACATTATACATCAACATTTGGATAATCTTTGAGATATAGAGAACTCTCTCTATAGACCTCAGTTTTTGTAATTCAATTGTATTACTCAAACAAAAATGAGGCCCTGAATTTGCAATTTAATTGGAATTTCACAGTAGAGTTAGGACCACGAAAGAAGTTCAAGAAGATTTGGCTGTCCCCATTCTACAAGTCTCAACTGGGTGCTAGTCAGTTGGGAAAGCGAATGGTCTTATAATTTCTTTGACATAGGGAACTCACTCCACTGACGCTATTTAAAAGAGTGACATTAATACAGTTTACAAATTTACTACTGTAGATATTAGTTTAGGCACAGGGTATATGTAGTTTGGTATGTAAAATTCCTTAATACTATTCAAACCTTACTTATTGATTAATGTCAAGAGAAAAATTGTCAAGGTCTCTGTGGATAGCTAAATCAAACTCAGTTGAGTATTAGGTTGATATTAGGAACCTTTCAGTATGAACTGGAGAACATCAGGTTCCACATGCAAAAGCAGACCTCTCCCTGACTTCAGTGGCATCTACAAACAGGGTTATATGACACAAATTCATAGAAGTCAGCTTTTGAACTTGGTTAGGAGAATTAGACCCCACTTAAGCTTTGTTTCAACCCTTTACTTACTGGAATACATTTTAACAAATTCAATTTTCTACAATCACTACCTAGCTCCATTGGGATTATAGAAAGATAATTACATTACAAATTGTCTATTAAAAGACATAATATTATAGATCCAGTCCTCATAAGACAAAATTATTTTAATCAATCACCAGAGACAATAGCATATTTAGTACTTTTAAAGAACGTGCAGAGCAGGATTAAGATGGAAAAGAAGAGGTAGCTAAATCATGAAATCTTCTTCATTGGGGAATATTCATTCATTTATTTTCTCAAGAAACATTTTTTGAAAGCATACTCTGTATAGAACATCAGGCCAGGCACAAAGGAGGGTATGAAATTTAGGCAATCTATAGTCCCTTGCCCTCATGGAACTTACAATCTAGTAAAGAAGAAAGACACAAATATAGATAACTACAACAGACAATGTCACATGATAAACTCATTAGAGAGGTGCAAAACAATAGGCTATGTGAAGAACTGCGGGGAAGAAGGGATAAATCCTTACTGAATAAGACTACCAGAAAAGGCACCATGGACGATGTGGCATTTGAATCGGGTTTTAAAGGATAATTAGGTGAAGGAGGAGAGAGGAAGGTATTTCAGGAATTGGGAGCAGTAGAAGCAAAAGGAAAAAGATAGAAAGGCAGAGTGTGTGCTCAAGGGGCAGATTTTACTCATTTTGGTTGCAGAGGAGTAATATGAGATAAGGCAAGAAAGTTAGTGATACCAGATTGTAAATGGCCTATAATACCAGACAAAAGGCAGAACTTTACTCAAGAGACAGCAAGGAGTCATTGAAGATTTTTATGCAGATGGACCAGTCTATGTGTACAAAATGTTATTCAAGAAAAGAATAAATAAACATGTATATGATAGTTTAAAAATAAGAACATATACTGAATAACATCTTTTAACCCCTTACACTTTGAGAATTTTATTATTCAGGAATAATCTTAAGTAAAATAGAAGAGAGATTTTGTACCAGTTTTCATTTGACTACTGAATCCAAAATTTTTTATTCACCTGGGGCACCCTTGTAATATATGCTTTCTTTTTTCCCCTTTTTCCTCACTTGTTTTTTTCCTTTTCAGTTGTATCTGACTTTTGGTAACCCCATTTGGGGTTTTCTTGACAGAGATATTAGAGAGGTTTGCCATTTCTTTCTCCAGCTCATTCTACAGATGAGGAAACAAGGAGAACAAGTTAAGTGACTTGCCCAGGGTCATACAGCTAGTAAGTGTCCGAGGCCAGATCTGAACCCATGAAAATGAGTCTTCCTGACTCCAGGCTGAGCTATCTATTGTGCTACCTAGCTGCCCCTTTCCTCACTTAGATAAATCAATTCTTAAGAAACTGAAGGAGATTCTTTATATGAAATTTGATTTTACATATTATTATTGATTCATCAATCTCTTCTGCTTATCTTTTTTTACTTAAAATCATGTCTTTGCTTACAAAATTATATCCCTGAAAGAAGAAGGATTATGTCAGTTTCACTAGTGGTCTAGCACTCAAGTCATGTTTCAATTTCTACTGATTTTTTTTAAAGTTAGGAGTAAAATAATTACACTCTTTTTACTCATCTAGAAGATAATTGCCATAAGATTTAGGTCTGTTGTAAGATCTATCCATTAGGTCCTTTGAGGTGTTCCAATGAAAAGACCACATTGCCAGTGTGGTCTGTTCTCTTCCTCTTTAATGTGGGTCCTGAATATTATACCCAGGTTCATGACATTCTTTGGGTAATATATTTAAAACCACAGCTCACAAAGCACCCATCTGATACTTTTATTTTACCGCCATGTAAATAACAAGGAAAAATCCCCTGACTCCAAACACACAGGATCATAGTCTCTCACAGTTTCGAATACCACTAGTGAGGAAAGGAACATGTATATCCCAGACAATTCACATTCTTAGAGTTTCATTAGATCTAGAATTCTTTGCTTCCTGGTAGTCATGAGTTTGCTGATGATGAAATCACATGAGACAGAAGTTAAGAGGCCCAACATTTCTTTGCTACAATACTGCACTCTGACACCCCCAATATACAACCATTGGGATATTGCTTTGTCAGATGATGTGGGCTTCCAAAGAAAAAGAAATGTGGTCATTCCATTTTATTGTTACAAATCACATAACACTTAAATTATTAGATATTTACATTAGTTTTCTGCAAATGAGGTGACTGATGCTGTCATATTTTTGTTAGTACAAACAGTAAAATCAAAATCAATTTTACTCCAACAGGAGACTGACAGAACACTAGAGGCTAGCTAATTTTGCTCTGGGATAGAGGCCAGAGACATACTTGCCCTACATCAGCAAAACAGGTAGGACTTGGCCATGTTCAGCTATGTGAAGAAATTGTAAAGGCAAAACATAAATTAGAATGGAAAATGTACTAAGGGGGAAGAACCTTTTACATTGTTACGTCCAACAATGGCTTAAGGTTTAGCTTCTATTTTAACAATCTATATCATTGTTTCCCTCTATTTTGTATAAAAAGGCAGGAAGGAACAATGAAACAACTTGCTAGAATAAAAGTTAAGTAGGAAAGTCACAATCTTCATCAATACCCTTCATCAATACCAGGATGAACAGTCAGCTACCAGCATTTTTGAACTAGATTCTTCATTTAACACTTTAAAATATTAAGTTTATCAGGTTTAATATAAAACACCAACGACCATATAGATCTCAAAAATGTGGATAATAGCAGAAATCTAGGAATGTCTGTAACAATTATTGTAAAAAGATTTCAGAAAAAGGAAAGGAAGAAAAAGACCATTCTGGTATGGCTCCATAAACACAGAGGATCTGAACATAGGACTCTTTTTGTTTTATTTTTTTCCATATTTTTGATCATCTACCATTAAAGTCTTCCCTTGGGGCCTTGTCCCAATGTGGATGTGACCCAACATCTTGAAGAAAATACCTATGCGGAGCCAAGATGGCAAAATAAAAGTGGGAACCTGACTGAGCTCCAGCCCCAACCACCTCCAATACCTGTAAAATATGACTCTAAACAAATTTTAGAGCTACAGAGCCCACAAAGTGACAGAGAGAAACAAATCTCATACTGAAGGCCGCCTGATAGGCTGACAGGAAGGGTCTATTGCACCAAGCTGGGAGCCAAATAGTCCTACATGAGCCACATGGTCCCAGACCCAGGGTGGCCCTGACTAGTGGCCCAGACAGGCCAGAGCAGACTTCAGGAGAGTGAATCACCAGCAGCTGTAGTGGTTTCCAGACTTCTCAACCCATAAACTCCAAAGAGTAAAGGTCAGGGGAACTCTGTTGGAATCTGATGATGGAAGAGAGTGGTCTGGCCTCTGCTCCCAAGGCAAGAGGTGGAAGACCTGAAGTATTATACTCAGTTTTGCTGGGTAGGTGATTCTTGGTTTTAATCCTAGCTTCTTTAACCTCCAGAATGTCATATTCCATACCCTTTGATCTCTTGATGTAGAAGCTGCTAGATCTTGTGTAGTTCTGATTATGTTTCTACAATACTCAAATTGTTTCTTCCTGACATCTTGGAATATTTTCTCCTTGACCTGGGAATTCTGGAATTTGGCTATGATATTCCTAGGAGTTTTCTTTTTGGGATCTTTTTCAAGAGGCAATCCATGAATTCTTTCACTTTCTATTTTGCCCTCTGGTTCTAGAATATCAGGGCAGTTTTCCTT
>CM053585.1:460045963-460057370 GCA_028646515.1 Pseudochirops corinnae
ATAAAGTCATTAACTTCCATTTGCTCCAATCTAATTTTGAAGGAATTATTCCCTTCAGTGAGTTTTTGGAATTTCTTTTCCATCTGGACAATTTTATTTTGTAAGGCATCTTCTCCTCATTGGCTTTTTGGGTCTCTTCTGCCATTTGAGTTAGTGTATTTTTTAAAGTGTTATTTTCTTCAGTATTTTGGGGGGGGGGTCCTCCTTTAGCAAGCTGTTGACTCACTTTTCATGATTTTCTCACATCATTCTCATTTCTCTTCCCAATTTTTCCTCCACTTCTCTTACTTGATTTTCAAAATCCTTCTTGAGTTCCTCCATGGCCTGTAAACAATTCATATTTTTCTTGGAAGCTTTTGATGCAGGAGTTTTGACTTTGTTGTCTTCTTTTGGATCCATGTTTTGATCTTTTTGTTCCCCAAAAAAGATTCTATGGTCTCATTGCACTTCTTCTGCTTGCTTATCTTGCTAGCCAATTACTTTTGAGCTCTTTGCCACAGTAGAACTCTGCTTCCAGAGTAGAGAGAGCTATGTCTCACATTGCTGGAATTTTCACAAAGGTTCTCACAGCTATGAGGAGGGCACCCTCTCTACAGCCAACACAAGCTCTGGCACACTGGCCACACACCCCAGAATCACCACCCAAGACCGCGACCCAGACCCAATCAAGTCAAAGCAGGAGCAATTACCCTCTGAATGGTCACTTGGTCTGCCTACAATCTGCAGGCCAGGAGCTCCAGAGGCAGCCATGCAGCAGCAACTGCAGCCACTGCACCTCCACCACCTCTCACCCCTGGGACAGGGGCCAGACCACACTTTTCCATCACCAGATGCCAATGGAGTTCCCCACTGACCTTTACTCTTTGGAGTTTATGGGTTGAGAAGTCTGGAAATGACCACAGCTGCTGGTGATTCACTTTCCTGAAGTCTGCTCTGGCCTGTCTGGGCCACTAGTCAGAGCCACCCTGGGTCTGGGACCATGCAGCTCATGTAGGACTACTTGGCTCCCACCTTGGTGCAATAGACCCTTCCTGTCAGCCTGCCAGGCTGTCTTCAGTGTGAGATTTGTTTCTCTCTGTCACTTTGTGGTTTCTGTAGCTCTAAAATGTGCTTAGAGTCATATTTTACAGGTATTGGATGTGGTTGGAGCAGGAGCTCAGCCAAGTTCCTGCTTTTTCTCTGCCATCTTGGCTCTGGTCCCCATACTCACTCATCCTTTATTTAAATACACTAAGATTATGCTTTTTCATTTTTCTCAATTTGATCTTAAATTTGAGAAGAGTATTATCTTTAACTCTGGAGTTTTCATTTTTTAAATGCTTTTCATTTAACTTCTTTTTAGGTAATTCTTATAGCTTCGTGAACTTTTATTCTTTTTATTGTCATAGGAGTCTTCTGAAATCAATGGAGCATGTTGGTTTTCAGTTAAATACACAAGTGACAACAGAGTTTTATGTTAATATTTTACAGAATTCTTTTAAACTAATCTTTTGTGGCACTGAATATAGTTTTTCCCTAATGTCATAAGGCACTGGCCCCTGAGAGTCCACTATTAGGATTGGGCATATAGGACCCACCGGGATGCTTGGGGAAGCTGCTTCCCTGAAATCTGTGATGGCGTGGAATGGAGGCATGTGGCTCCCCCTTCAGAACATTTATAGGTATTCTGTAACTCTTCCCTCTTTGCTTACTGTGTTGCAAAGAAAAATCTTTTGATTGGCTATTGAGCCAGAACTAATCGCACATGCAAAAGGCTCTAACTGATCAATTGTTCTCTCTCCCTGGCCACAATGGAATGAGTGGGACAAAATGCCATAAGTCTTCATGTGGAAGGAGTGAATCTGGGCCTTGGTTTTTGTTGTTCCCCATATGCATTACTGTCTTCCTTATCTTCTCAGTCATAGAGCATATCCTGAGGATAGCAACTATACTGGGCGACAAACAAGATCCAAAAAGATACTGATAGGCAAGAATATTGGGTCAAAAATATTAGGAAAAACATTTATATAGTGCCTACTATGTGCTAGACACTGTGCTAAGTCCTTTATAAATATTAACTTATTTGATTTTTCCAATAGTCCTATGAGGTAGGTATATTATCCCCATTTTACAGTTGAGAAAATTGAGACAAACAGAGGTTAAGTGACTTGCCCAGGGTCACACAGCAAGTTTCTGAAGCCAATTATGAATTCAGATCTTCCTGACTCCAGACTCAGGGGTCTATCCCCTATACTGCCTAGCTACCTCTATTAAGATGAAATTTGATAAGGCTAAAAGTTAAATTATACATTTGAGTTAAAAAATTGAATTCATATGTACAAGATAAGGGAGGCATGGTCAGATATTAATTTGTCTGAAAAATATCTAAAGACATTATTGGACTGTAAGCTAAATTTGAACTAACAATGTGCAATGACAGAAAAAGATCTAATGCAATCTTGGGCTCCAGTAAGAGAGGCATAGTTTCCAGGAATAAGGAAGTGGTCATCCTGCTGTACTCTGCCCTAATCAGATGACTTTTAGAGCCTTGTGTTAAATTCAGGCATCACATTTTATGTGCTTGATCACTCTGAGAGATAACATTGATCAACTAAAGAAATTATGGAAGATGGCAGCCGCAATGGTAAAGAGCCTTAGGTTCATTCCATAGGAACATTTGTTGAAGGAGCTCTACTTGGGAGGGACAGCCTGAAAAAGAAAAGACTCAGAGGGCATGTAATTGTTGTCTTCAAGTATTTTAAGGAAGAAGGTGGAAGAAGGATTAGACATTTTATTTTGGCAGCAGACAGCAAAGCTAGGAGCAATGAGAAATTGCAGGTTTAGGCTTGATTTAATGAAAAACATTCTAACAATTAAAGATATTTAAATGGATAGCATAAGATAATAGGTTGAACCTCATTAGATGTCTTCAAGCAAAGGTTCAATAACCACTTATTGACTTTGTTTTAGATAGTTTGGTCTAAATGACCAATGAGGGTATCCTGGAGGGTATAATATGCTAAGTTGCTTGTACTTTGGAGTGAATGAGTTTTTCCCAAATATTTTTTATCTTGAAGTCTCCTAGCAGCGTGAGAATACTAAACGAGAGAGACATGATGGTATAGTGGGAAAGACATTGGATTTGGAGCCATACTACCTGGTATCAAATACCTGATCAAACACTTACCAGCTGTATGACTAAGAAAAGTTAACCCTCTGAGCCTTAGTTTCCTCAACTGAAAAATTTGGATGATAATATTTGGACCGCTTACTTTGTGTAATTTTTATGAGGATCATGCTTTGTAAATTGTAAAGTACTATAAAAATGTGAGAGATTATTCACTGTTGAAAGGGGAAAGTCCTGTTTCTGGCATCTCCTAGACACCTCTGTCATACTCTTCCTAATCTGGGTTCTCTTCTCACTTAAAGGAATAGTCTCCTGACTCATCTTTCAATCTCTAGGTTAATAACCTCTCTTATCTAGCCTCTACATTGCTACTCAGATAATTTTCCTAAAGATCATGTCACCTTTCTACTAAAAAAATACTCAATGGCTCCCCACTGCCTCCTGAAAAAATAAAATTTAAATGCCTGATTGGTATCCTAAGCCCTCCATAGTTCCAACCTACCTATACAGCCTTATCTCATACTATGCCTCATCACATATTCATTCTGGCCAAATTGGACTTCCTTCCATCCCCCATTCTTGTCCTGCTCCCTGCCATCTTTGTTCCTGTGACATTCCCCACAACTAGAATGGACCACATACATAAACACTCCCCTACTCCTTGTGTTCTATGTCAACCTATTGAAGTCCTTCCCTTCCTTGAAGATACAATTCAGATGCTACTTTCTCTATAAAGCCTCTCCATTATCACCTCCAATCATATGAATATGACTTCTACCTTATATTATGCACAATTCTTTTACTAACTCCCTCTGCATTTTTATCATTCTCCCTTGTATCATAATTATTTGCATACTTGCCCCTCTCCCATTAGATTATAAATTCTTTGAGAGCAGGACCTGTTTTTCCCCAGTACTTAGTATAGTGTCTTACACAGAGTAGACACTTAAAATTTTTTATTAAATGGAATTGTTTTGGAAAACTGGTAAGGGTCCAGAAAATGTATGATGTACTATGGAAGACAGACTTCACAATTTGGTCAAGACAGCCCTAAACATAACTTCACAGTCTCCTTTCACTTTCCTGGCACTAGTAAATATACATACACATAGTTTTCTTTCACATACACAATTTCAATTCCCCTTTGATATATTTATACACACAGTCATAAAGCAACTCTTACAAAATTTTTCTAGAGGTGCTAGACTGAGATTTCTTTTTTAATTCTGGAAAGGGCATCAACATTGATGCTAGGCTGGAAAGGATTTGTATATGACTTAGGCATGGAGAGTTTTTTGAAAGAACAAAATAAAACTGTAATACTGACCAAGAATTGCAACTCTCTTTCTAATTATAGAAGAAATTTCTCCCTCCTCCTTCACCTTGACTAATCTTGGGTTGTAAGGTCAAAAATCTTTCTTTTTCTTTATGGAAAATGCCAAACTAATGTTAGAAAGTATAAATCTTTCTTTTTCTTCTTCCATAAGGTCTTCCCAGATTCTCCAGCTAGAAGTGGAAGTGAAAAGAATGCCAGTTTTAGAGGTTCTGGCATCATAGGTTCAAATCTGGGCTTTGTAACTTGTTTACTTTTTTTTTTTTTTTACTTTGAACCTCTCTGGAACTCAGTTTCCTCATCTGTGAACTGAAGTGAACTGAAGCGGGTAACCCCATCTCTAAAGTTATGACCCTTAGTAATTCCACTCTCCTCATTGTCTCATCACTTTCTGTTTGACCACTGCTATAAAACTCAGCGCATTCTGATTTGTATTATATTTCTTTATATACTTGTCTAATCCTATAAGTTCCTTGAGGAGACTGTGCACAGGTTTGTAATCTGGGCAGAACAACCAGGCTTTGTCCCAGGTGGTGCTGAATTTAGAGGGGTCTTGCTAAAATCAGGTGTGGAGGGAATAGCATAGAAGGGTAATAGTGAAAGTAGGGCCCTCAACTCTGCCCCCACACACATAGCCAGGCCCTCTTCTACATCCTGTATCAACACTCTCCACTCAGCCAAAAGTGGCTCGCTGCACCAGCAAGGATGGTTCTCTGATTATCAAGGTGGTCCTGAGTTACCACTGATCTTCCACTGGAACATGAGAACATTAGAACACATTCTCTAAAGACTGGAAAGGGACAATGCCAGGAGCTGTTTGTGGGCATGATAGCGAGGAGTGGTGTGTAAGGGGCTGTCCCTATCCCAGCCATGTACAGCAATAATGAATTCCCTTCTGTCACCCCCTTCCCACATACGGTAGAAGTGAGATCACAGGGGTATATATACTTGCTCCCACCATCTTCACACCTCAATGGAGGATCTTGGCCCTTTTCCTACTCTTTCTCCTGGGTCTATCTACATGTGAACAAAGAATGGGGATGAAGTGGGGGGTGGGATGGGGCAGGAGATGAGTTGAATGAGAGAAAAGATATTGGATCTCTCCCATCCTGCCATCCCCAAAAAATCCTGAACAAAAAATTACATGTAGCCTTACTTTGTACATAGTTACAAAGAATAATTCATTAAACTGGAAAGTGACCGGACTTGAGTGAACTACTTCAGCTATTTGACACACAGTTTTCTCAGCAGCAACTTTACAGTTGTGTCTTGGGGTCTCTTTCTGCCAATGTAGTGGTATCTTGTCTCCTCCAAATAAGAGTGTTATTCAGGCCTCTGTTACCATCTAGATCAGTGGTTCTCAACCTTCCTAATGCCGTGACCCTCTAAATACTTGTATGTGGGCATATGTGCATGTGGGCAGACCCCCCTGGAGATGGATAGAGGAGCAATGTCTCGGTTCCTAAGACCATTGGAAATACGTGTTTTCCAATGGTCTTAGGTGACCCCTGTGATCCCTGTGAAAGGGTTGTTCAACCCCCAAAGGGGTCGTGACCCACAAGTTGAGAACCACTGATTCAGAAGCAACTAGGTGGCACAGTGGATAGAGAATTGGGTGGGCCTGGAGTCACAAAGACCTGGGTTCAAATCCAGCCCTACTAACCTACTAGGTGTATGACCATGGGCAAGTCACTTAACCTCTGCCTCAGTTTCCTCAACTAAAATGATGATAATAATAACATCAACCTCCCTTGGCTATTGTGAGGATAAAATGAGATTAAATTTGCAAAGTGCTTGGCATATAGTAGGAGCTATATAAATGATTATTCCTTTCCCTAATGATAGTTCTACAGCAAATGGAAGTTTAGGAATACATTGTACTTGGGCCTCTAAAGATACTTTCAAGTATGTTGGCTGTGTGCATGTGTGTGTGTGTGTGTGTGTGTGTGTGTGTGTGTGTATGTGTATTAGGACATGAGGGAACTGAGTCCAAGTAGGATTAGGAATAGTCATTAGGGTACTTAAGAGAAGATAACAGGAGTTTCAGTCCACTAATGTGAGTCTAAAACAGGCATGAACATAACAGAGTGATCTTCCCATCAGTGCAAATGGAGGAGAGTGTACAGTTTGGTGGTCAGACCAATTCTGTTTCTTTGTTTTTGCAAGTGAATAAGGATTTACTCATTTTCAGGATATACCATTCCCCTTGATTCATTGGTTTCATTAGTTCGATCCTTCCTGGGTCTAAGATTTTGTTTTGCCCTAATTGTAATTGCTGACTATCTCCCGAAAACAACACTTCCACCCAAAATCCATCTGGATCGTGTTTTTAAGTTTGATTACACTCTCCTGGGGTATAGTCAGACCTGGAGTTCCATGGGATGAGAACTAGACTAGAAATCAGACAGCCTGGCTTGGCTAAGTCTTAATTCTGAGCCTTGGATTCCTCACATTAAATGAAAGTAAAAATATCACACCATATGTACCTCATATGTCTGTTGTATATGTGAAAATGAAATGATGTATGTGGAAGTATTTTATAAATCATGTTATTCAGTTGTTTTCAGTTCTGTCTGACTTGTGATCCCATCTGGAGTTTTCTTGGCAAAGATTCTGGAGTAGTTTGCCTTCCTTCTCCAACTCACTTTACAGATGAGGAAACTGAGGCAAACAAGAGTAAGTGACTTGTTCAGGGTCACACAGCTAGTAAATGTCTGAGGCCATATTTGAGCTCACAAACATAGTCTTCCTGACTGCAGGCCCAGTATTCTGTCCACTGTGTCACACCTAGCTGCCCCTTTATAAGTCATAAAGCATTATAAACAAAAAGCAGTGATAACAAGTTATTATTTTCATTATCACAAATTCATTTAAGAGAGAACTACAGATTAAGACATATCTCTTTCTGATAACTGCTTGCTTCACTTACGTGAAAGTATAACAATATTAATAAGACCTCAGAATTTATTTTACATTTTCAACATTATCTTTTTATATATGAAAAAATGAATGATTAGATTACTTCAGTCTAAATATGTTATAATAATTTTATTGTTTATATGTTTAATTTGTTCAGATATGTTTTAAATGTTCAGATGTTATTTAAAGTAATAAAACCATTCATAGTTTTAAGGCATTTAGAATGCATTGTTTTTACTATTTTCAAATTTAGTCAATTTAACTCAGACCTTTTTCAAATACCTACTATATGTAAGGCTCTGAAATGAGCTGATGGAGCAGTTGTCTTTAATAAGTACGAACTTCCTTATTCCAAGCTTAGTTAATAAACATTAACTAAGCACATACTCTGTGCCAGGCAGTATGCTAAGCTCCAGAGACACAAAGACAGGCAAAAGATAGTCCATGCTCTCAGAGCTCGCTGAGTGGGGAAAAAGCATACAAACAACAATGTACAAACAGATGTGTGCAGGCTAATTGGAGATAATCAACAGAGAGAAGGCCTTAGCACTAGGGAGGACTGGCACAGGCTTCTTGTAGAACGTGGGACTTCAACTGCTACTTGAAGGAAGTCAGAGAAGCCAGGAAGTGGAAATGAAAAAGGGAAAGAATTCTAAGCATGAGAGGCAGTCAGTGAAAATGTCCAAAGTCCAGAGATGGAGTGTCTTGTGCAAGGAACAGCAAGGAGGCCAATGTCAACAGATCAAAGAGTATGAGGAGGGAGGATCTAATGTGTAAGAATACTAGAAAGGTATGGGGGGGGGAGGGGGCCAGCAAGGTTATGAAGGCCTTTGGACACCAAAAAGAGGTTTCACATTTGATCCTGGAGGTGTTAGGGAGCAAGTGGAGTTTATTGAAGACGGAGATGATCTGGTCAGATCTGCACTTTAAGAAGATTGATTTGACAGCTGAATAGACAATAGACTGTAGTGTAGACATCCTTGAGGCATGGAGACCAACCATCAGGCTGTTATAATAGCCTAGATGTGAAATGATGAGGTCTTATACCAGGTTGGTGTCAATCAGAAGACAGAAGGGGATGTATATGAGAGATGTTATGAAAGTAACATTGACGGGACATGGCAACAGATTGGATATGGGAAGGAAGAGCGGAGGAGGAGGAGGAGAAAGATGAAGAAGAAGAGAGGATGACACTTGGGTCACCAGCCTGGGTGACTAGGAGGATGGTAGTGCCCTCCACAGCAATTAAAAAACTTTAGGGAGAAGGGAGGTTTTGAGGGGAAAGAAAGTGGTTTCAGCTTTGGTTGTAATGAGTTTAAGATATCTACAGGACATACTTAAATTTCAGAGTCAGAAATTGTTAAGAAGCGGATGCTACATATACATAACTGCCTAAACTCAGTTTGACAGAAAGTACACTTGTCTAGTGGTAAGTAGAGTTTTATTCGCTCCTATATAACACATCTCTTTCACATGGATTAGAATTTACCTCAAGTCTCATCATCTCCCTTAAAACAACTATATGTAGTAATAGTTTGATATAACAAAATCTATAAAGTAGGCATTCGACTTCCCAACAGCATGCATGATTAAATAATACTGTATTAAGTTGTCAGTGAAATTTTATAATTTTAAATATATATTTCTATATGAAGTTTATATATGTATATACATAAAATTGACATTAAAATACTATGCTTTAGTGTTGATAATTAGAATTATTTTTCTGTTTTCACAACAGGACCCAATGAATCATTAGATATACTAACATTAATTTTAAGGGACTCATCATAGGTCCAAACCTTCAGGACCTTGCTATATATAAGAATTGGAAAAATATTATGATGATGACAATATTAATAACATCCATAACATCAAAGAACTGATTTTCAAATCCAGCTAAAATTTTGATGATTAAAATATGACCTAATTTAAATCCCTAATAGTCTTGGTACTTCCTTTATAGACACTATGGTTTAATTTTTTCATCTGTCAGCAGGACATGATAATATCTGCTTACTTTACAATAATGCTATGAGGATTAATGGGATTGATATGGGAAATATGCCTATCATACACTTCAAAATTCCTGGAGATTATGTAATTTTAATGCATTTTTTCCTAGTATTTTTTTGTAAGTGCTTTGTAGATATTTCTTCCTTTGTAAAGAAAATGAAAACATTTATTTCAGTTTACTGAAAAGAGAGATATGTGTAGAAATGAAAGCAAAAGGATGTCATGCCATCCTCTAAAGATTCCAAAATACTCCCTTAACCTCAGCTATTCAGACTTGCTGAACCAGTACATTCAGATTTTGAAAAAGACAAGAGAATGAAACTTTCTTCCATTTGTAAAAACAAGAATGAAAGGATAGCCTAACAACAGCTAGTCATCATTCATTTTAGAGTTTATAGTTTTTATGGATACAACAGAGATATAGGTTTCTCTTTGGTAGAGAAAAATTATTCTGTCCACCTGTCAGTTTTTGTTTGAAAGACAATTCATGATTCTAAATACTCAAAGTATAGCAAAATCCCAAATCCAGAAAACCTTTTTTTCTTTAAAAGACAGTGGAGAAAAATAATTGCTTACAAAGAATATATGTGAAGTACAATCCAAAACAATTATATGTTAAAATATGAGTAATCTCCCAAATCAATATGAATTAAATGGCAAAAGGAAAAAGAATATCCTCTAAGAAAAAGTTTTGCCCCGGCCAGATCTCACTTTGTGAAAAGGACCAAGAGGTTCTTGGCAAAAAGAATCATTCTCAGCTGCATCACTGATTTGTGCCAATATCAAAAAAATTCAAGCCTCTTGAAGTGGTGTAGGATTTGTAATACCCAGCAACATCTCCAAAAAGAAATTCTTTCCAGGGATTATTGAGCTAACACAATATATTTCTCCTATATAAACAAAATAAGGACCTTAAATGTTCAATCCTCTTGGCATACCAACAGAATAAAAAGGTGAGTTTTTCCCCCTCCCACTTTACTCAGTCCCCTGAAAAACAGCAAAGACAGTAATGTCTGGGAATCCAGAGGAGCCAAGATGGCTGAAGATTCTGCCTAACTTTTGAGGAGAAATAAGAAGTCACACAGTTCATGCATCAGTAGCCTTGGATCTTCTTCCTAGTAATTCTATTATGGGAGTAACTATATAATTATTAAACTGACCAGCATTCAGGGTCACTAAAATATTATTTAAGATCCTGGGGATGAATCTGTGGGTTGACCTGTCTCCCCTATCTATCTTTGTGCTGGGGCTGAAGAACATATTAAAAGAATTCCTATAATCCTGCACATCTACACACGTGTACACACACACACACACCCCCCCCCACACACACACACATACACACGCACACACTGGTAGACTGACTATAAGGGAAGGAGCTCTGACCTGTGCAATTGTTGATCAATGTTATGATTCCCATCTTTATAAAAGCCTGGGTCTTGAGTCATATGACTAAATAACAAGCTTACAAAATCTATAGTTCTGCCAATCACATAGGAACAGAGATAAAGACTATGATTTAATTGATATAGGAAACTCCCAAGTGAGGAAATTCCTTCTACCTATGCAAATTTGTCCCCTTTCTGCAACTAAAAGTCTGATAGAGTGGCCTAAAGCTGTGAGAAGTCAAAATTTGTCTAGGGTCAGCCAGCCAGTAGGTATCAGAGGCAGGATTTGAACCCAGATCTTTCTGACTCCCTGCCCACTACATGACAATTCTACCTCCCATGACAATCATATAGACACAAATAAGTTTGTTAGATTAAGAAAGTTATGAGGATCATCAGCATCAGCATCAATAAGCAGGTACTGAACAATGCCTAGATACAAAATCATGAAGTAGCATAGAAAGGAAAGTGAGAGAATCTGTTCAGAGAAAGTGCTGTGCTGAACGCTGAGTAATCTAAGAGCTATTGGATGCAGATCCTGATTTATAGTCCCTGTATGTACATCTCTACATCTACATCTATATCTCTATATCTATCTAAATACATAGATTGATCTATATGTATAGATAAGCGGTCTACATGTGT
>CM053585.1:460057870-460092328 GCA_028646515.1 Pseudochirops corinnae
ATATACATTATATGTACATATAACTACGGGCATAGCTATATTATCTATAGATCTAAATCCATATTTTTATATATTTATAGATGGATGTAGATAGAGATTACAATAGTAATATGAAGCACAACACAAGCACAAGTACTTTAGGTTTGACTTTATTCAATATATTTACTAATGGTCTCAAAAATAAAGGAAGAGATATATTGAGGAAAATCTCAGATACCACCTTGTCAGAAATTAGAGAAGGCAAAAAAAAGGGAAAAAAAACCCAGAGGTATATATGTGTGTGTCCACACACAGACATATGCATGCACATACATAGTATATATGCATACTTTATACCTATATAATTGGTTAGAAATAAGAATGTAAAACAATACAGCTTGCAAACATGTCATTTAATACCTGTTGAGAAATTTCTCTCATATTAGGATTCATTACAGAAAGAAACCTAGAAGATAGTAATTCTGAGGTATGAAGATAGCTGGGATGGAGTGAGGGGAGTAGGTGAGGCAAATATTAGAATTAGTAGGTGAGGCAGAATTAGATATTATGGGAGAAAACACATTAGAGATAAGTTTCCAGTGTGACGTAGATAAGAAACAGGTCAGGGCTGATTTGGACTGAATATCAAGGCAGATAGTCTTTCCTTGTTGTTATGCTGAGTCCATGCTATATTATGTAATAATGGTCTGCAAATGCTAGCATACCACAAAGATTGAATCTAGAAAAGGAATAAAAATGAAGGACTTTTTCATCAAAAAAGAGGAAAAAAATTAAATATGCAGAGCCTACATATTTAAGAGCCTGCCAAAAGATGAGTAACTAAAGACATGATAAGTTACAAAAATATTTTTAGTCTTAATTCCAAGAATGGAAATTAAAACATAGAGCAAAGACGAAGGGGATTAAATGAAGTTGAAAAGCTGCAAAGAAAATATTTTACTTCTGGTAAAAATAAAATAAAATAAAAGTACTGGTTGTCTTCTCCCAACTCTCTAAGCCACTTCGCTGTACTAGTGACCTAGAAATATTACTGGTCCTCCCAAAGGGAGTGGCTACCGTGGAGAATATGACTCATTAAATCATTAAGAGCCTGTAAAGAATGAGGACATTTAAACAGTGCTATGAAATATAATGGGGCAGACCTACACTACAAAGTCAATCAGATCACTGAACAGGTATTTCAAATCAACATTCAGTTCCCCAAGTGACAAGACACTTGAAACCATAGAGAACAAAGATTTAGGAGACAGAATGAGGGCTGGGATTGGTAGAGATACAGGAGAAAAAACATAAGTTGGACCAAAGAGAAAACGGTGAAGTTCATCCACAGTGGCATAAGTGAAAGGAGTAATCCTACACTGGTTGAGGAATGGACTGGGTCTCTTTTTTCCCACCCATTTCCTGTGAATAGCAATCAAGATCCCATATTCTATTACCACTTGAAAGTAATAGTAGCAGAACTTTGCTATATGCCTATTCAGTGTTAGCTTTTCTTCATTTTGCCAAGCTCATTACAAATTTTTATGAGTTTCCCTGTGGTCATGTAAAACAATCCCTATTTAAAGAAAGGGCAACAATTGGAAAACATTTTCTTAAATGAAATGAATCTAGGAATATTATCAAAAAGAAATCAAAAGGCAGTGCCATATATTTGTTTCATTTATCTTTAATATAGACTGTGATCTGAGTTCTAAATCACAGCATAATTTATCTTCTATGTTGCTATACTCTTCTACTGAAATCCTACTTTGTTGCTTCAAAGTGACATGGAGGTGCCTTTGGGCTTCTTAAAAGTTCTGCCAATGGTATGCAAGCATGAGAAAGATCTTTCAGACTGGAAAAGCTTTGATAGCCCATGTAATACCTAATGATCTTCATTCCACCTCCTGTTCTCCTAGATAACTTGGGTATCCAGAGCTAGGCTGGCTACTTGACTACTCTCCCTCAGGATACTAGGGTATACTTTGGGAGTTGGGAGTGATTTTCTAATGCCATCAATTTAAAGCTCTACCACCATACTTCCCTGCCCCCTCCACCTCCCCCATCCACCCACCTAAGATTATCTGTTAAGAATCAATTTAATCAGTCAGTCTAAAGTAGGTTTTAGAAAGGGGTATTTACTAAGTTAATGTTATAAGATTAGTTGGTACAAAATACCTGCTACTGTCTATTCCATGCGTACATATAGAGTGCAGGGGAAAGTGGGTTCAAGCTTAGAAATCACATGTGGAAAAGGGAGCAAACAGCTCCTGGTTTCTGGAAGTCCTTTTATCCTATTCTCTGGTGTGCTGAAGAAATCCCCTTTAGGGATGGTGTACAGACAGTTCTTGCTTTATGCAAATGAACATTCAACAGAGCTCTATGTAAAGTGCCCTTGGAAGTGGAGAAGAAAGCTGTAACTATGAAGGGAGGTAACTGGAGACAGAGAAGTGAAAGCAAAAGGAAGAACATTCAGGGCTGGGGCCAGAATGAAGAACATTCAAGGGTCCTGGCCAGAACTGAGAGGAATAACACACCACAGAAGGGGGACAGACACATGGCACCCCAGCACAGACAAACAGAGAAGATAGACACACAGGATCAAACTTTTCTCAGTGCCAGATAAGCCCTGGACAACAGTGAAGGTAGCAATCTCTTCTCAGGTCTCTTTATCTGCTTTCACTTGGAGGGTGGGTTTTCGTTGTTGTTTTTGTTTTTCTTTTTGGCTGGCATGTGGGTGGAGCACCAAGCCAAGGGGCAGGAACAGAAATAGAGTGCTGTACAGTAAACAGATTTTTTTATTTTTGGAATACAGATTTCTTTCAGAATTCTTTACATAAAATCTAATTTGCATCATGTGAATTTACATAAAGCAAGAACTACAGTTGCTTTGCTAGATTTCTTGTAGAACCATAAATCCAGTCTGTCCTTGATTCCTGTCACCAGCTCATAGGGTGATGGGAATAGGAATCCAAAAGGAAGAAGAGAGGTCTGACATCCTTCAGAATTTTTGGAGCTTGAAAAGTCCTACTCTAGTCAAAGTCAGTGGGGGAGTTTGGGGAGGAACTTGGCCAAGGCAAAAGCTAAGGTCTTTTCTCCCCACTTCCCTTCCCAGCAGTTCCTCCTTGGGAATATGAGGGAAAGCCACTCATGCTTCAGTTTGTGGACTGAATCCCTTCTCAACTTGCTTGATAATTTATAGTTGCTCTCTGGGGTATGACAAAGTTTCTTTGTGCAATATCATTACAGTTTGCAGTTAGAAGGTCTTTTAGCACTTAGTCTAGGGTGTGTGAATAGCAGACTGGGACATGCTCTCACCTAATTTAGGTACTAAGTCTAACATGCACATCTGTATATAAAAACCAAACTAGCTACACTTAGAGAGGCTCTTCACTAGGTTGGCCTCAAGGTGATGGAGCTCTTGAAGACCAACTAACTAAGATAAACTGAGATGCAATCTGCATCAATGTATACATACCAGTGGAATGATAAATCTTTGAAATATTGAACTATTTTCAAATTACATCTCTCAGAATGCTTTTGCAATTCATCTCTGTTATATTCATAGATTCCCAAAGTGGGTGATTCTCCCCCTGGGGGGCACTGGAACAATCCAGGGGGCAGTAGTAGCCTCAGGTGCAACTGGGAGGCATTAAATAAAATAAGGAGGCAGTGGAAGCATAAGGAAAAAACAGAAGAGAGGAACATTTTGAAAAACTGTTCATACATGTTTCATCTGTTGTGTAACAAGTTAAAGTAGTATTGATTACATATTTTCCAAAATACAAATTATAACCAATCAGGGGTCAAGTTCAAGAACAGGTCTTACCAAGCAAGTGATGACAGGTGAGCATGTTGTATATTGTTGGGAAGTCCAGCATGCATCAGCAAAAAAATATGTGCCTCTAATGATTTGTTTACAATACAATACTATATAGTTACATGATGCAATATTGGGTCATCAAAATTTCAATGCAGGAAAAAAACCCACAAATTTACAATAAATTAGTAAATTTAAGATGTATCTTTTTTTAAAAAAATTATATTTCTTTGAAATGATGAAAATTTCAAAAAAAAATTAAAGGGTTAAAAAAAGTAGATTTCCAGAGGGGCACTGAGTAAATTTTTTTAAAGGGGGCAATAGGCCAAATAAGTTTAGGAACCTCTGGTTATTATATTCCTCTGAGTTCTTCTTTCTCTCATTCCACCACCACTATCTATTTCACACACCCCCTGGCCATCTAAATTATCACTTTCCAGGCATCAGTATATAACTGAACATCAGTAATATCAAGGAATGTCTCCATGGGTATAATTAGATGACAATTTCTCAATCTTTTAAGCCACATGGAGTGTGTCAGAAGATTGTGGTAAATTGCCAACTAAGAATTGTCTCTCAGAATTAATATGAAGGATATCATCAAAGAAATTTTGAGCAAAAGATGAAGTAGACTGGTTATATAGCAAGAATGAGGTATATTCAATGGCCAATCTCTATACTACAGTGGCTTAAAACAATGCTGAAGTATCTTGAGGAAAGTTCCCAGAACACTGGATTGAGGATTTAACCTGTGAATAGGTTAAAATTTGTACCACCGGAAGTAATACCCACATTGATAAGATCACAGTATTGAAATACAAAAGTATTTTTTCTTAAAAACAGGCCTTTCTGACTCTAAGGCTGGACCTCTGTCCATCATAGTACTCTATGTTTCAGAAATATCTACAGAAATTATATCTACAGAAATTCTCTGTAGCTTTTTGCAGCTTTCTCTAATCACATTCAAGGTGCCTTACATATAACTGGTCCTTAATAAATGTTTATTGACTTGAACTTGATTGGGTTCTTATGGGATTCTGTGTTGTTAAGAGAACTAGGTGTTTTGTGATGTGTAAAGTAGAAACAAGTAGATGGGTTAATTTTTTTTGGTAAACAATGTTTTGTTTATATTGAGTTAACTCACAAGGAAATAATCATACAAACCCTTGAAATGAGATATTTTCAACATGTGGAAAGGAGCTTTGTACCTTGAGAAGAGTACTTTAGGAAAATAATGGAAATGTGATTGCCATGATTATTAGTTGAATTCAAGAAAGTGGTGTGATGACTATAAAATTTAATTTGTACAGAATCCTGTCTTGAAGTAATTGATAATCCTTGTTGGACATTTCTAAGCAAATGTTCCTGTAGGAAGCTTAAACTTAATAATTCCAAAACAGAACTTCTGTTTTCTCCTTAACCCTCTCCTCACTCTAATTCCATTATTTTTGTTGAAGGTACTATCATCTTTCCAGTAATCCAAACTCTCAAACTCACTTAGCCTTGACTCTTCATTCTCCCTTGCCCCACCTTCTCCATATTCAATCAGTTGTCAAGTCTCCTTGACTCTATCTTCATACAGTTCTCACATCTGTCTCCTTCTCTTCATTCATAAGGCTACCATCCTAATGCATCACCCCTCACCTGAACTCTCACAATAATATCATGAGTTTCCTCCCTGCCTCAAGACTCTACATCCTAAATCTGACTAACCATCTCTCCCCCTCACTCTGTAAGCTTCAGTGACTCCCTCTTGAATAAAATACAAGCCACTCTGGTTCCAACCTACCTGTTCAGGTTTATTGTACATTACTCCCCTTCATGAACTCTACATTTCAGATATACCAACCCACTTGCTGTCCTCCATCCTCAATATTGCCTTTGTATCTCCCCAGTACCAATGCTTGTCATATTGTAGGTACTAGACAAATGTTTGATGAATGAATTCAGTTTGGAGAAATTGAGAAATATTTAAACGTATGCAATTATGGCTGCCTTTTGTTAATTTCCAAAAACAAATGTCAGGAACAAGCATTAGGACCTACCATTCTTAAGAAGAATGTGCTCTCTAATTTAAAAAAAAAAAAAACCATTAAATCTCCAAGCAAATGGCTACTATATGAGAAGCAAACTATGAAGACTAAACATACCAGAAGAGCTTTCAAGTAGGGGTAAGGGAGGAACCCTTCAAGAATTTGAAAAATTGCTATCGAATAGAAGAGGAAATTGACTTATTCTGCTTTACTCTGCCCCCTCCCCCATGTGGGGTCAAAACTAGGTTCAATGTGAGGGAGCTGTAGAAACAAATTTCTGCATAATGGAGAGAGAAATTTCCCAAGAATTAGATCTATACAAAGATAGAAAGCAGTGTCTTAGGAAAGGGTTCCCTTTCTCTCACTAAAGACTAGATGGCCATTTGTTGAAGATGTTTTAGAAGGGACTCTTGGTTAGGTATAGATTTAATTGAAGGATTTCTGAGGTCCAACTCTGAGATTCTGTAATTCTGTGAAAGTGGTATTTGCAGATTGCCTCTTAGTGCTTCTCAGCTCATACTGGCAAACCCATGATTGCCTGCAAGAATCAGGACACAAGACCAGGGCATTGAGCAGCTGGCCTCAGTTCTTGGATTGCCAGGCTCCTGTTCTGCCACTCGTACAGAATTATTTATCTGGCTGACCCCCTGACCACTGAGCTAAATCTTGTCTAGAATACACTTCTACTCATTCCCTCCCATTTTATAGGAGGCCTTGGGCACTGACCCTGGCTTATTTGGTTGGAATCCATTCCCTATTTATCTCTTCCTATTTTATCTGAATCTTTGGACTCTTACTCTGGTCTCTTTATTTTGAATTTGCTTCTAACAATTCCCTGTTTCTTGCTTGGTACACCTGAACTCTGATCTTATCTTTCAGTCTGAACTTACAGTACTCACACACCCCTTCCTTGAATAGCTGACTTGCCATTCATGACCCTTTGCCAATTGAGTTCTTTCAGACATTCCAGTTTAATTCTACTTTTAGTCCAGGTCCTTCCTGGCTTTCCTTTCCTTGCAACCACTTACGACCCATTGTTGACAATGGCACCAGAATCCACAATGACCCACTTTTGTCTCTCTCCTCTTCATTTGAATGTTAGATCATCTAACTATTGTCTCTTGCAATTCATCACTGTCATTCTTTATCACCCCACAGGAATGACTTCTACCTTCCTAGGTGACTTGAGCACTTGAATTATATTTTCCCAAACTCTTACTCTCAACCACAGATATTTTTAACACTTACATCAGTAATTCATCTGACTCCTCGACTTCACATTCCCTTGAAGAGTCTTCATCTCTTCTATGTTTTATCGTCATTCCATACCTGTTGCCTTACCACTATGTCTGTATAAGACAACCCACCCTACTTTGGGGTTTTAGCCCCACTACATTTATCAACTAAGAACATATCTCAATCAATCAAGGACTTATTCTAAAATCTTTAAATGACTAATTGAGACTGTTTTCAACAGATTCATTTTTAGGACTTAATGATGTGGGGTTTTGACATCACCCTTACATCTGTATCCTATTGACACTGTTTTACCTTCAAGTTTTAAAACCAAAATACTTTCTCTTCTTCCTAACCCCAACTTTCTTATCTGTTCTCTCTGTCTCTTCACATTCATTCCATCTATTGCTCCTACCAACCCCAGGGTTTATAATGGCTCCACACCCACTGCTAACAAGGCGGAATAGTAGATAGAAAGTCCTGGACCTGGAGTCAGGAAGACCTCAGTTTAAGTCAGGTCTTGGACATGTACTAGCTATGTGATCCTGGGTAAACCACTTAACCTCTTTCTGTCTGTTTCTTTATCTGTAAAACAGGGATGATAATAGTACCTACCGTGCAGAATTCTTGTGAGCATAAAATGAGAGAATATTGCTTTGCAAACCTTAAAGTAAGACAGAAATACTATTATTGTCATTGTTGTTCCTTGATGTCAGGAATTATTTGAGACTTGTATTTTTTTTTCCTCTGTGCTTTGGACAAGGCACTCAATAAACATTTATTGAATTAACTCAGAATACAAGGAATTAAGAGCTGAAGAAAACCTAAAAACCCTCTACTCCAATTCCTTCACATTACAGATGAAGAAACTAACCCCAGGAAGATTTATCCAAGATCACACAGGTGTCAGTGATGGAGTGGAGTCCGGTGTCTTGACTCCAAATCTCTTGTTCTTTCCATTGTATCAACCTGCCCTAATTGAGATGTCCACCATCGACTAGTCAGAAAGTTGGATGTGGATTTTACATAGCACAAATTCTAACTTCAAAACCAAGTGAGCATTAGATACTTAGAGAAGGCATCTTCTTTAGCCAAGTCTCCTCCAAATTCTTTGAAATTGTTCCCCTTAGTAAAATAAACATTACCCTCCCCACCCCAACCCCCCAGGCAGATGATAATTGTTTATTCTAACTGAGCTGCTCTCAGTCATTAAGGAATTATGCTAAAGAGACAATCCTCACTCCCACCTCACCAACTATCCCCATCTCATTCTAGACTGAAATCCCCTCCATTAATTATAGGATCAGCTTCAGCACAGCTACTTTCACCACCACACTAAACTCTTTCATTCCTTTACCTGTTACTTATATCTACCATGCCAATCCCTAACTCTGTATCACACCAATGGTGTGATGTCCCTAGACCCAGATAGCAGAAAATTGTTAATGAAAAACAAAAACAAAAACAAAATATGCATACCACTATTACAAATTCATGTTATCCAACTTCTTTGAGAGCCTCTCATCATTACCTCGTATCCATCATTGCAAGGAAAGGTTCAGCTGGGGGAAGGGGGCCAACCTCCCCCAGCATCTCCTTGACAAGCCATGAACTCTTGGAAAAGATTGTGAACTCCCCTTGTCCTGGGTCCTTATTTCCTTGTTGATAAGGCCCTTTATTCTGGCATTTGACTCAGGGTCCCATCTTGTTGCAACAACAAAGAGTATCAATGACACTGATGATGATGTTTGAGTCTGAGTTTTCTTTTTATCGAATTGGCTTTGGCCAGATCCAAGAGAAGTCATGCTGAGGAGTGGGACTGAGAAGTGTTATACATAGTCATGGACAAAGTTCCCTGGACAGAGGCTTAAGCATCCATGTGGCTCCTCAAGGGACCTAAGAAGCACATCCCCCAAGGAAAGAAACCTATCCCAGATGTATACATAGACATTTGTGGAAGAAGAAACTACAGGCAAAGAGATCATGGAAGAACAAAGATTGATGTAGCAGAGCATCCAAACATGGTGGTGAAAATTGGTTCTTTGCCTTCACTGATAAATGGTCGTGTCAACTATAAAGCTACCTCTTAGCCATTCTGAGGGCTTTCCTATCCTGAGGTTCCTCATCCAGCCTAATATTATAAGACTCAAACTTGTGAAATGACCACCTTTGCCTATATTCAAGGCACTGTAAAAATGTTAAAACAGTCCAGGGCCAAGCACAGAACCCTGGGGTTCTCCCCTCAAGACCTCCTGCCATATTGACATTGGTCTGTTAACAACTCCTCTTTGAATCCAGCCATTCAACCAGTTTCAAATCCATATAACTACATTACCATATAGCCCCCATTTTTCCATCTTCTTCATAATGAGGCACCTTAGCAGCCGCTTTGCTAAAATCTAAGTGAATTATACCTATGTCATTCACTTGATACCAGTTTAGTAAGCCTGTCCAAAAAAGGAAACGAGCTTGTGTGGCATAACTTATTCTTCATGTAATCACGTGGCTCTTTGTAATCACTATCTCCTTTTCTAGACGTTAACTAAAATTGTCTTAAATGCCATGTTCCAGAATTTTCCCAGGAATTGAAGTTAAACTCACTGGCCTAGTTGGCAGATGCTATTTTCTTGCCTTTTCTGGAAATTGGGACATATGCCCTTTTCCAGGCTTTTAGTGCCTCTCTCATTCTCTAAGATCTTCCAAATATTGTCAGCAGCTCATCCCCCACAGGCTCAGCCAGGTCTTTTGGCACCTGAGGATATGGTTCACCTTGGCCATTCTGAGTACCTTGAATTCATCAAGGGTAACTAGGTGTTCTCTTATTCTCTCCTTACTTATCCCTCTTAGCCATCTTTGTTCATACATTTCTAATTTGGTGGTGATTCTCATTCTGTGTAGCAGAGAAAAAAATTTTGAAAAGCAAAATAAAAATGAAGAAGCTCTGCCTTAACTTCATTGCCAGATATCATCATACCATTAGTGGTAGTCTTATCCCTTCTTTGGTCCTCATCTTTTCCCCCAATACAATTAAAAAAAGAAAAATCTTTAAAAAAAAAAAAAACTCTCCTTGCCATCCTCGGCCTATGTTGGACTTTAACTTTCTTAACATCGTTCTTTGAGGACCATCCCAAGTTCTTATATTCATCATCTGGTATGGGTCTTTGTTCTACCTTCTGTAGATATCTTTTTAAAAATGTAAGCTGGTTGGTGAATTCCCTGGACATCCACAACTCCTATTTTTCTACCTCCTTAGTAAAGTAGCCAGCACTGACATAACATCAACTGTCTACAAGGCAGCATGCTAAGCAATTTACAAATATTGTCTCCTTTGATCTTCACAACAACCCTGGGAGGTTGTGCAATGATCCTGGGATTTGAAGATCTTCCATGCCCCTTGAACTTGCTGACATAGCAGGAAGGGGTGGAGCAAGAGAGCGCTGGAACCAAACTAGCATCCGTGCAGTGGTGACTAGAAGCAGCGGCAGCAGCAGTGGCTGCAGTTGCAGCTTTTTCTTTAAGCCTGCCAGAATCTCTGCTAAGGACTCCTGTTGAGGACTGCCAGGGACAGGAACTGCTGAGGGGCTAGAGCTGCTGGGAGCAAGCTGCTTGGACGCTGAGCAGCTGTCGTGAGTGAGGAGAGGAGGATCTTTGCCTGAGGTAGCCTGTCCTGTTTTGAAGGCTTGAGAATGTGGGTGTTTACTATTTTAACTACATGTGCCAACTTCGTAACTACTGTGTTGGCTTTGACTTTCTGGTTTTGGGACTCAGTTTTCTGGTATTTGAATAAATGATCTAGCTATATTTCCCATGTAGAGAGCCTGTTACATTTTGTGATTACTAACCATATCAGCATACTTATAGTTGCTGTAGGCATTGTGAATACTGATTGCTGATACAGGTAGCCGTTATTACGATTCTCACTTTACGGTTGAGAAAACTGAGGCTTGGCTGGGTGGGCAAGATGACTTGCCCAACATCACAGAGCTAGTTCCTGAGGCCAGATTTGAATTCAGGTCTTCCTGAGTCCAAGCACAATACTCTAACCACTGTACCACTTAGCTATCTAGGTAGAATTGTTTTCCTTTGAGTCTTCAGAATTTTATCCTCAAGTTTCCCATCCCTCCTAGACTGATTTCCATGTATAATTTGAGTCCATAAGATCCCTACTATCTTTTCTCTGAATGTTTTGCCAGAATCTAAGGCACATGTCAGATTATATCAAGCTATCCTCTCTAGCACAGTTTCTAGGAGGCAAGGTCATTTCTCCCAAAGGTCCTTGTTTCCTTTTTGTATTTGACTTTCCAGCACCCATCACACAACCTTGCCTAAAGGGGGAGCTGAATAAGCTTAGCAGGAGGTCCAAGTAGGTGAGTAAAGCCATTAAATCTGACTAACACTCTTGCAGTAAGACAGCACTTTATCAATGAGGCAAATTTGCTGAATCACCTGACATTTTAACCTTTTCTCATCAGACAGAGGAATCTGGACATCAAGTGACAAGTTTGTTCCAGTGGTTATTGTTGAATGGGCTATATTGTAAGACAGAGAAGTGTAGATCCCACTTGTCACAGCTTGAGAATTTTAACACTTTAATTTGACCTTGTAGGCCCTCAGCTGGATCTGTTGCATATACAGGACACCTAGGGTAGGCTCCAACTAGGGGACTTGGAACCTACAAATATATTTTTAGGAATGAAAAAATGTTATCACCAATTTGTCCCTGGCTTGCTCCTTGCTATTACCTCTTCTCAAATGATATTCCAATGTATCATTTTATCACAAAAGTGACCTAGATAATCAAATATTTCACCAATAAAGCATAAGATACAGAAGGGACACTATTTGTTTTGTTCCCCAACTCCTCATCTAGGCAATAATCACCCCCCAAATAGATCTAAAGAACAGAGACACTGAGATTCTATCTTCATAATCCTTACAAAACCAATTGACAATGAAAATTACAGCCCACCTAGTTATAAGCAATCTTATATATCAAAATAACTTACATAGATTGCCTGAATTTAAGCCTTTCTTTTAACCAAATTCAAACAAATATGATTATGAGAGGCCGTATGTCATGCTGGATAGCCATCTAGAAGCCAGGAAGACCTAATTTCAAGTCCCTACTATGACATGCAAGGACTGTGTGACCCTAGGAAAGTCACTTAACCTCTAGTTTCTCTAGGCCAGTGGTGCCTGTAGGGGCCTTAGTCAATCTGTTCATAAGCAACCTTTCAGGTGCATATTGACTTAATTTCTAAATTAGATGTTATCTACATTTTTCTGCATTTCTATCTATTCTATTAAATATTTCCTAATTACATTTTAACCTGATTTGGGTCAAGCTTGGGAATGCATGTAGGGTCAGATGCATGCTTGACGCCTCCACTTCAGGCAACAATCTGAGACTGCAAGTTGCAAAGAGTTGCTGATCTGTGATAGTTTCCTCATTCAAGAGTTATCTATCCCCATGAGATCACAAGATCCTGCCTTGAAGTATTGACCATAATCTACCAATTTTACAATTCCATTTGCCCATCCCCAAAGCACCCAACACTCCAAGCTAATATTTGCCCTGGCTAAAGGTTCAGGACAGCCCTGACCTTGAAAGATAGTCAGAAGAAAGGCAAAAAGTCAATAGCTTTTAGCACAGTGCCCTGTACATAGTGTGTTCTTAATACATGTTTAGTGATTGATAATTTTTTTATATGTATTCAGTTCATTCCGGCTACTAAATATCTGAAAATGACATGATTCTGGTCTTTTAATGTGCATTCATGGCTAATTGATCAACTAATATTTATTAATCCAGAAGATGAACTCCTACTGCCTCTGGCCACTGACAAGATGCATTTAGGATATAGGAACCACTGACATAGTAGTGCCACATTTAATTTACCAAGTGATTTTATTAGTATTTTGGCTAATGTAAATATGGCAGGAATCATTATCTAATAACTTTTGTAGTAAATATCTTCACCATAGGATTTTGGACATCTAATGATTACACTACAATCAATGATTACATCTTCCTCATCCTTCAAATTCAATCAGTTGTTAAGCCCTGTCCATTCTACTTCTAGGACACGTTCCACATTTATCAGTCTGTCAATAAACATTTATTAAGCACCTATTGTGTGCTAGACACTGCGCTAAACTCTGGGGATAAAAATATGAAAAAGAAAAACAATCATTGCCCTCAAGGAGCTTACGATCCCTTGAGGGAAGACGACACACAAAAGGAAGCTGAAAAGGGTGAGGGGAGCGCTCACCAGATGGTGATGGGTACATCCCAAAGAGTACTGTCAGGTGGGAAATGAGGAGATGGCTGACCAGAGAGCCCTCTTTAACTGTAGGCTTTGGAAGGAGCACTTTGCTCTGTCCCATTCTCTCCACTCACACTACAACCAAATTATTTCAGACCCTCATCACGTCTTCCCTGGACTATGATGATAGCTTCCTATTTAGACCTTCTGCCTCTGTTTTCTCTTCTCTCTGATGCATCTTCCACACTTGACAAACTTATATTTCTCAGTCACAGGTCTGGCCGTGTTACTCCCTGGTGCCTTAACACCAGGATAATATACAAACTTTTCTCTTTGGCATTTTAGGATGATTATACGTTTTTCTTCTTTCACTGATGTCATGCTCCAGACAAATTGATCTACTTAGTGTTTTCTGTATGCAAATGTTCATAATTTGCCTCTATATTTTTGCACAGGCTGTCCCTCTGCCTGGAACGTTCTCCCTTCTCACCTCCACTTCTTGGAAACCATGTGTTCCTTCCGGACTAAACTAAACACTGCCTTGAAGAGACCCTTCCTCATCCTTCCCATTGTTAGTATTCCTCTCCCATGTCCATAACTGCTTTGTGTAAAGTGGAGATCACAGGGGAGGGGAGAGAGTGTTCCAGGCAGAGGTACAACCCGTGCAAAAATATAGAGGCAAACTATGGACATTTGCATATAAGAAAACACTAAGTAGATCAATTTGTCTGGACCATGACATCAGTGAAGGAAGAAAAATGTGTAATCATACTGAAATGCCAAAGAGAAAAGTTCATATGTTATCCTGGTGTAGATAAAGGTGGAGGTTGCAGGGGAGGGGAGGAGATGAAAGAAAAGTGGATCAAGGGAGTCAGGATCAATTTAAGAAGTTCCCAGTCAACCTGATGAGATTGGATCATGAGAGAAATGTCCAGAAGCAGTTCAAGAGATGCTGGCTATACCAGTGGAGCCTTGCTGGTAGCACATAGCCAACTCCTAATGATTGACAAACCGGGAATTAGCCACCCCTCCTCAAGTCCTATTAGATCATGATGGCGTGATGGAACCCAAAGGTTCCAGCAACCCCAAACCACATCAATCAGACTAACCCTCTCCTCTTACAACTCCAGTTTCACACTTTCCCTTCTACTTTCTTCAAAAGTATGGCAAGGGAGTGGGAGGGAATTTCTCTCTCATTACAATGGATTATTCTCCAATGTCTAAGGCAGAATGGAATTTGTTAAAAAAAAAAAAATCAGATGGATAGTTCTTGATATCTCTTAATGATTGATTTTTAACATGATACTTGGGCAAACTGGAACTTGCTCAAGCATGTTTAGAAAAGGTATTTCTCAATGTATCTACTATGTATGTATGCATAAATATGTATAAATATGTATATGTACATATGTATATGGTATGGTAGGAAGAAAAATGGACTCATCAGTAGACTTCTGAATTCTGTTACTAACTAGCTGTGGGCCCTTGGTTAAACCTCTTGACTTCTCTGGACCTCAATTTCCTCATTGGTTGGACCAGCTAGATGATCTCTCTATGGTCTCTTGCAGCACTAACATTTCTATGAATCTATTATTTTTTTAAAATTTCTTCCATCATTAAATCACAGACTTTCCAAGCTAGAATGGACCTTTCAATCATGTCTTAAAAGTAGAAAATAAAAGAAAAAACTAGAAAAAATAATCTTTTACAATCATTCAGACATGATAAAGAAATTATAACCAAATGAAACAATTTTCTACTTGAAGGTGTGGTAGTCTAATTGCCAAAGTTGCCCTGCTAAGAAATTTTAGACCATACTCCCATCCCCAGGCATGATTTTCTGCAATACTAAATTGCCTACTGTTACACTGTCCAGACCCTGGCCCTACCTAGATAGAGTGCTACCTTGAGTGATGACAACTAGCATGTCAGCCCATGCTGAAAGCCCATTTATACCTGCTGATTTTCTGCTCATTTTAGTCCAAAAACCTTTTTCAAAAGAGAGAACATATTGTTGGTTCCCTGAAGAAACTAGAGAAAACAAGACCATTTCTACACTGTGAAACTGAAATGTGACATTTCCAAAATTTCCTCTGTGTATCATATATATATATTTTTTTTAAAAATCATCACCACTTGCCACTGGGATGGTCATTATTTTGGCAGCAAAAGAATTACCACATGGTCGCAAAGGCCAACCTTGGCCTCCATTGTGAGAAAAACTGACAAGAGGACCATTCTATACATGAATGATACTGTAATGAATCATACAGAAAGTTATTATTCACTGGGCAATGTTTCCTTTTATTCAAAGAACAACTTACTAATGTAATAATAAGAGCTGACATTATATAGTGTTTTAAGATCATCAAAAGTGAAGGTGGTGACTTTGCACAGCCCTCCCTCACTTAAATCCAATTCACTTGCATGTCATGGCATCACCTCCCTGATGTCATGCTCCTCTTAGAGAATGAAAGACAAGCAGCGATACCTGTGAGTAGTAGTAGGAGCTGCCCTTCTGGGTACCCAACTGGAACTGTCCAGCTGGACAACAAAGCTCACTCTTTCTTTCTTTCTTTCTTTCTTTCTTTCTTTCTTTCTTTCTTTCTTCCTACCTTTCTTTCTTTCTTTCTTTCTTCCTTCCTTTCTTTCCTTCTTTCTTTCTTTTATTCTTTTCCCTCCCCTCTCCTTCCTTCCCTCCTCTTCCCTTCCCTCTGTCCACATAGGGTTTCATACCCTTACCTGCAGGTACTCTGCCCAAAAGATTGTAAATTTTGATTACTAGAAACCTTGCAAGATATCTTGGAGTCTAAGGCCTAGATTGTTTTCTTAAGGACCAAGCCTTAAACCCAAATCACTCTGACTCTCTTAGACTGATGGATAGTAGGTCCCAGACCAAATCCCCCCTTGGTCATTTTTGGGCCCCAGTGGGCTTTAGAGTGAATGTAAATAGCAATTGTTTCTATTTTGGTGAGAAACCCTGAGGGTCTTCCCCTCCCAGATTGATTTTTTTTTACTAGGTAGAATAGCCCATTCTCTGCCTCTTTACTTACCTAGTCATAATCACTGAATAGGAATCAGCTCAGTGAAACACTTGTTAAAGACTTTAGCTTAAAAAAGCCAAGGTCTCCCACTGCATCCAGGGCCATCTCCAGTCAACCTCATCTGTATCTTGCCACTGGACCAGGATGGCTCTGAAAGAGAAAGTGAGGCTAGTGACTTTGCTCAGCCCTCCCTCACTGAAATCCAATTCGCCTGTATGTCATGACATCACCTCCTTGATGTCATTGTCTTCTTCAAGAATGAAGGACAAGCAACAACCTCTCTCTCCAGTGTAGGCTAAAACCGTCAACTTTGTAATCCACTTAATTCTAAGATTACTTTCCTCAACCAGTCTGAAGGTTTTGGGGTCTACTCTATTACCATTTCAGGGAATCTTAAAGAATTTCTCGTGATACCTTCATCTTCCTTGGGAGATTTTGATTCAGCTTCCCTTTGTTGAAAGGTACTTATCCTTTGAGCTTACTCTCTTCAAACTTTGATTCATTTCTTCTTAGCTGCCTCATGGCAATGAATGTAGAACCAACAATCAAGAATTAGGGAAAAGTTCCATGTGATTCACCTGCTGTTCTGGGGAAAAGAGCAAAATGGCCTGTTTAGCCCTCATTACTCTTCAATGACACTCAAGATTCTATCCTTATGTACCACTTCTGAAATGCAATATGATGAAAGTTGATTTCTCTGAAGTATCAAGGTCTCCTGCTTCGAAAAAGGGAATAAATACCCTGACAGGACAGAAAGGACAATAAATGGGTTGTTTTCTGCTTGTTGGCTCAAATGCAGAAAAGAAGATATTGTGTGTTCTTTTCAAACAATGAGTTAATGTTAAAATAATAAAAGAACAAAGCACTTCAACTGGAATAATGTCTCCCCAGATATCCATTTCATTGCTAGTTATTTTAATACATGATCCGTTCATTCCAAGCAAAGAAAATTAAGGTACATTCTCTGGAGAGTTTAGTTTATGCTGAATTAAAATTAAACAGCATGTTATTAGTCATATAAGGTAACTTTCAAAAGGATATTGAAACAAATTTTTTTCTCCTATACTCTCTCCCAAAACCTCTATGAAATTTTACGGCTATTTTTTCCTCTGAAAATTAAGTAATATACTCCAAGCATGTGATTCATAAAATAGATATCCTTTAGTGCAGTCAATAAAATAAAAATGAGATTCTGTGATGAGACTTGGCATGTGATTTTAGAAATACAATAGAACTCCATGATGACACATCCTGTCATTATACTCTGAATGTACTGATTCTGTAGATACTGATCTGGTTGCTGAGAGGCATTGCAGGGTTCAAATAGGACCATGCCTTAAAAAGTGTGAATCGCTCTGGTTATGAACATGCTCCCTAACCATATATCTCCTGGCCATAAGTGCTCCCTGCATGTGTCCTTCCATGAATCCTCCTCAGTTACATATCTTCCCAGCATAGTTCTCTTCTCCCACAGGTAGATGTCATAATTTGGGGGAAGACTCTGCCTTGTTATTTATTTTGCTGTGCTGTTTAATTAAATGTCTTTGCTTGGAGTAATATATCCTTTGCTGGACTGGTAAAATATACCTACCAGTAGGGGCTTGTGAGGTATGATTTTGAATGGATTCTGGCCCACAATGTGACATGCCTCACACCTGGGGAAATTTCCAGGGTGCCTCCATGGAGGGATAGGGAAGGTTTCTACATGCTTCAGAGAAAATCATGCTCCTGTGGCAATAACAACATAGTAGAAAGAGCACTGAATTTAGGGTCATAAAACCCGGGGTTCAAATTCTATTTCTGCCAATAATTAACTGTGTGATCATGGGCAACCTCAGTTTCCACATCTGTAAAATGAAAGCTTCCCTCAGCATGTTATCCATTCACTCTAAATTATCTGCAAGCTTCAATAATCTATGAAACATAACCACTCACAAAGCCTCATTGTTAACCTTTAAGTCAGATACTACTATTCACGACCCCCAGCACAAGTGACATAAAGGGATCTACAAGCTATACATAGGGATCTGTTTTTCTACCACCTTAAAACTTCTTCTCCCTGCCTCCTGCTCCTTCTGTCTCTCCAACGCCCAGTTCCTGCCCCTAAGTCTAAGAAAGCCACTAAATTGTGAATAGCAATCTCACACTCACCTCACTGGGTACCCACCTCTTGATAGTCTCCTGGCCCCATCCCTCCTTTGAGTCATCTTCCCCTATTAGAGTGTAAGCTCCTTGAGAGCAAGGGCTCTCTTCCCTTTTTTCTTTTTTTGTATTCCTAGTACTTAGCACAGGGCCTGGCCCATTAATAAATGTTTAGTGAATAGAATTGAAGTCCCAACTCTGACACATTGGTTATGTGACCCTGGGCAAGTCACTTAACCTCTTGGAATCTCTTGCAACTTTCTGCAGGCATAAATTACATTTGCATTAGTTCAGGGAGTCCCCTCCCTGGAAGACCCCAATATCAATGAAAGCACAGGTACAGAACCTTCTTCCCCCTCCCAAAAAATGGAGAGGACTCAGAAGTAGAAGATCAGAGTGCTGAGTTCCTCCTGCACTAGGAACAAGCCAGGAGGGTTTGTGTGTAGGGCAGCATTGGGGCGCAGCAAAGCAAAGTGGCATTTATAGTAGCATTCTGTGGCTTACAAATATCCCCAGCCTTACCCATTTCAAATAAGGAAGCCAAGGTGCAGATAGATGATGGAAAGCAATTTACCCACAGCCAGGACCCAAAACCTGAGTTCAAGTTCAGGGCTCTTTGTTCTATCCCATGTTTCATCTTTATTTCCCCTTTGTTAGAATGAGCATGTCATTCTCTAGACCTATATCACATATGAATATGTACTCTGAGTCGACCAAGAAAAGGAACATGGGTCCAGAGACATAAAAGTTAAATCACAATAGACTCTCCTCAAGTCAAAATCATAATCAAAATTAAATCCATGACTCCCCTCTACCCTGTTCTGCGCTGGCACAATGCAATGATAAAATGCCATTATTATGACCTCAGTGTCTCTCACTCAGATTACTACATCAGGTTCCTAACTGGTCTCCCTGACTCCAGTCTGTAACCCTCTAATTAATCTTACAGATTTCTTTAAAAGACATGTGTGTATAGGTATCTACATATACATACATATATGTATATGTGCATGCATATATGTATGTGTATATATATATATATATATATATATATATTACGTATGTGTGTATATATGTGTTGTTGATATCTTTTGTTTTTACATCACCTAAATTTCCCTCATAGCCTTCCCCTCCCCTCTCCAAGATGGACATCCCTTATAACAAAAAATTAGTCCTACACATTTCTGATAGATTCAGCTTATTAATGCAAAGTTCCAAGTTCATGGCCCCCAAATCTTTTAAAGGCTCCCCACTGCTACTTAAATAAAATCCAGACTTCATGGCCTGGCATTCAAAGTCCTCAACAGTTGGTTCCAACCCACCTTTCTTGTCTTAAGCTTTTTCTTAAACTACTCTTCTTGGAATTCCCAACAATCTAGCCAAAGTGAACACATTTTGGACTCTCCCCATTCCATGCAATTATACTATACCAGGAATATTCTCTCTGTTCCAATCTTTCCCCATTGAAATCTTAACTGCCTTTCAAGGCCTAGATCATGAATTTATTTCTGATTCTCACTCATTACACTCCTACTTTGGGTCCCCCAGGCTTCCAATCTGAGCTGATCCCTCCCTTCCCTGAACTCTCACATTGTTGTTGGTGCTGGTACTTTGTTTTCAAAGAGGACCAATGATGTTGGAGTAAAATAGTGGATAATGGGTGACGTCTAGACTTGCACAGGAATTGAATTTAAGTGAGACAGAGTTGCACAAAGTCATCAGCCTTATACTCTCTTCCAGAGTCATTGAAGTCCACTGGCAAGATAACTCTTGGGCTCTCATGACACTTTCTTTGTACTTCTCATTCACATTCACATGCTTGTGTAACTGTCTTCTCTGCCCTACTCTTTGCAAGTCAAGCGTAGTGTTTTATTTATTTTTACCTCTTTCTTAGCAGCAAGACTAATGGCTTATGCATGATATTCACTCATTAAATATTTGTTCAATTGAATTTATTGACTCAAAATCTCAGATTTGAAAGGGGTCTCAGAGGTTACCTAGTTCATCCTCTGCCTGTACTGAATTGAAATGAATTGATTTGTGATTGTTCATATTGGTTAGGTTTTTAGGTTATCTTTGTAATATCATACCCCCAAAAAGTTATAGAACCAAATTAAAAGGACAAACAAGCTTTTACGGTGAATGTTTGAACAACATAAAGCTACAGGCTCAAAGACACTAGAGTCAAAAATTTAATGTTAATCACAAGCCATTCATCCATTCCCCAATGTAGGCCCACTAAGGATCTCAACTAGGTAACACTGAGGGGTTTTCCCTTCATATAATCATAAATTTTACTTTTTTAATTTTAAGATCTGGGTTATTCTAATTCCTTCTGGTAACAAGGAGTAGTTGAATATAAGTTCCTTAAGGATAGGAATGGTCAGTTTTGTTTTGTATGCCCAGATCTTGGTATGGTGCCTTACAAATAATAGGTGCTTTAAAGATATTCGGTTGCTTCTTTACAACATGACCAATTGTGGAAATATGTTTAATACATGTTTAACCTATACCAGATTGCAAGCCATCTTGGGGAGGGGGAGGAGAAGGAGAGGGAAACATTTGAAACTCAAAATCTTATATAAGTGAATGTTGAAGATTAAAAATAAAAAAATTTTTAAAAATAAAAATATTGATTTGACCTGAATTGAAAGGATGTATTCTTAGATTGCTGAAATCTATTTAGGGAAAGCAAACTCTGGCAGGCCCCACCAACCTGGAAAGGGCTTCAGATATAAGCCTGCACGTCTATTGCCTGAGGACCAGCCTGCTAAGTTTGGAGATATTTATCACCAGACTGGCCATAGAACATGAGTCCTTTAGCCAGTCCAACCCTTGAAAATCTCCTAGTAAATTATGGAGGAATTGTGACCTATGTCAATGAACAAAGTCAATAAGCATTTATTAAGAGCCTCTTCAAATTTTGATTCATTTTTCCTTAGCTGCTTCGTGGCAGTGAATATTGAACCAGTAATCAAGAACTAGGAAAAAGTTCACTGCCATTCGCCTGCTGTCTGGGCCTGTTTAGTCCATGTGCCAGACACTGTGCTAAGCACTAGACATGTAAAGAAAGGAAAAAAGACACTTTCCTCTCTAGTATAATAGAGGAGAGAACATGCAAACAGCTAT
The DNA here is from genome assembly GCA_028646515.1 of Pseudochirops corinnae. Lineage (NCBI taxonomy): Eukaryota > Metazoa > Chordata > Mammalia > Diprotodontia > Pseudocheiridae > Pseudochirops > Pseudochirops corinnae. Next base: position 460,079,520 of record CM053585.1, read on the forward strand.
GTACAAATTGTATACAGGATAAACTGGAGATAATCAATGCAGGGAAGGCACTAATAATTAAGGAGGACTGAGAAAAGCTCCTTGTGGAAGGTGGGATTTTAGCTGAGGGTGGGATTTTAGCTGAGACCTGAAGGAATCCAGGAGCTGGAGATTAGAAGGGAGAGAATTTCAGGCATGCAGGACAGCCTGCAAAATGTATAGGGTCAAGAGTATCATCCTTGAAGGAATAATATGTGTAAAGTCTTCCCTAACTAAATTATGTATACTTATCAATGCAGTACAGTAGCATTTCTTTGTAAATAGCCTATAATCTCAGTGGAACTATCCCCAACTAATATGAATGGGTTAGTTTCACTATATTTTACCCTTAACAACACTGGTTGCTGTAAAGAGGGCAATTGAACATTGTGGATAGATTATAGGGATTTGATCACAAGGCAGCTTTGAAGACATTGTATAAATCCAATGCCCCATACCACTTTATTTCTAGCTCTCTCCAAGCCCTATGTTTTTAATGTTTCTGATGGTCTCTTTCTCACTCCCAATTGTTGACAATATTAAGAGGGGGAAAAAAATTGAAGGGGGTTGGAGGATGGCATGAAGTAGAGAATTATGAAGGGTTAGTATAGTATGGTAGATAAGAGTTTTAGAATTGCACCAGGAAGGCTCCCATTAACATTCTTTCTCTAGCAGTTACTAGCTGTGTAACTATGAACAAATAACTTTACCTTTCTTTGTCTTAGTTTTCTTATCTGCAAAATGGGCATAACAGCATTGGTGGTATCTACTTCTAAGTACATACTTCCTAAAGCATTATATAAATGTTGTTGCTGTTCAGTTGTTTTAGTCATGTTCGACTCTTCATGACCCCATGTGGGGTTTTCTTGAAAGAAATACTGGAGTGGTTTACTATTTCCTTCTCCAGCTCATTTTACAGATGAGGAACCTAAGGCAAAGAGGGTTAAGTGACTTGCCCAGGGCCACACAGCTAGTAATGTTTGAGGCTAGATTTTGAACTCATGAGGATTTGTGGAGATTAGTAAATAGCATAAACTTTGAAGCTGTGTAAGAATGATTGTGTACAAAATCTCAGAAAAAAGAAACACTAAATTGGTAATTATGAGAAAGGGAAAGAGTGAGCCATGCAAAAAGTTAAAATATTGGCTCAGGAGGCATTTGACTGGGAGGTGCAAGTTTCTATAAAACATGAGGAAAAGAGATATAAAATAAATGTAGATATCTTGAAAGAAATATGAGAAGACACTGCCACCTATCCCTTTGTAGAATTGGGAGGCCCACATACATTGTACATTACACATATTTCCAATTTTTTTTTTGTATATTGATCAGTTATGCTGATTTTTCTTGTTCTTTTTTCCTTTTTTCTTCTTTTGCCTTTAAAAATACTGTTTATTATATGGGATGGCTCTCTAGTCAGGGCAAAAAGAAGGGTACTGGGGGAAACTATGGGGATAAAAAAACCCAAAATATATCAATAAAAACTTAATTTTTAAATAAAAATAAGTGTAGAGAGTATAATTATACAGCAATAAAGATAGATGGAGATTGAGCAGAAGAGAGGCAGCATGGTGTGGAGGAAAGAGCACTGAATTTGGAGTCAAAAGATCTGGGTTCAAATTCTGGGTTTACTACATACTACCTGTGTGACCTTCAATAAATCACTTTTCCTTTCTAGACCTCAAATTCCTTAGTGGTAAAGCAATGACTCCTATTCTGATGACTTATCATAGTGTAAAGATGATTCTGGGTTCTCAAAGGCTGTGCCAAGGGAACACAAGCTATGACAGGTTCTATCCTAGTGGAAAGCTGAGTACAATCCTGGCTAACATCTATGTCTCCTTTACTAGGACAAGTCTAGCTAAATACAGAGAGGCTCATCACCAGTTGCCTGGCCATTTGGTGACAAATTCTTTGCTTTTGGCAACACATGAATCCCCTTCCACCAAGTGACTCTCTTCTATTTCTGCCATGATCATGATAGTGAAGAGGACACAGGGTGTTATGAATCTCACAATTTTAGAATATTTATAAATATTTGTTTAGAATATTTATAAATATTAATTTAGTTGTGGGTTCTATTAATCTGAGCTCCTTATCCCATTACCAACAAATAGATATAACTGAATTATATAAATCTTTGTATTTTCAATATAAGCGAAATTTAAAAATCAAAATATATTGCACCTAGATGGAAGGATTGCTCACATGTTCACTTGGAGAGGCAAATTAAAAAACTGAAGAACTGTTGTGTTTTTCCCACATATCCAAAGCCAACCAAAAAACTTCATTTCATGGGACTTGGTTCATCTCCAATAGTAGTGCTCATGACAAACATTTACAAAAAGGCAACCATGAATGTTATTGCAGTTTATACACCAACATTTGTTGCAGAGGGTTAGGAATTGAAAAAAGAAAATCTATGAAGAACTCAGTAGGACCTTCCCAGTTAAATCAGTATATATCTGACTGATTTATTCCCTCATTGAAATCACTCTCACACCTAACTCAGTAACCAAATCCACTATTCTCTCAATTTCACTATAACCCACAATCAGAACCACTCATCCAGCATTCACTAGGTGTCTTTCCATACTCTCTAGCACAGTGCTTGACTAGTAGATTTTAATAAATGCTTTTTCATTCATTCATTCCTTAGATAACTGTCCTTAAATCATGTCTCTCAACCTCCAAATCAATCAAGACTACTTCCTGCCTCTCCCAAATATCCTTGCAGAATTATAGATACCATCTGCTTTCCTTTTAGTTCTGTAATATGTAGTGGGTTGTGGTTTTGGGTTTTTTTTTTCAGATCTAAATACATGGCACATTTTACCAATTTTGTTTTTATATCACAATCATTTCAATGCCCTGTTCCCCTCCCCTGCCAGACTGAATCTTCTCTTGCAACAAAGAAACGAAGCAAAACTATCTGATATAGTGTCTGAATCTGACAAAATATACAATATTCTGTCCTAGTAGTCTCCCATCTCTCTTCTGTCAGGGGGAAAAGTTTTGTTATCTGTTCTCTGGGATCTTCGCTGATTTTTCAGTTGCCCAGATTTTTGGCTTCTCTTCATTTGCATTCTTGTAGTTTGTATGTTTGTTGTATTGTGCTCTTGTTTCTGCTTATTTTGTTCCTTATCAGATCATACACATCTTTTCACATTTCCTCATCTTCATAATTTTATTGCATATTAGTATAATATTCACTTGAATAACATTCAAATTCCTTTTTTTTTAGCCAATCTTCAATCAACTGGCACTCACTTTGTTCTAATTTTTGTGTTGCCATAAAGAGTGGTGTTTTGAATATTTTGAAATAGATTGGATCTTTGTTTCTATACTTTATAATTTAAGAAATCTGTCTAGGGCACTGAGAGATTAAGTGATTTCCCCTCCCTCCCCCCCCAGAGTTATACAGTGTGTGAGAGAAGTGCAATTTGAGTGGTCTTCCTGACTCTAAAACCAACTCTCTATCCACTAATTTATACTGGATTTCACCATAAGTTACGCACCATTTAAAAAAAAAGAAAACACATATGAGGCACTGGTATCTAGCAGATAAAAGTATGAAAAGGGATTTGAATGGGTTTTAGGCATATTTATAGGGGTATAACTGAACAGAAATATTTAGATCCAAAAATGAAAAACAGCTATTACCTCCAAAGTACATAGAACCTCAGAATTAGAAGGGGCATCAGAAACTATCTACTCTAGCCTATATTTGAAGCACCATTTCCCACCTATAACATATCTAATAAATCATCATCCATTTTCTGCTTAAAGACCTACAGGTACAGGAAGACTACTACCTCCTAGTGTGTTCTTAAAAAACTCAAATTTGTTAGAGGTTACTCCTTTTATTATACCTTCAGTGTCTTCCTTAAACTGTAGTGTCTAGAATTAGAAAGACAAATACATTTCCCTGGACCTGAGTAGAAATTAAATTGCTTAAGAACATAGAATAGAAAGAACAGAAATTAAATTAAGAACATAAATTCTGCAAAGAAGATCCTCAGAATGAAATTACATGACTGAAGGGTATTATAACGATATGTATGGGAAGGTTAGTCAGAATGCTCCTGGATCAATTGATTTCCACCACTATTCTACCACTACCACCACCGCCACCCCCCCAAGCCCAATTGATAGTAGTAGAGAAGGTAGGTAGAAAAGTGGATAGAACACTGGTCATGGAGTCAGGAAGACCTCAGTTCAAATCCCAAACAACACTTATTAACAGTATGATCCTGAGCAAATCACTCAACCTCCATCTGCCTCAGTTTCCTCAGTTGTAAAATGGGAATCATAACAACATCCACTTCACTGAGTTGGTGTGAGGATAAAATGAGATACTCTTTGTAAAGCACTTAACACAGTGCCTAGCACAAAATAGGTTCTATATAAATGTTTGTTGCCCGTTTCCCTTTAATGAACAGAAGGAGCTGGTAGGGAGACAATAAGTGTTAGTATGCTAAATGAGGACATTTAGGACAACTTTATGAAGTGTGAAGGAGCCATACCTGATGGAATTAAAGAGGCATCTTGCTACTGACTGGCCATAACCAAATGATCAGCCATAACCATAACCCTGGCAACCTTGGGTTGGGAGATCTGAAGGGACATTTGAGGCAAAAAGGCTAAAATAGTGTCATCCCTGGCAGTCTACAAAAGAACTAGCTATTGAATATGAATCTCTTGAGAGAGGTCATCAGCTCTGGTGGAGGAAGTACCCACACCAACAACGTCTTGGATCTATTAAGTATTAACAAAGATATAAAGCACTTTGAAAGCAGAATTCTTACATAAATTAAGTGAACTAAGTCCCAAAATTATTATTAATTCCATTAACCAATAGTTATTAATTCCATACCTTGAAGCCACTGGAAAACTTACTTATTCCATGGAAGGCAAAATACCTAGAGTGAACAAAACAGGTCAGTTATGTGAACTCATGAGCAATTTTTCCCTGAACAATTGAATACAATTCAATAAGCATTTTTTATTGAATAGATCAATTATTTTTCAATACTAGACTCTCATTCTTCACAGAAAGGAGTCAGTCTCAAATAGACATGTAAAGTAACATATGTTCAGACATACACCAGTACATTATACTCAATATAGTCTGATAGGGATACTGGAATATATCAGATTTGGGATCTGGTTTTGCCATGGAAAAGTCATATAACCTCCCACTAGTACCTCTGTTTCTTCATTGTAAAAGGATACCTGACCTACTTGTCTCACACACTTGTGAGTCTAATCAACAAAAAAGTGCTCTATCTAAAAAACCTACAAAAATGGAAGGTCACGTAAACTCAGTTGCAATCATTCTTTTTAGACAGATCTGTGTAAATATTTTCAGGGGATTTACTATGGGAGAAGTGAGTGTTTGTTGGGAAATGTCCAACTAGTCAAAACACAATGCACCAAGAGGGCAGAGAACTACAAGAGTCAATTGTTGCATATAATGTCAGACATGATTGTTGTATCCATTGTTTTATTTTGCTTTCCTATGTAATAAATAAGTATGGGATAGGGTGTAGCTAAATTTAGGAGCAGTGGAGAGGAAAGTCTTTGTCTTTCCAGAAATAACTGATTGTAAATAAAGGACATCAACAAAAATTTTAATACATCAATAAAAAATTTTAAGAGTATTTTATGAATATAAGTTATTATATGTTATTATATCACTGCAAGGGAGCAACATAGATAAGGAAAAAGGGGGATGTAATGTTAATAGGATGTATGATCTTCCCCATTCATTAACAGGCCTCATAGGAAACCCATTAAGGGAAGCTTGCTTGGGTAGGCTTGCTTGTAGGAAGGCTTTCACACTTTTTGCTAATTTCTAATTAGGCACTGAGTCACAAGGGTTGTGATGCCTTCTAGCTCTAAGAAGTGTACATATACTCTGAGTTGGTATTTTGCTTTGGGGGCTCACTTAAGAGAAGGATCTTGTGATTCCCTGGTTGAGATTCTGAGTGGCAGTGTGTTCAGAGCCCACTGCTCAGATGTAAAGGCTCTCTTGATCCAGGGATGTATGTGAAGTGTATAGCAATATTACTTTGATTCAGTCAGTCAGAGCCCTGTCTAGTGGTCTTTATTTCTGTGCTTGTATTTTCTCTGTTTGTATTTTCTCTGAAGTTCAGGATGCTGACTTTTTCCTTGAACTACTGAATGTGATTAAAAAAGATTGTTGACCCCTTAAACAGTTCTCTTTCTTAGTAAAGCAGATCTAAGAACCTGTGCTAGCAGCCATCCTGGGTATGCCAGTGTGGTTGCTGCTACAGGGGAGAAGAAAAACGGAGGAGGAGGGGAGGCAGAGAAGAAAGAAGAAGGAAGAAAGGGGAAAGAGGAGGAGGAAGGAGAAGGAAGAAGGAGAAGAAAGAAAAAGGAGCAGGAAAGAAGAAGAGGAAGAAGGAGGAGAAGGAAGAAGAAGGAGGAGAAGTAGAAATGTTATTTGTCCCTTCAAAATTGTTTGGTTTGTGGTCCTTACAAGTAAAGGAAATAATTTTTACAAATCATCATGTTAAGTTAGAACTACCCGTAGATAATTTAGAATTATATTTTGTACTTAATATCTGCTTAATTTTGCCCTAGAAAAATTATTCTACTTCTGTTTATGACCATAAGGCAGCTACATTTTACTTAGTAGCTCATGCACAGTTTTTTCAAGAATTTAAGAAAACTAAGAACATCATTTTGCTGATTCAACCAATTCATAATGATGAGTTCCCTGTACCATAAAAGATTTAGAAATCATGCTTACAAGAAGCATAAGATTTTTGGATGTATTACATTCATAATTTCAACTGCATTTACATAGTACTAAACATGACCAACATGTGAGTCATGTGTTCTTCCTTGCACATAAAAAATTCAGATAGAAACAAAGGTGGAAGATATAGCAATGAACAGGCCATAAAATGGAGCAGGGCAGTAATGGTAGAAAATTTAAAGGTTGCTAATGAGCACTATGGGTTACGTTTCTCTCTCCCCTGTCAAGTCCCACCCCATGGTAGCAGTAGCCTCCTCCTTAAGGAGCCCAAGAACCCAGAAAAGACCAAGCAGGGCCAGACAAGCCACCTAAAAGCTCAACAAGGGGTGGAGCCAAACCCTGACAAAGAGCTCCAATTTGGGAACAAAAGGTAAAAAGATGAGTAAATCAAAGAAAACACTGACCAGTATAAAAAAATATTATAAATCCAAAGGTCCTTAAAAAGGAGTAAGCAACATCACAACAATTGTAAGCAAAGACTCAAAGGGGAAAAAAATGGATTTCACAAAGAAATGAAAATATTTTTTAAAATTAAATGCAATATTTTAAGAAATCATAAATGAAAATTGCTCAGATCTATTAGATCTAATAGAATAAGTCTATTAGAAGGGCAAAGTAAAGATAAACTGTCTTTTTTTGCCTATCTATATATTCTCAGCATTTGGAACAGTGCCTGGTACATAATAAGTAAGTAATAAATGCTCATTGACTGAGAGTCACCAATCACCTCCTGAAAGGAAACCCAAAAGGGAAAATCCTATGGCATAGCCATAATTGAGAGCTCATAAAGAAGACAAGCTGCAAGGATACAGAAAGAAGCAGTTCAAGTACCAAGAAAACAGAGTCAGGATCACACAAGACCTAGCGACTTCCACCACAAATGAAAATTCCAAAAGGAAAAAGAGATAGGTTTACAATCAAGAATAACTTATCCTAAAAAGTTTAATATAATCCCAGAAATGCAATAATAAAACTTTAATGGAAGAGAATTTTCAAGCATTTTGAATAAAAAGACCAGAACTGAGCAAGAATTTTGAAATACAAGGAACCCAGAAAGACAAATTTATATAACTAGAAGGAGCTAAATGGTAGCATTAATATTTTAATGAGGGAGAAGAACTTTAACATCTTCACAAGGTTTGGGGGGAATTAAATAAGAAAAACAGAGGTACTGGAAGTTTATTGGTTCTGTTTCAAGAGGTTGAAGATGAGAAAGAGTAGGTAAATTAAAAGGAATACATTAGTTTAGAAAGGAAGAAGAATGGGATGAAACTTGCTATTTCTAATAATTGGGGTACATGATAAGAGGAAGGGGTGGAGGGAATGAGAATCAAATGAACCTCACTTTTACTTGAAAAGGACAATGAAGGGTGAATAAACAAAAGAAGAGACTCAATGAAATAATTCAGCATAGACTTACATTAAGTTCAGAGGGATAAAAGCCAGGATAGTGAGAAAGTAGTTAAGACAGAGGATAATGGCAAAGAGAGAAGAGTCACAAGCAAAATAAACTTCCTAAACCTGAAGGGGAGAATGAAAGAGAAACTGGAAAAGAAAAACAAAGAACTAGAATCTAAGGGAGTGTCTTAGATTGCCTCTTAGACAATTCATGAATGGCTGAGTAAATTGTATATTGAGTGTAAATAAATATTATTGCTCCTTAAAAGCAATAAGACAATTTCAGAATATCTTGGGTTAGTATAAATTGGCTCAGAGTGAAATGAGCAGAACCAGGAGAGTAATTTATACAAGGACAGCAATATTTTAAAGACAAACAAACTTCTGAAGACTTAAAAAATCTCTAATTAATGCAATGACTAGCCATATCTCCAAAGTACTAATGATAACACGTTACTCACCTCCTAAAAAAGAGGTGAAACACATAGAGATGCATTTTTGGACATGGCCACTGTATCAATTTGTTTGCTTGTCTACACTTATTTGTTACAAGAGTTTGGGTGTTTGTTTTCTCTTGTCAGTTTGCAATTTGGGATTAGCATAGGCAAGGCTGTAATAAGAATAGTGATAAGAGAAAAAGAGAGAGGGGGGAGGGAGGGAGAGAAAGTGTTGTAACATTTTTTAATGCACAGAAGAGAACAGAAGGAAGTTCAGAAGGGAACAGAGACAAGCAGGACAGTTTTGAAAGTAACATGTAAAATGTGTAATTTAAAAAAAAAAACCTCAGCAAGCAGTATGAAACACAAATATGCATTTTCATATAAAATCCACTTTTTTCTGTTCTTTGTTGATGGAAAATCTCTGTCTCTCTCTCTCTCTGTCTCTCTCTCTCTCTGTCTCTCTCTGTCTGTCTCTTTCTCTGTCTTGTTCCCTCATGTTTAAGTTCAGATTTAAAAAAAAAAAAGAAAAAAAAGAGAGAAAGTTCAGCTCAAAAATTCCCACTACCTCTTACAAAGTTCCTTGTATCCTCTTGCATAACCCAAATGACATATGCTACTAACTACAGTGTTCCTGTTTCACTTTTTCTCAAATAATGCTCAATTTTGATAGCCTCGCTTAACTACTTCATTGCTCACTCATTACATTCTGAGTCCTTTGAAAAGGACTACTAGAAAAGTAACAGTGTGTGTGTGAGTGTGTGTGTGTGTGTGTGTGTGTGTGTGTCTAGCAATATAGCTGATAGCTGGGTGGAGAAAAAGCTCTAGTCTAGGGAGTCAAAAGACCTGGGTTTGAATCCCAGCTCCAACAGTGACTATGGAGAATCTGAATTAGTCACGACCTTTCTGATCTTCAATTTCTTTATCCAAAAACAGAGGTAATAATATGTAGCAGCTGGAGATCCCCTCACAAAAAAAGCCACCCCAGGTTTGAGGGCTCTGTGGGGAGCACCCACTTGAAACCACAACTTACCAAACTCCAATCCCATGTTTCATTTCCAAGCCAATCAGAAGTCTGAGTGGTTCAAACTCTTTTGAGGCACAATTACAAAAGCTTTCCAGAATGGCTGCATCAATCCACTGTTCAACAAACAATGCACAGTGTGCTTATTTTCCTTAATACCTTCAAAACTTGCCATTTTTTTCTTTTATCATCTTGTGGATATGTGATAGAACTTCAGAGGTATTTTAATTTACATTTCTGTAATTATTAGTGACTTGGAACATCTTTTTATATGGTTATTGATAGCTTGGATTTCTTCCTTTGAAAACTGCTTGCTCATATCCTTTGACCAGTCATCTACTGGGGAAGAGTCCTTAGTCTATAAATTTGAATCAATACCTTACATATCTTTAATATGAGGCTTTAATCCAAAAAAAAAACCCAATTTACTGCAAAGATTTTCCCCCAGTTACCTTGTTCCCTTCTAATTTTAGCTTCATTAGATTTGTTTGTTCAAAAAGTTTTCAATTTTATAAAACCAAAATTGTCCATTCTATGCTCTATGGTCTTTTATATTGCTGTTTAGTCATGACCTCTTCCTCTATCCATAGATATTCAAAGTAATCTTTTTTCTTTCTGTAATTTGCACAGAGTGTAATCTTTTATTTCTGAGTCATGTATCCGTTTCGAGTTTATTGTTATTTAGTTTGAGATGTTGGTCTATAACCAACTTCTGACAAATTGCTTTTCAATTTCCTAGCAATGTTTGTCAAATAGTGAGTTCTTCCCTACATAACTGGGGAAATTACCAGTTTATCAAACACTAGGTCACTAGGTCATTGTGTTTGCTTACTTCTTTACATAGTGTACCTTACCTACTCTTCTAACAGAGTAGCCTCTCTACTTTTTATCTAAGGGTCTCCCTAAGGCTTGGGATTACACTGGATTTGGGGTAGGTAGAACTCAAGGAAGGAAATGGTTTTAATAGTACCTTTCCTGAGCAGGGAAGTGAGGAAAGGTTAGGACAACAATATCCCTGAATGCAAGAGCAAGAGCATGACACTGTGAACCATACTCTCCTCTCAACTCCAGACCCTAGGAAGCTAGAGAGAGGGAAGTATGACAAAGAAAGGGGGATGGAGGCATCAAAAGGTTTTAGAAATACAGCATCAGGTGAGGCTTTGAGGCTTTAAGTGGGAGGTCTAGGTCATAATGACAAATTTCCCCAACAATTTTTTTAACATTTAACTAGTCATTTACCCACTGAAAACCAGTCACCCATTTACCCACTGAACTTGAGGGAATGTAGAGAGAGGTAAGCAATTGAAAAATTTGAAAATTGAAAAATATATTAACAATTATAGAATTTTCACTATTGATTAGAAAAAATACACATTAAAACAACTTTGAGGTACCATATTATACCTATTACCTTGGTTAATATGACAGAAAGGGAATGTTGAAGGGAATATGGGAAAATTGGGATTAATGCATTGTTGGCATAGTTGTGAACTGATCTAGCCAGCTTCAGAGAGCAATTTGGAACTATGCCCAAAGGGCAACCAAATTATGCATATTCTTTGATCCAGCAATACCACTATTAGGTCTGTGTCTGATTTTTTTTAAAAAGAAAAGAACCTATTTGTACAAAAATATTTATAGCAGCTCTTTTTGTTGTGGCAAAGAATTGGAAATTGAGTGGATGTCCATCAATTGGGAAATGACTGAACAAGTTGTAGTATATGAATGTAATAGAATACTATTATTCCATATAAAATGATGAGCAGGTGGATTTCAGAAAAACCTGAAAATACTCACATGAATTGATGCTGAGTGAAGTGAGAAGTACCAGGAGAATACCGTACACAGTAACAGCAATAGTGTGCGATGACCAACTTTGACAGACTTAGCTCTTCTCAGCAAAACAATAATCTAATTCCAAAAGACTCATGAAGGAAAATGCTATACATACCCAGAGAAAGAACTATGGAGTCCGAATGCATGCTATTCTCTTTTTTTGTTTGTTAGTTTTTTCTTTCTCATGGTTTTTCCCTTTTGTTCTGATTCTTCTTTCACAACATGACTGATGTCGAAATATGTTTAATATAATTGTACATGGGGGGGCAGAGCCAAGATGGCAGCATAGAATTAACAAGGTTCTGCAGCTCCCACATAGCCACCTCATATACCCATAAAATATGACTCTAAACAAATTTTGTGGCTCCAAAACTCACAAAAATACAGAAAAACACATCTCGTCCTGAAGGCAGCTCGACAGGAAGGGCTCATAGGCAGCATGCTGGGAGCCGAAACCGGCCCAGCCTGAAACTGTGGCTTGGCCCCGGGGCAGCCAGGACAAGCCACAGCTGGAGCCTTCAGGAGAGCAGATCAGCAGCAGCTGTGGCAATTTCCAGAATTATCAAGCCATAAGAAACAAGGACAAAGTGAAAAGTCAGTGGAACTCAGCTAAATTTGGGGGAGAAAAGCAGTGTGGCCAAACTGCCTCCAGGGTGAGAAAGTGGCAGAAGTGGCCCTGCAGCCACCTCCACATGGCTGCTTCAGAGCTCCTGGCCTGCAGACTGCGGGGGACCAAGTGATCATTCAGAGGCTAAGTGCTCTTACGCTGAGCAACCTGGATCCAGATCGTGGTCTTGGGTAGTGGTCCTGGGGTACGTTTTCAGTGAGCAAAGCTGATGGGGGCTACAAAAAAATGGCAGCCTCCTGATAGCTCTGGCAGCTGCGAAAACCCCACTGATTTGGGACAGAGCTTTCCTCTCTGGAAGCAGAGTTCCACAGAGCTAAAAATTGAAGTAATTGACTGGCAACACAAACAGGCAAAGGAAGCAAAGTAAGAACAGCAATTGAACTCTAGATTCCTTCTTGAGGGACAAAAAGGATCAAAGCATGGAACAGGAGGAAGACAACACAGTCAGAACTCCTGCACCAAAAGCTCCCAAGAAACATGAAGACTACCTACAAGCCATAGATCACCTTAAAACCAAATAAGAGAAGTGGAGGAAAAATTGGGAAGAAAAATGAGAATGATGCAAGAAAATCATGAAAAGAGAGTCAGCAACCTGACTGAAGAAAATAATACCTTAAAAAATAGATTAACTCAAATGGCAAAAGAGGCCCAAAAAGGCAATGAGAAGAAGAATGCCTTAAA